>JAHIAL010000052.1:1811049-2462170 GCA_021605145.1 Aegilops bicornis
GGAAAAAGGAATACACTTTATTTTCTGTTTGGGAACCGCCTATGATGTATCTAGCATTGAAAGTGTTGGGAGCTCTAAGTCATTTTCGTTGGTGGGAAAAGCATGCCTTCCAAATGTTTTTATCTCTCAATTTTCGCTTTGAGCTCTGGCACCTCTACAAATCCCTACTTCCCTCTGATGACCCACAAGTATATGGGGTCAATTGTAGCATTTTCGATAAGTAAAAGAGTGTCGAACCCAATTAGGAGCAGAAGGAAATGACAAGTGGTTGTCTGCAAGTGCTAAAATTGTAAGTAGCGGCGTAGTTTGATAGCAAGATAATTTGTAACGAGCAAGTAACAATAGTAGTAACAAAAGTGCAGCAAGGTAGCCCAATCCTTTTGAGGCAAAGGATAGGCCAAAACAGTCTCTTATGATAAGCAAAGTGTTCTTGAGGGGTACACGGGAATTTCATCTAGTCACTTTCATCATGTTGGCTTAATTCGTGTTCGGTACTTTGATAATTTGATATGTGGGTGGACCGGTGCTTAGGTACTGTTCTTACTTGACCAAGCCTCCTACTTATGATTAACCCTCTCGCAAGCATCCGCAACTACGAGAAAAGTATTAAGAATAAATTCTAACCATAGCATTAAACTTTTGGATCCAATCGGTCCCTTACGGAATAGCGCATAAACAGGGGTTTAAGCTTCTGTCACTCTCGCAACCCACCATCTAATAACTACTCCACAATGCATTCCAATAGGCCCAAATATGGTGAAGTGTCATGTAGTCGACGTTCACATGACACCACTAAGAGAATGACAACATACATATCATCAAAATATCGAACACATATCAAGTTCACATGATTACTTGCAACATGATTTCTCCCGTGACCTCAAGAATGAAAGTAACTGCTCACAAATGATAATCATGCTCAAGATCAGAGGGGTATTAAATAGCATAATGCATCTGAACATATAATCTTCCACCAAATAAACCATATAGTAATCAACTACAAGATGTAATCAGCACTACTAGTCACCCACAAGCACCAATCTATAGTTTTGATACAAAGATTGAACACAAGAGATGAACTAGGGTTTGAGAGGAGTTGGTGCTGTTAAATATGTCGATGAAGATAGCCCTCCCCAAGATGGGAGAGTTGTTGGTGATGATGATGACTACGATTTCCCCCTCCGGGAGGGGAGTTCCCCAGGCGGAATCGATCCGCCGGAGGGCAAATGTGCTCCTGCCCAAGTTCCGCCTCGAGGCGGCGGCGCTTCGTCCGGAAAGTCCTCCCCTTATTTTTTCTAGGTCAAAATGACTTATATACCAAAAGAGGGGAACCAGAGGTGGGCCGAGGAGGGCAGCACCTAAAGGAAATATGACCTAGAGGCAATAATAAAGTTATTATTTATTTCCTTAATTCATGATAAATGTTTGTTATCCATGCTAGAATCGTATTAACCGGAAACTTAGTACATGTTTGAATACATAGACAAAACATAAAGTCCCTAGTATGCCTCTACTTGACTAGCTCGTTAATCAAAGATGGTTATGTTTCCTAACCATAGACCTGTGTTGTCATTTGATGAACGGGATCACATCATTAGGAGAATGATGTGATGGACATGACCCATCCGTTAGTTTAGCATTATGATCGTTACAGTTTCATTGCTACTGCTTTCTTCATGACTTATACAAGTTCCTCAACCTATGAGATTATGCAACTACCGAATACCGGAGGAACACTTTGTGTGCTACCAAATGTCACAACGTAAATGGGTGATTATAAAAGTGCTCTGCAGGTGTCTCTGAAGGTGTTTGTTTGGTTGGCATATATCGACATTAGGATTTGTCACTCCGTGTTTCGGAGAGGTATCTCTGGGCCCTCACGGTAATACTCATCACTATAAGCCTTGCAAGCATTGTGTCTAATGAGTTAGTTGCAGGATGAAGTATTACAGAACGAGTAAAGAGACTTGCCGGTAATGAGATTGAACTAGGTATTGAGATACCGACGATTGAATCTCGGGCAAGTAAACATATCGATGACAAAGGGAACAACGTATGTTGTTATGCGATTTGACCGATAAAGATCTTCGTAGAATATGTAGGAACCAATATGAGCATCCAGGTTCCGCTATTGGTTATTGACCGAAGACGTGTCTCGGTCATGTCTACATAGTTCTCAAACCCGTAGGGTCCGCACGCTTAACGTTCGATGATAGTTGGTATTATGAGTTTATGTGATATGATGTACCGAAGATTGTTCGGAGTCCCGGATGTGATCACGGACATGACGAGGAGTCTCTAAATGGTTGAGACATAAAGATTGATGTTTTGGACGACTATATTTGCACACCGGAAGTGTTCCGGAGAAGTTTCGGATATAACCGGGGTGCCGGAAGGGTTATCGGAACCACCGGAGAAGTAATGGGTGTCGGTGTCAAAACCGGCGGATCTCGGGTAGGGGGTCCCGAACTGTGCGTCTAGGCGGATGGTAACAGGAGACAAGGGACACAATGTTTTTACCCAGGTTGGGCCCTCTCGATGGAGGTAATACCCTACTCCTGCTTGATTAATATTGATGATATGGGTAGTACAAGAGTAGATCTACCACGAGATCAAGGAGGCTAAACCCTAGAAGCTAGCCTATGGTATGATTGTTGCTGTGTCCTACGGACTAAAACCCTCCGGTTTATATAGACACCGGATAGGTTAGGGTTACACAGAGTCGGTTACAATGGTAGGAGATCTACATATCCGTATCGCCAAGCTTGCCTTCCACGCCAAGGAAAGTCTCATCCGGACACGGGACGAAGTCTTCAATCTTGTATCTTCATAGTCTTGGAGTCCGGCCGTGACGATAGTCTGACTATCCGGACACCCCCTAGTCCGGACTCCCTCAGTAGCCCCTGAACCTGGCTTCAATGACGATGAGTCCGGCGCGCATATTGTCTTCGGCATTGCAAGGCGGGTTCCCCCTCCGAATACTCCATAGAAGGTTTTGAACACAAGGATAGTGTCCGGCTCTACAAAACAAGTTCCACATAACACCGTAGAGAGAATAACTTTTGCACAGATCTGCTGACGTATTCCGGGCGTGACATCACACCACGGCCGTGCCTTTATATGAATCGCTTTTACTGTTCCACCTCAGCGTGTTTAGCGAGGTAGTTTCTCGCACGCCTTATCGAGCATAGATCGTGCCCCCTTATTCCGGGATTCTCATTAATACGGACGGGTAACCCAACCGGCCCGCTGGCCTGCCTCCTCTATCGAAGGAGAGTCCTAATCGACCACGGGTGGGCTCTTGGTATTCAACCTCTTTATAATGAGACCAAGGCCCTCTTCTTTTACACCCTCCATCGAAGTTCGCCTCGCTTCGAAGTTCCAACACCCAAAGCTTCAGATTTAGGCGCCGGACTTTCGGACGATGTCCGGATCCGACCAACACGGTCGATGGATGTCTTCCTCATCACGTAAGAAGATATGCTAAAGCTGCGCAACGCCAGTACCTAACCGGCGAGATCTCGCACAGCTGCCCGCTCGTGGCAGGTCATTCCCACTCCTGAGCCCGGTGAGAACGTGGTGTTCGTGGTCCCACTTCCTTCGGGTTTAGGCTTCCGACGGATCCCTTTGTGCGGGGCTCATGTTTTATTATGGGCTTGATTTCCATGACTTGAATCCGGAGTCCATCCTCCATATCTCGTCATTCATTGTCGTATGTGGGGCCTTCCTCCATATTACCCCCCACTTTGGGTTGTGGCTCAAGACCTTCAAGGTGGAGCCAAAGATGATCGGGGGGCGACAAGTAGAGTGCGGAGGGGCGGTCATAAGCAAATGTGCTGATTCTCCGTGGGTCTGAGGGCTCTTTTCAAGAGGAGCTTGGTTTGTGGCAACGGAGTGGTTTTATATCACCGCTCCTGTGGGCACCAAATGGGCGGTGCTCCCTGCCTTCCGCTCAGGTCCACCACAGCGGCTGGCATCATGGGTTAACAAGGGGCTCGACTGGGGGCCGTCCAAGGACGTTCCCTTGCTGCAGGGCCGTATTCGAGACCTCCAAGAAAGTGGAATCAACCTGGTTGCAGTGGCGCAGGTTATGGTGATCCGGCGCCTTCGCTCAAGAACGCCGCCCCTCCGCTGTGGAATTCAATCCGAGGGACCACGAGCTCACCAAAACTTTATGGGCACGACGCCCATGGAGATGTATAGATTGTTCTTCGGATCACAAGAGAAGTGCCCGGACTTGACCGAGGACGCAGGACTAAGCTGCAATCGCCTGGATACTCAAGTAAGTAGTCCCAGAATCGACAAGCTGTTCATTCATTTATTTTATATACGTGCCCTTTAAAGGAGCTGTTTTTGAACAGGAATGGATAGCCAAGGCAAAGTTAATAAGGTGTCCGCTCCCTCCCAGAGACCACGCCCGGATCCCATGTCGACCAAGATGTTGAAGGTCGCTACTTTTGAAGAAGGCGAAGGGGGGAGCAGGGAAGCAACCGCCTCTATGAAGGAGGCCATCGAGGAAGGAGGGATTAAGAGTCCCACCTTTCGAGGAGAGAAGAGGACCGCCTAAGATCCGGAGGTCAAGGCCTCAAAGAGGGAAAGGGATCTTCAAGAAGAGTCCGCGCCGGGCAGTAAGCCAGCCAATTATTTCCCAAGGGGATCAGCCTCCAATGAGCCGTAAGTTAAAAATAAGGGTCTTGTAAATAAGGAACATCCCTATATTTATTCATGAAGATAACCGAAATTGTACCTTGTAGTTCGGACCTCAGCCCTTCTCAAAGAGCTCGTCTTCGGGGATCTTCTTCCGGAGATGATGGAGAGCGAACGCCCACTTTCCGCACCCTCATGTGAAGCGCACGCACCCGGAGGTGTCGCCGCGAGGGTTCCCCAAGTCCGTGGGGCTGGAAGGTCCGCGCCAAGTGGTGTGCGGTCGGAGGAGTTGAAGGATCTGCTCGGGCGAAGCGGTTAGCCAGAGGATCACCGTGTTTCTAATGGGTACGGTGATTGAAAGAATTGCATCCGCGAGTGCGGATTGCATGAAGCCGCCGAAGCTTATCGACGGGGTTTGAGGTACGTAAAATGGTGTACCTTCCGGCGCTTATGCATATAAAATGCGCCCTGTATAGATAGTAGCCCCTGAGACTCGGTATGTTGTCAAAATTGACAACGTGCCGAGGATCAAATTCTCAGTTATAACATATCGCCGCTCCTAAACAGGTGGCGGGGCGTCCGGAGGCCAGCCGGACTGATGAATAGGCTGAACTAATGCGGCGACTTGATGAGGCGGATGCGGACATCACGCTGATCAATAAACGGTTCGACGAATCACAAGGTATGCGGCTTCTATGCGGACACTGGTAAGGGGCCTGACGCCCATGTCTTACTATTCGTATGCTTAATGCAGATGGTGCCGCTGCCGTGGAGGAGCTATGGCGGAACTCATGTGAGCAAAAAGAGCGTGCTCGAATCAAGAATGCGGCTGCTTTACGCAGCCGAAGAGCTAGAAGTTTAACGGGCTGCTCACCGCCAAGAAGAGGAAATGGCCGATATGGCCAAAATTTAAGGAATACTACCGATCGCTGCGAGGTTCTTGAAAAGAACGCTGCCGGAACAAGAGGGCCTAAAAAGGCCGCCGCCGAATCCAAGAGTGCCCAAGCGGCATTGAGAGCTGCTAAGGAGGAGCCGAAGTCGAGGCCGGGCAATTATGCGGCCGGAAAACCATTTCTGCCATGGAGAAAATACATGATCCAAAGTATGCTCAATTGGATAAGTTGTGGAGTTCGAGGATGCTTATCTGGACTTGGCGGCGAAGGCCATGGACGCTGTTGAGCACTTCCAGGCCGTAAGGGCATGTAAGGGAAGAGCTATATTGGTCTCAATTCCATAGTCCGGATCGTCCTTCCGTCACGACCAATCGGTTGGCCGAATGGGCCGAACTGAATCGGTTGTCCGCTTTGCCATGAAGCATGTCCTCGACCCACTTGTGGCGGGCGGACCTCAGCCAAGAGCTATTTTGGTTTAGTGCAGCAGTTCCTTGGTGCGGTACCGCCAGACGACGAAATGAGGCGATCGGCGGTATTGAGGGAGCGCTGATGGCTCTTGCCCGTGTCAAGACATACCGGGCGTAGATGAAGGCCACCGATGTTGCATCCCAAGATTCGGACAGGTTTAGTACCGCCGAGCACTCATCAGGAAGAAGTCCTCCCGGCGCCGCTTAATAGAGACGCAAAGGTTTCAAGGATATTATGTTTTAGATGACATGTATGATTTGTGAAAACAATGTTTCAATATAATATAAGAGCTTTTTATACTTGTGCTCAAGTAGTAAACTACTTCCCCGTGGCGGCCGCTTATGTATATGTGTATATAACCTGAAAGATGGCAGTCCTTGGCTTCAGCCCCACGCACATAGTGCGGGGTGTTTGCAAAGAAAGCGCTTTTTCACACTTAATCCAACGTCTTGGTCCTGTTAAGGAGGTGATAGCGTAGCAAACCAAGCAACCGGACTATAATGCTTTATCACTTTCACTTAGCCATAGGAGTTCGAGGATGGGGCTACGATATAGCCCTCGGGGCACCGCACTCTCCCGAATTCGGGTGCGTATGTGCTCGACCGAAAACCGGTCCTTCGTTAATGCGAGGAATCCTAAACATTCCTGTAAGTCATCGAAAGTGGTTGACCAGTCTCTCGCTATATCATGACAAATAGTTTTCGCTTTCTCCATCGAGGTGCTCGCCGCCGTAACCGGGCACAATCGCAGTGGTTCTCCGGTGCCGCTCGCCGTGAAAATGGAACGTAAGGCAGCAAAACACAGGAGCCGGGCAACCCAACATTTGACCAAAGACATGATTCGAGCTGATGCATATAAGTCCTAATCTCGAGACGCCGAATACTCCCTAAGGTATTCGGTCTTTATGAAAATGGGCAGAATAATGCCCTAAGCCCCTGATGTCCAGGTACGCGCAAAAATTCTGATGCGGTCAATGCCAAAACACCAGCCTCCTCCTCGGTTATAGTAAGGAACCGCGGGATGTATATCAACAAGAGACAGTAAAAAAAGGTTTACGCAGGGTCTTAATCTGAAAATAATCCTTGCAACGGGTCCCTACCGCACGCTCAAGGCCTTATGTCTCCGGCGTAGCCAGATCCTCGACGGGTATAGCACGTTGTTCGTCTGTAAAAGAGAGGAACTTAGTTTTAAAAGAAAAAGGATCGTGCAAAATATGTACTTAATAGTAAATAAACAAAGTATTGTTCGAAGAAGTGAATAAAGTTGAGCTTTATTGTCTCTTATTATACATGCATGGAGCCCCTCGTATGGGGGTGTGCCGCTAGTAGGCGCCGGACTCGTCTGGCCGTGTCCGAAGAGTGAATGATCAATTCAGGTTCTTCGCCTAGTAGAGCCGGATAGCTGTGGGGCTGTCAAGGCAGCCTCCTGCTTTTTCGCGTGCTCGAGTAACACTTAATACTTCCTTTTAACGAGATGATGCCGCGTGGACCGGCATTTTAAGTGTTAGAGATGCATAATGCGGTATTGCGGTAAAGCGGGCGAAAGCTTCGCATCCCAATAGTGCTTGATGGCTACTTTTAAACGAGGCGATATGGAAGAGTAACCTTTCGCGACGGAAGTTGCCGGATGAACCGAACACAACTTCTAACGGTATGGAGCCCGTACAATGGGCATATGGGCCTGGCATTACCCCTTTAAAGGAGGTGTTGCTACGGCGAATTTTGGTTGGTTTATCCTCATCCTCATGGATTGTGTCCTCGATATATCGTGTTTATGTCATCGCCGCCATCCATGAGGACTCGTGTAAATTGGAATCCGCTGATTATAGGATCCAATATCAGGGCAGTCCATCCCACGCTCCGGATATTTTCGTAATAGTCCCGATGGTCGAAGGTGATTGGTTTTGACAACGATTAATGCGGCGTGCCTTTTAGTGGGCGCCGCCTGCTTTTTCCCTTTGATCACGTGAAGTGAGTTTACGATTTTAACCTCTTGTGGGAAAGTCTTTTGATTTCCGTGGCTCTACTTGTGGTGCTCGTCGTCATCTTCACTTGGTGTATCGAGCCCTTGTGTTCGGCGCTCATCACGTGACTGTTTGAAGACCCAACAATTTCGGTGGTATGGTTAGTGTGCCTCCAGAGTACTGTGGTATTTGACATACCTTGTCCAGGATTTTGTTGAAGTTGGATAGCTCATCGCTATTGTCCTTAAGGGGCAGTTTTTTGTTGTTCTGCCGTGAGCTTTTGAATCCGGGCGTTGAGTGCCGTGCTCTTTGGATCGTTTCCTTTTAATCCGACGCCGTCCTTGTTGCGCCGTGGTTTCCCATTTCCATCCCTGATTTCGGATGTACTTGGGTAGCTGGTGCTGCATCTTGCTAGCCAGCTATCCTCTCCTGCGCAAAAGCGGGTCATGAGGCTTGTTAATGCGGCCATTGTTCTTGGCTTTTCTTGGCCGAGGTGTCCGGCGAGCCATTCGTCTCGGACGCTGTGTTTGAAAGCTGCTAAGGCTTCAAGCGTCCGGACAATCGACTATTTGGTTCTTTTTAGTAAGGAACCTGTTCTGCACTTCCGGCTGACTCTCCGGCTATTGAGTTATGTGACTTAGACCGCTCAGATCCGGAGGGCGGACATAAGTCCCTCAAAATTTGCCCAAATGCATCCTTGAGCTCTTCCCAAATTTCCAATGGTATTTTCGGGAGGCTCTTAAGCCAATGCCGAGCTGGCCCTTTGAGTTTAAGGGTAAGTATTTTATGGCGTGAGATCATCTCCTCTAGCCATGTGTATGTGGAGGATGTAATCCTCAATCCGCACTCCGTGGTCTGTTGTTCATTACACGCCTCTATGTTTACGGGTTTGAACTCACCGGAAACTCATGATCCAACACCTCATCGGTGAAACATAGGGGGTGCGCGCTCTGTATTTGGGTGTGCCGTGATCTTTGGAATTTTGGCGTGTTGCATTGCTTTGACGAGCATGCTTTCTTGGCCCATAGATGGACCTAACTGGGCCATCCTTTTGATGTGAATCCTTATGCGGATCGCATATTTGCTTGTGTGCGGCACCATTCACCGCTCTCTTCTTGCCGTGAGGTCGTCCATCCGACCGGGTGGCTTTCTTGCTTTTTAATTGTGGGGGCTCTAAGGCCTCCTCGTCGAATTCGGGCAGTAGCTTTCTTTTTGGTAGTTTCTTTGTTCGGGCGATCGTCATTGCCGTACTTGTTCAAGTGCTGAATACTTTGCTCCATCTGATCCTGAGTGCATCTTCCGCTGTTTTGAGCTTCCGCTTCTGCTTTTTCAAAGCTACGTGGCAAAGCGTGCCGAGCCTTTCTCTGAGGTCGCTTTGCTCAACAGTTTGTCCGCGTCAGATCGTCCGGACTGTTGTCTTCGCCGGGACAGATTGTTTATCCAAGTTGTCTTGTTCGGAGAATTGCTCAATAGCTTGTTCGTTGTCCACCGGTTCGCCTCGCTTTATGGCTGGGTCTTTGTTGAGGCGGACTTTGTTCGGCGCTTACGTTGCTGTTTTGACCGCCGAGGGATTTATCCTTCATAGCGCCCCGTTGTTCCTCGTCTTCATTTCCTTTAGGTGTATCCACCATGTATACATCATGAGATGAGGTGGTTGTCCAGCATCCTAGAGGTGCTGGCTCATTGTTGTCTCCTACATCGTCGTCCATACCGTCGATGTCTCCAGAGTCGAAGTCGAGCACGTCGTGTAAACTTTCGACAGTGGCTACGAAGTGGGTGGTGGGTGGGCGTTGAATTTCTTCGTCGTCCGCATCCCAACCTTCCTGACCGTAGTCCGCCAGGGCTCTCCGGATAAAGAGAGAGACTTTAGTGAACTCAGGATGTCGCCAAAGGGCGAAAATGCCGAAGATGTCGGGCGGCAAAGTGAACTCCATGACCGGCGCCCAATCGGATTCGATTGGCAGGGGCACGGAGGGTTCGAGTCCGGAAAGGAGTCCGCACCACTGGAGTCGAGGTCCTTGCAAAGGACAGATTTGAGTTCGCTCGATCGCCAGAGAGATGGTAGCCCCGAGGCGGTGTCCAACCACTCGCCCTCGATCGGGAATCCGGCTCCGGATTAAGGGTCGGAGCGGATATCGGTGCGGCCTCCGTGGCACCGCTCGCTGCAGAGCGAGATCATGCCCATCGAGACGGTCGCGGCGCAGCTTGGTTGCGGCTCAATCCGTCGAAGATCAAGTCTCCGCGGATATAGGCCGGATAGTTCAAACTTCCAAATCTGACCTGATGGCCAGTGGCATAGCTTTAGATCTGCTCCAGATGGCCAAGCGAATAGTCCCGCAGTGCAAAGCCGCCGAACACGAAGATCTGTCCGGGAGAAAAGTCTCACCTGGACCGCCGTTGTTGATGATCGAAGGAGCCATCGGGCCTATCGGTGACGCATACGCAGGAACTCTCAATGAAAGCACCAATGTCGGTGTCAAAACCGCGGATCTCGGTAGGGGGTCCCGAATCGTGCGCCTAGACGGATGGTAACAGGAGACAAGGGACACAATGTTTTTACCTGTGTTCGGCCCTCCCGATGGAGGTAATACCCTACTCCCCGCTGATTATTATTGATGATATGGGTAGTACAAGAGTAGATCTACCACGAGATCAAGGAGGCTAAACCCTAGAAGCTAGCCTATGGTATGATTGTTGATGTGTCCTACGGACTAAAACCCTCCGGTTTATATAGACACCGGATAGGTTAGGGTTACACAGAGTCGGTTACAATGGTAGGAGATTTACATATCCATATCGCCAAGCTTGCCTTCCACGCCAAGGAAAGTCCCATCCGGACACGGGACGAAGTCTTCAATCTTGTATTTTCATAGTCTTGGAGTCCGGCCGTGACGATAGTCCGGCTATCCGGACACCACCTAGTCCGGGACTCCCTCAATGGGCCTTATTGGGCCTAAGGGAGAGAGAGAGGGGCGGCCAAGGGCCGGCCGCGCGCCCCCTCCCCCCATGGGCCTAGTCCGAATTGGACTAGGTGGAGGGGCGGCGCCCCCTCTTTCCTTCTCTTTGCCCTTCCTTCCTTCTTCTCCTAGTAGGACTAGGAAAGGGGGGAGACCTACTCCTACTAGGAGGAGGATTCCTCCCCCCTTGGCGCGCCTATGAGGGCCGACCGGCCTCCCCTCTCCTCCTTTATATACGGGGGAGGGGGGCACCCCAAAGACACACAAGTTGATTGTTTAGCCGTGTGCGGTGCCCCCCTCCACAGTTACACACCTCGGTCATATCGTCGTAGTGCATAGGCGAAGCCCTACGCCGGTAACTTCATCATCATCGTCACCATGTCGTCGTGCTGACGGAACTCTCCCTCGACCTCAGCTGGATCTAGAGTTCGCGGGACGTCACCGAGCTGAATGTGTGCAGATCGCGGAGGTGTTGTACCTTCGGTTCTAGGATCGGTCGGATCATGAAGGTGTATGACTACATCAACCGCGTTATCGTAACGCTTACGCTTATGGTGTACGAGGGTACGTAGACAACACTCTGCCCTCTCGTTGCTGTGCATCACCTAGTGATAGATCTTGCGTGATCGTAGGAATTTTTTTGAAATTACCGCATTCCCCAACGGTGGTATGAGAGCCAGGTCTATGCGTAGATGTTATATGCACGAGTAGAACACAAAGAGTTGTGGGCGATAATAGTCATACTGCTTACCAGCATGTCATACTTTGATTCGGCGGTATTGTTGGATGAAGCGGCTCAGACCGACATTATGCGTACACTTACGCGAGATTGGTTCTACCGACGTGCTTTGCACATAGGTGGCTGGTGAGTGTTTGTTTCTCCAACTTTAGTTGAATCGAGTGTGGCTACACCCGGTCCTTGTTGAAGGTTAAAACAACACACTTGACGAAAAATCGTTGTGGTTTTGATGCGTAGGTAAGAACGGTTCTTGCTAGAAGCCCGTAGCAGCCACGTAAAACTTGCAACAACAAAGTAGAGGACCTCTAACTTGTTTTTGCAGGGCTTGCTGTGGTGTGATATGGTCAAGGCATGATGTGTTATAAATTTTTGTATGAGATGATCATGTTTTGTAACAAAGTTATCGGCAACTGGCATGAGCCATATGGTTGTCACTTTATTGTATGCAATGCAATCGCCATGTAACTGTTTTACTTTATCACTAAGCGGTAGCGATAGTCGTAGTAACAATAGTTGGCGAGACGACAACGATGCTACGATGCAGATCAAGGTGTCGCGCCGGTGACGTTGGAGATCATGACGATGCTTTGGTGATGGAGATCATGAGCACAAGATGATGATGGCCATATCATGTCACATATTTTGATTGCATGTGATGTTTATCCTTTATGCATCTTATTTTGCTTAGAATGTCAGCAGCATTATAAGATGATCCCTTACTAAATTTCAAGGTATAAGTGTTCTCACTGAGTATGCACTGTTGCCACAGTTCGTCGTGCCGAGACACCACGTGATGATCGGGTGTGATAAGCTCTACGTTTACATATAACGGGTGCAAGCCAGTTTTGCACGTGCAGAATACTTGAGTTAAACTTGACGAGCCTAGCATATGCAGATATGGCCTACACTGAGACCGAAAGTTCGAGCGTGAATCATATAGTAGATATGATCAACATAGTATGTTCACCATTGAAAACTACTCCATCTCACGTGATGATCGGACATGGTTTAGTTGATTTGGATCACGTGATCACTTAGATGATTAGTGGGATGTCTATCTAAGTGGGAGTTCTTAAGTAATATGATTAATTGAACTTTAATTTATCATGAACTTAGTACTGATTGTATTTTGCATGTCTATGTTGTTGTAGATCAATGGCTCGTGCTACCGTTCCTTTGAATTTTAATGCATTCCTAGAGAAAGCTAAGTTGAAAGATGATGGTAGCAACTACACGGACTGAGTCCAGAATTTGAGGATTATCATCATTGCTGCACGGAAAAATTACGTCCTAGAAGCACCGCTAGGTGCCAGGCCTACTGCAGATGCTACTGATGACATTAGAACGTCTGGCAGAGCAAAGCTGATGACTAATCGATAGTTCAGAGTGCCATGCTTTATGACTTGGAATCGGGACTTCAAAGATGTTTTGAACGTCATGGAGCATATGAGATGTTCCAAGAGTTGAAGTTAATATTTCAAGCAAATTCCCGAGTTGAGAGATATGAAGTCTCCAACAAGATCTACAACTGCAAAATGGAGGAGAATAGTTCTGTCAGTGAACACATACTCAAAATGTCTGGGTATCATAATCACTTGACTCAGCTGGGAGTTGATCTTCGAGTTGATTGTGTCATTGACAGAGTTCTTTAATCACTACCACCAAGCTATAAAGGCTTCGTGATGAACTATAATATTCAAGGGATGAACAAGACAATTCCCGAGCTCTTCGCGATGCTAAAGGCCGCGGAGGTAGGAATCAAAAAGGGCATCAAGTGTTGATGGTCAATAAGACCACTAGTTTCAAGAAAAAGGGCAAAGGGAAGAAAGGGAACTTCAAGAAGAACAGCAAAAAGGTTGCTGCTCAAGAGAAGAAACCCAAGTCTGGACCTAAGCCTGAAACTGAGTGCTTCTACTGCAAAGGGACTGGTCACTGGAAGCGGAACTGCCCCAAGTATTTGGCGGATAAGAAGGATGGCAAAGTGAAAGGTATATTTGATATACAGGTTATTGATGTGTACTTAACTAATGCTCGCAGATGGCGCTGGGTATTTGATATTGGTTCATTGCTCATACTTGCAACTCGAAACAGGGCTACGGATTAAGTGAAGATTGGCTAAGGACGAAGGTGACGATGCGCTGGGAAATGGTTCCAAAGTCGATGTGATCGCGGTCGGCACGCTACCTCTACATCTACCATCAGGATTAGTTTTAGACCTGAATAATTGTTATTTGGTGCCAGCATTGAGCATGAACATTATATTTGGATCTTGTTTAATGTGAGATAGTTATTCATTTAAATCAGAGAATAATGGTTGTTCTATTTATATGAGTAATATATTTTATGGTCATGCAACCCTGCTGAGTGGTCTATTTTTGTTGAATCTCGATAGTAGTGATACACATATTCATAGTGTTGAAGCTAAAAGATTGAAGTTTAATAATGATAGTGCAAATTATTTGTGGCACTGCCGTTTGGGTCATATCGGTGTAAAACACATGAAGAAACTCCATGCTGATGGACTTTTGGAATCACTTGATTATGAATACTTGGTGCTTGCGAACCGTGCCTTATGGTCAAGATGACTAAAACTCCGTTCTCCGGAAAAATGGAACGAGCTACTGACTTGTTGGAAATAATACATACCGATGTATGCGGTCCAATGAGTATTGATGCTCGTGGTGGGTATCGTTATTTTCTTACCTTCACAGATGATTTGAGAAGATATGGTTATATCTACTTAATGAAGCATAAGTCTGAAACATTTGAAAAGTTCAAAGAATTTTAGAGTGAAGTGGAAAATCATCGTAACAAGAAAATAAAGTTTCTACGATCTGATCATGGAGGAGAATATTTGAGTTACGAGTTTGGTCTTCAGTTTAAACAACATGTGATAGTTTCACAATTAACGCCACCTAGAACACCACAGCGAAATGGTGTGTCCGAACGTCATAACCGTACTTTATTATATATGGTGCGATCTATGATGGCTCTTACTGATTTAGCGCTATCGTTTTGGGGTTATGCTTTAGAGACTGCTGCATTCACTTTAAATAGGGCACCATCAAAATCCGTTGAGACGACGCCTTATGAACTGTGGTTTGGCAAGAAACCAAAGTTGTCGTTTCTTAAAGTTTGGGGCTGCGATGCTTATGTGAAAAAGCTTCAACCTGATAAGCTCGAACCCAAATCGGAGAAGTGCGTCTTCATAGGATACCCAAAGGAAACTGTTGGGTACACCTTCTATAACAGATTCGAAGGCAAAATCTTTGTTGCTAAGAATGGATCCTTTCTAGAGAAGGAGTTTCTCTCAAAGTAAGTGAGTGGGAGAAAAGTAGAACTTGATGAGGTAACTGTACCTTCTCCCTTATTGGAAAGTAGTTCATCACAGAAATCAGTTCCAGTGATTCCTACACCAATTAGTGAGAAAGCTAATGATGATGATCATGAAGCTTCAGATCAAGTTACTACCGAACCTCGTAGGTCTTCCAGAGTAAGATCCGCACGAGGGTGTTACGGTAATCCTGTTCTGGAAGTCATGTTACTAGACCATGATGAACCTACGAACTATGAGGAAGTGATGATGAGCCTAGATTCTGCGAAATGGCTTGAGGCCATGAAATCTGAGATGGGATCCATGTACGAGAACAAAGTGTGGACTTTGGTGGACTTGCCCGATGATCGGCAAGCCATAGAAAATAAATTGATCTTTAAGAAGAAGATCGACGCAGACGGTAATGTTACTGTTTACAAAGCTTGACTTGTTGCGAAAGTTTTTCGACAAGTTCAAGGAGTTGACTACGATGAGACTTTCTCACCTGTAGCGATGCTTATGTCTATCTGAATCATGTTAGCAATTGCTGCATCTTATGATTATGAAATTTGCAAATGGATGTCAAAACTGCATTCCTGAATGGATTTCTAGAAGAAGAGTTGTAAATGATGCAACCGAAAGGTTTTGTCGATCCAAAGGGTGCTAACAAAGTGTGCAATCTCCAACGATCCATTTATGGACTGGTGCAAGCCTCTCGGAGTTGGAATACGCTTGGATAGTGTGATCAAAGCATATGGTTTTATACAGACTTTTGGAGAAGCCTGTATTTAGAAGAAAGTGAGTGGGAGCTCTGTAGCATTTATAATCTTATATATAGATGACATATTGTTGATTGGAAATGATATAGAATTTCTGGATAGCATAAAGGGTTACCTGAATAAGAGCTTTTCTATGAAAGACCTCGGAGAAGTTTCTTACATATTTGGCATCAAGATCTATAGAGGTAGATCAAGATGCTTAATTGGACTTTCACAAAGCACATACCTTGATAGAGTTTTGAAGAAGTTCAAAATGGATCAGTCAAATAAAGGGTTCCTGCTTGTGTTACAAGGTGTGAAGTTGAGTCAGACTCAATGCTCGACCACTTTAGAAGATAGAGAGAAAATGAAAGTCATTCCCTATGCTTCAGCCATAGGTTCTATCATGTATGCAATGATGTGTACAAGAACTGATGTATGTCTTGCTATAAGCATAGCATGGAGGTACCATAGTAATCCCGGAGTGGAGCACTGGACAGCGGTCAAGAACATCCTAAAATACCTGAAAAGTACTAAGGATATGTTTCTCATTTATGGAGGTGAAAAAGAGCTCATCGTAAACGGTTACGTCGATGCAAGCTTTGACACTGATCCGGATGACTCTAAGTCGCAAACCTGATATATATTTTTATTGAATGGAGGAGCTGTCAGTTGGTGCAGTTCCAAGCAGAGCGTCGTGGCGGGATCTAGGTGTGAAGCGGAGTACATTGCTGCTTCCAAAGCAGCAAATGAAGGAGTTTGGATGAAGGAGCTTATATCCGATCTTGGTGTCATACCTAGTGCATCGGGTCCAATAAAAATCTTTTGTGACAATACTGGTGCAATTTCCTTGGCAAGGGAATCCAGATTTCACAAGAGAACCAAGCACATCAAGAGACGCTTCAATTCCATCCGTCATCAAGTGTCGGAATGGGACATAGAGATTTGCAGGATACACATGGATCTGAATGTTGTAGACCTATTGACTAAGCCTCTTCCACGAGCAAATCATGATCAGCACCAAAGCTCCATGGGTGTTAGAATCATTATAGTGTAATCTAGATTATTGACTCTAGTGCAAGTGGAAGACTGAAGGAAATATGCCCTAGAGGCAATAATAAAGTTATTATTTATTTCCTTCATTCATGATAAATGTTTATTATTCATGCTAGAATTGTATTAACCGGAAACTTAGTACATGTATGAATACATAGACACAACAAATAGTCCCTAGTATGCCTCTACTTGACTAGCTCATTAATCAAAGATGGTTATGTTTTCTAACCATAGACATGTGTTGTCATTTGATGAACGGGATCACATCATTAGGAGAATGATGTGATGGACATGACCCATCCATTAGCTTAGCGTTATGATCATTACAGTTTCATTGCTACTGCTTTTTTCATGACTTATACAAGTTCCTCAGACTATGAGATTATGCAACTCCCGAATACCGGAGGAACACTTTGTGTGCTACCAAAAATCACAACGTAAATGGGTGATTAAAAAGGTGCTCTACAGGTGTCTCTGAAGGTGTTTGTTGTGTTGGCATAGATCGAGATTAGGATTTGTCACTCTGTGTTTCGGAGAGGTATGTCTGGGCCCTCTCGGTAATACTCATCACTAT
The DNA here is from genome assembly GCA_021605145.1 of Aegilops bicornis. Taxonomy (NCBI): domain Eukaryota; kingdom Viridiplantae; phylum Streptophyta; class Magnoliopsida; order Poales; family Poaceae; genus Aegilops; species Aegilops bicornis. Next base: position 1,828,418 of record JAHIAL010000052.1, read on the forward strand.
AAGCCTTGCAAGCATTGTGACTAATGAATTAGTTGTGGGATGAAGTATTACGAAACGAGTAAAGAGACTTGCCGGTAACGAGATTGAACTAGGTATTGAGATACCGACAATCGAATCTGGGGCAAGTAAACATACCGATGACAAAGGGATCGAATCTGGGAACTACGTATGTTGTTATGCGGTTTGACCGATAAAGATCTTCACAGAATATGTAGGAACCAATATGAGCATCCAGGTTCCACTATTGGTTATTGACCGGAGACGTGTCTCGGTCATGTCTACACAGTTCTCGAACCCATAGGGTCCGCACGCTTAACGTTCGATGACGATTGGTATTAGGAGTTTATGTGATATGATGTACCGAAGATTGTTCAGAGTCCCGGATGTGATCACGGGCATGACAAGGAGTCTCGAAATGGTTGAGACATAAAGATTGATATATTGGACGACTATATTCGGACACCGAAAGTGTTCCGAAGAAGTTTCGGATATAACCGGAGTGCCGAAAGGGTTATCGGAACCACCGGAGAAGTAATGGGCCTTATTGGGCCTAAGGGAGAGAGAGAGGGGCGGCCAAGGGCTGGCCGTGCCCCCCATGGGCCTAGTCCGAATTGGATTAGGGTGAGGGGCGGCGCCCCCTCCTTCCTTTTCTTTGCCCTTCCTTCCTTCTTCTCCTAGTAGGACTAGGAAAGGGGGATTCCTACTCCTACTAGGAGGAGGATTCCTCCCCCCCTTGGCGCACCAATGAGGGCCGGCCAGCCTCCCCTCTCCTCCTTTATATACGCGGGAGGGGGCACCCCAAAGACACACAAGTTGATTGTTTAGCCGTGTGCGGTGGCCCCCTCCACAGTTACAGACCTCGATCATATCGTCGTAGTGCTTAGGCGAAGCCCTGCGTTGGTAACTTCATCATCACCGTCACCATGCCGTCGTGCTAAACGGAACTCTCCCTCTACCTCAGATGGATCTAGAATTCGCAGGATGTCACCGAGCTGAATGTGTGCAGATCGTGGAGGTGCCGTACCTTCGGTGCTAGGATCAGTCGGATCGTGAAGACGTACGACTACATCAACTGCGTTGTCATAACGCTTCCGCTTCCGGTCTACGAGGGTATGTAGACAACACTCTCCCCTCTTGTTCCTATGCATCACCTAGTGATAGATCTTGTGTGATCATAGGAATTTTTTTGAAATTACCGCGTTCCCCAACAGCACCCACCAGGGTGCGCCTGGGCCTCCTGGCGCGCCCAGGTGGATTGTGCCCACTTAGTGGCCCCCCTTTTGTACTTATTTGCTCCAATAATTCTTAAATACTCCATAAAAAATCCTCGGGAACTTTCAGCTCATTTGGAGTTGTGCAGAATAGGTAGCTTGACGTAGCTTTTTCAGGTCCAGATTTTCAGCTGCCAGAATTCTCCCCCTTGGTGCATACCTTGCATATTATGAGAGAAAAGTCATTAGAATTACTCCAAAAAGCATTATTATACAATAAAACAACATAAATAATAGTAGGAAAACATGATGCAAAATGGACGTATCAACTCCCCCAAGCTTAGACCTTGCTTGTCCTCAAGCGAAAACCGAAATCGAAAAACATGTCCACATGCCTAGAGAGAGAGAGGTGTCGATAAAAACAAAAATACGGGCATAGCAACATCATGTGACTTATCATAACAACAACAAACTTTAACATAATACTTTTATCACAGAACTTTTATCATAGACTTCTCATGAACAAGTGACAATTCATCACATCATCGAAGTATGAAGCATAAACTCTATTGGAAACGTACAAACTATGTTCTCAGTCAACTTTACAACTACAATTCACCATCTTTCCAGGAAGGGTCACGTATCGGAGCCTCTAGGCAAGTCCACGTACTCAACCATCATTTAGTCTTCTATAATTGTTAACACTCACTGCATACACATGAGCAAAACGTTTCAACCGGACACATAGGAAGACAGGGGCTTATAGTTTCGCCTCCCAACACACTCACCTCAAGGGTGATGTCAACAATAATAACTCTTGCTACCCATATTCAACTGGATATATGTGCCTAGATCTTTCCTCACCACATGATGCTTGCCAAAGGAGAAAAATAAAAGGAATAGAGAGAAAAACTTTAACTCTTGCATGAAAGTAAATACATGAAAGTAAAAGATAGGCCCTTCGCAGAGGGAAGCAGAGGTTGCCATGCGCTTTTGTTTGTATGCTCAACACCTTAGTGCAAGAGAACGTCACGTTATATTGCCCCTTGTGATGGCAACCTTTATTGTGTAGTCTGTCGCTTTTATTATTCACCATCACAAGTTCGTACAGCGCTCAATTTTCCCTTACACTAAATGATCTTGCTCAATCCATAGGTAGGTATGGTGGACTCTCAAACAAGATTTGGGTTTAAGGGTTTTGGATGCACAAGTAGTATCTCTACTTAATGCGGAGTTTTTGGCTAGCAAAGATAGGGGCAAGCACCACATGTTGAAGGATCTATGACAATATAACTTCTATGTGAATATGAACAAACATAAATCATTAAGTTGTCTTCCTTGTCGAACGTCAACAATTTTGGCATATAATATTTTGATGGGTGCTCACAATCATAAAAGATTTCCATGATAGTGTATTTATATGTGAATCTTCTCTTCCCTTATTAATTATTTCATGAGTTGCATCATTGACCAATGTTATGTTTGTCAATCCAGAATAAAATTTTCTACTTATATACTTTTCCTTGTGTAATGTCATCACTTAGCATAAGATTAGCATATGATATTTTCCTTTTATTTCCTTTCTTTTTATTGAAACAAGAGAGTAAAGAAGGCAAAACTCAAACTAAACTTTATTATATATCTCACACACGATTACAAAGATTGATCGCTAAGAAAAAACTAAAAAAGAAAGGATCGAACTAAACTTTTATTCATCTAATAGCAAAATATAACCATGGATCAAACTAAGAAATTAAAGGCAAAAGATAGTGGAGATGATACGATACCGGGGCACCTCCCCAAGCTTACGGCCAAGGAGTGCCCATACCCGATACTCAGTTTTCTTTTGGTGGTGAAGAAGAAGGTGGTGGTGATGAAGTAGAAGCAATCCGGTCTTTAAGGACCAAGAGACTCTCCAATCTTTGGATGACTCTCCGCAGGGAAGCGATGTGCTCCATATGCAGAATATTTTCACGAGTGAGATACTTATTTTGTATACGAGCCATTTCAATGATCCTGAAGGCTGCAATCTCAGTGGGGGTAAGATGAGCATAGTGTGGTTTAAGGATATCTTCCTCTTCCTCATTGGAAGGCAAGGCTTGCTTGTCCATCGGCACTTGATCTCTGGTGGCCTCCTTGCTCTTGTCCTCCTTAGCTGCTCCAACGTGGTCTTCTCTCTTCAGCTCGATATTCATCAACAAAGCATCCTCTTCCATATGATCAGAGGGAGAAGAAGACATGATGCCTGGCTCAACAGATCTGACACAAAACAGCAAGAAAAGAAAACAGGATATTCGGGAGGTATATAAAGATTTTTTATCTTGGGGAACAAGCAGAACGAAAGATAAACGGAGTCCGGAAAGTACCCGAGGTGGGCACAACCCACCTGGGCGCGCCTGACATGCCAGGCGCGCCTTGGTGTATCGTGGCCACCAGGGTCACTTTCCTGGAAGTTTCTTATTTTCCTAATTTTTTAAATATTCCAAAACTGACAACAAATAATTTTGCGGATTTTTCGGAGTCCGTTTACTTACCGTATCACGTACCTCCCTTTTTTAATGATTTTGGAGTGTTCCCGAAGGTTTCCTTTACGTGTTCTTCCGGTGTCAAAGTTTGGATAATATTGCTTTCAACATTAATGGACCTACCTGAGATATAGTGTTTTATTCGTTACCCATTGACAACCTTCGGGTTAGTACCTTCAGCATTATTTATTTTGATGGCTCCGGATCGATAGACCTCCTCGATGACATAGGGTCCTTCCCATTTGTAGAGGAGTTTTCCTGCAAAGAATCTGAAATGAGAGTTGTACAAAAGAACATATCTTCCAACTTTGAACTCACGCTTTTGGATTCTTTTGTCATGCCATCTTTTAACTTTTTCCTTGAATAACTTTGCATTTTCATAAGCCTGGGTTCTCCATTCATCTAATGAGCTAATATCAAATAACCTCTTTTCACTAGCAAGTTTGAAATCGTAATTGAGTTCCTTAATTGCCCAAAATGTTTTGTGAGGGAGTCCTGGATTAGGGGGTGTCCGGATAGCCGGACTATAACCTTTGGCCGGACTCCTGGACTATGAAGATACAAGATTGAAGACTTCGTCCCGTGTCCGGATGGGACTTTACTTGGCGTGGAAGGCAAGCTTGGCGTCTGAGATATGTAGATCTCCTCCCATTGTAACCGACTCTGTGTAACCCTAGCCCTCTCCGGTGTCTATATAAACCGGAGGGTTTTAGTCCGTAGGACGAACAACAACCATACCATATGTTAGCTTCTAGGGTTTAGCCTCTCTAATCTCGTGGTAGATCTACTCTTGTACGACCCATATCTTCAATATTAATCAAGCAGGAGTAGGGTTTTACCTCCATCGAGAGGGCCCGAACCTGGGTAAAAACATCGTGTCCCTTGTCTCCTATTACCATCCGCATAGACGCACAGTTCGGGACCCCCTACCCGAGATCCGCCGGTTTTGACATCGACACTTTGTGTTCTAACTCAAGAGGTAAATGACAAGCTTTTCCATAAACCATTTTATATGGAGACATACCCATAGGATTTTTATAAGCTGTTCTATAAGCTCAAAGTGCATCATCTAATTTCTTAGACCAATTCTTCTGGGACCTATTGACAGTCTTTTGTAAGATTAGTTTTATTTCTTTATTGCTAAGTTCAACTTGACCACTAGACTGAGGATGATAAGGTGATGCAATTCTATGGTTAACATGAATAAAGTGTGAACCACCATCAGTCATTAAATATCTAGGGACTCCCAACCTTGGGAAAATAACTTCCTTGAGCATTTTAATAGAGGTGTTGTGATCAGCACTACTGGTTGGAATAACTTCAACCCACTTAGTAACATAATCAACAGCAACCAAAATATGTGTATACCCATTATAGGAAGGAAAAGGTCCCATGAAATCAAATCCCCAAACATCAAATGGTTCAATAGCAAGTGAATAATTCATAGGCATTTCTTAACGCTTACCGATATTACCTATTCTTTGGCATTCATCACAAGACGAGACAAACTTACGAGCATTTTTGAAGAGAGTAGTCCAATAAAAACCAGATTGCAATACCTTATGAGCGGTTTTGTCTCCCGCGTGATGTCCTCCATAAGCTTCAGAGTGACATTTCCGTAGGATTTGTTCCTGTTCATGCTCAGTTACACAACATCTAATAATACCATCTATTCCTTCTTTATAAAGATGTGGGTCATCCCAAAAGTAATGTCTTAAATCATAGAAGAATTTTTTCTTTTGTTGGTATGTAAATCTAGGCGGTATGTATTTGCCAACAATATAATTAGCACAGTCAGCATACCAAGGTGTACTATTAGAAACATTTATGGCAGCTAGTTGTTCATCAGGAAAGCTATCATTAATAGGCTGTGGGTCATCAAGAATATTTTCAAGCCTAGACAAGTTATCAGCTACGAGGTTCTCTGCTCCTTTCCTATCAGTGAGATGGAAATCAAATTCTTGTAGCAGAAGAACCCACCTAATGAGTCTAGGTTTAGCATCTTTATTTTCCATAAAATATTTTATAGCAGCATGCTCGGTGTGAACAATTACTTTAGAATCAACAATGTAAGATCTGAATTTATCACAAGCAAACACCACTGCTATGAATTCTTTTTCATTAGTAGGATAGTTTCGTTGAGCACTGTCTAGAGTTTTACTAGCATAATGGATAACATTCAGTTTCTTATCAACTCTTTGTCCTAGAACAACACCAACATCATAATCACTAGCATCACACATAATCTCAAAAGGCAAGTTCCAATTAGGTGGTTGAACAACAGGTGCAATAATTAAGGCTTTCTTTAGTGTTTCAAAGGTTTCCAAACAATCATCATCAAACACAAAGGGAATATCCTTTTGCAAAAGATTTGTAAGAGGCCTAGAAATTTTAGAAAAGTCTTTGATAAACCTCCTATAGAAACCAGCATGACCAAGGAAACTACGAATACCTTTGATATCTTTAGGATGTGGCATTTTCTCAATTGCATCCACCTCAATGCCTCTTTCAGAAATTTTATGGCCGAAAACAATACCTTCCTTAACCATAAAGTGGCACTTCTCCCAATTCAAGACAAGATTTGTTTGTTTACATCTCTGTAAAACTCGATCAAGATTGCTTAAACAATGATCAAAAGACTTCCCATAAACAGAAAAGTCATCCATGAAAACCTCAACAATCTTTTCAAAAAAATCAGAGAATATAGCAGTCATACATCTTTGAAAGGTAGCAGGTGCATTACATAAACCGAAAGGCATACGTCTATAAGTAAAAGTTCCAAAAGGAAAAAGTAAAAGTGGTCTTTTCTTGATCAAATTGTAAAACAGGTATTTGTGAAAAGCCAGAATATCCATCAAGAAAGCAAAAATGTGTGTGCTTACATAATCTTTCTAACATTAGATCAATAAAAGGTAGAGGGTTATGATCTTTTCTGGTTGCTTTGTTTAATTTTCTATAGTCAATTACCATTCTATAGCCTATGACAATTCTTTGTGGAATGAGCTCATTCTTATCATTAGGAACAACAGTAATACCTCCCTTCTTAAGGACACAATGAACAGGACTTACCCATCTACTATTAACTATAGGATAGATTATACCTGCTTCCAGAAGTTCCAATATTTCTGTTCTTACCACTTCTTTTATTTTCAGGTTTAACCAACGTTGGTGATCAACAACGGGTTTAGCATCAGGTTCCATATTAATCATGTGCTGACATAGAGTGGGACTAATGCCCTTGAGATCATCAAGAGTATATCCAATAGCAGCCATGTGCTTCCTTAGAACTTTCAATAATCTTTCTTCTTCATGTTCTGAAAGGTTAGCACTACTAATAACATGATATATCTTTTTCTCATCAAGATAAGCATATTTCGAAGTGTCTGGCACTTGTTTTAATTCAAACACATGGTCACCTTTAGGTGGAGGAGGACCTCCTAGAGTTCCAATAGGAAAATTGTGTTTAAGCAGAGGTTGTTGTTCGAAAAAGATTATATCTATTTCATTTCTTTCACGCATATTGTCGGTGTCAAAACCGGCGGATCTCGGGTAGGGGGTCCCGAACTGTGCGTCTAGGCGGATGGTAACAGGAGACAAGGGACACGATGTTTTTACCTAGGTTCGGGCCCTCTCGATGGAGGTAATACCCTACTCCTGCTTGATTAATATTGATGATATGGGTAGTACAAGAGTAGATCTACCACAAGATCAGAGAGGCTAAACCCTAGAAGCTAGCCTATGGTATGATTGTTGTTCATGAGATTGTCTATCGACTAGCCCGCCTCGGTTTATATAGTGCACCAGAGGCCTAGGATAACAAGAGTCCCTAGCCGAATCACGCCCGGTGGGAGGAGTCCTTGTCTTGATCGCCAAGTATTGTGGAATCTTCCTTGTATGCGGCAAATGTCCGGACTGGCCCATGAGTATACGGCCATGGGGATCCTCGGCCCAATCCTGCTGATCGGGAGACGACGTGGTGAGTACCCCCTAGTCCAGGACACCGTCCGAGCCCCTGAACGGTCTTCAACTTAGGGACGCCTCTCGATTCTTCCGGAACTGTTCTTCATCTTCGGTTGCCGGGTCTTGAAAACTGGTTCAACAAATCTTCTCATCTTCTATCTTGAGGATCGCGAAATGCATTCGACGAAGTTTACACGCCGGGTATCCGAGGAGCCCTATAAGTTTCCGCCTTTATCAATGCCTTGTTATTTTTATGCCACACCTCGGGTTTGAAGTTGCTCCGGAGGCAGTGTCTTCTTAAGGCCCGAAGCTCCAACGCTGGACCGCATTCAAGGTATCTTTACAGCCGAGCACCAATGCCGGACTGCTTCCCAGCTCTAACGCCGGACTATGTATCCGAGCTCCAACGCCGGACTCTATCTGAGCTCCAACGCCGGACTGTATCCGAGCTCCAACGCTGGACTGTATCTGAGGTGTCGTAAATCACCTTGGGTCAAACAAGTTTGAAGGAGTTTAGCCAAGCTTAATGCCGGAACTGCCCTCGATGGAGCCAGCCACTAGCGCCCGAGCTTTATGCCGGACTGCTTCCGAGGTGGTGCACCACCCCTAATGTGGGCCGATTTTTGTCAATATTTTTTATTGGTGCAATTTATTCTCTGCCGAGATACATAGCCGTGAGCCCTCAAGGCGGGTATCGGTCTAAAACCCGAGATGCACATGAAGGATGACATAAGACCGCCGATCCTCAGAGTCACGAGACTCGAGGTTGATTTGCAAAATCGGTCCGAGGATCAAGTCCTAGCTCGCAGAATACTTGGGACACAAAAAGCGGCGCGTCGCATGATCCTCAAGACTCAGGTTGGGTGCGGCCGACCAACCTGAGGATCAAAATCTCCTCGGAGACTGTATTACACTTAAAATTTTCTGCATTGGACATGCAATGCAGTAGCCCCCGAGACACTGGTCGGGTGGCAACACCAGATCAGGGGATCGATGTGCCCCTTTAATATTTGTAAATAATAAGCCCGAAGCCCAGTAGCCCCCGAGCCTTAATGCGGGCACGGGTGGCCAAATTAAGGATCGATATCCATAGTAAAATCACAAATTATGTGTAATGACTCAATGTATCCAAGTACATTTATGTCATTAATGCTCGGATCCGCATTGTACAAAACTTTGTTGACCGACCATCGGCTTCAACCTCCTCGGCCAGTAGCCGAGGAGTGTTTGTCCCTACTTTATAAGGCCTTTATGAGGGCAAAAGATTTACGACAAACAAGGCAATCTGGCCCATACGGTTTTATAAATAAAGGTACGCAGAGAGATATGTTATATTGCTGTTCAATGTAAGAAATGTCTTCCAAAGAAAATAGTCCCGCTTATCGGTTCCTTTCTTTGGGTTGTCATGCTAAGCATGATCACGAAACCTCAGCTCCAATATAAGAGCAAAATATCGAGGATTTAGTTTGGGAGGCCAGTTAATAGCCCCCGGTAGTGTTCGGCGACGGTCGAGGTCAAGCCGGAAACACTTCGGCCAATGTTATTTATGGCCCGTCATTTAATATAGTCATCAGATCACTGACCAGTTTACACCTATTGTGACAGTCAGTTTTCGGCTTTCTCCACTGAGGTGCTTGATCATGCGAGCTGGAAGCACAATCGTAGTGGTTCTCCTTTTGCACACCTAGCCGAACAAAGCGAGCGTAACGAGGAGGCAAGCGCAGAGCCGGAACCCAACTATTGACCGAAGACACAATTCGAAACCGATGCATATATAGCAATATCCGAGAAAGTTTTTGCCGAATCTCTAAAGGTGTCCGGCGTTGCACTGCGAGACTTGTGCTGAAAACACAAAAATAGTTTAAAAGTGCCAAAAGCTTGGAAAACCAAAAAACGTCAGTAAGAAAATGATGTCCGAACAAGATCAAGTGTTCGGTGCCAATCCGAAAATTGGACTTTAGAAAAAAAAGTGCTTCTGCCATGCTTTAACATGACACATCCTATCTCAAGACTTCAAGCGGGTCAGCCTACGGCTTCAGGTCTCCCATCCAAGGCGGAGTACTTCTCATTAGGCCAGTTTAGAAAACTAAACTCTAGCGGTTTTTGAGAGAGAAATTAGGCTCCCGGCTAGTGACCGCATTACACCGTGTCGAAAAAAGGAGTGATAAATAATAATAATAATAATAAACTTAGCAACGACAAGAAGAAGAACACTTACCATAAAAGCGGCTCATATAAATTTAAGAGCCCCCAAGTGAGTTGGGTAAAAGAATGATTGCATGTACCGAAGTACTTATATCATATCTATGTTCAACCGAACTTTAAACGCGTCTTAACCGACCGTCGGCTTCTCCCTCTTCGGTCAAGGACCGAAGAGTGTTATGTACACTACTAGAAAAAGGGCTATAGATGGGATTGACACTAATGGCGCACTGCATAAGCGGTGCGCCATTAGGATACTAATGGCGCACCACCTTCCGATACGCCATTAGAGTTGAAAAGTACTAATGGCGCACCCGCCCAAGGTGCGCCATTAGTATAATTTTTTTTTTGAACTAGTGCGCTTTGTCCAAACATACTAATGGCGCATCCGGACTTAGTGCGCCATTACTAGTTGTAACTAGTAATGGCGCACCTGCCGGAAAGTGCGCCACTAATGTTGTTTTTTATTATATTTTTATTCCTTTTTTTTGCAAAACTACTAATGACGACGATCGCTCATTGCCAGGCGCCATTACTAGTTTAAACTAGTAATGGCACACCGTGGAGCAAAGGCCATTAGTATGTTTTTTTCTTTTTGCAAATCTACTAATGGCGCACCACGGAAAGGTGCGCCATTAGTAACGCTGTGATTACTAATGGCGCACTTAGAGTTGGTGCGCCATTAGTAAGTGGGCAACAACAAGATATTTTGGACAGCCTCTCCCTACCCACACTCACTTTCTCCCACTTCATTCTCTCCACCTCCTCCTTGTCTCGGTGCCTCCTCTTTTTCACCTCATTGCCACCATAGATTCATTCAAATTAAGTGGTTAAATTACCTTGTTTTGATAGGTAAGTAAGGGGAAGCTATATTTATGTTGTTCTCCCTACAACAATGTGCACATGCACTTTTTATGGCCTAGCTAGATCTATGTATGTTAATTGGTGTTGCATATGTTTGTGGTGTTGCATATGTGTTTGTGTTTGGAGGTGTACCGGTATTTGAAATGCGATAGTTGCCAATATTTTGCGGAATGTTGATTCATTTCCGTTTCGCGAGAATTTTGGCATTAAGCATTCTTTTGGTCCTATTTTTAGGGAAAGTCATGCCAAATTTTTCTTGGTTCTAAAATATCGTTTTGCTCAACCCCTTGAGGCGACCATGGTCCGCATACGATGACCGAAGGCATCGTGAATAGGTTTTGAGGTCCAAGGCCGAGATGCTTCAAAAGAACGAGACGGAGATAAGATGTCCGTGTCGAAGATGCAAGCTGAAGAGCCTTATTGCGGACCCGGATTCTGGCAGGTGCGGGACCACCTGCTCTTGCATGGTTTCATGGATGGCTATCGGTGGCAAGGTGATGAAGATGACTCTGAAGTCGCCCATGGGGGCGGGCAAGAAATGAGGAAGGGCAGCAAGACAACCACCGCGGCTCGGCGAGAAGGCGAAGAATCCCGGAGATGATCACGACGGTGATGTTGTATACAGTCATCATGTAGAAGATGCAGGACATGATGATGAGGAAGATGCCGAGCAAACGACGGGCATGATCATGGAGATGATGATGCCGGCTGAGCAGACGACGCTGGACCATCGATGGGCTGGGTGCAGGACCCTCATATTCAAGAGCTGTTTCTCAAGCAGACGGATAACGCAAGAGCTTCCGCCCGAGAGAAAGCCAAGATGGATCAACTTGAGTTAGACGCGGTTACTCAATTGTATGAAGGATGCAGGCCCGAGGATACCCGCCTTAAAGTAACGCTCATGGCTCTGGAGATGAAGGTAAAACACAAAATGACCGACGCATGCTTCGACGAGAACATGTCATTACGCACGAACGTCTTCCCAAAGGGGAACAAGTGCCCGACCAGTTTGGAGGAGGCTAAGAAAATCGTGTGTCCTCTGGATTTACCGCACGTGAAATACCATGTGTGCATGAACAATTGCATCATTTATCGGGACGAGCACGCGGAGTCTACCATATGTCCGGTGTGCGGCGTCACTCGATACAAGAAGAGGAATAAAGCTCCTCGAAAAGTGGTGTGGTACTTTCCGATCACTCCTCGTCTGCAGCAGTATTTCGCGGACCCTAAGGTAGCAAAGCTCCTGCGTTGGCACGCGGATAGGGAGGAGAAGAAGCGAGAAGATGACGCAAATGATCCGGAGATAGATAAAAAGACAAGATGCTGAGTCACCCTAAGGATGCGAGCCAGTGGCAAGCGTTGAACTTCAAGACCCGTAATTTGGGAAGGATCCAAGGAACATCGTCTTTGGCGCGAGCACCGATGGAGTCAATCCGTTTGGCAGCCGTGAGAAGCACACATAGCACTGGCCTGTGTTTGTGTGGATGTAGAACCTTCCCCCTAGTTGTGCATGAAGAGGAAGTACATTCACATGAGTATGTTAATTGAAGGCCCGGAAACAACCAGGAACGACATCAATCATGTCTGGGGCTGCTGAAAGAGGAGCTTGACACGCTGTGGAAAACGCCAGCCAATACGTGGGACGCCGCAGAAAGAATATTTCCCTATGAGAGTTGCACCGCTCCTGACGGTGCCGCGACTATCTCGGTTACGGATATCTCACGGGGCAGGTAGTCCATGGATTTTCTGGATGCGTAAGGTGCATGGATGACACAACGTATCGCCAGCTAGATAGAGATCCCGGGTCTTCGAAAACCGTGTTCATGGGACATCGAAGGTGGCTTCACGACGATGACCCGTGGAGGAAACGCAAGGATCTGTTCGATGGTGAAACCGAACCCCGAAGACGCCCGCGTACGAGGAGCGGCGAGGAAATAGACCAGCTGCTGAAAAATTGGAAAGACTGCCTTTGCCGGAAAGAAGCAAAAAGCGCCAAAGCCGGAAAAGAAGCGAAAAGCGCCAGAGTCAGCTGCTAAAGGTATGGAAAACGAGGTCTGTTTTACGGGACTTGCCGTCTTGGAAGATCCACCGTGTGCCTCACAGCCTTGATGTCATGCATATCACGAAGAACGTGTGCGAGTCTGCTTGGTACCCTGCTCAACATGCCGTAGAGGACGAAAGATGGGCCGAAAGCAAGGGGAGACTTGAAATCAATGGGCATCAGGCAGGAGCTTCACGCTAATGATGATGATGATGATGATGATGATGATGATGATGATGAGGCGAAGCAGGACACAGTAAGTCGTCGCAAAGGCAAAAAGGCCAAGAAGACCGAAATGACTACCCTCCCGCTGCGTGCTTCACTCTAAGTCGAGGAGATCGAGCAGTTTTTCACCTGCCTCCTAGGAGTAAAACTTCCTTCTGATTCTGTGGGAAGATAAGCAGATACCTAGACCCAATGGGCGAAGTTCAAGGGATGAAGTCTCACGACCGCCACATGCTGATGACGCAGATACTTCCGGTTGCAATCCGTGGGATCATGGACGCACGTCCGTGAAACGCTATTTGGCCTATGCAACTTTTTCGACGTCATCTCTCGGAAGTCGATTGGCGTGGGGAGCAACCTGTGAGGAAAACTACGAGGAGAGATCGTGGTGATACTATGCGAGCTTGAGATGTACTTCCCGCCCGCATTCTTCGACATTATGGTGCATCTGCTGGTCCATATAGTGGAGGATATCATCCAACTTGGGCCGACGTTCCTGCACAGCATGATGCCGTTCGAAAGGATGAATGGTTTCATCAAAGGATACGTTCGCAACATGTCACGTCCAGAGAGAAGTATAGCCAGGGGCTTTCTGACCGAAGAGTGCATCTCCTACAACACGAATTATCTAGGCATCGAGAACCCCGTTGGTCTGCCCGTCAGCGGGCACCTCGGCGTGCTCATTCGCTGGATGGGGTCACCGTGAGGGTCGCCGCGAAATGCATGTCGACTTAGAGGGTCGACTCGCCGACTTTGAAAGAGCAAACCTAGTCGCGCTACAACACATAGACGTGGTCGATCCTTGGGTGGTAGAGCACAAAACCTTTATTAAGAAGACGTACAATGACCGAGGCCAACAGAGGACAGACGGAGATATAATCAAAGAGCACAACTCATGTTTCACGCGTTGGTTCAAGCAGAAGCTTCATCATTGCATCTTTTACATGAGGATTCTTCCGCGGAAGAACAACTCATATTCGCCTTGTCGCTGTGGCTACCGAGCACAACCTCGATGACCTATGAGGCGTCACGATATCAACGGCTACACATTCTACACCGAGGCCAAGGACATGAAGAGCGATGGTTATCAGAACTCCGGGTAACGATGGAATCCTACACGGTAATGACAAGGACAGATACTACGGAAGGATCGAGGAGATCTGGAGCCGAAAGCTACCGGAGAGAAGGTCCCGATGTTCCGTGTCGATGGGCGAAGAGCGTCCTAAAAGAAGACCGTATTTCACCACCATGGTTATACCCGGCCAAATCCAAGATCGCGAGCAAACATCACCGCGAAAAATGAGCCATGGGTATGCGGCTTCCCAAGTTGACCAATGATTCTTCATTCTTGACCTGTCAAAGCCCGATCGTGTTGTCGTGGAGGAGAGGCAAAAGGAAGATCATCGGAATGGATGGAGTAGCCAATGAGCAAGACTTCGACAAGTCTGGCGACCGAGGATCGAACATGACGACGATGATGAAGTAGCAAAGCATACACCACAAGAAGAAGCAGGACCAATTCCTACCTAAAGGACGTCTGCTCCACGGAAGAACTCCATTTGTGAAAAAGAAGGGCAAGAAGATTGTGAACAGATAGCTAGCTAAGATCGATTGTATTTAAATCGTAGCCTTCATTTCTCGATTGTATTTCATGGGCACTTTTGAACTATCATGAATATTTTTAAATTTCATGGACACTCGATCTCGATCCCCTCCATCTCGATCGCTATCCCACCTCGCCAGATCCGGTCCCCTCGCCACCGAGCACCCCTGTCCACCAGCCGCGCCCGCCGCACCTCGATTCCCTACTCAATCGCCGCCACGACTTCCCCCGCACTCTCGATTCCCTACTCAACCGCCACGCCTTCGACCCCCGCACCCTCCCTACTCAACCGCCGCCCCCGCACTTCGCACCCTCCCCGCTCCACCGGCATTACTGTTTGATGATATTTAAAAAAAATTATTACTGTCTTATAAAAAAATATTACTGTTATGATTTAAACAAGTTTGAACATATTTAAACTCAAATAAGTATCAAACAACATTTTAAATGCATAAAAAAAATTGTGGAGCCTGGGAATCAAACCCAGGACCTCCTGGTGTGAGAACTGGCTGCTGACCAGTCGAGCTAGTAGAGGGATCTTGTTGTGGGTCAGGTCAGGTGGAAGATAACCTGTTGGCTCGAGCAGAAATTAAAAAAATACTAATGGCGCACTGCAGGCGAGTGCGCCATTAGTATGTATATACTATGGCGCACCAAGGGTGGTGCGCCATTAGTATTGTGCCTCGCCCTCGATCCCTTCCCTCTCTCTCCTCGCCTCGCCTATCCCTCTCTCTCCCTCGCCTCGCCCTCGATCCCCTTCTCCTCTCCCAGCCATTGCCCGCCTCGGCCAGCCCAGGCGACGCTGACGCCGCCCGTCATCGTCTCTCGTCTCCTTACGCCGCTCTCCCGTCGCCCACCTCGTTGGACGCCATCGCCCCCGCCCTCATTGCCGCTGGTGGTCGGACGCCCGCCCGTCACCACCGTCGCGGAGCTTCACCACCACCCGGACCTCGCCGCCTCCGGACCTCATCGCACCACCACCACCCGAACCTCGCCGCCCCACCTCGTCGCCCGTCCACACCACCGCCTGCGTGAGCTCCCCTCCTCCTCTCCCCTCTCCCCCTCGCTGCATCTCAGTTTCGTATGCACCATCATCCATCCATTCCATGACATTCAACCGACGCCATAGGAATCTACACACAACAAGTTGAACTCAATACCATGCTTTCCGGTGTTGAATCCGGTATAACAAGTTGAATCCGTGTTGGCTCGCACTATTATAAGGAGACAACAAAAAACAATAACATGCTTTCCTCAAAACCCTTCTTAACGAGAGGAACCCTGCCTTCAATTGTAGCAAAACCCAAAATCTTTAGCATTATTTTGGATTTTGTCAGAAAGAGAAGATCATTAATCGCTTCGTATATGATTCAAAGCAAACATCCTGCCTTGCTGGTGCTGTTGACTTACATGCAACACCCTGGACTTTCAAATTACAACAGGATAGGGTCTACTTATTTTCAGCAAACCCCCAAGAGTTGGAAATCTTCACAAAAAAGGTCCTAATTATTTACCACAAACCCCCTGGAGATGGAAAACTTCACAAAAGAAGAGCGTGCTTATTTAACGCAAACTCCCTCAAGTTTGAAATCTTCAGGGCAAATACTCAATACAAGAAAGAAGAACAGTACAACCTAGTGGCCTACAACCACATAAGTGGTATTCACAGGGGAAATACTTACAATAAAAGCTGGTGAAAATATAAGAAGATAGAAAGTACTTTACATAAGCAAAGTGAAAACAGTTTTGAGCATTTTTGCCCGTTTAACATACCTGTAGCAGTAAGACAGAAAAAGATGATCCACACATGTTAAGCAATCTTCGTCTGTAGGTTTGGAAGGCTGCAAACAAAAGATGGAGTGTTAAAAAGAATCAATTGTAACAGATTCATTTATATGCAGAGAAATTACTACAGTTTTAAGAATACTCTAGTTTTAATAACACAATATTTAGTGCTAACCAAACAGGTCACGATAAATAAAACTATGATATTTGAAAAACTGCAGTATTCTTAGAATAGTTAGAAAATACTTTACTATCAAACAGGGCCTGATTGATTTGGTTGCTTGATTTGGTTTAATGGCTGTTGGCGTCAGATGTTGTCTCCTAGTTTAATGGGTACCATAATTGTTTCCGTTGATTTGGTTGTCACTCTCCTCCGGATGAGATGAGATTGAGATTGAGATTGAGATGTCAGTCGACTTGCAGTTAGCACAACATTTTCTTAAGCTATGATGAATCTGGAGATTAAACCGGTACCTCAAACTCAAACTACCATCACCAATCAGGTGAAACTGAAACCACCAAACCAAACTATCTCAAATTAATGGTTAAGATGCTAGATTTTTTCGCTGGTATTAGACTTGTGTTTTACTCATAAGTTCCAGCTAACTATCTCAAATAAAGGAAGATGGACCTAATTTGTCCGATGTAAATTTTCTCTGCTCGAACATAATATTGCAAGGCTGCTTTGATTGATGTGTCCGGTCAAATATGTATATATGATTAAGGTCGGTGTTGTGTTTCTCAGGTTTTACCGCAATGACCAATGTTCTTTCCTAGAAACAGATAACTGGATTTACTTGGGCAAGGTCGCTACACCTTTATGCCTATTTCAGTGATTATTAACTTTATAAGAATGCAAATATATGATTTAAAACTTAGCATCTCTTGTTACGCAAGATACCGCTGTCCAATAAATAGTAGCAATGACAATCAGTTCTTGGTACGATGTGTAGTCCTGCAGAATACTAAGGTGTGGTACAGCGCACCTTAGTCGGGCTTAATGTTCAGATGCCCGGGCTCCACAAGCTTTTATGAAAATGTATCATGTCACCTGTCCGTGACTCTCACATTTTTTCATGTTGTGATGAAGGCAATTTTTGCCATGTACACCCCAGAGGCCCATGAGTTTTCTGGAATGTAGATTAACTTCCGTTCCGGCAAATTGAATTACTCCATATGTCCTATTTTCAGCAAAGGTCATGCTGAAATTTTCCGTGAATTTTAGCATGACTTTGCTAAAAATAGGACATATGGGGTACTTGTGACTAATGCATGGGCCGGGTACTTGTGACTAATGATGAAAGCTTAGGCTTTTAGGGTGCCTCGGCGTCGAAAAATCCTCAATGATAAAAGCTTAGCTTTTAGGATGCCTCGGTGTCGACAAACCCTAAATGATGAGACCATGATGTAGTTCCTTGACAATAACCAACTTTTTGACCAAACTTTGTTCCTATTTAGAGAGAAACATGGCCAACAATGATGAGGCCGAGGGTTCGGGCGGCAAGGCATTCTCGAGCTGTCCCGGAGATGGAGGAACAACCTCACTTGTATGAGGACGCCGCCTTCCCCACCGATCCCGAGACCAGCGATGGGACCGCCGAGGATGACCCCACCATGCCACCACTGATGGTGCCGCCGAGGATGCCACCACTGATGATGGCGGCGCACGCACAGATGGCAGCCAATAGAAGAGGCAACGGAAGGACGGCGCCCGACCGTGCTCCGCACCCTCAAGGAGGAAGTTACTGAAGTGGACTCCGACGGAATCCAACGGCGCCCGAACGAATAGTCAAGGGGTACTCGCTTCAGCTCGGGTGCATTCTCCGAACACCGCCTCGA
The DNA here is from genome assembly GCA_021605145.1 of Aegilops bicornis. NCBI lineage: Eukaryota > Viridiplantae > Streptophyta > Magnoliopsida > Poales > Poaceae > Aegilops > Aegilops bicornis. The sequence goes on from JAHIAL010000052.1 coordinate 1,846,673, forward strand.
TCAACACCGAGAACCCGAGGCATCCTGGCCGAGGGAATTTGCAACCTCCTCTTCACAAAGCTGCACGAACGATACAAGTTCCCGCTGAATTTGAAAACACAAGCCTCAAAGGGAATAAAGTGAACAATGCTGCCCTCACGAAGATGAGCAAGGCCCTGTCTACTTGGAAAAGCAATGTGAAGAGAATGATCGAGAAAGGTGAGAGTTATGAGAAGATCAAGGAGAAAAATCCTTCGATCACCGAAGATGACTACAACGACTTCAAGATCAATTGCTCGAGCACCGCAAACTCCCAATCAAGTCGATTGGGGGAAAGAAATGCGGAGCTGAACTTAGGGAACACACACTCGGTCCCGGCGGTTCTGAGTGGCGGAGCCTATATGGGACAAGGAGGAGGCGGACCGTGCGAGCAAGGCCTACCGCCTCTTCGATAAATCTGGTGACAAGCGGACCAGGAACTTTGTCGGGGCCCGGTACAAGAAGGACCTGAAAACAAAGGAGCTTACCACGGATCCAAGACCAGGGCGCTTGAGCTTGTTCTCGTAAGGAATACACCCCCGTAATTAGCTCCATATGGTTGCATTCTAATTAATGAAGCCAAATTTCTAAATGGTTCACATTCCTTCCAAGCAGCGCATCGAAAAGCGATGGCTGGGTCGACTAAGAGCAACCCTTGGGACACCACTCTAAATAGGGCGTTGAATGTAATGAAGAACAAGGATAAGCTCAGTAAGCCGACGTCAGCTGGTTGTGTGGCCGGCTAAGGCTTGTCGACAAAATGGTCATCATACTACAACAGTGGTGGGCGAAAGGAGAAAAAGACCAGCTCGGAACGCCAGGCGCACGAGGTTCAAGAACTCAAGGCACAGGTGGCGCGGATTCCGGAGATTGTCCAAGAGCAAGTGCAACAACAACTCCGAGCGACGATCACCGCCATTGTGCCTTCCTTGATCGAGGGGTTGAGTGTGTGGATTGCGGGCGGCCAACAGGGCCGCCCGATTCCTAGCTTCACGGCCAGCAACTCATCAATGCGATGGCGGGGCCATTGGTGTCTCCGGCGGAGGCGGCATTGGTGTCTCGGGGCCGCACGGGAGCTTAATGCACCGGGTGTACGCCGGCCGCACCTCTGCACGGCCCCTCCGTCAACTGCACGCCGCCGTTGGCGGTGCCTCGACATTAGCCGAGCTCGACGCCATCATCACGGTAACTAATTAAGCCTCTCGCCGAGGACTTCATCTCCTTGCCTTTGATCGGGCATCCTCGACGCCCTACATGTTTTCGCAGCGCCACCGACGTTCGTGCACTCTCCTGCGCTTCGTGAACAACGAGTTGGTCGATGTCGCCAAGGGCAAAATCGTTCAACCGGCAACCCCTTGTTCCACGGTACCAGATGCCACCCAACTTGTTTAGGGTTGAACTGGTTCGGTGCTGCCAGCTGCGACGAGTTGTTACCTCCGAATCAACCCGCCGGGGCCGACGATGATGACGTGATGACCCTCGGCGCTTTGCCTGAGCTGGCCCTGCTGGCCAAAGAGCGGATTCGTTTGAAGCGGGGACACCACCCCAAAGACAACACCGCCCGTCGATGCGGCGCCAAGTCGCCCCATGGCAAGACCGCCCGCCAGCGGTGCGGACATCCCTATGCCATCGATCCAAACATGCATATGGCACGGGATCGTAACGACGGCGACGACGATACATTTGCCAACGTCGATCAAGACTTTTGCCGATCATGGGTATGATGGCGACTTCATGGGGCCTCCTTCTCAAGAACCCAACCCAACAAAAAGACGTCGCGCGATCTAGCTGGTACCGGAGAAGCCAAGTTGCAACAGGTCGTCTGCTGTTCAGCTCTCAGGAGACGCCTCCAGCTGCCGACTTCACCGAGCCTCAGATAGGCGTGGTGCGAAATATTATCAGCCCCAACACACTCAAGAAGGCGGTCTGTGAGCAGAACTCGGTCCCATTACAGGAGAAGAAGAATGCACGCAAAGAAAGACTAACAAGGTGCGAGCCAGCCGCACCGAGTACGATCCGTGCTCGTGGACGGGCCACCTTCACCTAAGGATATCTCGAGGAGGGTGCATGTGGCGGGTAGGGCGATGCTACCGCCAAATATGCTCAATGCTGCAACCGGTGCTATCGCGGAGTCTGCACGACAGTGTTCTTTCTTTGGAGAAGCGGCGTCTCGTAGAGAAGGATGTGGCATACCCGGTTTCGTGGCCAAGGTGCCGGAGGGCAAGGGCTTTGTGGATGGCGACATCGGGGTAAGATCGCCCTGCGGTTTGATGACATCTTTGTTATGTTTAACCTTCATCCGCTGCACTACACCTTCGTTCGGCTATTTTCACTGAGTATGGAGATGCGGATCATTCGCGACAAGACCCCGGACATCGTGATAGTCGACCCCTTCTACATGCGTGCCAAGATCTTGGGCAGCGCTGGGACCGCAAGTCGCGAAGTTCTTACCTCGAAAGGCGCCATTACGCAAACCAAGATAAGGATAACTTCCTCGCGGCCTTACTTTCCCGAGTAAGTCCTCCCTCACCGCCCGTAACATATGAATTCTTAGATTTCGATCGTTTTCTTTTAACATTCCGTGTTTTCTGCAGTGACACACATTGCACGCTCATCCTCCTAAGCCCCAAATATTCCATGGCCACGTATTTCCACCCGGACCGTCAATGAACATAGACTACACAAATGTCAAGAAGGTTCTTGATGATGTTCTCCTGCCACGCCAAATCTGGAGGCACCTTCACCAGGCCTATTCGTAAGTACGGCAAGCACGTGTTCTCCCACAATACGACGCTCACGCTGCCAAGCAGCCGCTGCGGTCGAAGGGTGCCTACTACGCCATCCATCACATGCGGGCGATCGTGACGGGACCATCGTCAACTTCGCTACCGAGTAAACTCAAAGATTGGGCCATGAAGCGTGTCGGCAATCCAGACGCGGACATCAGACAAGAATTCTTTCGCATCCAAATGAGTTTGCGGAAATCATCCATCAAGATGTCCTTCGCACTTCGAGGCAGTTCTACCTCGTAAATCAACCGTCCAACAAAGGACATCGACACAATGCTACAAATGCAGTCGACAACGCCTGTTATTTCATGACTCCCACGATAGACGGCGGCTTCATCCACGCTCCCGGTCCCTTGAGTCGAGTCGAAGCGGTGATGCTGTGTCTAGTTCTCAAACATCGATTGGCTCATGTTGTAATTAAACTTTAATGAACTTGTAGTATGTCTCTTTGGTTTTGAGAGTCGTTCAACTTAGATGTAATCGATGCTATTAATGTCTTGCTTTTCTTCCGATTGTTCTGCTGCATACTTATATATTGCTTATGTATTGTCTGTGAATTGGTACTAACGTTTACGTTTGGCTTGGCTAGTGCATAGCGATGCCGTGGTATGTCGTGGTACAAGGGTAAGGTTCCGGAGTCTCACGACGATCGGGAGGAGTGTCGGAGACAGGTTCACCGATTCAGCGGTAACAGTTACAAAGGGTAAACCACTATGGCCGAGGCCGAATCTAGATACGCCCGCTATCTATCGGGAGAGGGAGGGAGCTTTTGAGGAACCGGATGAAGACGAGTTTCATCGTGATGATGCTCATTGTGATGACCGCAGCTCTTCTATGTGATGGTAGTTTAGATGATCGATATCGACTTGTAATGTGAAGACAAACTCGCTACTCATGGTCTCAAGACTTGTAATATAATATTCTATCTTTGTTCGGTCTTTTCAATTCGGAGACTAATATGATGAATTGTATTCGGAGACTAATATGATGAATTGTATTCAGAGACTAATCTTCTATTGTATTCGATGAATCTGTTGTTGATGTGTGTTGTCTATATTTTGTCCAATTATACATTTTGTAACCCGTGCAAAAAAACAGAAAATAAAAAACTAAAAAACCTAATATTCATACTAATGGCGCATCACATGATAAAGGCGCCATTAGTATGCCAAAGGATACTAATGGCGCATCACTAAACGGTGCGCCATTAGTTTGCCGGGTTACTAATGGCGATCTTGTTGTTGTGCGCCATTAGTATGCCAAAGCACTGGTATACATGGCCCCTCGAGGCATACTAATGGCGCACTTTTGGATATACTAATGGCGCATCTCAGGTGCCCCATTAGTATACCAGATACTAATGGCGCACTAGTGGTGCGCCATTAGTAAGATATACTAATGGCGTGGCACTAATGGCGCACCACTAATGCGCCATTAATGGCCAAATTAGGTGCGCCATTAGTAGGCCTTTTCCTAGTAGTGGTACTCCATCTGTCGAGAATATCGACAGTGTTTCCAATAACCAGGAATTCAGGCCATAAGGCTGTAACAGACAAAGTGCGCTCAGGAAACTTATGCTATATTACTAGTAAAGTGTAAGAAGCATCTTCGAAGAAAATAGTACCCCCACCGATACCTTTCTTCGGTGCTCATTGTTAATATGAGACTTGTGCAATAGATTTTTTGTACTCATGAGTTCCGTTGTGTGCCGACCATGATTGAAAACAATAAGAGCGTTAGCTTTCGGCTTCACCCAGTCTGAGGTCAGAGCTCGGAGGACCCGGTCGTGACAATCGCAGAGGTGCTCCCTTTACTCCCTAGCCGAAAAATCGGGAACGTAGGGGTAAACACAGGAGCGAGGCAACCCAACTTGCAAATCGCTTAAGTCAATATGGTGCATATTGTGGCGTAATACACGAACAAGGAACGAAGCCCTACAAGTATAATCATATGCAAGAGGAAAAAGCTTCATGAAGGAAGCCCCCAAGTAAACGGGGTATTCGAATTTGCGCGTCACAAACAAAGTTTGGACAAGGAAAAATTTTACAAGCAACTTTTTTCCAAAAAAGTATAGTGCTTGGTCGAGCCGAACACAAGTTAAAAACTTAAAACTTTGAGCGTGAAGGCAACCTAGCTGGTTAATGTGTTCGGTATTGACGACGCGGTCCGAGCTTGATGCGGGACAAGGTTCCATCCCCAAGCCGGTCCCGAGGTGGCGGAGCAAAGAACTCGGCACTCCGAAGTGGTGACATAGCACGGTCAATGTAGGACGGCAGAGTGATGCGAAGTCCCCGCATGGGGTAATGAAGTGTTGATGAAGTTCCCCCCGTACCGAGGTGACGCTTAAAGGATATAGTCCGGCTGGATCATTTTCCTGCACAAAAAATAGTGCAAACCAGAGATAATAGTAATAATAATAAAAAATCGTTGCATAATAATTTATGCAAAGTGAGTAATAAAAGAAATATGGCCTGGCGCCGAAGTCAATGCCGATGCAGGGCGGCGGCGTGATGCGGTAAAGGCATGGCAAGGCCTGAATTCACAGGTCGGTTCGAGTTCCGGATGCGTCACGGACTATGTACGAAACCGACCGAACCACCATGCGACTGGCCGTTAATCGCGCCACCATTTGACAGACCTGGTTTATTTGTTGTAGCAATCTGAAGAAAGGTGATTCCCAAAATTGGGACTCGATCCGCACACCCATTGCCTGACGGGTGATAAAGCGACGGCATGACGATGCTGACAAGGGTTGGCTCGCCGAGGCAAAGCCCTCGGTCCAGCTAACGTGATGAAGCTGGTCGGCTAGTGACGCCGAAGTCTCCGGAGTAGGTTGATGAAGAGATGATGAAGCCCCCGGTCCAGCTAATGTGATGAACCCTCGGTGTCACCTGATGAGTCGAAGTAGGTCGGGCGTGATGGACACCAGCTTGAAAAGTAACAGCGATGCCCCGCCGATGCAGGTCGTGACGTGGTCGATGCCGACTTGATGAAGTGACCGTGCGGCGATGCAGGTGTGCTCGCTCCGTGTAATCCGTGGGGTGGTGATGTTGGTGATGATTTATCCTTCGTGATGCCGGACTCTTGTTCGGCTTGCCGAGATGATGATCCGAAGAAGGTGAGCTCGGCTCAACAAAGTGACGACGTGTCTCAGCGAGGGTCGGCCGTGGAGCAATATTGCCGGACTGGTTTGACACCAGCATGATGTTGAAGATCATGTTCAAAGGATTTTAAAGTTAGTGGGATGTGTTCGGGAACAAAACACAATACCCCATACAAAACTTCCTTCAAAAAGGATGTCCGAAATCCCGTTCAGAAAAAAGACGAACTCGGGTCGGATTCGTCTTCAGCAAAAACAGATCCGAAAAGTGATGCACTAATCGGAAGGTTCCCGGAGTTCGGACGGTCAGATCGAGCTGAAATTTTGAGGGGTGATAGATATAGGAATTCCGCAGCCGATCAACGGTTGGATCTTCCAAAGGAAGTCCGAGCTAGAAGCTGGACACCACGCCCTAAACTCGTCCGGATTCTCGTCCAGATTCAATGCGGCTCCGGTATATCGGAGATTGCCAGAGATTCCTCCATCGGAACTCGACGAAATTTTCCAGGGTTATTGTAGACCCAACTCCACACAATTCCACCGAAGTAATCGTTAAAATGACACTTGAGGAGGCGGTGGTGGCGGACACAAGTCCGCTGTCCAGAAAAACAGTACGGTCGCCCGAGGGCAATGTTGACGCGGAGCCCCTGCTCCTCGTTGATTCCTCCATGATCTTGATAGAGATCGGAGTTGATGCTGATGAAGGCCCTCATCTGAACATGACGATCGGTGGTAAGGCGCAGCCCTTGGTCGAACCAAGGTGACCAGTTGAGCTGGTGATGAAGATGCCGAAGTCGCAGTTGATCTGCAGCGTAGCCATCGACCTTTTGGCTGAACACACAACGGAACTCTCAATGAAAGCACCAATGCCGGTGTCAAAACCGTGGATCTCGGTAGTAGGGGTCCCGAACTGTGCGTCTAGGCGGATGGTAACAGGAGACAAGGGACACGATGTTTTTACCCAGGTTCGGGCCCTCTCGATGGAGGTAATACCTACTCTCGCTTGATTAATATTGATGATATGGGTAGTACAAGAGTAGATCTACCACAAAATCGTGAGAGGCTAAACCCTAGAAGCTAGCCTATGGTATGATTGTTGTTCATGAGATTGTCTATCGACTAGCCCGGCCTCGGTTTATATAGTGCACCAGAGGCCTAGGATAACAAGAGTCCTAGCCGAATACGCCGGTGGGGGAGGAGTCCTTGTCTTGATCGCCAAGTCTTGTGGAATCTTCCTTGTATGCGGCAACTGTCCGGACTGGCCCATGAGTATACGGCCATGGGGATCCTCGGCCCAATCCAGCTGATCGGGAGACGACGTGGTGAGTACCCCCTAGTCCAGGACACCGTCACATATGCAAATCATTTTCATGGTCTAGCAAATATTGTTCCAAAGGATCAGTAGGAGGCACATCAATAGAAGCAAGACCAATAATTTCATCCTTACTAGGGAAATCTTTCTTATGAGGTTGTCTACTAAACTTGGAAAAATTAAAATCATGAGATTCATCACCAAAGCTAACACCTACCATTTGTTTCTCACAATGTATTTTGGCATTGACGGTGTTCAAGAAAGGTCTACCCAAAATAATGGGACAAAAGTCATCTTGTGGGGAACTAAGAACAAGAAAATCAGTAGGGTATTTTATTTTCCCACACAAGACTTCAACATCTCTAAGAATCCCAATTGGTGATATAATATCTCTATTAGCAATTCTAATAGTGACATATATGCCTTCTATTTCAGCAGGTGCTATTTCATCCTTAATTTCTTGATATAAGGAGAAAGGTATAGCACTCACACTAGCACCTAGGTCACATAACCCATGATAACAGTGATCTCCTATCTTGACTGAGACAACATGCATGCGAACAACTGCTCTATGTTTATCTTTTACTTTAGGTTTGGCAATTCTAGAAGCTTCATCACAGAAGTAGATAACATGCCCATCAATATTATCGACTAAGAGATCTTTAACCATAGCAACACTAGGTTCAACTCTGAGTTGTTCAGATGGTTTGGGTGTTCTAACATAACTTTTGTAAACCACAGTTGAAGCTTTAGCATGTTCCTTCATCCTAACAGGGAAAGGTGGTTTTTCAATATAAGCAGTGGGAACAACTGGATGAACATTGTAAATGATTGTTTCTTCTTTAGCTTTTACCGGTTCTTTAACTTCTTATTTGATAGGTGGGTGATATTTAAACCACTTCTCCTTAGGGAGATCAACATGAGTAGCAAAAGATTCATAGAAGGAAGCTACTATCTTAGAGTCAAGTCCATATTTAGTGCTAAACTTTTGAAAAGCATCGGTATTCGTAAAAGATTTAACACAATCAAACTTAGGTTCAATACCTGACTCTTTACCTTCGTCAAGTTCCCAATCTTCAGAGTTGCGTTTAATTATTTCTAAAAGATCCCACCGGAATTCAATAGTCTTCCTCATAAAAGAACCAGTACAAGAAGTATCGAGCATGGATTGATCATTACGAGAAAGCCGAGCATAAAAGTTCTGAATAATAATTTCTCTTGAGAGCTCATGATTGGGGCATGAATATAACATTGACTTAAGCCTCCCCCAGCTAGAGCGATACTTTCTCCTTCACGAGGCCAAAAATTATTTATATAATTCCGATCACGATGAACTAGATGCATAGGATAATTGTTTTGATGAAATTCCAATTTCAAACGATTCCAGTTCCAAGATCCAATATCATCGCATAGCCTATACCATGTCAATGCTTTTTCCCTTCAAAGATAAAGGGAAAACCTTCTTCTTAGATTCATCTCCGGGCAAACCTGCAAGCTTAAACAATCTACAAATTTCATCCACATATATCAAGTGCATATCAGGATGTTCAGTTCCATCTCCTACATAAGGATTAGCTAGCAGTTGTTCTAACATAACTGAAGGAATTTCATATTCATTTTTTTCAGTAGGTGCAGGAGGTTGAGGGGCAACTAATTGTGGTTCCGGTCGAGGTGAAGATACCCCGAACAAACCCCTCAAAGGATTGTTTTCCATAGTAGCAAGTGACAATAAATTTCAGCACGTAGTAATAATGTTTCTTACCAATTTCCACTTACCAAGAGCGCTTCACTCCCCGGTAACAGTGCCAGAAAATAGCCTTGATTACCCACAAGTATATGGGGTCAATTATAGCATTTTCGATAAGTAAGAGTGTCGAACCCAACGAGGAGCAGAAGGAAATGATAAGTGGTTTTCAGCAAGGTAATGTCTGCAAGTGTTAGAATTGTAAGTAGCGGAGTAGTTTGATAGCAAGATAATTTGTAACGAGCAAGTAACGATAGTAGTAAAAAAAGTGCAGAAAAGTAGCCCAATCCTTTTGAGGCAAAGGACGTGCCAAAACATTCTCTTATGATAAGCAAAGTGTTCTTGAGGGTACACGGGAATTTCATCTAGTCACTTTCATCATGTTGGCTTAATTCGTGTTCGGTACTTTGATAATTTAATATGTGGGTGGACCAGTGCTTAGTTGCTGTTCTTACTTGAACAAGCCCCCTACTTATGATTAACCCTCTCGCAAGCATCCGCAAGTATGAGAAAAGTATTAAGAATAAATTCTAACCATAGCATTAAACTTTTGGATCCAATCGGTCCCTTACGGAATAGCGCATAAACTAGGGTTTAAGCTTCCGCCACTCTCATGACTCCATCATCTAATAACTACTCCACAATGCATTCCCTTAGGCCCAAATATGGTGAAGTGTCATGTAGTCGACGTTCACATGACACCACTAAGAGAATGATAACATACATATCATCAAAATATCAAACGCATAACAAGTTCACATGATTACTTGCAACATGATTTCTCTCGTGACCTCAAGAACAAAAGTAACTACTCACAAGTGATAATCATGCTCAAGATCAGAGGGGTATTAAATAGCATAATGGATCTGAACATATAATCTTCCACCAAATAAACCATATAGTAATCCACTACGAGATGTAATCAACACTACTAGTCACCCACAAGCACCAATTTATAGTTTTATACAAAGATTGAACACAAGAGATGAACTAGGGTTTGAGAGGAGTTGGTGTTGTTGAAGATGTTGATGAATATAGCCCTCCCCAAGATGGGAGAGTTGTTGGTCATGATGATGATGATGATTTCCCCCTCCGGGAGGGAAGTTCCCCCGGCGGAATCGCTCCGCCGGAGGGCAAAAGTGCTCCTGCACAAGTTCCGCCTCGAGGCGGCGGCGCTTCCTCCTAAAAGTACTCCCCTTATGTTTTCTAGGTAAAATGACTTATATACCAGAAGAGGGGCACCGGAGGTGGGCCGAGGAGGGCAGCAGCCACCAGGGCGCGCCTGGGCCTCCTGGCGCGCCCAGGTGGGTTGTGCCTGGGCCTCCTGGCGCGCCTGGGCCTCCTGGCGCGCCCAGGTGGCCTCCCTCTGGTACTTATTTGCTCCAATAATTCTTAAATATTCCATAACAAATCCTCGAGAAGTTTCAGGTCATTCGGTGTTGTGCAGAATAGTTAGCTTGACGTAGCTTTTTCAGGTCCAGATTTCCAGCTGCCAGAATTCTTCCCCTTTGTGCATACCTTGCATATTATGAGAGAAAAGGCATTAGAATTACTCCAAAAAGCTTTATTATGCAATAAAACAACATAAATAACAGTAGGAAAATATGATGCAAAATGGACGTATCACCCTCCGCGAGTGGCCTTTCTTTTACTTTATGCAATTTTTATTTTTGCTTGAGTCCCCATCTTCTCTTATAAAGCACCAACTAAGGGGCACTATGATCGTACTTGAGCATTGGTTATAGTTAGTATTCGAGTGTGTTTCATGAATGGATCAATGATTGAGCATAATGGGCTAGGGATAACTTGCCTTTAGCGTTGATATTTTGAAAGACATGGTTGCTTGTTGATATGCTTGAGTATTAAAGTCTTCATGTCAAAACTAGACTATTGCTTTGAACCATATAGAAGTCCAAATGTCCATGCTACAAAGAAAACAATATGTGATGAACATGTTATGCAACATTCCACATCAACAATTCTGTTTTTATCATTTACATACTTGAGGACGAGCAGGAATTAAGCTTGGGGATGCTGACACGTCTCCAACGTATCTATAATTTTTGATTGTTCCATGCTGTTATATTATCATTCTTGGATGTTCTACAATCATTTTATAATAATTTTATATCGTTTTTGGTACTAACCTATTGGACATAGTGCCAGTGCCAGTTGTTGTTTTCTGCTTGTTTTTTACATCACAGGAAATCAATACCAAACGGAGTCCAAATGCAGCAAAACTTTTTGTGGATTTTTTCTGGACCAGAAGACACAAGATGGCCCAAAGAAGTACTAGAGGGGTGCCCCAAGGGGGGCACAACCCACCAGGTCGCGCCTGGGGGCCCAGGCGCGCCCAGGTGGGTTATGCCCACCTCGGTGGCCTCCCGCACCGCCTCTTTTCTCTACAAATACCTCAATATTCCAGAAACCCTAGGGAAGTCGACAAAATCAATTCCAGCATACGCAAGTTCCAGAAACACCAGATCCAATCTAGACATCATCACTGAGGGGTTCATCATGTCCATTGGTGCCTCTCCGATGATGTGTGAGTAGTTCATTGTAGACCTACGAGTCCGTTGTTAGTAGCTAGATGGCTTCCTCTCTCTCGTCTGATTCTCAATACAATGTTCTCTTGGAGATCCATATGATGTAACTCTTTTTGCGATGTGTTTGTTGGGATCTGATGAACTTTGAGTTTATGATCAGATCTATGTTTTTATCCATGAAATATTTGAGTCTTCTTTGATCTCTTATATGCATGATTGATTATAGCCTCGTATTTCTTCTCCGATATTTGGGTTTTGTTTGGCCAACTTGATCTATTTATCTTGCAATGGGAAGAGTTGCTTTGTGATGGGTTCGATCTTACGGTGCTTGATCCTAGTGACAAAAGGGGAAACGACACGTATGTATCATTGCTATTATGGATAACAAGATGGGGTCTATTTCTACATAAATAGATCTTGTATACATCATGTCATCGTTCTTATTGCATTACTCTGTTTTTCCATGAACTTAATACACTAGATGCATGTTGGATAGCGGTCGATGTGTGGAGTAATAGTAGTAGATGCAGGCAGGAGTTGGTCTACTAATCTTGGACGTGATGCCTATATAATGATCATTGCCTGGATATAGTCATGAGTATTTAAAGTTCTATGAATTGCCCAACAGTAATTGTTTTCCCACCGTTTGTTATTTTTCTTGAGAGAAGCCACTAGTGAAATCTATGGCCCCCAGGTCTCTTCTTTAATATATTTGCCTTCGCGATCTATTTTTATTTGCTTTTATTTTCAGATCTATTAAACCAAAAATACAAAAATACCTTGCTGCATTTTTTAGTAATTTATTTTATCTCGCGTTTCCACGAGATCTATTCATCCCATCTACTACAATTTTATCTATCTTTTTACCCATGAGGGATTGACAACCCCTCTCTTACGTCGGGTTGCAAGTATTTGTTCTTTGTGTGCAGGAGCTGTTTATGTTGTGTTGCGTGGTTCTCCTACTGGTTCGTTAACCTTGGTCTCATCACTGAGGGAAATACCTACCATTGTTGTGCTGCATCATCCCTTCCTCTTTGGGGGAAATACCAACGTAGTTCAAGCAAACAACACAAGTCAACATCTGACACCCCTGCCGGTGATGGGTGGCCCGACCGCATCGGCGCCACCCATCTCTCCCGCAAACTTTACCAACATCACCCCCTGTAATGCCCAACCTTGACTCCTGGCCTGGATCTGCATCTGGTTTCAGGTACGTGACACTCGTCAAACAACGCAAGGTGCCGAAAAGGCCACAACCTGCCATCGCGAGAGGACTAAGGGCATCCACACAAGCAGCTCGCCAATGACCAGACGCCGGAGCTTGTCCCGCCGTCGTCACGATCCACCCCGCACAACCACCGTGGACCGCCACCATGTTGTTGTGGCCAACACTGTCGCGACAACTTAGAAGGCCACTACCATCCCCCAAGCCATCTGTCGTCGACCAAGGGGTCAGATCTGAGTGGAGATTACTTGAGATCAACAGAGGCGCCTAGTACCCCATCGTGAACCACCCGCAGCCACCATACCGCCGGTGGGCTACCCGTCACCGTTGCGCCACCACCGTCGGAGCGCAAGGTGGCAGCCACCAGCACATGCTGCCACAGCCCACGCTGGTCAACGGGATAAATCGGCCGAAGGAAGCCAACGCCAGATATGAACACCGCCCCTCGAGCCACCCCACCTGATGCCTACACACAACCCTCCATGCGTTGTAACTGGCTACCCATGTCGTCGGAGACCCAACGGATGTCGCGCCATGAGGCCAATGCCCGGAACCATCAGCCCCCCGTGAGGAAGGGAGGAAATGGGCCTCGCTGCCACCACCAGCTCGGCGGCGCAAGCCAGTGACAGCGAGGGGGAGGAAGGGGCGGGAAGGAGCTAGCGGTTGCAGACCGAGGTTTCGCCCTCCCACTCGCGGGAGCAGAGCGAGCAAGGCAGGCTAGTTTGATAGCAACACATATTTGCTTAATCTGCTTCAGGTGCATATAATCAAATTTATTTCAATCTAAGGAAAATATGTGATTATAAATATTTACTTTGTTCTCATCGAAGCAAGAATTTATTTGCATCGACTCATAATTTGTTTCCACTACAACTTTAATTTTTCTCTTACAGAAAATATTATATCTCCTTCCGAATGTAAAATGGTTTCCATTATAGATATACATTGTTTTTACAAGAGACGGAAATTTTCTTCCAAAAAAAAGGCAATTTCTTCCATGAAACAAAAGACTAGCACTACTACAACAACACATATAGATTACATTACAACAAAATGTGACACAAAGTTAACACATAATATAGCTGGGAAGCTATGATATTGTCTTGAGCTGCAACGTCATAATAGTGGACATGAGCTTCGTTGTTGTCTCTCACGTGTCTCCACCACCTCTGTTGCCTTCATATCGACACTGCCGACATTATGGCGATTGAGAAAACAATGATACATGGTTGGCTTCGTGTGGTGCAAAACATTTGTACAACAGAAACACATATAAGAAAAATAAGATTTTTTATCTATGACAACATACATGATATGAAATGGAGCTATAGAAAAGTGAGATGAAGAAAAAAAAGCACTTCCATAAAAACATAAAAGTAGGGAGCATGCATGGCTTACGAGAAGCAACAATTTGATCTATCAAAATAGTGGGAGCATAGATAATTAGGATGCAAAAAAGAAAACACTCATTGCTACATAGGCATATGCGAAACATGAAAGGTAGGAAGCATGTCGTACATGAAGCAACAATTTGAACTAGCAAAACATTCATGATAGACAATGGAAGCATGAATATAGCATCAGGGCAATGTTTACATACCAAGGGTGCTGTCAAATGTGAACAATAACTTTTTTAAGCGAGAACGAAGGAAGCAAACTACCTAGAATGAAGACACATATGTGGTAATGAGGAGAAGACCAAATTTATATATAATATAAATTGCGTGACGTATGGAAGCAAACTGCATAAAGCAAAGAAGCACTTGAACAATGATTTGGAAGCTCATAGGAAACATGAAAATATGCTATATGGATATGGGCCATCTTAATTGGAACTACAGAACATTGAAGATGAAAACACATTAAGATTAAGGCTGACATGGGGTGCATGTTTTATGTACTCGTACATACAAAATTCATCAAATCTTGTTTACTTACAGAATCAAACTCTAGCCTGAAGAAGCATGTGTATTGCAATTTAGAATCTCCATGGTTAGGAAGCGTGAAAAAGTATGTTGCGTGATGCATAGCAATAAAGTAGAACATCTATTATGGGAGCTCGAACGGAAGCATACAACAATGAAAAATGAAGTTGATACGTCTCCAATGGATCTATAATTTCTGATTGTTCCATGCTATTATATTATCTGTTTTGCATGTTTTATATGCATTAATATCCTATTTTATATTATTTTTGGGACTAACCAATTAACCTAGAGCCCAGTGCCAGTTCTTGTTTTTCCCTTGTTTTTGAGTTTCGCCAAAAAGGAATACCAAATGGAGTCCAAACGGAATGAAACCTTCACGATGATTTTTCTTGGACCATAAGACAGCCAGGAGACTTGGAGATAAAGTCGGAGGAGCCATGAGGCAGCCACAAGGATGGAGGGCGCGCCCAGGGGGTTAGGGTGCGCCCCACACCCTTTGGGCCCCCGTGACCCTCCTGACCAAATTCTTTCGCCTATATGTTCCCATATATCCCCAAACCACCAAAGGCATCCATGGAAACCCTTTCCCGCCGCCGCAACCTTTTGTACCCATGAGATCCCATCTAGGGACCTTTTCCGGCACCCTGCCGAAGGGGGATTCCATCACGGAGGGCATCTACATCAACTCTATTGCCCTTCCGATGAAGCGTGAGTAGTTTACCATAACCTACGCATCGATAGCTAGTAGCTAGATGGATTCTTCTCTCTCTTTGATTCTCGATACCATGTTCTCCTCGATGTTCTCAGAGATATATTCGATGTAATACTTTTTTGCAGTGTGTTTGCCGAGATCCGATGAATTGTGGATTTATGATCAGCTTATCTATGAATATTATTTGAATATTCTCTGAATTCTTATATGCATGATTTGATATCTTTGTAATTCTCTTCGAACTATCAGTTTGGTTTGGCCAACTAGATTGGTCTTTCTTGCAATGGGAGAAGTGCTTAGCTTTGGGTTCAATCTTGCGGTGTCCTTTCCCAGTGACACTAGGGGCAGCAAGGTACGTATTGTATTGTTACTATCGAGGATAAAAAGATGGGGTTTTCATTATATTGCTTGAGTTAATTCCTCTACATCATGTCATCTTACTTAATGCGTTACTCCATTCTTTATGAACTTAATACTCTAGATGCATGCTGGATAGCGGTCGATGTGTGGAGTAATAGTAGTAGATGCATAATCGTTTTGGTCTACTTGACACGGACGTGATGCCTATATTCATGATCATTGTGTTAGATATAGTCATAAATTTGCGCTTTTCTATCAATTGCTCGGCAGTAATTTGTTCACCCACTTTATTATTTGCTATCTTGATAGAAGCCTCTAGCGAAACCTATGCCCCCCGGGTCTATTTTCCATGATACAAGTTTCTGATCTACTATTTTCCATCGTATTAGTTTCCGATATACTATATTGCAATCTTTTACTTTCCGATCTATAAACCAAAAATACCAAATATATTTACTTTATCGTTTATCTATCTCTATCAGATCTCACTTTTGCAACTAACCGTGAAGGGATTGGCAACCCCTTTATCGCGTTGGGTGCAAGTTTGTTTGATTGTTTGTACAGGTATTCGGTGATTTGTGCATTGTCTCCTACTGGATTGATACCTTGGTTCTCTAACTGAGGGAAATACTTATCTCTACTTTGCTGCATCACCCTTTCCTCTTCAAGGAAAAAACCAATGCAAGCTCAAGAAATAGCGGAAGAATTTACGTGTCTTTGTTGCGAGATCTATGCCAAGTCAAGACATACCAAGTAACCATCATAAACTCTCATCTCTTGCATTACATTATTCGCCATTCGCCTCTCGTTTTCCTCTCCCCCACTTCTAAAACAATTTTCGAAAATATTTGCCTTTTCTTCGCCCCTCTTCCATTCGTCTTCTTCGCTTGCTTTTTGTGTGCTATGTGTTGGATTGCTTGATTTGTCACGATGGCTCAAGAGAATACCAAATTGTGTGAATTTTCCAACACCAATAACAATGATTTTAATTACTCCGATTGCTCCCGCCACTAGTGCGAAATCATGTGAAATTAATGTCGCTTTGCTGAATCTTGTTATGAAAGATCAATTTCCCGGCCTTCCTAGTAAAGATGCCGCATCCCATCTAAACAATTTTGTTGATTTGTGTGATATGAAAAAGAAAAAAATGTGGATAATGATATTGTTAAATTGAAGCTATTTCCGTTTTCACTTAGAGATCGTGCTAAAACTTGGTTTTCATCTTTGCCTAAAAATAGTATTGATTCATGGAATAAGTGTAAAGATGCTTTTATTTCCAAGTATTTTCCTCCCGCTAAGATCATCTCCCTTGGGAATGATATTATGAATTTTAAGCAACTTGATCATGAACATGTTGCACAATCTTCGGAGAGGATGAAATTGTTGATATGAAATTGCCCTACTCATGGTTTGAATTTGTGGATGATTATACAAAAACATTATGCCGGATTGAATTTTGCTTCTAGAAATCCTTTAGATTCGGACACGGGAGGTACTTTTATGGAAATTAATTTAGTAGAAGCTACTAAACTCCTAGATAATATTGTGGTAATTATTCTAGATGGCATACCGAAAGATCTTCCACTAGTAAAAAAGTGCACGCGGTTGAAGAGATTAATGTTTTGAGTGGAAAGATGGATGAACTTATGAAATTATTTGCTAGCAAGAGTGCTTCTATTGATCCTAATGATATTCCATTTGTCTACTTTGATTGATAACAATAATGAATCTATGGATGTGAATTTTGTTGGTAGGAACAATTTTGGTAATAATGCATATAGAGGTAATTTTAATCATATGCCATTTCCTAGTAATCCCTCTAATAATTATGGTAATTCATACAACAATTCTTATGGAAATTTTAATAAGGTTCCCTCTAATTTTGAGATTAGTGTTAAAGAATTTATGAGTTCGCAAAAGAATTTCAATGCTTTGATTGAAGAAAAATTCCTCAAGATTGATGATTTGGCTAGGAATATGGATAGAATTTCACTTGATGTTGATTCTTTGAAACTTAGATCTATTCCACCCAAGCATGATATTAATGAGTCTCTCAAAGCCATGATAATTTCCATTGATGAGTGCAAAGAAAGAACCACTGAGATGCGTGCTAAACGAGATTGGTTTGTAAAAGCGTGTTCTTCTAGTTTCCGTGAAAATAATGATGAAGATCTTAAAGTGATTGATGTATCTCCTATTGAATCTTTTTTTTCTAATATAAATTTTGATAAACATGGGACTGGATATGAGTCAAGTTTAGTTAAAAGGCGTCCCAATGATTCAGAGTTTTTATATTTTGTTTCAAAAATTGATAAAAGTGGGATTAGAGAGGTCAAAAGTTGAAGTAGCAATGAACCCACTCTTTTGGGTTTCAAGGAATTTAATTATGATAATTGTTATTTAATAGATTGTATTTCCTTGTTGCAATCCATGTTGAATTCTCCTCATGCTTATAATCAAAACAAATCTTTTACCAAACATATCGTTGATGCTATGATGCAATCTTTTGAAAAAAAGCTTGAATTGGAAGTTTCTATCCCTAGAAAACTTTATGATGAGTGGGAACCTACTATTAAGATTAAAATTAAATATTATGAGTGTCCTGCTTTGTGTGATTTGGGTGCTAGCATTTCCACAATTCCAGAAACTTTATGTGATGTGTTGGGTTTGCGTGAGATGATTGTTATTTAAATTTGCATCTTGCGGATTCCACTATTAAGAAACCTATGGGAAGGATTAATTATGTTCTTATTGTTGCAAGTAGGAATTATGTGCCCGTAGATTTCATTGTTCTCGATATAGATTGCAATCCTACATGTCCTATTATTCTTGGTAGACCTTTCCTTAGAACGATTGGTGTAATTATTGATATGAAAGAAGGAAACATTAGATTTCAATTTCCATTAAGGAAGGGCATGGAACACTTTCCTAGAAAGAAAATTAAACTTCCATATGAATCTATTATGAGAGCCACTTATGGATTGTGTACCAAAGATGACAACACCTAGATCTATTCGTGTTTTATGCGTAGCTAAGGGCGTTAAACAATAGAGCTTGTTGGGAGGCAACCCAATTTTATTTTTGTTCTTTGCTTTTTGTTCCTATTTTTCTTTCAATAATTCATTTACCCTCTGGTTAGATGTGGTTTTGTGTTTTAATTAGTGTTTGTGCCAAATAAGACCTTTGGGATAGCTTACGGTGATAGTTGTTTCAGTCTTGCTGATAAACAGAAACTTTTGCGCCTAGGGAAATAATTTTCATAATTCACAAAAGCGGGCTTTTGATCTAATTCTTTTTGCACTGGATTGGTACACAAATTTCCCAGGTTGTCCTAAGTTTTCAGAATTTTTGGAGTTACAGAAGTATTTGAAGTTTCCAGATTGCTACAAACTCTTCTGTTTTTGACAGTTTCTGTTTTCTATGTGTTGTTTGCTTATTTTGATGAATCTATGGGTAGTATTGGGGGGTATGAACCATGGAAAAGTTGCAATCTAATAGATATTACACCAATATAATTAAAGAATGAGTTCACAACAGTACCATAAAGTGGTGATTTATTTTCATATACTAATGGAGCTTATGAGATTTTCTGTTGAATTTTGTGTTGTGAAGTTTTCAAGTTTTGGGTAAGGATTTGATGGAGTATGGAATAAGGAGTGGCAAGAGCCTAAGCTTGGGGATGCCCTGGAGGGCATCCCCTCTTTCGTCTTCGTCTGTCGGTAACTTTACTTGAGGCTATATTTTTATTCACCACATGATATGTGTTTTGCTTGGAGCGTCTTGTATGATTTGACTCTTTGCTTTTTAGTTTGCCACAATCATCCTTGCTGTACACACCTTTTGAGAGGGACACACTTGAATCGTGATTTATTACAATATTCTATTTGCTTCATTTATATCTTTTGAGCTAGGCAATTTTGCACTAGTGCTTCACTTATATCTTTTTAGAGCACGACGGTGGTTTTATTTTATAGAAATTGATGAACTCGCATGCTTCAGTTATATTTATTTTGAGAGTCATTGAACAGCATGGCAATTTGCTTTGGTTATAAATTTGATCCTAATATGATAGGCATCCAAGAGGGATATAATAAAAACTTTTATATAAAGTGCATTGAATACTATGAGAAGTTTGATTCTCTATGATTGTTTTGAGATATGAAGATGGTGATGTTAGAGTCATGCTAGTATGTAATTGTGAATTTGAGAAATACTTGTGTTGAGGTTTGCGATTCCCGTAGCATGCATGTATGGTGAACCGTTATGTGATCAAGTCGGAGCAAGATTTATTTTTTTGATTGTCCTCCTTATGAGTGGCGGTCGGGGACGAGCGATGATCTTTTCCTACCAATCTATCCCCCTAGGAGCATGCGCGTAGTACTTCGTTTCGATAACTAATAGATTTTTGCAATGAGTATGTGAGATATTTATGACTAATGCTGAGTCCATGGATTATACACACTCTCACCCTTCCACTGTTGCTAGCCTTTCTAGTACCACGCAACTTTCGCCGGTACCATACACCCACCATATACCTTCCTCAAAACAGCCACCATACCTACCTATTATGGCATTTATGACACGCTTTGTCATTTTCATATTGATTTGCATGATCATGTAGTTGACATAGTATTTGTTGCAAAGCCACCGTTCATAATTTTTATACATGTCACTCTTGATTCATTGCATAGGTATACCGCCGGAGGCATTTATATAGAGTCATATTTTGTTCTAAGTATCGAGTTGGAATTCTTGAGTTGTGAGTAAATAAAAGTGTGATGATCTTCATTATTAGAGCATTGTCCCAGTGAGGAAAGGATGATGGAGGCTATGATTCCCCCACAAGTCGGGATGAGACTCCTGATGAAAAGTAAAATAAAATAAAGGGAAGAAAAGAGGCCAAAAAAAGAGAAAGGACCAAATAAAATATAATAAAGAAAAAAATAAGAGAAAAAGAGAGAAGGGGCAATGTTACCATCCTTTTTCCACACTTGTGCTTCAAAGTAGCACCATGATCTTCATGATATAGAGTCTCCTATGATATCACTTTCATATGCTAGTGGGAAATTTTCATTATAGAACTTGTCTTCTATATTCCAATGATGGACTTCCTCAAATTGCCCTAGGTCTTCGTGAGCAAGCGAGTTGGATGCACATCCACTTAGTTTTCTTTTGAGCTTTCATAAACTTATAGCTCTAGTGCATCCATTGCATGGCAATTCATACTCACTCACATTATATCTATTGATGGACATCTCCATAGCCCGTAGATACGCCTAGTTAATGTGAGACTATCTCCTTCTTTTTGTCTTCTCCACAACCACCATATTATATTCCACTTATAGTGATATGTCCATGGCTCCTGCTCGTGTATTGCGTGAAAGTTGAAAAAGTTTGAGAACATCAAAAGTACGAAACAATTGATTGGCTTGTAATCGGGGTTGTGCATGATTTAAATATTTTTTGTGATGAAGATGGAGCATAGCCAGACTATATGATTTTGTAGGGATAAGCTTTCTTTGGCCATGTTATTTTGAGAAGACACAATTGCCTTGTTAGTATGCTTGAAGTATTATTGTTTTTATGTCAATATTAAACTTTTGTTTTGAATCTTATGGATCTGAACATTCATGCCACAATAAAGAAAATTACATGGATAAATATGTTAGGTAGCATTCCACATCAAAAGTTTCGTTTTAATCATTTACCTACTCGAGGACGAGCAGGAATTAAGCTTGGGGATGCTTGATATGTCTCCAACATATATAATTTTTTATTGTTCCATGCTATTATATTATCTGTTCTGGATGTTTTATATGCATTAATATGTTATTTTATATTATTTTTGGGACTAACCTATTAACCTAGAGCCCAGTGCCATTTCCTATTTTTTCCTTGTTTTGAGTTTCGCAGAAAAGGAATACCAAACGGAGTCCAAACGGAATGAAACCTTCGCGATGATTTTTCTTGGACCAGAAGACTTGGAGATGAAGTTGGAGGAGCCACAAGGACGGAGGGCGCGCCCCCAACCCATATGCCCCCCACCGCCTGCGTGACCCTCCTGACCTAATTCTTTCGCCTATATATTCCCATATATTCCCAAACCACCAGAGGCATCCACGAAAACACTTTTCCGCTGCCACAACCTTTTGTACCCGTGATATCCCATCTAGGGACCTTTTCCGGCACCCTGCCGAAGGGAGATTCAATCGTGGAGGGCCTCTACATCAACTGTATTGCCCTTCCGATGAAGCGTGACTAGTTTACCACAGACCTACGGGTCCATAGCTAGTAGCTAGATGGCTTCTTCTCTCTCTTTGATTCTCAATACCATATTCTCCTCGATGTTCTCAGAGATCTATTCGATGTAATTGAAAGTGCTAGTTATCGACTAGAGTGGGGGTGAATAGGCGATTTTAACAAAGTCTTCAAAACACGGATGTTTCAAAGACAAACAATTGAAATGACCTAATTGATATGCAGCGGAAGATGAACTACCACAAGCAAACCATAGTCGAGTATGCAATAACGTGAAAGAACAAGACTAATAGCAGCTAGGTAGTAAGGATCGGGATGGAAGATAGTATGAAGCCAATCAATAAAAGTTGTCAAGCAATGAAGTCAAATAGGTATGATAGATGGGCAATGACTTCACTAAGACAAACTCTAAGTAAAGAGAGGGAGAGGATATAACCAGTCACTAGTTGAAGACACAGGATTTGTTGGACCAGTTCAGATTCTTTGTGACAAGCTATGCGTCTGGTTAGGGAGGCTGAGATTCAACTCGTAAGACCGCGTCTTCACCTTATTCCCTTGAGCTAAGGACACAGTCCTCGCCCAATCACTCTGGTAAGTCTTCAAGGTAGACTCCGAACCTTCATAGATCTGCGTTCACCGCGATCCACAATGACTCTTGGATGCTCAGAGCGCGACGCCTAACCGGTGGAGGATTCACAGTCCTCAAGTGTAATAAGTCTTCAGGTCACACAGACAAGAAAGACTTCAAAGGATGCCTAACACTCTTTGGCTCTGGGTGTTTGGGCTTTGTCCTCGCAAGGATTTCTCTCTCTCAAAGGCTTGAGGTGGGTTGCTCTCAAACGACAAAAGCCGTGCACTAACTCTGAGCAGCCACCAATTTATGGTGTAGAGGGTGGGCTATTTATAGCCACTAGGCAACCCGACCTGTTATGTCCAAAATGACCCTGGGTCACTAAGGAACTGACACGTGTTCCAACGGTCAGATTTCAAACACACACGGCAACTTTACTTGGGCTACAAGCAAAGCTGACTCATCCAGCTCTGGATAAGTTTTGCTCTCATTGTCTTCGTCGAAGACATAGGATTTGGGTTGAGCATCACTTGATCATTACGACTATGATCACTTGGACCCCACTTAACGATGACGGTGGTTCCTACGACTCAACAAAGAAGAAAAGGAAACAACGAAGCGACACGATCTTCAAGCGCTCCATAGTCTTCACCCGATGTCTTCTCATGTCATAGTCTTCAATGTGAATATCTTCACATACCACCATTGTCTTCAATGTCTTCATACATTTTTAGGGTCATCTCCGTAGGTAAACCAAATCAATGAGGGACACTACACGCATTATCCTGCAATTCTCACAAACGCATTAGTCCCTCAACCACATTTGTCGTCAATACTCCAAAACCAACTAGGGGTGGCACTAGATGCACTTACAATCTCCCCTTTTTGGTGATTGATGACAAACTGGTTGAAGTTTTCAACGGGATAAAATATGTGAAATTGTAAAGGATAGGGAATTGTCTTCATAAGAGGCAAAGGCTCCCCCGAAGATGTGCATATAAGTAGTTTGCTTTTGGAATGCAAATGCACATGGCAGGTTGTACTTGTGGAGATCCTCTTCAACTTATGAAGATAATTCATCATGCATGAAATGATATAACTAAGAGAATGACATGCATAATGAAAAATGGACGTCTGCAGAATGATCTAAGTGCGGAAGTTATCGTGCACATGCGGAATTTATCATCGCACTGCAGTAAGGCAAATAAGTAGCAGGCGACCATCGAGTTTAAGTGTTACAACTCAAAGAACCAAATGTATCAAAAGCGAGAGTTGTAAACACTAGGCAAAATATAGTGCAACCGCCCTTATGAACCCGCTTGAAGACTATCAACTCATATGCTTCTCCCCCTTTTGTCAGTAATGACCAAAAAGGTTTGAAGACATAGAGCATCTACTCGTCCTCTTCAGAAGTAGATGATGCAGCAGGGTTGTCGGTGTTGGTTGGCGGTGCAGACGAGCTTGGTGCAGTGTTGATGCGTGCAGAAGTAGGGGGCGGTGAAGTTGCATCGGCTTCATCATCGATCACTCTGGCATTGACAGTTGCCTCGGAGGAAGAATAGTCAGAGTCTTCAAGAGATGGAGTTAAATCGTAGGACTGCATTCCGTGGAGGTGGAGTCAAACTTGAAGCGTTCGATGAAGCCGTCGTCTTGAAGATCTGCTTGATCTTGAGCAGTAGTCAAACCCTTCCATGAGCAATCGACGGTCTCGTGAGTGACAAAAGCATTCTTGGTGGCAAGGTTTCAAATGCGATTGACATCCACCAAGAGGCTTTGCATTTGGCGCTTGAGCCAGAGTGATGCTTATCTTGCTTTTGATGCAGCGTCACAAGAAGTTCTCGATCATTGAGGACTCGAGAGCGCTTCCGAGGCCTTTTGGCCAATCGTGCTCAGTGGCTTCGGTTGATGCACGATGAGGCGTACGAATATTTCCAGCCATCGGATAGAACCGCAGCGTGACAGCTTGGACTCCTTCCATAGGCTGAGTGAAGCTTTGATGTTCAAAGATTACGAAGACAAAGAGGCGTTTTGGCAGGTTCAGGTATATGGCTTCAACAGACATATCAACCTCGTAGGAAGATCACATGATTGCGGTAGATGGTTGATAGTTGATGGCGAGTGTTGCTTGATGAGGCGCATGACCCATGGAGCATAGAATTTCAGTCCGAAGAGGTCGATCCGGATGCAGCCAATTGTCGGATGAAGAATTCTTGCGTGTTGAAGCTGATGCCATTGAGGATGTAGAAGACCAATGTCTTCATTGCTCCTTCCAGTTTTGCAGGACGATGAATGCCCTTTGACCGGCCATAGAGTTACTTTGATGATGTGATATATTATGCGAGGCGGATACTCAAGGTCATCAACAAAGAAGTGCTGAGGTATTCAGCGTCATGTGGCGATGGCTTCATCATACTCAACATTTGACTCATGTCGTGTTACGGTTTATGAAATATGCTCTCCAAGGCATCGCGATGGAGTTGACATCCAGGTTCAAACAGCTCTCCTGAGTGGGTAGGCCTATGAGCTCAATGATGTCAAGAGCTTTGGCATCATGATGAACATTTCCTGTCATCCACTCGAGAACCCATGTCGTCGTGTCTCTGTAGTAGCCACGGATGTGGAGGGTAGCATAGAATTGAAGCACAAGTTCTTCATTCCAGTGCTCTTTATGCATTCTACGAAACCAAGCATACCTGCATCACGAAAGCAATCAAGTGCTTCTTCTAAGCACGGTAGTCCGGCAATGGCTTCAGTGTCGAGGCGCATATGAGGGAAAATGCGTCCTTCATCATACAGAATACAGGAGTAATAGCTTTGTTGTTGATAACTCGTAAGCGATCGGATGATATCCTTGGCCTTGTATAGGGGTTCTTTGCTCTGTCAAAGAAAGTGTTGTGGGCCTTGAAGCCATTGGCATTGAACGACCCATAGATGTGGCGGTGCACAGGAACCTTGGCAGTCTTGGCTTTGGTTTACGGACACGAGGCCTATGCGCAATGTGATAGTCGAATTGAGGACTAGAGGCATGAGGCGGAGGGACGAGCAGGCCATCTGGACAAGTGATGAGCTGACCATAGTTGTATGCTTGCTCAATTGTATGAGGCCTTGGTGGCGGAACTGGAGCGATGGCTACAATCGAGGCTTCAGCTGCAATGACGCCGAGGGGCAGTTGCCTCATTGGCTTCAGGCATGTTAGCCGCATTGACTTCAGGAGCATGTGCTTCATTGGCTTCATGAGCAGTTGGTGCAGGCTCCACATTCCCTTCAGCCATGACAACGTCAGTGGTTCATTGGTGTTGGTGGTGGCAGCCTCAATGTTTTCAACCTCCACTTGAGAAGCTGGAGGGTCGGTCACTGGCACGTTGATATCGGGAATAACTTCTTCAATGACAGGGGGTGTAGGGACACGATCTGCTTCTTCTTGAGGTTCATCGGCTGATGCAGCCGGATTGTCTTTAGCAGGTTTAGCTTCCGACTCAGAGACATTCACAGTTGGAGTGGCTTCTGAAAACACTTGACGTGCAACAGGTTGGTGGTGCTCTTCTCCTTCTGGAACGCTCGAAAGAGGGGCTTGAGGCCTTTGTCCTTTGCGAAGCCTGCGGAATGCTGGCGACGCCTTTGGAGATGGAGTTGGCTGGGCCTCAAAGTCTTCCTCTTCATCTTGTTGTTGGGGAGTGACTTGTTGTTGGGGAGTACTAGGGGAGTCTTCTTGTTGCTGTGGGTGATCAGCCCACGATGCATCTGAGCAATTGGGTCAGAGGACGACCAATGCTGATGAGTTCGCTGTTCGTCAGAACAGGCGATGATACCGGGTTTGGTTCGATCTGAGGAAGAACGTCATCATCTTCAACATTGTCTTGGGGACCAATGTCTTCAGCAGCGATGGGGTCAACTGCTGGAATGTTTTCAGCTTCATGAGCCTCTGTGGAAGCAGGCTCATGAACTATCATCCGTCGTTCTTGATTAGCAGAGCAGCATCAGAGGCTTCAGGAAGTTTCCTTTTTCTGGCTTCAGCCTCGGCAGCCCTCGTTTTCTTCTGTTCAGAAGCGGTTGACCGGACCTTTGGCTTCGAGCCAGTCATGCTGCTTGGGAAGACTATGCGGGCTCTTCCTGCACGAAGGTGCAGCTTGGTCAGTCGAAGACTTCTTTTTCTTTGCAGCCATTCTAGGGTCGATGCCAGGACGGCCAAGTGCTTTGCACTACTCAGCCTCATTGTAGGCAAGCACACACTTGTCAGCCAGAGCCTTCATGCGCTCGCGAGAGCCTCTGGCTTCTTCACGCTTCTTGAGAAAGGTTTCCTTGAGGTCGTGCAGCATGACCTTGAAGTTTTTGACATCTTGCACATTGAGTGCAGCCATATGCTTCTTGAACTGAGCCTTCTCATAGTCAATCTTGTGTGCTTCAGTTCAACAATCCGATGAGCAAGAGCTAGCTCAGAAGAAATGGCTCCATTGAAGGAGACGCTGAGGCCAATTGGAAGTTGCAGATCTTCAAAGCTGATGTTTGGAGTGTCAAACCACTCATCAATGAAGTGATGGATGATTGCCACATCAAAGAGAGGCAAATTGTTGAAGATTTCGCTTCTTCTTTGCTCTTGATAAGTTGCTCAAGGGCATTATCTGCAAGATCTTCATCCTTTGGACAGATCAATGTGCTCTTCGTGCAAAATGGCAGCAGGAGTCAGTGTCAATTCAGTGTTCTTGACAATTTTCTTTCTCTTCTCCGTCTTCTTGGAGATACGAGATTGATCTTCAGACTGCACACTGGCTTCAGGAGGTGCAGTAGCCAGTGGTTTCACACATAAAGCTTTTAGAGGAGCAGCTGACTTTGAAGCCTTGACTTTCTTTTGCTTCTGCGGCTTTGGAGCAGGAGCAGGAGCAGGAGCTGGGATTTCATCAGAATCAGCATCGTCATCAGAGTGATCCACTTTGGCACCTTGGAACAAGATGTAAGAGATGAGGCCATCAAGGTTTGAAAAGGGACCAATGACATTGGGTTCAACACACGTGAGCCGTCAAGACGGGAGCGAGAGGGACCAGGGTTGAAGTCTAATCCCAATGACTTCTTGTTTTCCTTTGCGTAAGCCTTTGCGTCTTTGGAAGTTGCGCTTGAAGAGATTATCGTCACGACACCAGAGCAATGACGTTGGGTCGGCATTCTTAGGCAGAGGTCCACGAACCATACAAGGATAGAAACCTTGTGCAATAGCTTCAGCCCTGTTATTGGGTGGAAGGCCTCGAAAGAGAATATCACCCCAAGGGCTTTTGATAGCACTCTTCTCAGCATATTCCTTGGTGACAAACTTGTACTTGAACCATTGTTCAGCCGAATAGCGTCGAATCCATTGGATTCGTGTCTTGCGCTGAGCATAAGACTCTTTAGGATCTGTTTTGCAAAGTTCTGCGAGGTCATCAGGCAGATCCTTTGAGGTTCCCCCACGACGCTGTCTGCCGCCCTTCCTGACTGATTTATCTGTAGCCATGAATTTCAAACTGAATGGCTTCAATATGTTCAGAGGCTTCAAGGGCTTGCGTTTGCTGGACAAACAGGAACTGGCTTCGGGAGAGTTAAGTTGATGCTGCAAGAATTCTGCAAACGAATGCAGACTATGAGAACCAAGGGATTCTCCCACGGACATGTACCTATGACAGCATTAGAGATGCGAGGGAAGGGGAAGAGGTCATATGCATTCTCGTAAGATTTTGAAGATAAATTAGTTTGAAGACATTGACCTCATGATGCGAAGACATTCACTTATACTGTTGGGGAGTTGGTTCCAGATTTGTAACGAATCCGTGAATTAGTACAAGTGAGGAATCTAACTAGTTGTGAAGCTTAAGTGAATATACTAGGCAAGACGAGATGCGCATGTAATAGATCTAACATAGTATGGGCAGAACCCAATTTTGGCGAGTAGGATGAATCTTGAAGATCAAAAAGATGGTAAAAATGGAGTTATATTTACCACTCAAAGAACTGATAGACGTGAAGAAGAGGAAGCCGAAAGGGTTCAGTCCACCGTGCCCTAACTTGGCGACGGAGGACACCTACGGCGGCGGCGGAGATGACGATGTTTGCGGCGGCGTGAGGACGGCGTCGGAGAAGTCATGACAGCTAAGCGCTTCGTCGCCGGGCGTCGTCGAAGCTAAGCGGTGGCGCTTAGGGTTTTGACGAGGTGGAGAGGTGGAAGAAGATTTTCTTTACCGCAGGGGACATGTATTTATAAGCAGGTGTGCGGCACAGCGCAATTACGCAGGTGCCCCTGGCGGTTCACATCTGAGGGACACGTGGCAAGCATGCAACATGAGATGTCCCACGTTCCCACGCATGCCAGGTTTGTTTGATGGTCGTTCCAAGCTTCTCCGGATTCCAAACGGAAAAGATGAATCATTTAAAACAGACTTAAAGTTTGTCTCGTGTCTTCACGACAAGGACGCAGAGAAGACATTCGACAGTTTCAATAGAATGCATATGATTTGGATAGATAGAGTTTGAGATAGGAAGCATAGAGAGATTTGGGGTCCCATCACATTCACTTAGTTCAAGATTCAACTTGAAGACATAGCTATAAGTGAATGTCAGAGGATGTATACAATATATATATATATATATATATATATATATATATATATATATATATATATATATATATATATATATATATATATATATATATATATCAACAGCAACCAAATCAACATAGTGAAGAAAATCAGAGGATAAGTTGAAGTTGAAGACAAATCAAATGCGAAGATATTGCGTAAATAACGCCATGAGTGAAACACTTCAAACAAAGAAATTTGGTGGTGGCGTTACCCAATCAGATAGGAAATATTAGACCCGCATACGGCGCACAATTATCCCTGGCTCCAAGTCAAATTCCATGTTAATGTATTCGCACTTAGAATGTAAGTCTTCATTGATTGAAGATATACGTTACTTCGTGTGTTGTGCATCTAAGTCATCAACATGCATAAGTGTTAGGATGTGTGCTTGATCACAGGACATTTGAGGATTCCAAGATATTCAGCTCACACCGTAACTTGCAAAACCTTTTTCTCATCCAAGGGCTTTGTGAAGATATCTGCCATTGCTCTTCGTTGTTGGCGTGAATGATGTCAATATCTTTCTTCATGACATGATCCCTGAGAAAATGATGACGAATCTCAATGTGCTTTGTCTTCGAGTGTTGGACTGGATTGTTGGCAATCTTGATGGCGCTTTCGTTGTCGCAGAAGAGAGGTACTTGTTTTATATTGATGCCATAGTCCTTGAGAGTTTGCTTCATCCATAGAAGCCGAGCACAAAGAAGATCCAAAGAAGAATGTATTCAGATTCAGCAGCTGAGAGTGATACACAGTTACGCTTCTTTGAAGACCAATGCACAAGTGATCGTCCCAGAAAGTGACATGTGCATGATGTAGACTTGCGATCCACCTTGTCACCAGCATAATCAACATCAGAAAATCCAACCAAATCAAATTTTGAGCCCTTTGGATACCATAATCCTAGTGTTGGGGT
This sequence comes from Aegilops bicornis, assembly GCA_021605145.1. Taxonomy (NCBI): domain Eukaryota; kingdom Viridiplantae; phylum Streptophyta; class Magnoliopsida; order Poales; family Poaceae; genus Aegilops; species Aegilops bicornis. The sequence goes on from JAHIAL010000052.1 coordinate 1,876,757, forward strand.
GTGGGCCAAATATCGAAGAATTCGCTTCACAGCTAAGTGATACGATTCCTTTGGTGCCGCTTGGAATCGAGCACACATGCAAACACTAAGCATAATATCTGGCCTAGATGCACATAGGTAAAGAAAGGAACCAATCATGGAGCGGTATACCTTTTGATGGAACTCGTTACCATTGTCGTCGGGACCTAGATGATGTTTGGCTGGCATTGGCGTCGTGTATCCTTTGCACTCTTGCATTCCAAACTTCTTCAAACAATCTTGGAGGTATTTTTCTTGAGATATAAAGATGCCATTCCTTTGTCGATTTAATTTGAAGACCAAGGAAAAACTTGAGCTCTCCCATCATGGACATCTGATATTGTTCTTGCATCATGTATGCAAATTCATCACTATACTTCTGGTTGGTGCAATCGAAGATAATGTCATCCACATATATTTTGCATACAAACAGTTCACCATCATATGTCTTCGTGAAGAGTGTGGGATCAAGGGATCCAGGTTTGAAGCCTTTGCTCTTCGTGAAGTCTTTGATTGTATCATACCAAAGCGAGGAGCTTGTTTGAGGCCATACAAAGGTTTTATTTAGCTTGTACACCATATCGTGGATGTTTTGGATCTTCAAAGCCGTGTGGTTGAGCGACATATACTTCTTCTTCAATCTTGCCGTTGAGAAATGCACTCTTCACATCCATTTGATATAGCAAGATGTTGTGGTGGTTAGCATAGGCTAGTAGTATGCGTAATGGCTTCAAGCCTAGCTACAGTGAGCAAATGTTTCATCGAAGTCAATTCCTTCAACTTGAGTATATCCTTGAGCCACAAGCCGTGCTTTGTTTCTCGATTTACTTGACCATGCTCATCTTGCTTGTTTCGATATATCCATTTGGTGCCAATAATGTTATGCTTATGAGGGTCGGGGCGCTTGACAAGTTCCCAAACATTATTTAGCTTGAACTGCTGAAGTTCTTCTTGCATAGCTTGTATCCATTCTCGTTCCATAAAGGCTTCAACAACTTTCTTGGGTTCGATATTGACACAAAACAAAAGTGCCCACAGAAATTTGCTATTTGTGTTGCTCTTGAGCTTGAGTAAAGCGGACCAGTGCATTGATGCTATCGATTATCTTCTCAATCTGTACTTCATTTGCAACTCGAGGATGAATCGGACGAAGACTTTGCTCTTGGCCGATCACCGCTATCATTGGAAGGATTGTCTTCAGCTGAGCATTGTCTTCGTGTTGGTTAGGTGCGTAAATGATAAGTTCTTCTTCAGTGCTGTGCTTCGTATGGCATGATTTCACCAGTTCCCATTAGCTTGATAGATTCGCCGGTGAAGCTTCATCTAGTGTGTTTGGCAGCAGCTCTCTTTGTGAACCATTGGTTTCATCAAATCGCACGCCCACTGCTTTGACGATTTTGTAGAGATAGAGGTTGAAGACTCAGAGGGAGTGCGTAGTCCTTTCCGTAATCGGAGCATGAAGCCTTCGTGAGCTTTGGGTTCAATTTTGACTTGTGATGGGGATCCTTGATCCAACACTTAGCCCCAAATACTCAAGTAGTCGACATTTGGCTTCTTGCCGATGGGAGCTCATAGGAAGTTTTGTTCAAGCTTATGGATATAAACATGGTTGATGACGTGACAAGTCGTATCAATGGCTTCGTGCTAGAACTTTCTTGGTGTCTTGTACTCGTCGAGCATTGTTCGAGCCATCTCAATGAGGTTACGTTCTTTTCGCTCCATGATGCCATTTCTTTGAGGTGTGTATGGAGCAGAAAACTCATGAGTGATTCCCATTGTATCCAAATAGAGATCAAGTCCGGTGTTCTTGAATTCAGTGCCGTTGTCACTTCTGATGTGCTTGATCTTGATGCCATAATTGTTCATTGCTTGATTGGCGAAGCGTCTGAAGACATCTTGCAGTTCAAACTTGTAGAGAATTATGTGCACCCATGTGTATCTTGAGTAGTCACAACAATAACGAAGCCATAGAGACAAGCAGTTGTTGTGAAGGTAGAGTAGTGAGTAGGGCCAAATAAGTCCATGTGTAACAGCTCAAAGGGTTGAGATGTGGTCATGATTGTCTTCGGGGGGTGCTTTGCCCTAGTCATCTTTCCAAAGCTTCAGCACCACACAAATGATCCTTCTTGAACTTGACATCTTCGATGCCTATGACATGCTTCTTCTTGGCAAGTGTGTATAAGTTCCTCATGCCAAAGATGCCCCAACCTCCGATGCCGTGAGCCAAAGATTCAAGCTTTAGTAAGAAGACATACGACAAGTTGTGGACCTGCTGAAAAATCTACCATGTATAGATCATCTTTTCTATACCCTTCAAAGACTAGAGACTTGTCAGATTCCATTAGTACAAGGCAACGATATTTTCCTAATATCACAATCATGTTCAAGTCACAAAGCATTGAGACAGACATCAAGTTGCAACCAAGGGATTCAACAAGCATCACTTTATCCATGTGTTGATCCTTTGAGATTGCAACTCTACCTAGACCCAATACCTTGCTTTTACCAGTATCAGCAAATGTGATGTGACTCTTGTCAGATGGACGTAAGGTTGAGTCCATGAGAATACTTCGATCACCGATCCATATGATTAGTGCATCCACCATGTCATAATCCATTACGAAGCATGTGGTGTCATACCCTACAAGATGCAGTTAGGGGATAGGCTTCACCAAGAGCATTGTGAAGCATAAACATTTGACAGCAAGAGGATTATTGAAGCTTAAATCAAGATTAGGACTAATAGGATGAATGGCAATTGATTCAGAACAAAATACATAGTGAGACCATTTGGGCATTTGATCTTGTGCCCTACAAGATGTTTTAGGTCCCCAAGAATAGCATCAGACGCCTTTGATTTTTCGGTGGAGACCCTTTCCCGCAAAGAGAGTTAATTCTTCTTAACCACCCACATCTTCGAGGGTGGCTTAGAAGCAATGAGTCTAAGTGCAGCATCTGAGAACTTGACTTTGGAGCCCTAGCAAATAGCCTTGCAGGAGATAAATGATACTCATATGAATAAGCGAAAAGTTCTTAGTTTTATGAACATAGCGGTTTGAAGACACACTCATATTCATAAGTTTGAGTACGGTTTCCCTGCAAAACATTGGCGTTAGGGTGACTCGGTGAGTCCTCACATGCATGAAGCCTTTGGACCATATGACGCCTTAGGTCCTGGGTTTGTCTTCTTCCTGTGGGGTGTCATGATGACATTCACCGAAAGATTCTCAAGACAGCTTTTGGGAACCCGGATCTTCTTCATAGGCGGTCCATTCCTGCGATTAGTACCAATATACCCAAACACTTCACCATTCTCGATTCTTGAACAGCTTATAGTTTGCATCAAAGGATTCATCAATGATAATAGGGTTAGCAGTAAATCCAGATAAGGTGGATGGATCCTTGAAGGTCCCTTTGCAGCAACTCCATGTGGTTTTGGGATACCGCCTGTGCTTCCAGTGAGGAGCCATCAACATTCATTTTCCTTTCGAACCCAACACCCTCTTTCCTAGGGTTTCGGTTCAGAATCTGCTTTTGAGGACATCGCAAAGTGTCTGATGCCCTTTCAGACTTTTATACATCCCTGTTTCAAGCAATGTCTTCAACCTAGCATTTTCATCAGCAATAGTAGTGGTATCCTCCGCAGAGGGGTTAGTTACCACATCAGTAGTTGAAGACAATGCAACAGTAGCAGTAGTGGAACATTCAGCAACAGAGGTAGCGTTATCACGCTCAATGCATTTTAGACATGGTGGTTCAAATCCATCCCGAGCGGAACTGATCTGTTGAGCGCGAAGTGACTCATTCTCTTTTTGAAGATCTTCATGAGCCGCTCTCAATTTCTCAAGCTCTTGCTTCCTTTGAAGATAATCATAGGAGAGCTTTTCATGAGTGGTTGAGAGCGTTTCATGAAGACTTTCAAGTTCTTGGTACTTAGTATGAAGATTTTTTATGTCTTCAACTAAGGGCGTGAACGTGTCATTTCAGCGTCCAACAGGTCATCGCTTTTGTCTAACAGTTGGAATATGTTCCATAGCCTTTTGTTGTTCAGTTGCAATTTTAGCAAGTGTTTTGTAGCTGGGCTTGGATTCACAATCAGAGTCATCTTCACTTGATGTTTGAAAGTAAGCATCACGTGATTTTACCTTGGCACCACGTGCCATGAAGCAGTAGGTGGGAGCAGTGTCTTCCTTGTCATCAGCTTCAGCGTTGGTGTGGAAGTCATTGTCTTGATGTTGAAGATGGACTTGGCAACATAGGCTGTGGCTAAAGCAAGACTTGCAACACCAGGTCGGACTCCTCTTCGACTCCACCTCCACCTCCTCGTAAGCACTCCTCCTCTGAATCCATTTCTTTGCCAACAAAAGCACGAGCCTTGCCGTGATGAGCTCTTCTTATGAGATGAAGACTTTGATGAGGACTTGGAAGAAGACTTTGAAGATTTCTTCTTCTTCTTGTCATCGTAATCATATTCCTTGCTCTTCTTCTTCTTCTTCTCATTGTCCCACCGTGGACACTCGGAGATATAGTGTCCGATTTTCTTGCACTTGTGACAGTTCTCTTCTTGTAGTCATGAGTGGAAGCTTCATCATTTCTTGAGCTGGATCGTGAAGACTTTCTCAAGCCTTTCTTCCTAGTGAACTTCGGAACTTCTTCACAAGCATGGCAAGTTCCTTTCCAATGTCTTCGTGGATCGTCGTAACCGCAATGATTCTTCATCGGATGAGGAAACAACTTTTGCCTTCAAAGCGCGAAGTTCGGCCATAGTCGGGCCATAGATATCTCTTTTCTCGAAATCTGGAACTCATGTGTGTTGAGCCTCTCAAGTATATCGACGGATCGAGTGTCTTGAAGTCAGGCGTTCTTGTATCATGAGGGCAAGGGTGTCAAAGGAGCTGTCAAGTGATCTTAGTAGTGTCTTGACGATTTCATGCTTGGTGATCTCAGTGGCCCCGATAGGATGAAGCTCATTTGTGATGTCAGTGAGGCGATCAAACGTGAGATGGACATTTTCGTTGTCGTTTCTCTTGAAGCGGTTGAAGAGGTTGCGAAGAACACTGATCCTTTGATCTCTCTGGGTTGAGACGCCTTCGTTGACCTTGGATAGCCAGTCTGCACTAGCTTTGGCGTTTCCAAAGCACTCACACGGCCATACTGCCCTTTGGTCAGATGACCACAGATGATGTTCTTTGCAGTGGAGTCCAGTTGAATGAACTTCTTGACATCAGCAGGGGTGACACCTTCACCAGTTTTGGGAACGCCATTCTTGACGACATACCAGAGGTCGACATCAATGGCTTCAAGATGCATGCGCATCTTATTCTTCCAGTAGGGATAGTCAGTTCCATCGAACACGGGGCAAGCAGCGGAGACTTTGATTATCCTTGCAATCGACATAGCTAAAACTCCGGTGGTTAAACCGAATCACACGTAACAAGGGAGTACCTTGCTCGATACCAATTGAAAGTGCTAGTTATCGACTAGAGGGGGTGAAGAGGCGATTTTAACAAAGTCTTCAAAACACGTATGTTTCAAAGACAAACAATTGAAATGACCTAATTGATATGCAGCGGAAGATGAACTACCACAAGCAAACCATAGTCGAGTATGCAATAACGTGAAAGAAAAAGACTAATAGCAGCTAGGTAGTAAGGATCAGGATGGAAGATAGTATGAAGCCAATCAATAAAAGTTGTCAAGCAATGAAGTCAAATAGGTATGATAGATGGGCAATGACTTCACGAAGACAAACTCTAAGTAAAGAGAGGGAGAGGATAGAACCGATCACTTGTTGAAGACACAGGATTTGTTGGACCAGTTCCGATTCTTTGTGACAATCTGTACGTCTGGTTAGGGAGGCTGCGGTTCAACTCGAGAAGACCGCGTCTTCACCTTATTCCCCTTGAGCTAAGGACACACAGTCCTCGCCTAATCACTCTGGTAAGTCTTCAAGGTAGACTCGAACCTTCACAGATCGTTCACCGGCGATCCACAATGACTCTTGGATGCTCAGAACGCGACGCCTAACCGGTGGAGGATTCACAGTCCTCAAATGTAATAAGTCTTCAGGTCACATGCACAAGAAAGACTTCGATGATGCCTAACACTCTTTGGCTCACAGGTGTTTGGGCTTTGTCCTCAAAAAGGATTTCTCTCTCTCAAAGGCTTCGAGGTGGGTTGCTCTCAAACGACAAAAGCCGTGCACTAACTCTGAGCAGCCACCAATTTATGGTGTAGGGGTGGGCTATTTATAGCCACTAGGCAACCCGACCTGTTATGTCCGAAATGACCACAGGTCACTAAGGAACTGACACGTGTTCCAACGGTCAGATTTCAAACACACACGGCAACTTTACTTGGGCTACAAGCAAAGCTGACTCATCCAACTCTGGATAAGTTCTGCTCTCATTGTCTTCGCTCAAAGACATAGGATTTGGGTTGAGCATCACTTGATCATTCTCGACTATGATCACTTGGACCCCACTTAACGATGCAATTGGTTCCTACGACTCAACAAAGAAGAAAAGGAAACAATGAAACGACCACGATCTTGGCGCTCCATTGTCTTCACCCGATGTCTTCTCATGTCATAGTCTTCAATGTGAATATCTTCACATACCACCATTGTCTTCAATGTCTTCATACATTTTTAGGGGTCATCTCCGGTAGCTAAACCGAATCAATGAGGGACACTACCTGCGTTATCCTGCAATTCTCACAAACGCATTAGTCCCTCAACCACATTTGTCATCAATACTCCAAAACCAACTAGGGGTGGCACTAGATGCACTTACAGTAATACTTTTTTGCGGTGTGTTTGCCGAGATCCGATGAATTCTGGATTTATGATAAGCTTATATATGAATATTATTTGAATCTTCTCTAAATTCTTATATGCATGATTTGATATCTTTGTAATTCTCTTCGAACAATCAGTTTGGTTTGGCCAACTAGATTGGTTTTTCTTGCAATGGGAGAAGTGCTTAGCTTGGGTTCAATCTTGCGGTGTCCTTTCCCAGTGACACTAGGGGCAGTAAGGCACGTATTGTATTGTTGCTATCGAGGATAAAAAGATGGGGTTTTCATCATATTGCTTGAGTTAATTCCTCTACATCATGTCATCTTACTTAATGCGTTACTCCGTTCTTTATGAACTTAATACTCTAGATGCATGCTTTGGATAGCGGTCGATGTGTGGAGTAATAGTAGTAGATGCACTGCTTCGTTTACTACTTGACACCTGACGTGATGCATATATTCATGATCATTGCCTTAGATATCGCCATAACTTTGCGCTTTTCTATCAATTGCTCGGCAGTAATTTATTCACCCTCGTATTATTTGCTATCTTGATAGAAGCCCCGTAGTGAAACCTATGGCCCCGGTCTATTTTCCATCATACAAGTTTCTGATCGACTATTTTCCATCGTATTAGTTTCCGATCTACTATTTTGCAATCTTTTACTTTCCGATCTATAAACCAAAAATACGAAAAATATTTACTTTATCGTTTATCTATCTCTATCAGATCTCACTTTTACAAGTAACCATGAAGGGATTGACAACCCCTTTATCGCGTTGGGTGCAAGTTTGTTCGATTGTTTGTGCAGGTATTCGGTGATTTGTGCGTTGTCTCCTACTGGATTGATACCTTGGTTCTCTAACCGTGGGAAATACCTATCTCTACTTTGTTGCATCACCCTTCCCTCTTCAAGGGAAAAACCAACGCAAACTCAAGAAGTAGCAGAAGCCAACTAATATTGTGGGTAACAAGGGTATGGATGATTTGTGTCACTAACAAACAAATGGATACAACTTCTTTTAACCTATGGAAGCAAAATATATAGAGTTCAAACTATATTGCGATTTAGATGCAACATAACAAAGTAGCATGAACATGGTACTTTGGTAACAGAACCATTCTTCCACGGAAGCATGGAAAATTGAAATAATTGCCACCATTGATCGGGATGCATAATTGAGACTGGAGTACCAAATTAACCAATTTTGCAAAGGATATGGTGTACAAAACAGAAAAAGCATATTGACACCTATGAAAATTCGTTGAATCAAGATATGAACATAAGTAACACAAATCAACTCAAGTGCTTCAGATCTAAGTTGTATCAACACGAGACGTGAGTATGTACCAGAAGGATTCGCCAGGATGTTCCGGGCTAGAAGACTTCTTTGTCAAACTGAAACAATTACCATCATGATGGGGAGGAGGTAGCAAGGGCATGGTCCTAATGGTGAAGCAAGATGTCAAGAGGGATGCGAGTTCCTCGGAGAGAACAGCAATTGAGGCAGAGCAGTGGACAGGGGACTAGTCGATGCACCAGCTACCTAGACCACTAAACGTCGTGGAGTTTCGTGGCAGAGTGGGGTGGGGGCAGAGGTGGCCATCGTGGAGAGGGAGATCAACGATCTTGAGGCCGCGCTCGGCCCTTGAATGTGGGATGGCTCGGGCAAGCGAGATCAACTCGCATGCAATTGCGTAATGAGGTACCTGAGACGGCAGGCGAGATTTTCTCAGATTAGGTTAATTGGGTAGTTCGCTTGGAAATATGGGTCGTGGGATTAGAAAAGCGTCAACGACACTGACCTGTCTGATAAAAGTTTCCTATCATACTACTGTATATAAGTGTGTCCCTTTATAATAACTAGATTTCTGTGTTTAAACCAATGCATAGTTTTCCATTTGAGAAACGGGTAGGAGATCTCATATGCACCAAATAAAACTAAGTGAATCTAGACGAGAACATCAGATAATTGAATCTGTAAAAGTATAATCAACAACATTTTAATGTTTTTTAATATTATAATAATACTGCTAATTAATAAAACTACAAGGCATAAAGATGTTGTAACTTATTACCAAACCCAACGTGCAAATCACAATTGCCATGAACTAGAAGTTTCTCTGTATACTTTACCCAATATACACTAGAGACCACTATTAAGATATATTATTAGTGTGTATGATTTAGAAATATCTATCGTTAAGAAAAAACATGCATAGATACACGAATATATGTGTATACGCTATATATTTTATGCAGTATTATAAACATAGTTTAACATATTTTTAAACAACAAAGACCATTTTTGTTACATCATATAATTTAAATTTGGCACAATAATTTTTTTCATTATACAATAGAAACTTATAACAAAGAATATTATAATTATAATTTATAAACTTTTTATGGGGTTAACAATGATGGCTAAGTAATACTAGGAACATATACTAATTAAAATTGTAATATGGTACAATTAGTTTAAAGTAAGTATAAAAGTTTAATAAAAAAATTGGTTTAGATTATCTTGGGTCCGAAAATGGATTGGAACAACTAAATTAGAGGAGACAGTAATAATAGATACTATCATGCCAAAGCTAATGGAATAAGAATAAAAAAATATTCCAAAGTGTGCCAAGGAAATGCATCCATGATGTTGCCATGGCTTTTTTGACCCAACACCGTACAACAATTGTTCTACGGTAAATATATTAAAATAAATATAGTACAATGATGTTGCCATGGTAGTATCCACAATATGCAATTTGAGCTGACCCTTTAACCATTTGCCTAAAATAACCATTTTTGACACTAATCAGCTAATAAAATCCATATATATCACAGTAGGATAGCACTAATTCTACTAACCTCACAATATTTTGGGTAAAAACCAAACCCCCAGTTTCACTTGCAACATTTGTCTCAATAAAATTTTGATCCAATTCATCGTTGACATTCTCCACGAGAATATAACCATCAAGCACTTCTACCTCCATATTTAGAATATTTTTATGATGGACATTCTGCATTCTTTCAACGCAGAAATCTGTGAGCTTACATATGCAACAAACATGAACATCCACGCCTGGGTAAGCTTGCTCAGTGTATAAACATCAACATCCACGATAGGGAAAGACTCGCTCAGAGTAACTCTCTTGCACAAAAATGGGATATATATCTAGATTTTGCTGTGTGTAAATATAATTTAAAAGTAATAATCAACTAAATAGGGAGAACCTTTTCAAACCATTAATCATCTTAACTCACTTGTGAATATCCTTGTGATTGAACACAAACATATTTTCAAGAGCCTACAATAATACACGACAACATTATTATTAGGTACGTAACTAATGCTACGCTATTACGTGGTAGCTAGCTAAATAACCAGTATGAAAATATTACTTGGTAGTTAGGATCTGGGTTGAAAAATCGTATATGTGTCATTAGGTGCATGTTTAGGCCCATGCAAGAAATGAGAAAAAATTTCAAACATCTCGGTGTTGTGGCTCGGCCACAGTCATTGCGAATCCTGGTTTTAAAACTCCAGTAAATCAAAAACTCACCTGAAATTCATGAAATTTGGCACGGTGTCATGATATGTCACCAATGGGCTATGGTAATTTTTTTTCCAATTTGAGACAAGTTGTGATATAAGCAACTGATAAATCGGAACTTCTCACATGAAGGCTCGTGGTTAACAGAGGGAACATGTCATATTTGTGGTTAAAACGACAATCGCTGGCTCTTCTCGCTCTGAATTATTTTCTAGAGCCAACATAGACCAATACACGTGTTGTGCTAAAATTCGGAAATTTTCATAGTTTGTTTATCCTTCTTATACATTAATTAAATTTCTTGGCATTTAATATGCAAAATTCAAATTTTAACTACGGGAACATGCAACGATGCATCAAACTGGGTTCAAAAATAATATATGTGTCATTGGGTGCATGTTTAGGCTCCATGCAAGAAATGAGAAGGAAGTTCAAATATCTCGGCGTTGTGGCTCGGCGACATACATTGAGAATCTTGGTTTTAAATTCCATTATATCCAAAACTCACCTGAAATTCATAAAACTTGTCTTGATATCATGATATTGCACAATCAGGTTGTGGTAAACAATTTGTCCAATTTGGGAGAAGTTTGATATAAGCTTCTTATAAAACGGAGCTTTTCACATGAAGACTCGTGATTTCGAGAGGGAACATGTCACGTTTGTGCGTAAAACGATAGTTGCTGCCTCTTCTCACCTTGAATTTTTCTAGAGCTAACATAGAACAATACAAGCGGTGTGCTCAAATTTGGATTTTTCACAATTTGTTTGTCCTTTTTGTACATTAATTCACTTTCTAGGCATTTAATGCGCACAATTCAAATTTGAACGACATGAACATGCAACGATGCACAAAAATGGGTTGAAAAATCATATACGTGTCCTTGGATGCATGTTTAGGCTCCATGCAACAAATGAGAAGGAATTTTAAACATCTCGGCATCGTGGCTCAGCCACATACATTGAGAATTTTGGTTTTTAAAATCCAGTAAATCTAAAACTCCCCTGAAATTTATGAAACATGGTTTGATGTCATAATATAGTGCAAATAGGGTAAAAATTGTCCAATTTGAGACATGTTTTAATATAAGTTTCTTACAAATCTGAGCTTCTCACGGGAGAGCTCGTAGTTTCAAGAGGAAACATGTCACATTTGTGGGTAAAACGACACTCGCTGCCCCTTCTTGCCTTTAATATTTTTTTAGAGTGAACATAGACCAGTACAGGTGTTGTGCTAAAATTTAGAATTTTTAGAATTTGTTTGACCTTTTTATACATTAATTAATTTGTAGGTATTTAATGTGCATAATTTAAATTTGAATTACATGCACATGCAATGATGCACCAAAATGGGTTGACAAATCATATATTTGTCCTTGGGTGCATGTTTAGGCCCCTTGTGAGAAATGAGAAGAAATTTTAAACATCTTGGCATCGTGGCTCAGCCACATACATAGAATATTGGTTTTTTTTTAATTCCAGTAAATATAAAAATCACCTGAAATTCATGAAACTTGGCATGATGTCATAATAGTGCACAAATAGACTGTGGTACAAAAATTCTTCAATTTAAGACAAGTTTTGATATAAACTTCTTTCAAACTGGAGTTTATCACAGGAAGATTCGTGGTTCCGAAATAGAACATGTCATGTTTGGGGGTGAAACGATAGTTGCTTCCTCTTTCTACATGGAATTTTTTCTAGAGCCAACATAGACCAATACAAGTGGCATGTTCAAATTTGGAATTGCCAGATTTTGTTTGGCATTTTAGACATTAACTGACTTCTTAGGCATAAAGGTCATCATTTGTTTAGAAAATGTCATCACTTATCAAAAAGATTAATTGTTCATTTATAAAATATTCACATATTAAAAGTTGTTCACGTGAATTAAAAATAATTTCCAACATGTATGGTAAAAATGTTGAACATATTTAAGAAAATGCTCACCGCGTATTTAAAAAATGTTCGACACATATTAGAAAAATATTAAATGTTTGTAAAAAAAATGTTCACATATGTAAAAACCAACCAATGTGAATTTGAAAAATCTTAAACATGTATAGGAAAAAAATTCAACGTATATTTAAAAATATATTTTGCGTATGAAAAAAATGTTGATTGTGTATATGAAAAAATGTTGAACCTTTATTAAACAAAGTCGACATGTAAAAATAAAAACCAAAAATAGAAAATAAAGAGAAATCAAGTAAAAAATAATATGGTAAATTGAAGAAAAACTAAGAAAAACGATAGAGAATAACCCAGAAATAGAAAAGGGTGAAAAAAAATCATATGGTATCTTCAGAGAGCCACACGGAAGGTTGCAAAGTCACTCTTGGAAAATCCCAAAACCGCTATTGGGCGTCCCCACTTTAGACGAGAATGTAGAATAGACTACCGTCCGTATGGCAATAAGCCAGACATAACACTGTGGCCATTGATGCACAACTGAGCTGCCCGTCTTGGGCATGGGCTTATCGCCTTTTACCATGGGCTAGTGAAACGCAAATATGTTACCTTAGATTGTAATTTGCTTAGTGTAAAAACATTGGTAGAATAATATTTATATATTGATAGCATTCAAAAAATATTGAGAGATTTTGAAAAATGGTCACACGTTTAAAAAAATGTGTTTAACATTTTCTAGAAACATTTATACAATTTCTTAAAAAATATTTCAATTGAGAAAAAAAATAGTACCATTCAAAAAATATATAATAAAATTTTAAAAAAAAACTAGGAATTTTCAAAAATTGAAAAAATTGTTCTCATAGTTTCAAAATGTTTTTATCATTCAAGAATATGTTTCAACGTGCCATACTTGGGCAAAGCCATCGAGACTATATCCATCACCAGGAAGAAGAGAAGCGAAGCCATAATTTTTTTAGGAGAAGCCTGAGATATCTTATACAGTAACAGTGGTCGAATTGCTGCATAGATACCCTAATACGAATTTGGCAAATCCTCGTTCTAAAGTTAGCGCACCATTGAGGTAAGTAAATATTAGTAGGCACACAGGAAGCCCGTTGCAAGGAAGGAAAGAGCAAGAGCTAGGGCTAAGTGCTCGAGTTACGGTTGTTGACTTGTTGATTTTTTTATAAATTTCAAAAGATGTTCAAGAACATGAATTTGACTAAAATGTTGATGTATTTGAAACATTTTAAAGGTGTACAATACATGTTTAAATGTGTACCAAAAGTGTAAAATACGTATGAAAAAACATTAAAATATACTTTCTAAAAAATCATGTATTTGAAAAATGTTAAATGTGTATAGAAATGTTTCATATATATACAAAACTTGTGAAATTTATATGAAAAATATAAAATTATGTTGAAAAAAGGAAACTAGAAGAAAAGGAAAAATAAAATGAAAAATGAAAAAGAAATAAACAAAGAAAGCCGAGGAAAGAAATAAAGATAACTGAAGAGAAAAGAGAAGGGAATTTCAAAATGAAGAAAACACGAAGAAAACCGTGCAAATTTTCTCGGCCTAGTTTTGAAGTGCCAGAGGCGAGACAGGTCTATGTCTCGCAATGGGCGAGAAATAGCCCTGGCGCCAAAAATATCTGGATCTTTAAAGTTTTCTCTATTTTTTCTCTTGTAACCCACGTCCAATTGTTTTTCACGTGAAGAAATAATGTTAGCATTGACACTGTAAAAAAATGCTTCTTTTAGTAGGGGAGTAAAAAATTGCTGCGGTGTTGCTACTGTATATTAAACAAGATGTTGCCGCTGCAAACTTTATTTTTTTTCTGGGCTTTGCCATTGCAACCACACCCTCCGGTCCACAGAAAGTTGACTCATTTTTTGCTGCATGTACTATATCTCCAATAAAGAATACATGGAGACAAATCAATACTTCCTCTCTCTATGTTCCTCGTATTCTATCTATCTATTTATACTATGCGGCGTCCCTCAATTCTTTTTTACTATGCGCAGTCGGTTCGTTTCTTTAGTATACACGGTTCTGGCATTGCCATTTGTCTGCGGTAGTTTGGTAACTAAAATCTGCTTATACAAGTAGTGTCGTGACTGCGGGAAATTTTAGTTTTTTTGAATAATATCTATGAAAATGTATATTAAAACAATGCGTAAACATCCATTAGTGGTCAATTTCTTTGAGACGTGGGAGGTAAGAGGACCGATGTCGAGAGGGGAAGAGGGCTAGGTGGTTTCATGAAGCTGGGTGCCATGTGGCAAGAATTCACGCGAGGAACGAGGTCGTCCAGTAGATTTTGCAAAATGAGTTGGTTACATTGGAGAGACATTCCTTTGAGTAAAATGAGTGCATTCCATTCCACCAGTGAGTAAAATCTCTGCATTCCACCACCTCAACCAGGCAGTAGAATAGTACAAGGTGCGGAGCCAAACCCATTCGACTCCATTGCTCCAAGCCTCCAACCAGACACACAGTAAACAACAAAGTTGATCTTTGAAATATTCTCGGAAGTGGCGCTAGATCTCTCCACAAAAAGCCAAGAAAAGTAGTGGTGCTAGGTGGTAACCACAATGAATTCAGACGATACAATTAGTCTTTTTTGAGCAAAAGGTTACCATTCCAGAATGGAACCACAAGTCAGGTAGTGCCCTATCAACTCGTTTTTCTTTTCTTCATACAGGAAACGGTGCCCTATCAACTAATGTTTGTGGCGAAAAAGGATTTACAAACGCCGCAGGCTATCGGGAACTGTAGGCGCATATGGTAGTAGAACTCTAGTTTTATTACGAGCTCGCATGCTAAGTTTAAATTATGGTCCGCATGAAAGTTATCTTCAATGTTTCAAAAATGATGGGCAAGCCGTGCTCAAAAACGTCTCAAAGCCAATGTCGACATTAAGCTTGAGCTATCCAGCCGAGGGGACTCCCAAGCGCATCTCCCTTTCAACCTAGAAGTATCATCATCTCCCTTGCAACCATAAAACTATCAATATTTTTTAAGTTCAAAATATGGAATGAATAGAAGCTCAATCAATTTTACATTTGACTTAATAGCGACATGTTTGGTAATTGGAGCCTTTGGTGTACGGGCGAGCTGCTCTTTCCCCCCCTTTTTCTAGTATTGATTTTTTTCCCATTTCTATTGGCCAATTAAGCTACAGAAACAAGAAAAGTTCTTAATTCCATATTACGCTTTTTTTGTAATATCCATCTCATTTGCCGAGTTGATATTCAAAACCAAAAGTGCACCAGGATTTGCTTTTGTTCTTTTGGCAATGGGTAATTCCCAGTCAAGAATGCCAACAGGGGAATATGGCATGTTATCGTTAAACATGGCCCCTATTTATTTGTTCATTGATGCACTTTTAGGCCATTTTCCATGAGTTGACGAAAACCGAACTAAGTATGTGGCCTCCAAGTGTCCACTGGTCCTCCTGAGCTTGAAGGGCTAACTATTGATGGACCTTTAGTTCCCTTAAAACAAGTTCATCGACTGATTTCCCAATTGAGTTTGATCATGTGCTTGTCTTGACTCCTGAAGCTGAAGGCATCGGCTGCTTGATCGACATCCCCTTCGCCCCTATCATGCAATCAGGTTATCACATACAAAAGATACATGAAACTGTGCTTTAGTTATATTAGCTATATGATTTTTTATGGCCCATTTGCATTTCTCTCTGTGGCTCTGAATTCTTGGATATGGGTCTGGCCCTGCCAGAGTAGTATTTCAGAATTCGCCTTAGTGGTTTATTGCCAATATGATAGTCGATTTCCCCCTCTTTTTAGAATTCTCGATTCAACTAATCATATGATTGACTTCATTTATTAGGACTATGTATATGTGCAACCATATAGGAAAATAATTTAAATGCAACATCCCATGTGCATATTGTATACAACTAGTTTTGGTTTCCATCTAGTAATTCATGATAAGAAAAACGAATAAACAAACTAGTCATAAAACTCCTGTAAACAATTTTCAGGAACAAAACGTGCAACTAACAAGATCAAAAGGAGATAATTGATCAATATATGTGTCAGGAAATTTCTTACCACTAGTTTTCTATTAATTAATTAATAACAAGACAAGATTACACAGTAGAAATTGTTGTAAGTACAATGGACGGCATTTTAAAAAGGAAAGATATCCACCATGAATATTTGAAAATTCAGTGTGAGATCCCGGAGATCGAGCAAGGAACATACCAACGCTATGAATCAAACTCGATACTCGATGGAAGCAAAATGCACAGAAACGGGCTCTTGGAATAACAATTATTAATCAAGTAAAATAAACAAAAGAAAATGTGAGGTCTATCAATCAACATTATCTACATTTAGATGCTGTAGTAGGTAGAGGGCTGCAACCCTTGACGTACTCAAAGTGTGGGTTTAATGATGACAATAAAAATATCTCTGCCTTGATGAAGATGGCACACAGTTCCTGGTATAGTAGGAAGGTTGTGGCTGTTGTAGGCGTCAGGGCAGCTATCATGGTGGGGATCTCGATCTAGTGCCATGGGAGCATCAAAACAATCATAAGGTGATGGATCCACCATCGAAGGAGGCAGCGGTGACATGGTGAAAGGATCAACCGTTTGCACCTCATTAGGCACTTGCACCACATGAAAAATGTCTTCCTGCAGGAGAGAAATTTGAACCATCAGAGGAGGTAGTTTCAACATAGTTATATGATCAACCATTAACATTACCTTGGTCTTTGGCACCATTTAAATAAAGATGCCTTGCGCAAGACGAGGCCGCTGCATAGCACGTGCTGAGCCTGAATGAAGCCCCTTGAGGTACTTCTCCACCCTCCATTTGAGGACGAGGGACATGTGATCAGGAATGTCATCGAATCCCCGATGGTCGCTGATGAAGAGGTCACTAAGCATGACCTTGATCTCCAGGTTGATGTTCTGTCGCTGGACTTTGCACAACTTGTCCTTCTCCTTGTTGATCATCTCCCCGGATGAAGCCTGCATCTTCCTTCTTATTCTTTATTTGTTTCAAGTCGACCCTGTCGTTGAACCGCTTTAGGATCTCGCCGGCTTCCTTCGGCGATGGCCAGAGCACCTCCGGTTCGGTCCTGCGGGGAAGGCACAACCATAGGCAAGTTTGGATGCCGCAGAGTATCGCAAGCTCTCGAGCCTTCTTCGCAAGCATGGGTAGGCGGTTCGTAAGCACTGCCTTGCGCTTCGCTTTGTTGGCGATCCATTGGGTCTTAGCCTTCCACCGATGAGCCATCGCTTCTAATTGGTAGGTGTGAGGAGAAGGAGGGGAGAGGGTCAGTTTATGGCCATATTACTTAAATGGGATGGCCATAATCGGTGCGCAAATGCGGATGGAAACACAAAAGTTTTTTTGTTTTTGGAGGTTGATGCGTACATATTAAGGACAGTAAAACTGAGCCTCTTTCCTGGCCTCTCACGCCACCATCCTCCTAGGCCGTTGGATTACCATTTCTGGTTGTCATCTGTCGTTGGATCGTCGTTTCAGGGCGAAGCTACCGCGACTTGGGACATCTGTCCGTTAAACAGCTGCTCCCATAGAAAAACCGAAGGTCTATGGTTAATCTATCCAGCCCATATAGCCCCGTGCTACATCGCAGGCCAGGTTTAGGCTCCGCTGATTGTTCACCTCCTCCCGGCCCCTCTCCTCTCGCCGGCCCTAGGTGTACCGTTGCCGCCGTTACCGCCGCCGTCATTCTCCTCTGAGTTGTCCCCTCTTCCTCGTAGCTTCTCTGGTTGCCATCATCTCCATTCATCCCCGAAATTATCCCCTCCAGATCCCTCTCCTCTGGCGACCAGAGTGAACTCCAGGTCCACCTCTAGCGACGGCCCACCCCCTTGACTCCTCTCTCTCGAGGATATGGGACGATGCATTTATCTCTTCTGCTCTGTTGGGTGAAGGTGCGCCTCGACCCTTCCCTTCTTGCATTCTTGGTCGTGCGTCGATCTGAATTATTCTCAGTCATTCTTGTAGTTTTATTGTAACCTTCTCCACCATTTTCTCCATGGAAGCATAATAGTTGCTTTCTATCTAAATAGATGGATTTGTTCTTGATGGGAGCCAATCCAGCAAGAGATATGTACATCATTTATATTGCTTGCAGCTAATTGCTTGGATAAGTGAGTGGCTGATTGTACACTAGAGTCGGGTTTCATTAAAAGATCTCATGCTCAAATTCAATAATCTATGTACTGATTGTAGAAAAGCTTCTTCATGCTCTAACTGGAAGTTATCTTCTTTGAAGAATGAAAAGCTCACTGGGACGAATGCTGCATTTTGATCTAGAGAACAATGCCATGCAAGGTAAAATCGTCACTATATTTTTTTAAAGATATATTATTTTACTTAAAAGAAGCTATTCTTCATTGCTGCTTGGTACGTCTCCAACGTATCTATAATTTATGAAGCATTGATGCTATTATATTATCTGTTTTGGATGTTTACGAGCTTTATTATACACTTTTATATTATTTTTGGGAGTAACCTATTAACCGGAAGCCCAGCCCATATTGTTCTTTTCTTGCCTATTTCAGTGTTTCGAAGAAAAGGAATATCAAACGGAGTCCAAACAGAATGAAACCTTCGGGAAAGTTATTTTTGGAACGGAAGCAATCCAGGGGACTTGCAGTGCACGTAAGGGAAGCTTCGAGGAGGCCACGGGGCAGGGGAGCGCGCCCACCCCCCTGGGTGCGCCCTCCACCCTCGTGGCCCCTCGTGGGCCCCTCGTGGCTCCCTTGACCGACTTCTTTCGCCTATATAAGTCCATATACCATAAAACCTTCGAAGGACACAATAGATCGGTAGTTCCGCCGCCGCAAGCCTCTGTAGCCACCAAAAACCAATCGGGACCCTGTTTCGGCACACTGCCGGAGGAGGGGGGTCCCTCACCAGTGGCCATCTTCATCATCCCGGCGCTCTCCATGACGAGGAGGGAGAAGTTCACCCTCGGGGCTGAGGGTATGTACCAGTAGCTATGTGTTTGATCTCTCTCTCTCTCTCTCTCTCTCTCTCTCTCTCTCTCTCTCGTGTTCTTGATTTGGCATGATCTTGATGTATCGCGAGCTTTGCTATTATAGTTGGATCTTATGATGTTTCTCCCCTTCTACTCTCTTGTAATGGATTGAGTTTTCCCTTTGAAGTTATCTTATCGGATTGAGTCTTTAAGGATTTGAGAACACTTGATGTATGTCTTGCCGTGCTTATCTGTGGTGACAATGGGATATTCACGTGATTCACTTGATGCATGTTTTGGTGATCAACTTGTGGGTTCAGTGACCTTGTGAACTTATACATAGGTGTTGGCACACGTTTTCGTCTTGACTCTCCGATAGAAACTTCGAGGCACTCTTTGAAGTACTTTGTGTTGGTTGAATAGATGAATCTGAAATTGTGTGATGCACATCGTATAATCATGCCCACGGATACTTGAGGTGACAATGCAGTATCTAGGTGACATTAGGGTTTTGGTTGATTTGTGTCTTAACGTGTTATTCTAGTATGAACTCTATGATAGATCGAACGGAAAGAATAGCTTCATGTTATTTTACTACGGACTCTTGAATAGATAGATCAAAAAGGATAACTTTGAGGTGGTTTCTTACCCTACCATAATCTCTTCGTTTGTTCTCCGCTATTAGTGACTTTGGAGTGACTCTTTGTTGCATGTTGAGGGATAGTTATATGATCTAGTTATGTTATTATTGTTGAGAGAACTTACACTAGTGAAAGTATGAACCTTAGGCCTTGTTTCCTACTATTGCAATACCATTTACGCTCACTTTTATCGCTTGCTACCTTACTATTTTTATAATTTCAGATTACAAATACCTTTATCTACCATCCATATTGCACTTGTATCACCATCTCTTCGCCGAACTAGTGCACCTATACAATTTACCATTGTATTGGGTGTGTTGGGGACACAAGAGACTCTTTGTTATTTGGTTGCAGGGTTGTTTGAGAGAGACCATCTTCATCCAACGCCTCCCACGGATTGATAAACCTTAGGTCATCCACTTGAGGGAAATTTGCTACTGTCCTACAAACCTCTGCACTTGGAGGCCCAACAACGTCTACAAGAAGAAGGCTGTGTAGTAGACATCAAGCTCTTTTTTCCTCGCGCTGCCGGGATGTGAGTGCTTGAAGGTATATCTTTAGATCTTGCAATCAAGTCTTTTAGTTTCCTGTTTTATCACTAGTTTAGTCTATAAAAGAAAACTACAAAAAAATGGAATTGAGTTTGTCTCATACACTTCATCTTCTTAATATCTTTCGTGAAAATGATGGAATGGAAAATTGTGCTCAAGTGCTAGAAGAAGAAATCTATAAAATGTTTGGTACTAAATCTTTGAATGATGAGAATGATTGCAATGTTATTAGTATGAATTCTTTGAATACCCATGATGCTAATGATATGCAAAGCCACAAGCTTGGGGATGCTATGTTTGATGAAGATGATATTTTTTGTCCCCCAAGTTTTGATGAGCAAATTTATTATGATGAAAGCATGCCTCCTATTTATGATGATTATTGTGATGATACATATGCTATAAAGAATAACAATAACCATGAAACTTGTCATCATGATTTTAGTTTCCAATTGGGTTATGCCTCACATGATAATTATTTTGTTGAGTTTGCTCCCACTACTATTCATGAGAAGAAATTTGCTTATGTGGAGAGTAGTAAAATTTCTATGCAAGTAGATCATGAAAAGAATGCTTTTGCTGCTGGTTATATTGTCGAATTCATTCATGATGCTACTGAAAATTATTATGAGGGAGGAACATATGCTTGTAGGAAATGCAATAATATCAAGTTTCCTCTCTATGTGCTTAAAGTTTTGAAGTTATGCTTGTTTTGCATTACTATGCTAGTTGATTATTGTTCCCATAAGTTGTTTGCTCACAAAATCCCTATGCATAGGAAATGGGTTAGACTTAAATTTGCTAGTCATATTCTTCATGATGCTCTCTTTATGTTTCAATTCTTATCTTTTATGTGAGCATCATTGAAATCGTCATGCCTAGCTAGGGGCGTTAAACGATAGCGCTTGTTGGGAGGCAACCCAATTTTATTATTGTTCCTTGCTTTTTGTTCCTGTTTAGTAATAAATAATCCATCTAGCCTCTTGTTAGATGTGGTTTTATGTTTGAATTAGTGTTTGTGCCAAGTAGAACCTCTGGTAAAGACTTGGGGGAAGTCTTTATGATCTTGCTGTAAAAAAACAGAAACTTTAGCGCTCACGAGATTAGCTTCCATGTTTTACTGGAGAGTGCTATTAGGTTTATTCCTTTTGCAGATGATTAATAGACAAAATCCTCATGCCCACCAATTTATTTCAGAATTGTTGGAGTTACATATGTATTCGAATGATACAGATTACTACAGACTGTTCTGTTTTTGACAGATTCTGTTTTCTATGTGTTGTTTGCTTATTTTGATGAATCTATGAGTAGTATCGGAGGGTATGAGCCATAGAGAAGTTGGAAACAGTAGATATTAGACCAATATGAATTCAGAATGAGTTCACAACAGTACCAAAAGTGGTGATTTATTTTCTTATACTAACGGAGCTTACGAGTTTTGTTTTGAGTTTCGTGTTGTGAAGTTTTCAAGTTTTGGGTAAAGATTCGATGGACTATGGAATAAGGAGTGGCAAGAGCCTAAGATTGGGGATGCCCAAGGCACCCCAAGGTAATATTCAAGGACAACCAAGAGTTTAAGCTTGGGGATGCCCTGATGGCATCCCCTCTTTCATCTTCGTTCATCGGTAACTTTACTTGGAGTTATATTTTTATTTACCACATGATATGTGTTTTGCTTGGAGCATCATTTTTTTGTTAGTATTTGCTTGCCGTTATTTAGAATAATGTTTTGCATCTATATTTTCAATAAAAATGTCAAGGATAGCCTTTACCATGCTTATTTTGCAAGTATACATGTTGCTGTTTCAAAACAGAAAGTTTACCGCTGTTGCACAAATTCCCTAGAAAGGTCAGAGAATGATATAATATTGAAAACTTTTGCATATTGAGATCTGATAAATCTTATACAGTTTAGTATTTTTCTCATAATTTTTGGAGTTAGGGAAGTATGATGAATCTTGCATTCTTTACAGGCTATACTGTTTTGGCAGATTGCTGTTATGTTTGCATTGTTTGCATATGTTTGCTTGTTTAATGATTCTATTTGATGATAGGAGTATTAAATATGCAGATAAATTTAGTATGCAATGTTGAATAATAATGTTAGTAATTTGTACAGTAGAAAATGATAAGGTTTTTGCATTGTTTTATACTAACTTATCTCACGAGTTCTTGTTGAGTTTTGTGTGGATGAAGTTTTTGAGATTTAGGGAAACCGTGATATAAAAGGAATTAAGGAGACATAAAAGCTCAATCTTGGGGATGCACAAGGCACCCCAAGATAATATTCTAAGAAGTCTCAAGCACCTAAGTTTGGGGATGCCCCAGTAGGCATCCCACCTTTCTTCTTAAACAATTATCGGTTAGTATCGGTTGAACCTAAGTTTTTGCTTCTTCACATGAGTTGTGCTATCCTTGAAATGTCATTTTGTTTTGCTTTGCTTGCTGTTTGAATAAAATATCAAGATCTGAAATACTTAAATGAGAGAGAGTCTTCACATAGCTACATAATTATTTAACTACCCATTGATCTTCACTTATATCTTTTTGGAGTAGTTTGTCATTTACTCGTGTGCTTCACTTATATCCTATGGGTAAATGGTTGAATGAGTTGAATGTCATAAATCTGAAATTATATATGTTTCATTTGCTTATCCCATGGGGAGTAATGACTTTACATCTAAGAAGTAGAGGTGGTAAATTTATTGAAGGTTAGCAAGCATTGTATTGGTCATTTGAACAATTCATGAAAGAATATTGAAGGAAGAGATATTTCACATATAAATATACTATCTTAGACATCTTCTATGATTGTGATCCCCATTAATTATTTTCCTGAGCAAATTAGTTGAAGTTGGACAAGGAAGACAAAGTAATGAGTTATGTTTGGGTGTATTTGTATAGAAGTTATATTGTTATAGATCCTCCAACATGTGGTGCTTGCTTTTTAGAATCCTTTGCTAGCCAAAATATCTGTACTAAGCGGAATACTGCTTGTGCATCCAAATTCCTTGAACCAAGTTTCTTCCATGAGTGTCCACCATACCTACCTATATGCGGTATTTACCTGCCGTTCCAAGTAAATTTGCATGTGCCAAACTCTAAACCTTCAAATAATAATCTGTTTTGTATGCCGTCTTAATCGCTCATGTAGCGACTAGGGGCTGTCCGTATCTTCCATGCTAGGTGGGTTATTCTCACGATGAGTGGACTCCATTCATCATTCACGAGAAAAATGGCTGGTAACTGGGATGCCCAGTCCCATGATCAAAAGATCAAAATCAAATCAAAATAATTGCAAACAAAAACTTCCCCAGGATTGATGTTAGTTGGAGGCATCCGTTCTTTCGGGCAAGCCATGGATTGATGATTGTTGGTGGAGGGGGAGTAAAAGCTTTACCATTCTGTTTGGGAACCGCCTATAATGTATGTAGTATGGAAGATATTGGGAACTCTTGGTTGTTATGTTGACAATGAGATCATACGTACCTCTCAAAATTATTTATCTCTATTTCAAAATCGAGCTCTGGCACCTCTGCAAATCCCTGCTTCCCTCTGCGAAGGGCCTATCTTTTACTTTTATGCAAGAGTCAGTAGTATTCCTTCTCATTCCTACCTACTCTTTAGGTTGGCAAGCATTGTGTGTTGGGGAAAGATCTAAGCATATATGGCCATGCAAAAATATTTGATCATGAATTATTATTGTTGACAATTATCTCTATGATAAGTGAGTTGGGAGGCGAAACACTAAGCCCCTATCTTTCTCTGTGTTCGATGGATGCTATTTGTTCTAAAAATATGCTTTGAGTGGTAGCAATCATGGAAGACTATATGATAGTTGAGTATGTGGAGTTTGCTAAATCAAAGCTCTGACATAGACCCTTCCTGAAAATAAGATGAATTGTAATTTTTTCATGACTCAGAATGAAGTTTGCTAGTTTTCAAGAAAGTTTATGGTCTATGCTTTAACATGTGAATAGCTTGTTACTTGATCATGAAAATTTTTATGAGATGAACTACTGTTATGACATAAAATGATGCTAGAAAAGGTGCTTGAAATTATCATTGATCAAACTTGTGCACCTGCTAGCATTCACACTTCATAAATTCTTTCTTTTATCATTAACCTACTCGAGGATGAGCAGGAATTAATCTTGGGGATGCTGATACGTCTCCAACGTATCTATAATTTATGATGCATTGATGCTATTATATTATCTGTTTTGGATGTTTACGGGCTTTATTATACACTTTTATATTATTTTTGGGACTAACCTATTAACTGGAGGCCCAGCCAATTTTGTTGTTTTCTTGCCTATTTCAGTGTTTCGAAGAAAAGGAATATCAAATGGAGTCCAAACGGAATGAAATCTTCGGGAAAGTTATTTTTGGAACGGAAGCAATCTAGGGGACTTGGAGTGCACGTCAGGGAAGCTTCGAGGAGGCCACGAGACAGGGGCATGCCCACCCCCCTGGGCGCGCCCTCCACCCTCGTGGGCCCCTTGTGGCTCCCCTGACCGACTTCTTTCGCCTATATAAGTCCATATACCCTAAAACCTTCGAAGGACACAATAGATCGGGAGTTCCGCCGCCGCAAGCCTCTGTAGCCACCAAAAACAAATCGGGACCCTGTTCCGGCACCCTGCTGGAGGAGAGGGGATCCCTCGTTGGTGGCCATCTTCATCATCCCGGCGCTCTCCATGACGAGGAGGGAGTAGTTCACCCTCGGGGCGGAGGGTATGAACCAGTAGCTATGTGTTTGATCTCTCTCTCTCTCTCTCTCCCTCTCTCTCTCTCTCTCTCTCTCTCCCTCTCTCTCGTGTTCTTGATTTGGCGTGATCTTGATGTATCGCGAGCTTTGCTATTATAGTTGGATCTTATGATGTTCTCCCCCTCTACTCTCTTGTAATGGATTGAGTTTTCCCTTTGAAGTTATCTTATCGGATTGAGTCTTTAAGGATTTGAGAACACTTGATGTATGTCTTTCCGTGCTTATCTGTGGTGACAACGGGATATTCACGTGATTCACTTGATGTATGTTTTGGTGATCAACTTGCGGGTTCGGTGATCTTGTGAACTAATGCATAGGGGTTGGCACACGTTTTCGTCTTGACTCTCCGGTAGAAACTTCAGGGTACTCTTTGAAGTACTTTGTGTTGGTTTAATAGATGAATCTGAGATTGTGTGATGCATATCGTATAATCATGCCCACGGATACTTGAGATGACAATGGAGTATCTAGGTGACATTAAGCACTAGTAGAAAAAGGGCCTATTGTCCCGGTTCATAAGGGCCTTTAGTCCCGGTTCTTGAACCGGGACTAAAGGGTCGTTACTAAAGCCTCCCCCCCCCCACTAGTAGAAAAAGGGTCAAATCTAAGACACATTAGTGCCGGTTTGATGGAGCCGGCACTAATGTGTCCATTAGTGCCGGTTCCAACTGCTAGCCGCCGCTCTCATTAGTACCGGTTCAGGCGAACCTTTAGCACCGGTTCGTGCCACAAACCGGTACTAAAGAGAGTGGTGGCAGGATGTTGTCAGTCTGGGGCCCCTCCAGCACCTTTAGTACTGGTTCGTGGCACGAACCGGTACTAAAGGTCATCGTACATAAACCGTTCGTCCACCCAAGCTCACTCCGTTCTTCCCCTTTCCCCTCACTTCCTCTGTTCTTCCCCTCTCTTCCTCGAGCTCATCACAAATTTTACCAAAAAATTGTCAAGATTTGAAGGCCCCCATCCATTCAAATGATCACAAAGGTTAGCAAGTTTATCCTTTCATCTCTCATTGCTAGATTAGCTCTTGCAATGCTCTGTATAGTGATTAATTTGTGAGTTAAGTAATTTGGGAGGAATTACATGTGCTAGTATTTGATTTATTTGCAATTTGAGGTAAAAAATGACACTTAGTTTACTTAGTGCCTTCTAAATCTCCGTCGATCGCCCGCACCGTCCCATCGCCGGCACCACCTTGTGGTGAGGCTCTTGTTCATGAATGTTTTACATTACCAAATTGATGTTTGTGTGATTTGGATATATATAGTTACTCATATAATTATCTTACCTTTACGTTGTTTTTTATACATGGTGCCATGGTTTTGATATCCGTCCCCGTCGGCCCTCGTCCTTGTTATGATTCGGATGTGGTATATTCTCTTTTAAAACTAGTTGTTGCATTTCGTGTTTATGACAAATTATGCCCATCAAGTTGACATAGATATTTTTATCTAGGAGGTATGTGAACTGAAATTCCAACCGACCCTATTGTCGAGAGGTTAAATTTAGTTGAAAGAGAAAACGAGTATTTGAAAGAAAAATTGAAAAGAATTGAGGGGGAGAAGATGGAATTGGAGTTGCATGTTGTCGATGTCATTGATGATCACAAGATCAAGATGGAGAAAATGCGGTTGAAGATTAGAAAGATTAGAAAATATGCCATTGATAGTGTGGCTTGGTATCATTATGTTGTTGGATCAATTGTTATTTTAGTTGCGATCTTGATCGCATTTGTTTTGCATTTAAATTCTTTAGCTAGAGAGTTATTTGTATGTTGCATTTAATTAAGTGTTGTATATGAACTTTATGTATGAACTTGTATTAATTTGGTCTATTCGGTGTTGTGTAATGAAGATGAGCCGACAATGGATGTATGATGACCGATGCTCTCCCGAGTTCATTAATGGCGTGCATACTTTTCTGCTTGCCGCTGAGGCAAACAAGCGGGCGGATGGTTTTATTCCTTGTCCATGTGCTTGCTGTAAGAATGGTCACAATTACTCTACGTCAAGAACCATTCACGTCCACCTATTTGAGTCCGGTTTCATGCCCCACTATAATGTTTGGACCAAGCACGGGGAAAGAGGGGTTATGATGGAAGACAATGAAGAAGAAGAGGACGGCGGCATCTATCCTTGCCATGGGTTCCCTGAATACGATGATACAACAATGGGGGAAGAAGCTAAGCCGGCAATGCGGGAAGAAGCTGAAGAAGAGGCATCAGATGAGCCCGCTGATGATCTAGGTCGGGCCATTGCCGATGCAAAGAGAAACTGCGCAAGTGATTTGGAGAGGAAGAAGTTGCAGTGCATGTTACAGGATCACAAGAAATTGTTGTACCCGAATTGCGAAGCTGACAAAAAAAAGTTGGGCACCACACTGGAATTGTTGCAATGGATGGTGTATCTGGCAAGGTATTTGGAAAGTTGCTGGTAATGATAAAGAATATGCTTCCAAAGGACAACGAATTGCCCGAGAGTACGTATGAAGCAAAGAAGGCTGTCTGCCCTCTAGGGTTAGAGGTGCAGAAGATACATGCATGCCCTAATGACTGAATCCTCTACCGTGGTGAGTACGAGGATTTGAACAGTTGCCCGATATGCGGTGCATTGCGTTATAAGATCAGTCGCGATGACCCTGGTGATGTCGAGGGAGAGCGCCCCAGGAAGAAGATTCCTGCCAAGATGATGTGATATGCTCCTATAATACCACGGTTGAAACGTTTGTTACAAAACAAAGAGCATGCGAAGGCGATGCGGTGGCACGGAGAAGACCGTAAGAAAGATGGAAAGTTGAGGGTACCCGCTGACGGTTCGAAGTGGAGAAAAATCGAGAGAAAGTACAGGGAGGAGTTTGCAGGTGACCCAAGGAACATATGGTTTGGTCTAAGCGCAGATGGCATTAATCCTTTTGGGGAGCAGAGCAGCAACCATAGCACGTGGCCTGTGACTCTATGTTTGTATAACCTTCCTCCTTGGTTGTGCATGAAGCGGAAGTTCATTATGATGCCGTGCTCATCCAAGGCCCTAAGCAACCCGGCAACGACATTGATGTGTACCTAAGGCCATTAGTTGAAGAACTATTACAGCTGTGGAATGCAACAGGTGTAATGCGGCGTGATGAGCACGAACAGGAAGAATTTGACCTAAAGGCGTTGCTGTTCGTGACCATCAATGATTGGCCTGCTCTCAAGAATCCTTTCGTGATGCATAAACAAAGGATATCGCGGATGTACGCACTGTTTGGATGATACCGACAGTATATTTTTGGAGAGTTGTGGGAAGAATGTGTACCTGGGACATCGTCGATTTCTTCCGAGCAGGCATCCCGTAAGAAAGAAAGGCAAGCATTTCAAAGGTGAGGCGGATCACCGGACGAAGCCTCACCACCGTACTGGTGCTGATGTACATGATATGGTCAAGGATTTGAAGGTAATCTTTGGAAAGTATCCCGGCGACAACCTGTTCAAGGACGCCGACGGACGAAAGCACCCATGTGGAAGAAGAAATCTATATTTTGGGACCTGCCATATTGGAAAGACCTACCGTCCACTCCAAGAATCGACGTGATGCACGTGATTTAAGAATCTTTGCGTGACCCTGCTTGGCTTCTTGGGCGCAGTATGGGAAGACAAAAGATACACCAGAGGCACGGAGGACCAGCAACGTATGCACGGAAAAGACGGCATACATCGTGGTCAGGCCAGCTACGCTCTACCAAAGAAGAGAAGGAAATCTTCTTTGAATGCCTGCTCAGCATGAAGGTACCATTTGGCTTCGTCAATATAAAGGGAATAATAAATATGGCGTAGAAAAGTTCCGAACCTAAAGTCTCATGATCGCCACATGATTATGACGCAACTGCTTCCGGTTGCATTGAGGGTGCTTCTACCGGAAAACGTTCGATTAGCCATTGTGAAGTTATGTGCATTCCTCAATGCAATCTCTCAGAAGGTAATCGATCCAGAAATCATACCAAGGTTACGGAATGATTTGTTGCAATGTCTTGTCGGTTTCGAGTTGGTGTTCCCACCATCCTTCTTCAACATGACGCACGTCCTAGTTCACCTTTGCGAAGAGATTAACGTTTTGGGTCCTGTATTTCTACACAATATGTTCCCCTTTGAGAGGTTCATGGGAGTCTTGAAGAAATATGTTCATAACCGTGCTAGGCCGTAAGGAAGCATCGCGAAGGGCCATGAAAATGAGGAGGTCATTGAGTTTTTATTGACTTTATTCCTGACCTTAAGCCGATTGGTGTTCCTGAATCGCAGCATAAGGGCAGATCGATGGAAAAAGGCACGCTAGGAGGATCAAATAATATGTATGGACGGGCATTCTCTCACTGAAGGACACTACGCTTCTACAGAATTCCGCCTTGGTTGCTCCGTATATGGAGGAGCAGAAGAATTTTCTACACTCCAAACACCCGGAGAAGTCTGACGACTGGATTACACGTGAACAAACGAGGACTTTCGCCGATTAGTTGCAGAAACGTGCCATGCATGATCGCGATATTGAAGATGACATGTACTCGCTGTCCCAGTTACCATCTTCGAATGTAATGACTTTCAAAGGGTACCAGATAAATGGGAATACATTTTACACGATCGCCCAAGATAAGAAGAGCACCAACCAAAACAGTGGTGTCCGCTTTGATGCAACAACCAACACGGAAAGGAAACATATTATGGTTACATAGAGGACATATGGGAACTTAACTATGGAGGTGGTTTGAAGGTCTCTTTGTTTCAAAGGCAAATGGGTCAATATGACACGAGGCGGGTAACGGAAGACCCATGATGCGGAATGACAACATTGGATCTCAACAATCCTGCGTATGCAGACGAACCATTCGTCCTAGCCAATGATGTGATGCAGGTTTCTTATGTGAAAGACATGTCTACCAGGCCGAGAAAAAGAAAAGATAAGGAAGTGAATGGATCATACGACGATCCAAAGCGCCACATAGTTCTTTCAGGGAAAAGAAACATCGTGGGAGTGGATGACAAGATGACATGTCGTAAGATTATGAAAAGTTTGATGAAATTGCTCCATTCACGGTAAATATTGACCCGAGCATCCAGTTAAATGATGAAGATTTTCCATGGCTACGGTGCAAAGGGACACACGCGAAGAAAAAGTTTCACACCCAAAGATCCGGGATGTGATTGGCTTCACTATCATCACTTTCTTCTGTGTTTCATACCCAGGAGGGAATCTCTGTAATAGTTAGGGTAGTTATGTGTTTTGGCATTTGAAACACGAAGAAATTTTATGGGCAAACAAATTCTTTCATGCATTTACTAATTTTTTCATGCAAACAAAATTTAAACTATTCAAATTTGAAAACTACCGGCACTAACCTAAAGCAAAAATATTCACAAAAAACGCTATATACAGCAAAAGACAACTCAAAACTAAATTAAACAAAAATAAATAAAGCAAAAATATTTAAGAAAATAAAAAAGCCTGCCTAATGGGCCAGAGCGACCTGCATACGACTAGAAACACAACGTTTTGGTTGGCTGTGATGCAGGCCCATAATGGCTCAAAGAGGCCCACAGGCAGAATAGAACAGTAGGCCCAAGAGGCCTTCTTTGGAGAGGAGCTCGAGAGAGCTACCAGACCGGGCTTATAAACCAAGCGGACGCCTCTCGGCCAGAGGTGGGACTAAACTTCAGCGCCGCCTCGCTGGCAGCCACCCTTTAGTACCGGTCGTGGCTCCAACCAGTACTAAGGGTGAGTCTTAGTACCGGTTGGTGCCACCACCCGCATTAAAAGGGGGCGCTTCACCGCTTGGCCTGGCTAAAACAGACCTTTTTGTACCGGTTGGTGGCTCCAACCGTACTCAAGGTGCCTTGTATATATACAACTCTTATGAAAAATTCAGTTTTTCATCTCTCCTCGCTTCTTTCTCCTCTAGCCCGTCGCCGCCACCCCTGTCACGCCTTGCCGCCTCGTCCCGTCGCTGCACCCGCTCTGCTGCATTCGCCTCACGTCCGTCGCGCCATTGCCGTCTCGTCGTCCCCGCCTGCCCGTCCACATCCCCTGCTGCCGCCGCCTGGCCCCCATCGTTCGTCACCGCCTCCGTCTCCGTCCTCGCCGTCCCGTCATTGCACCTCGCCGTGAGCTCCTGCCCTGCCGCCATGTCATGTGTGCCACACACACACACGCACACACATTAGTATTTTAGTTATAGAAATTTTTCTGTTTTTTAGTTATAGAAATGTTAGAAATTTTTCTGTTTTTTAGTTATAGAAATATTAGAAATGTTATAAATTTTTCCTGTTTTTTAGTTATAGAAATATTAGAAATGTTAGTTATATAGAAATGTTATAATTTTTTCTGTTTTTTAGTTATAGAAATATTTATAGAAATGTTAGCAATTTTTCTGTTTTTTAGTTATAGAAATATTTGAAATGTTATAGAAATGTTAGTTATATAATCAGAAATGTTAGAAATTTTAGAATTAGTTTTAGTTAGATGAATTAGATTAATGTCAAATTGTTAGAATTTGCATATAGAATTTTAGTTATCACAATCCAATCATTTAAAAAATGTTACTTTTTATGGCATATAGTATTTGTTCTCGACGATATGCCCGCCCGCATCCTCGCCTCGACCTGCTCATGACGACGCTATGCTTCAGAGGACCCATGTCCGGACTGGCTCACTGGCTGGCACCGAGAGGTGCTACTCGAGGGGCGCGCCAGCTTGGTGAGGAACCCGCCTCGGGTCCCGCTTGTCGACCCTGATCTCCTTTGGTGGCGTTCACAGGCCACATTCAGTGCAGAGGCAGCCGGCCCCGCCGGAGATGGTGCGTCGCCGTGTCAGGAAGGAAGACGAGCACGTCCATCGCTACATGGCTGCTATGGACGACGTCAGGTTCTCCACTAGGTAGGTTATTTGGTCGAGCCAGACAAGGTCAAGAACCTCCCAACAAGAATGTATGAATTGCATCAATGGTACATGAACATTACCAAGATTTCCAATCGAGAGTCCCTCATGGTGAATGTCAAGCATGAGCATTACTACCATGAGAAAGCTCTGGCCGTTGAGTATTCAGAACTATTTCAGTTATACAATCAAGACGCACTCGACAAGTCTATCGTCAGTTGCTATTGTCTGTAAGTGATTTCTTTCTGTAATTTAAGTCTCAAGCTAGCTATGTAGTGATAATTTTGATCAATCATTATCCTCACTATATTCTTTTCTGTGGTATTATATGCAGGATGAAGATCTATGAAATGAAAAAATCTGGACGCTATGGCATTGGGTTCATTGACCCAAATACCATTAATGAGTACACATGAAATCTTGAAAATTATCAAGCAAGTGTAGAGGAAAGCATGCTAGAGTTCTTGAAGCGCCTCAATACCAATGAAGATATACTACTTCATAACAACTTCATGTGAGTCACACTGTCTTGTAATACAAATTCTGTTTTTGCTTACTAGCTAGCTAGATGTTAATAATTAAGTGTATACGGTTTACGGTAGTTGATTAATTTTATGCACATGCCCGCTTAATTAAGACATGCAAATGTGCATGCAGTTTCCACTGGATCTTGTTAGACATTAAATTCGAGGAAAGAAGAGTTGAATTACTGGACTCACTACTTAAAGAAGATAAAGACTACACCATCGTGAAGTGGATAGTCAACAGGTAATTTTAATCATTATTATATATCTCAGCCTATTATTAGTTCGTCATTTCCTGATATGAACTATTTAATAACCCTTTATTAATTTTCTTTGCCGGCGGGCAGGGCTTGGGCAAAGTTCATCAAGGTGACTCTAGGCAAATGGGCAAAAAAGTTATTTTGGCATCGACCACAGGTAAGTAATTAAGTAGTACTAGCTAGCTACCATATTTTTAATTCTTGTTTCCATATCATTAATTAATTATCATGCTTGATTAATCATTATCTGATTCAATTCCATTCTCGTAAAGGCCCTGAAACAGGCGTCGGGGAATGATCTGTGTGCATTCTATGTTTGCGAGAACATTCGCATGATGGCGTCCGAAAGGAGCAGATCTGAAAGACAGGACTGGGTACGTTTGTCAGAACACTATTCACACCATTATCGATATCTAGTCACACAACTAATACATGCATATTGATCTCCTTCTTAACAGTTCGTAGAGGTGCGGATAAGCTCCTACCAGCGGACCGCATACTAGCACTTCAAGAGGAAATAGTCGGATTTTTGCTCGACCAGGTCATAGATCCCAAAGGAGAATACTATTACCCACTACCGCCCCCATGAACCACTTGTCATCGTGCTTCGGAGGCACAAAGGCAACATATAGGAGAAATTGTATATGTATATACATGTGTATGTGTGAATAATTAATGGTGTTGGTTGTGAGACATTCGATGATATATATTTATACATATATGCGGTTCTAATTTATTTGAGAAAATCTATTTATATATATGCATAACATGTACAATTTGTAGTATCGTGAAATACCAGCAAACAAAAAAAATTAAATGGAAAATAAAGCCAAGCCCCCCCCCCCAAACATTTAGTACCGGTTGGTGTTACCAACCGGTACTAATATCCTACACGCACGCGGCCCTGGCTCGTGCCACCTGGTGACACTTTAGCGCCGGTTCGTGGCAAACCGGTACTAAAGGGGGGGGGGGACCTTTAGTCCCCACTCTTTACTAAAGGCCGGTTCTGCACTAGTGCCCTTTAGTCCCGGTTCTTACACGAACCGGGACTAAATGTCCTCCACGTGGCCGCTGCTCGAGGTTCACTTTAGTCCCAAGTTGGTAACACCAACCGGTACTAAAGGAAATTTTATGATTTTTTTAAATTCTTTTTTTGATTTTTTTTCTTGATTTTCAAATTTCTGAATTATTTTAACCTCTAATCTCTAATCACTCCTCATCACTGCTCAATTTAACCTCTAATCTCTAATCACCCCTCATCATTCCAAATCATCTAACTTCCCGGACGGTCATCCATCCTCTCACTACTCCAAACTGAAAGCACGCTTAACTTCCGGATTCTATTCTCCCTCGTTTCAAAGTCTGCACTTGTTGTTTTCCTGACAGTAGTAAGATGTCAATCCTATTAGCCCTCGGGAATTTAGCTTGAGCATGAAGTCACACATTTCACTGTTTGAGTTTGAAACTATTGTTCTAAAAAACAATAATCATTTAGTAACACTAATATTTCTTGAATAAGTAGTTTGACCACAGTTTGACCAGATTTGACCAAAATTCGAAAAAAATGAAATAATTATTTAGTAACACTAATATTTCTTGAATAAGTAGTTTGACCATTGTTTGACCACAGTTTGACCAGATTTGACCAAAATTCAAAAAAAATGAAATAATTATTTAGTAACACTAATATTCTTGAACAATTATTTACTAACACTAATACTTCTTGAATAAGTAGTTTGACCATAGATTGACCAGATTTAATAAAAATTAAAAAAAAACTGAAATTTGAGCATAACTTTTTTCCTTTTAGAATTTGAGGATTCTAAAAATTTGCAAACTAGCCATAGGCCGTCAAAATCGGATGCGGATTTTCGTGCTGAACATTTTGATATATTATACATTTTTTTCTGACATAGTATGCAAAAGTTATAGCTGTTTTACATTTTCCCTACAATTTTTGCAAAACATGTCCAAATTTAGTTTTTAAATTTTCCTAACTAGTAGATGTAGTAACATAACTACATCTCGAAGGATTTTAATTTTTGAAGTTTTTATCATTTTCTTTTGCTTTTTACAAAACTGAAAAGGCGATCCAAGGGGGGGGTGGTGTAGAGTTTGAAAAAGGGACCTTTAGTACCGGTTGGTGCCACGAACCGGTACTAATGGGCATCGCACCCTTTAGTCCCGGTTCGTCGCACCAACCGGGACTAAAGGTCCCATTTTAACCGGGACTAATGCTCAGACGGTGCCCTAGCTGCTCGAACCGGACTAATGCTCACATTAGTCCCGGTTCGTAATGCAACCAGGATTAATGCTCTTTTCTGGCCGAACCAAAGCCCTGTTTTCTACTAGTGTTGGTTGATTTGTGTCTTAAGGTGTTATTCTAGTATGAACTCTATGATAGATCGAACGGAAAGAATAGCTTCATGTTATTTTACTACGGACTCTTGAATAGATAGATCAATAAGGATAACTTTGAGGTGGTTTCGTACCCTGCCATAATCTCTTCGCTTGTTCTCCGCTGTTAGTGACTTTGGAGTGACTCTTTGTTGCATGTTGAGGGGTAGTTATATGATCTAGTTATGTTATTATTGTTGAGAGAACTTGCACTAGTGAAAGTATGAACCTTAGGCCTTGTTTCCTACTATTGCAATACCGCTTACGCCACTTTTATCGCTGCTACCTTGCTGTTTTTATAATTTCAGATTACAAATACCTTTATCTACCATCCATATTGCACTTGTATCACCATCTCTTCGCTGAACTAGTGCACCTATACAATTTACCATTGTATTGGGTGTGTTGGGGACACGAGAGACTCTTTGTTATTTGGTTGCAGGGTTGTTTGAGAGAGACCATCTTCATCCTACGCCTCCCACGGATTGATAAACCTTAGGTCATCCACTTGAGGGAAATTTGCTACTGTCCTTCAAACCTCTGCACTTGGAGGCCCAACAACGTCTACAAGAAGAAGGTTGTGTTGTAGACATCACTGCTCCCAACATCTTAGGCTTAGGAATACATATACAATATCCAAATGTCCAAAAGCACTAACTACCTGGTTATTTCTGTATTTTTTTTTCTCAATGAATGAAAACTTAGCCTCCTCTCTTTTTAATTTACTTTCCTATGCTCATTTATTCATCCAACTATACTGTGGAGCACCGCCACATACGTACTTTTTTTGCCCTGTCATATAGTAGATCATTCGAAGATAGTAATTAAAAGGTTTAATCATCAATTGTTTCGCAAAATTATTAGGGGGCACCTCCTGGTTGATTTTGGTCATTCTTAGTTTGCTACTTTCATGAGAATCCCAACTTAATGGGCTCACAAAGTAGATACCTATAGGCATTTGATCCTCCTCCTTTTAATCGACCAAGATGCTCATAGTTACTTTTTCAAAAAGGAAGGTTAAAAGCTCATAGTTACTTGCCAACTGCCGAGAGAACACTTTGAGAATGACCTTATTCTTAAACTGCTTAAGAGAAAACTTAAGGGCAAACTTGTTAGGCGGTTGTGGTACTGGTACTCATCCTTACGCACAAACTCTCCTGGATCTTCCAAGATTGGTTGCTCATTGTTATTGCCTGTTTACCAATTAGCAGTGATAGTTGGATGTCTATCCTATGTGTGATGACAGGGACAACACCATGTGAGACGGAAGCTTAACAACAGAGGACTTTTGTCTCATCGGCTCGCCAAAACTTGAGAGTTGGTGCTCATTCGAACTAGCAATGCATGTTTTTAATTTTGCAGCAACTAAAAACATGCTCTTGTTGGCAGTACACACTGGAATGGTATATTTTATATATTTGATATCCTTTCATCTCACTGTGTTGATTTACTCATGCTATTTTGATAAGGATGGGCGCAGTTCATGGCTATGCAAGGCATCAATACCTGATAATTTCATACACTGAGAATCAATAAACTCTGAAAACTATACCGAATTTTGCACCAATGACATGAAAGCAATAGGAATTTTTTTGATGGATGATGCTTGTCATTTCCTGAGCTCCGGCTATTAATGCTACTGCAAATAATTTCCATCCTAGCTACGTAGATGTTGACATTATTATGCTATTAGTCAAAATCTGGACTACTCCCTTTTAAATGTGTAAATTATTTTTTTGTTCAGTTTTTACATGTTTCTGTAATGTCGTGATAGAAATAAAGTGTAAACAATTGTTTACCTGAGTGCATCACATGTGACTCTTTTTGTTTATTTTAAAATCTGTTAAATTT
Organism: Aegilops bicornis; assembly: GCA_021605145.1. NCBI lineage: Eukaryota > Viridiplantae > Streptophyta > Magnoliopsida > Poales > Poaceae > Aegilops > Aegilops bicornis. Next base: position 1,913,936 of record JAHIAL010000052.1, read on the forward strand.
TCCGCTTTGATTACTACCCGATTATGTGTAGGTTTATGCAAATGTTATATTGATGTTTTGCTTCTGAAATTATTTAAAATTCATATCCTTTAATTGCAAATCCCTCAGCTTTGCGGTCATGATTCTTCATGCCGCCATGATGCTGGCCAGTTTCCGTTCTCTTCCTTCTCCAGTTGCAGCAGGGAGGGTCTCCACTTTCAGACCGGTGCTGCAGAGGGGGTCAAGTACGCCACTCTGACCAGTGCAGCAGGCGAGGTCTTTCATGTAGTTGGGATGGTCTCCACTTTGTTGTTGCATGGAGCTCCAGCCTTAAGGAAGGATCATTGGCAGCGACCTAGGTTTGCCCCTACAACAACAACTCGGCAACAAAAACAGGTACATGCCAACTTCCCCATGGCGTCCGCTGGTATAGATCATTCCCTTACCTTTATCTTGGATGCTCAGATAATCAGTGTTCTCTGCTGGTTTGGATTTTTACTTTCCGAGTGCCTAGGAGTAGTATTCCAAGGCAACCAGGAAGTCACCCAGTTGTTAGGAACTTTGAGCACAAGGTCAAAGACGTGTGTTCTTTACAGGAAAAATATTATGTTCAATTACTACACTGGATCAATCAATCATATGTAGGAGGATGATCATTTTCGTTGAAGAAATTATAATATATAAGACAATATGATGTTCGCAAAAAAGAGGGGACATGTTTTCGGTATTCTTCTCATTCATTATAGAATGGCAGTAGTATTATCAATAGATCAACTGATTCATTTTTCCCTATAAATTCGACAGAGTAGGGTGAAGGCTTTGAATTTTAGTGTCTATATTTACTCATGTATTTTATTTTCAGATGTGCTTACCTCTCTACTTCTTGTCAGCTGATTTCTTTATTTATATGTTACAAACTCACTTTCTTCATGCTAACATGTCAGTGACTTGCTCCTCTGTACTAGATTCTCAATGATCTACTCTTTTGCATGTCCTAACATTCAGGTTAATATTTTTTTACTTATTCATTTACTTGTAGAAATGTAGGGAAGGACTGCGCAAGCGGGAGTTACATGTGTCGGGCTGCCCTTTTTTATCCATTTACTTGAATTATTAGCTTTCTTCATCTGATCATGATGATAATGCATGTTGCAGATCATGAATTATTTACATAGAGAATATACCTTTAATTTTGTGACTGGCTGTTGAATGTTTCTCATATTAGTTGCAAAAAAATGTAAAATCAGTGTCTACATGTCACAAATTCATCTCATTTGTCGGTTTGTTCAAGGACATCTAGAACAGATATGTTGCTTTTCATTTCTTCAGCAGTAATTTGCAAAAGAAACAATGTTATCTTGGTAGCTCATGTCTCCCATTTGTTCTATTTAGTTTTTAAGCATATCAGTTTTGATATTTTAATATTGTAAACAAGAATGCTTAGGATACCCTTAAAATATTGCCTAGGATGGCTTAAATTTCATTGTTCTATAAAGCCAAATTTCATTGTTCTATAAGGCCATATCTTCTGCCAACATGTGAGTATATATAATGTCCACAATGGCATGATAAAGTTCCACTGATTCAGATTACAACTTTGTTTGTGTCTAAACATTGCTCCTATACAACACTAATTTGGAATAATGTGAAAGTCCTACATGGTTAGTTTTAGGGTTCAACTCAGGACTTGTAAGACATTGTGGTTTTCATGGGTTTGGTTTTCAAGTATAATTTAAATACCTACAACATAGATATGTTGCTAAAAGTATATCATTTATGCATATGTATCTTGGATTTATTTAGTACTCACCATAACTGTTGACATGTAATTCTTTGACCAACTAATTTCACTCCACTATTAGCATATGGAAAAAAACTATAATTTGTTATTACAAGCACATATACATGCATGCATATACATTGAGTCTCAACATAGGGATTTCCCAGTAATAATATTGCTTCCCTATGTATCATGTAATTGTGAAAAATAAGCTCATATGTGATCTAGGGCTTGATGAATTTTTGTTCGAGGTAGGCATTTGATTTTTGATCCATTGCAAATTGCCTCGCCATTAATGCAATCATGGTTGTTAATGGAATAAAAAATCATATTGATAAGTGACTCTTTTTAGTGGATTCAATGTTCTATTTCTTCAATTCAAGGGAAAGTAATCCATACAGTATTACAACTTTTTAAATTTGGCATCATAAGGCTATGGCATGAAATGAATTTCCCTCTTAACTTGATTTAACAAGACGAGTATTTGGCTCCATATATTTCTATCAACCCCTAACATTATAGTGTCAAAATGGACGGGCGTGGCAACGCGCGCCATCAATGATCCAGTTATTCATTTACAACCAAACTTCTTCGGATGCTCATAATTGATCAATATTAGAACACTTTGTGTAAGGAAACACAGATGATTTTTCCAAAATCGATCTACACATCCTCCAACACAGAGAAAACATGTAGAGAACATAAATGCTATATTACCATGCATAAATGATAGCTGTATAGGCATACTACAGGGCCTCGGCCTCCTACGTAGACGCCGGTACCGCATGGTCTTCGACCGTTTGTGCTCTCTAATTCATTTTGGTCAATTTTGTCCTTGGCTAACTTACTAATATAACCGCACAATGTTGACGTTCGCACACATCGTTGTCGAAACAAAAATAAAGACATGTTGAGTTTCCATTTGCACTCCACTTTTGGGATTCACCTAGCTAGGGAAACTGAATTGTTCTGAGTGGTGTTAATATGTTTCTCTAAATGATTAACGAGCAGGGGAATCGGTTTTCTTCTAATAAAGAAGGACGTATGTACCAATCAGCGAGCATGCCTCGGTACAATGCAGACATCTAATTTCATATCTGGAGACGTGTTATTTCAGCTCTAGGAAACTATGGAATCGATTTAATAAAGCGTCCTTGGAGAGACTTCTAGTTGGTTCCCATGCAAATTAGTACTAGTAGCAGTCCTAGTAACTCATCCCGAGAGGAAAACAATCAAACCAGCGAGAGGATAAGAGAAAACATTACATGTCCTGACCTATGGCTGGCCATTTTGTGCTCTCAAATTTTTGTTTTTGACAGTTTTTTGTCCTCTCGATATTGTTTTAGAGTTAAAAGCACGCCAGGCCCATAAACTTGTCCGCTCTGTGATGGTTTGGCCCAACAACTTATAAAAGCTCACTCCGCCACCCAGGAACTATCCCCCGATGTGCAAAAAAACCCAAGCCCAATCCCGAAGCTACATTTGGCGCCACGCTGGCGCAGGTGGGCCGAGGCGGTCGTCTCGCCACTTTGCGTAAAACCCCATCACGCCGAATTAATTAACCCGCACTCCACAATGGGCTGCACGCGGAAAATATACAAATAGGGGCTCATATCATTTCGTTCTCCATTTTCCGCCCTTGTCCCTTCGTCTCTTTCGGCTGAACTCGCGCGGTGGCGACGCTTGCAGTTCCGGATGACGTCAGACACCTTGGCGACGTCGCCGGCGAGCTTTACGACCATGGAGCTGCCCGATTCCGTCGGTTGTGTGCGCGATCCCGGAGCTTTTCCTCCTGATTATGGTACGCCCCTAAGTCTGCATCTTTCCCTGTCTTTGTGCTACTTTTTTTTGGGGGCAGGGGTTTGGTAGGGTTCTAGAAATAGACGATCGGTTGGATGAACGGGCTAGGACGATCTGGACGGCGGGCGCGCGGCATGTAGTGCTTTGTTGTTGTTTTGTGTGTGTTCTGATGGATGGATGCTGGTTAGGGTTTGGCGGCCTCAAGCTTTTTCAGAGAGAAAAGTTTGTAATTTTGGTGGATTTCATAAGAAAAGTAATGATTTTATACCTTGTGAATATGAATGTTCAGTATTGGTACTTATTTTAGCATGTATGTAAACCGTTGTTGTATTATGCTTTGTTGTGAATCTACCGCCATGCCCTGCTTTTCTTCATGCCCTGTTTTCTCACAAGATTTTAAACTGCCGCTTATTATGTTGTTGTGATATACTGATTTGGGAGTGTTTCTGTCGTTGTAATGCGATTGTGTGATGCAGCTATGGGGATGGCAGTGGACACTCCTTTTTCACACCGGAAATAGAGCACAATGGATTTTTCAGGGACCAAACAAAGAACATTGAATACACAAGTGCTACTCTTGTTGAGACCTCGGACTATCTGAATGCAAACACTTTCTCATATTCTCGTGATTGAAAATCATTTGAAATGGCTAGGCTATCCTGCTGCTGAGCACAATATATATTGGTGTAGGCCTGATCATTTTTGTCGATGGTCCGATTCCCATTAGAGGAGATGGTGATGTTCAACACATGTTGAAATCTAGTGTAGATCACAAGGTACCGCAGATCATGATTGATCACAATCGGTTTCATCCAAGTTTGCAGAGCTGATGTCATATACAAAGGAAGCACGATTTCTAGTTCAAGGGTTGTTTCTATTGGTGCAGTTTCGAGAGTACAATTGTTCCAAATTTGTTGAGGAAGAACCTCGTGTCGATATTGCAGCAGATGCTTATAGTGCGTAACATATTCAGATTGAAGATCTTGAGGAAGAACAAGCAGACATGCACTCAGATTTTAGTGATACCGACTATGAGATAGATGAGGAGATGATGATCTATTTGATGACAACATAGACTATGATGTGACCGAAGAACATGAGGAGGAGGAGCAAGATGTGGAGCCGTAGTATGTTCTTGAAGATGAAGACTTGCATCTGTCTAGAGAAGAAGAAGAGAATTTGAAGTATAAGTTCGGGGCCTTCAATGCCAAAGTTGACATGAAATCCCTATCTTCAAAGTGGGGATGGTATTTGCTGATGTAAAAGAATTAAGACATGCTTTGACTGCATACTCCATTAGGAATAGAGTCCAAGTCAACAAAGTGAAGAATGAGAAGACAAGGCTAGATGCTATTTGTGAGAGAGGCTGCCCATGGATGCTGAAAGCTGGAAATGACAATAGAACAGGAGGGTTTGTTATTAAGGCATATTCTGGAGAGCATAGATGTCAAAAGAAATGGAAGTTGAAGTTACTAACTGCAAAATTCCTCACACGATTTCATGGAAGAATTCAGAAATGACCAGAAGATGGCACTAGGAACATTTTCAAGGAAAGTAACCTCTGAGTTCAATGTGACACCAAACAGATGGAAACTTGCTAGAGCTAGGAAACAAGCTTTAAAGGAGATACATGGTGATGAACATGAACAGTTCAACAGGTTGTATGATTATGGAAATGAGTTAAGGAGGTGCAACCCAGGATCCACATTTCTTTTGTCTACTACACTTGTGAAGGACGAAGATTTCCCAATGGGCAGGAAGTGTCTCAAACAATTGTACTGGTCATACGATGCTTGTAAGAGAGGTTGGCTTAAGGGTTGTAGGCCAATAATTTTCATTGATGGATGTCACATGAAGACCAGATACAAAGGGGTGCTGCTTAGTGCTGTAGGAATAGACCCCAATGATTGTATTTACCCTATTGCCATGAGCTGGGTAGAAGTGGAGTGCACAAGCTCTTGGGAGTGGTTTTTAACCACTCTTAGAGATGATCTGAATATAATAAACACTGCTTCCTTTACAATCATGAGTGACAAGCAAAAGGGTTTAATAAATTCAGTTCAAAAAGTTTGGCCAGATGCAGAGCACAGATTTTGTGTCGGACACATTTATCGAATTTTCGTGAGAAGCACAAAGGAGAAGTGCTTAAGGTGATTTCTGGCCCTTGCTAGATCTACACATGAAGTTAAGTGGAGAGAGAACTGCAAGAAGATGGATGACCATAGCTCTGCTACATTTCATTGGACAGAAAAGATTGGATGTGAAGACATGGGTCAAAGCATTTTTCGTGGTTTTCAAAGAAATGTGACATCTTGCTCAACAACAATTCAGAAGTTTTTAACAGGTATTAGTTCACCACCTTTATGTTATAAGCTACCTAACTTATCACAGCCATTTTAGCCTTGTTATTTGGTATAACTTGATCTTCTTATCTAGTATAACTTGATTTGCTTATCTGATACAACCTGATAGCTTATCTGATATAAGTTGATTGCTTATTTGATATAAGTTGATATGCTTATTTGCCATACAAGTTGTTCTCACGATCATTTCTTATCTGTTTTTTTGTCTGGACAGTTACATCTTGGATGCAAGAGAAATGGCAGTACTTTCAATGCTGGAAAATATATTCTACAAGATAATGCATAGGATGATGAGCAAACAAAGGGAAGCAGTGGAAAAATGGACAGGAACAGGTTTGTCCTAAGATATTGAAAAACTTGAAAAAATATGAGTGTGCAGCTAATCGCCATGTTTCTGAGCTGGACAAGAGCTATTCAGGTTCAATCGGCAACTCCAGCTACACAGTTGATCTTTGTTTGCACACCTGTGATCTGTAAGAGATGGCAGCTTTTCGGGGTTCCTTGTGGACATGCAATTGCATGCTCGAGAGAGGAGAGAATTGACCCACAGGACTACGGTGCATGACTGCTATACTCAGGCAAACCTACCAAGGTCTATGGATATACCCTAGTTCCTCTAAGAGACCCAAAGCAATGGGAGAAGGTAAATGGGGAGAGAGTGTACCCACCAGTGTTCACAAAGCAAGTTGGGAGGCCCAAGAAAAATAGGAAGAAGAAACCTGAAGAGAAGTTGAAAGGTGGAGTAAGATATTTGAACAAAAAAGGTGTCAGCATGCATTGCTCCATATGTGGGAAAGCTGACCATAACAGAAGGGGACACTACAAGTACATGGAAGCCCAACTAGGAGGAGGATATGAGATGGATGAAAATTTTGATGATCCATCATTTCTGCAGTTTGTCTCCAACTTTTCTCTTCAAACTGTGCATAAATTTAAGTTGTTGGTGTCATTACCTGATTTACTTAAGTCATGTTCATTTTGTATGTGCAGAACATATTCCCTCACTTGGCAAACCCTATCCGGATCCTAGCCAAGAACCAGAGTCTATGGTCTTGACATGGCACAAAGGCGAGAGGTCATACAGAGCTCCCAATAGAAACCATGGCCCATTGCCGATCAATCCTCTTTTGTTGCATTCTTTGGTGCTGCAATTCCCGACCTAGAGTTGTTACAACTGAAATGAACATAGGCGGGATTACAAGGCAACAAGAGGAAATGATCAAGTCAAGGATCTGCAGCAATGGTAGAGGTAACAAAAAGGCGAGAGAGGTCTTTGGAAGAGGAATATCAACAGGTCTTTGGGAGGGGAGAGGAAGATCAACAAGTGCTAGGAGGGGGAGAGGATCTTTAGGCCTTGGGAGGGGTCAAGAATTAGGTGTTGGCACATCTTTAGGCTTTGTCAGGGGTCAAGAATTTGGCAGGGGAGTTTTTGGTGTTGGCACATCTTCAGGCTTTGGCAGGGTTGGCACATCTTCAGGCTTTGGCCGGGGAGGATTTGGTGTTGGCACATCTTCAGGCTTTGGCAGGGGAGGATTTGGTGTTGGCAGCGGTGCGTATTACATGCTTTTTGGAGAAGACATGCCAACACAAATCCCAGATCTGAATGGTCCAGCTGATGTTTGAATTATCCTTGCAAGTTCATGAATGTACTTTATTTTGTAGCAAGTTCATGAATGAACTTTATTTTGTGGCAGCAAATGTAAGAGTTCATGAATGAACTTCCTTTAGTGATGTTAGGATGACAGCAAACTCCATGGTGCTGTTTTTAAGATTAAATGTATTTTGTGACAGTAAACTCTTATATGCTGCACTTGTTTAAGTGATGTTCGAACTACTCTCTGCTGGTTAAAATATGTGTCAAAGTCTGAATTTTTTCAGTCATTTTACCTATGTGTTTCTGAATATCTCTATGTACAGCACATTCTGAATTTTTTCAGCCATTTTACCTGTGTATTTCTGGATGTTTTAAACTACAATAGATTCTGATTTGTTTCTATGTTTCAGTCTGAAACTTTTGTCAAAGTCTGAATTTTTTCAGTCATTTTACCTATGTGTTTCTGAATATCTCTATGTACAGCACACTCTGAATTTTTTCAGCCATTTTACCTGTGTATTTCTGGATGTTTTAAACTACAGCAAATTCTGATTTGTTTCTATGTTTCAGTCTGAAACTTTTGTATTTTAAAATAGCAAAAAAAATAAAATGGTTTGGCCTAAGTATCAAACCCAGGACCTGTTGTTCTGCTCTATTGTGCTATGCCAACCGAATAGGTATAGTGCTTTGTCTTAGTACAGCCACTCTCGCATACTGAATCAACTTTCGGAGTGCGAGTTAATTAATTCCAGGGCGAGGGGGGTTTCTGCAAAGTCGCGCGACGACCGCCTCGGCCCGCCTGCGCCAGCGTGGCGCCAGATGTCGCTTTGGGATTGGGCTTGGGTTTTTTTGCACATCGAGGGATAGTTTCTGGGTGGCGGAGTGAGCTTTTGCAAGTTGGTGGGTCAAACCATCACGAGGCGGACAAGTTAGTGGGGCTGGCGTGCTTTTAACTCATTGTTTTACTCTGGTTTCGTCAACTCTCTGTCTTTATTCGCCTGGTCTCTCTAGTTAGCTGCCTCACAATGTAACTCTCACAGGCTTAACCCCGTGCTAATTGTCGTAGTCATAGCCAATATTATGGTGTTTATTTGGAGTTGCGCGTGAGTGAAAGATGACACGAGCTGTGCCGCTCCTTTGTACAATACGGTTTTCAAGTTTTGCAATCAGAAATGTTTGTCCTAAGACATGCGTACAAGGTTACTTTTTCCAAAAAATATATATTGAGAGACAGCCTAGCAAATGCAGTAAAGTTGTATGGATCGACATGGATGGAACTCCCACGACTCCCACTCTCCCAGTGCAGTAGCTACTACTGCCATACTGTTTCACGTGTAGTCAATAGCCATGCAACTTGGCTCCAAAACGGTCGGTTTCTTCACTGTCAGAGGTAAATGGCGCGAGCACACCGTGCCATGCCATGGACGCTGCTCCATTTGACAAGGTTCGCGAAGCCATAAACGGATAGAAGATGGAAGTAAGGACACGTGACATGCATGGCTCCGGGAGGTAAAAGGCGCAAAGCTCGACCCGCCACCTCGGACGCCACGTCGGCCCAGACCCAATGGGTCGATCCTACGTGTCGCGCCCACAGCCAGTCGCTTACCGCACGTTCACATGGGCACTTCCCGCGCCGACGTGGCGTCGCGGCGCGTCGCAAGGCGACAGATCCACGTACCGGGCCCACACGCCCTCACCCATGCAGGCCATGCTGCATTATTTCCAGATTCGCCGGCACCCCCATCCCGTGCTCCGCCCAGCCGGCTCGGCACGCCGGTCCGGCCATCGATCCGCTGCCATGGCAGCGATCTGGAGGGAGCCACGGCGCAGAGGATCCCGCGGCGTCGCCGTCGGCCGTTGGCGAAAAGCGCCAGAAATATCCAGCGTCGATGGGACAAATCCGTCCCAGAAAATCCCGTCCACGCCCTGTGATTGGCTGTGGAGGCGCCACGGTGGCTCCGGCCACGCGCCGTTATCCGCAGCCCGTGGTGCTCCTCCCGTGTATAAATGCCGCCGGCGAGCGAGAGCTCACTCACCAACTCGCTAAGTACAGTACATCAGCACAGTACACTCCCGGCGCACGCTCGAGCTCGCTAGCGACAGTCGTCCGTCCGAACTCACCGTCATCCATGGCTCTCCAGCTCCTCCCCTCCACCCTCTCCGTCCCCAAGAAGGTAATGAACACAACATCATCTTCAACATCGGTGTACATTGCTGCTGCATCTGGCGCCAATGGTGAGATTCATGTTTTTTTTTGTTATTCTTTTATGGATGCAGGGCAGCGGCTTGGGCGCGGTGGCGGTGAAGGACACGGCGGCTTTCCTGGGCGTGAGCAGCAAGGCGAAGAAGGCGTCGCTAGCGGTGAGGACGCAGGTGGCCACGGCGCCTTCGTCGGTGACGACGAGCCCGGGCTCGGCGACGGCGAAGCCGAGCGGCAAGAAGACGCTGCGGCAGGGCGTGGTGGTGATCACGGGCGCGTCCTCCGGGCTGGGCCTGGCGGCGGCCAAGGCGCTGGCGGAGACGGGCAAGTGGCACGTGGTCATGGCCTGCCGCGACTTCCTCAAGGCCTCCAAGGCGGCCAAGGCGGCGGGCATGGCTGACGGCAGCTACACCGTCATGCACCTCGACCTCGCCTCGCTCGACAGCGTCCGGCAGTTCGTCGACGCGTTCCGCCGCGCCGAGATGCCTCTCGACGTGCTCGTGTGCAACGCCGCCATCTACCGCCCCACGGCGCGCACGCCGACCTTCACCGCCGACGGGCACGAGATGAGTGTGGGCGTCAACCACCTCGGCCACTTCCTGCTCGCCCGCCTGCTCATGGAGGACCTCCAGAAATCCGACTACCCGTCCCGCCGCATGGTCATCGTCGGCTCCATCACCGGCAACAGCAACACGCTGGCTGGCAACGTGCCGCCCAAGGCCAGCCTCGGCGACCTTCGCGGGCTCGCCGGCGGCCTCAGCGGCGCGTCCGGCTCCGCCATGATCGACGGCGACGAGAGCTTCGACGGCGCCAAGGCGTACAAGGACAGCAAGGTGTGCAACATGCTGACCATGCAGGAGTTCCACCGGCGGTACCACGAGGACACCGGCATCACCTTCTCCTCGCTCTACCCGGGCTGCATCGCCACCACGGGGCTCTTCCGGGAGCACATCCGCTGTTCCGCACCCTCTTCCCGCCGTTCCAGAAGTTCGTCACCAAGGGGTTTGTCTCCGAGGCGGAGTCCGGCAAGAGGCTGGCGCAGGTGGTGGCGGAGCCCAGCCTGACCAAGTCCGGCGTGTACTGGAGCTGGAACAAGGACTCGGCGTCCTTCGAGAACCAGCTCTCGCAGGAAGCCAGCGACCCCGAGAAGGCCCGCAAGGTCTGGGAGCTCAGCGAGAAGCTCGTCGGACTCGCCTGATCTCTGGCCAGGTCCGGGTAATGCATGCATCTAGGACTCCGATGCTGAACTTGTCGCATTTTTAACGTTGGTAATTATCATTTTTACGCCTTTTTAGAAACTCAATTACGCGGGAGAGGCCTTGCGAGTGTCGGCGAGAGTGCATAGATCTCGTGTGGAAGATGTACAATTTTCGGCCAACCATGAATAATAAAACCGCAGGCCTGATTGAGGATGACATAGATTGTGGTCTGCGTTGATTGAGAGTTGCTTCTTTTGATCATATTGCTGTACATTGAATGAATGATAAAACAGAGCGTATGGTTCTGTCTACAGAATGCCATTCCAGCAGATTGATGAGTATCTTGGTTCAAATAGATGCTGCGGCCTACAGGTACACCCTCCTGATTTGTCCGCTCAATTGGAAATAAAAGTGACAGCCCTAAAAAAAAGGACGCCGATAACTGCCAGACGTGTGGTATATTCGACATGCGCCCACACACCGTGTGTGGTGTGAGTAGGAGGCAGCCCACACAAGGTGTGTGTGGGCGGACATTAGAATTGCCCACACGTATGGGCGCGGCTACTTCGTGCCACACATCAACATGTACTATTCATCTCCACCACGCGCGTGTGGCACGAAGCAAAAATTGCCCACACGTCCTGGCGCAGCTACGTTAGGTACACCGCGGGATAACGATTTAGTTGCCATCCTGATTGGCAGATGTAGTTATCCGGGATGGCAAGTATAGTTGTAAAAGCATGGCAACTCTATCTGTTTTTGTTAATTATAGTTGTCATGTCTAATTATCTGGTTGCCACGTACGCGCAATTGCGGTTGTCGTGTAGTAGTTGCCATGTATTGTTAATCACAGTTGCCATGTGTGTTTATCTGGTTGCCACGTACGCGGTTGCCGTCTAGCAAAGAATCATAGTTGCCATGTGTGTTTTCTAGTTGTCATGTTCGCCTAACTGCAGTTGCCATCCACAACGTAGCAGTGTCGTGTGGGCGAAAAGCAGTTCGCCCACACGCACATGAAGTAAGTGGCTGGCTGTGTGGACAGAAATTAGTTCGCCCACACAGCGCACCTGGCAAACAGCGTGATGCGCGCGTGTGGGCAAACTTTTCAACGTCCACACACCAGCCCCGTCCTACGTGACACACCAAATTCACCTTTTCGTGTCATGATTCGTGCAAAAGGCACTGGACGACAATCGAGGCGTGTGGACGAGTTGGGTAACGCCCACACGTATGGGCGTTAGTGTTTTCGAAAAAACAAATTATGTAGCTACCAGTTCAAAAAATAAATGGTTTCCTGAATGAAATCAGATATTACTACAGATGTTGTCTCTCAAATATAATGGCTCTCCATCAACTCATAAAGAGCAATGTTTCGGATTAGCTTAAATGGATAATTACGAAGTTTTTTTTCTGTGAAAAAACGTGTGTATTACTCATCAGGTAGGATTACATTTGGTTTCACAGATCGAGATAACGCCCGAGCTCCCCATGCCTAACCAAACTGCAGTCGCTGCTGCGTCCTACCATATTATGCTGCTTCTGCTTTGTCGTTGATGCCGCGACCTGTCCACGCCTCTCGCCGCCACCATTGCGCCGCTTCGCTCCCGCTGTTGCCTCGCTACTGTCGCGCGCTTCACTGCAGCCGGCCAGAGCACGCCAAAGATCGCCCGCCAGCCTGCAACCCCGCCGTTGCCATTTCCCTCCTCTCTAGCCCTCACAGACGTTCCGCCATCGGCGTCAAGGCCGCCACAACTCGCCGCGACGCCGCCTAAGAGAGCACGCCGGGCCGCTTTATTGTCCTCCGCTGAGACGCTTCGGTCCATCATGCGCTTTTAACGCTCGCCCGCGACGCTTCTCGGTACGCTGCGCTCTACAACGCCGATCGCGACACTCGCCTCATTCTCGGGCTTTAAGGCGGTACCGACGTTCGCCGTGACGCATCCCCTGCCTTGGCTTCTGCGGCATCGACGCCGACGACAAGCGGCGGGGCGATTTAGTGGAGGCAAAGTATTTTCTGAAAAAAAAACAAAACCTTATCTACACTTTAAGTAGCACTGCAGGTTAATTACTCTAAAATAGGAGGACTTTTCTGCAAAAAGGCCAGCGACGTACGACCAGAAGCGAGGTGGGATTATGTAATTCAGTAGCGACTCTACGTGAAGTATCGCCGTTCGTGCCCAAATGGCTTGTGTGGGGTGGATGAGCTATGGGCCAGAGTTGGCCCATCTGACCGAGCAGACTCGCCTGACTCCAGCCCAACATCGACTACAATCGGAAACAATTGTCACCAGCGAACGAAACGGTTTTAGTACCACCTCGCGCATATGTTTTAAGTTCAAACTGAAAGCTTAAATTCACGGGAAGAAGCGTATTGTGACGGTGAAACCACGGAGTAAATCCGTGTTTTATTATTAGGGAAAGATTTGGTTTCACAGATCGCGATAGCGCTCGAGGTCCCAATGCCTAGCCAAACTGTAGTCGCTGCTGCGTCCTACCATATTCTGCTGCTGCTGCTTTGCTGTTGCCGCCGCGACCTGTCCACGCCTCTCGCTCGCCAGGCAGCGCCGCCGCTCGGTCCCGCTCGTTGCCTCGCTACCGCATGTCGTCGCTTCACTCGCAGCCAGCCGCATCCGCCAGCCCTGTCCCGCCAGCATGCAACGCCGCAGCTGCTGCACCCCGCCTCTGCCGCGCCCCGCCTCTGCCGTTTCCCCCCTCTGTAGCCTCGCGTGCGTTCTGCCACTCCTGGCCACGCTCGCCACAACCCGCCGCGACGCCTCGCCCCAAGAGAGCACGCTGGCCGCCTTATCATCCTCCGCCGCGACGCCTCGGTCCACCGCGCCCTTCAACGCCCGCCGTGATGCCTCGGTACGCCACGCTCTACAACGCCAGCCGTGACACGTCGCCTTATTCCTGGACTCAAGCGGCGCTGACGTCTGCCGCGACGCATCCCCTGCCTTGGCTTCAACGGCGTCGACGTCGGCGACAAGCGGCGGGGCGTGCACGGCGGTTCAGTGGAGGCAGAGTGTTTTTTGAAAAAACCAAACGTTATCTACACTTTAAGTAGCACTGCAGGTTAATCTCTCAAAAACAGGGGGGCTTTTTTGCAAAAAGGCCAACGACGTACGACCAGAAGCGAGGTGGGATTATGTAATTCGGTAGCGACTCTACGTGAAGTTTTGCCGTTCGTGCCCAAATGGCTTGTGTGGTGGCGGATGAGCTATGGGCCAGAGTTGGTCCATTAGACCGGAAAGCGCACTCCTCGACTCCAAATTTCAACATCGACTACGATCGGAAACAATTGTCACCAGCGAACGAAACGGTTTTAGTACCATCTCGCGTATATGTTTTAAGTTCAAACTTAAAGCGTAAATTCACATGAAGAAGCGTATTGTGATGATGAATCCACAGAGTCAATCCGTGCTTTATTATTAGGGAAAAATTTGGTTTCACAGATCGGGATAGCGCCCGAGGTCCCCATGCCTAGCCAAACTGCAGTCGTTGCTGCGTCCTACCATATTATGCTATTGCTGCTTTGCTGTTGCCGCCGCGACCTGTCCACACATCTCGCTCGCCAGCCAGCATCGCCGCTCGCTCCCGCTTGTTGCCTCGCTACCGTCTGTCGCTGCTTCACTAGAAGCCAGCCGCACGCGCCAACCCTGGCCCGCCTACCTGCAACGTAGCCACTGTCACGCCCCGCCACTACCGTTTCCCTCGCTCAGAGCCTCGCGACGTTTCGCCATCGCTGGTCGTGACTCGCCACAACCCGCCGCGACGCCGCTTCAAGAGAGCACGCCGTCCGCTTTATCATCCTCCGCCGTGACGCCTCGGTCCACCGCGCTTTCAACGCCCACCGCGACGCCTCGATGCGCCCGCGCTTACAACGCCAACCGCGATATCGCCGCCTCATTCCTCGGCTCAGCGGCGGCCGACGTCTGGCCGCGACGCATCTCCTGCCTTGGCTTCTACGGCGTTGACGTCGACGACAAGCGGCGGGGCGTGCACGGCGTTTCAGTAGAGGCAGAGTGTTTTTTGAAGAAAAAATGAAACGTTATCTACACCTTAAGTAGCGCTGCAGGTTAATTTCTCAAAAACAGAAGGACTTTTTTTGCAAAAAGGTATGACTAGAAGCAAGGTGGGATTATGTAATTCGGTAGCGGCTCTACGTGAAGTTTCACTGTTCGTGCCCAAATGGCTAGTGTGGGGCGGACGAGCTATGGGCCAGAGTTGGCCTATCTGACCGAGCAGACTCGCTTGACTCCAGCCCAACATCGACTACGATCGGAAACAATTATCACCAACGAACGAAACAGTTTTAGTACCACCTTGCGTGTATGTTTTAAGTTCAAACTGAAAGCGTAAATTCATGAGAAGAAGCGTATTGTGACGGTGAATCCACGGTGTCAATCCGTGCTTTATTATTAGGGAAATATTTGGTTTCACATATCGGGATAGCACCCAAGGTCCCCATGGCTAGCCAAACCGCAGTCGCTGCTGCGTCCTACCATATTATGCTATTGCTGCTTAGCTATTGCCGCCGCGACCTATCCACACATCTCACTCGCCAGCCAGCATCGCTGCTCGCTCCCGCTTGTTGCCTCGCTACAGTTTGTCGCTGCTTCACTCGCAGCCAGCCGCACGCGCCACCCCTAGCCCGCCAGCCTGCAACGTCGCCGCTGTCACGCCCCGCCACTACCGTTTCCCGCTCTGTAGCCCCGCGCACGTTCTGCCACTGCTGGTCGCACTCGCCACAACCCGCCGCGACGCCTCGCCCCAAGAGAGCACGCCGGCCGCCTTATCATCCTCCGCCGTGACGCCTCAGTCCACCGTACCCTTCAGCGCCCACCGCGACGCCTCGGTACGCCGCGCTCTACAACGCCAACCGCGACACGTCGCCTCATTCCTGGGCTCGGGCGGCGCTGACGTCCGCCGCGATGCATCTCCTGCCTTGTCTTCTACGGCGTTGACGTCGACGACAAGCCGCGGGGCGGCGCCAAGCAAGCCGTGGAGGCAGAGTGTTTTTTGAAGAAAAATAAAACGTTATCTACACCTTAAGTAACGTTGCAGGTTAATTTTGAAAAACAAGAGGACTTTTTGCAAAAAGGTATGACTAGAAGCAAGGTGAGATTATGTAATTCGGTAGCTTAATTTCCACGTGAAGTTTCACCGTTCGTGCCCAAATGGCTAGTGTGGGCGGACGAGCTATGGGCCGAGTTGGCCTATCTCGACCGAGCGCATTCGCTGACTCCAGCCCAACATCGACTACGATCGGAAACAATTATCACCAACGAACGAAACGGTTTTAGTACCACCTCGCGTGTATGTTTTAAGTTCAAACTGAAAGCGTAAATTCACGGAAAGAAGCGTATTGTGACGGTGAATCCACGGTGTCAATCCGTGCTTTATTATTAAGGAAAGATTTGGTTTCACAGATCGGGATGGCGCCCGAGGTCCCCATTCCTAGCCAAACTGCAGTCGCTGCTGCTTCCTACCATATTATGCTGCTGCTGGTTTGCTATTGCCGCAGCGACCTGTCCACGCCTCTCACTCGCCAGCCAGCACCGCCGCTCGCTCCCGCTCGTTACCTCGCTACTGTCTGTCGCCGCTTCACTCGCAGCTAGCCACACGCGCCAGCCCTGGCCTGCCAGCCTGCAACGCCGCCACTGCCGCGCCCCACCTCTGTTGTTTCCCCCCTCTATAGCCTCGCGCACGTTCCACCACTTCTGGCCGCGCTCGCCACAACCCGCCACGACGCCTCGCCTCAAGAGAGCACGCCGACCGCCTTATCATCCTCCTCCACGACGCCTCGGTCCACCGCACCCTTCAACGACCGCCGCGACGCCTTGGTACGCCGCGCTCTACAATGCCAGCCACGACACGTCGCCTCATTCCTGGGCTCTGGCGGCGCTGACGTCCGCCGCGACACATCCCCTGCCTTGGCTTCAGCGGCGTCGACGCCAGTGACAAGCGGCGGGGCGTGCACGGCGGTTTAGTGGAGGCAGAGTGTTTTTCGAAAAAAAAAACGAAACGTTATCTACACTTTAAGTAGCAATGCAGGTTAATTTCTCAAAAATAGGAGGACTTTTTTGCAAAAAGGCCAGCGACGTACAACCATAAGCGAGGTGGGATTATGTAATTCGGTAGCGACTCTACGTGAAGTTTCGCCATTCGTGCCCAAATGACTTGTGTCGGGCGGACGAGCTACGGGCCAGAGTTGGCCCATTTGACCAAGCAGACTCGCCTGACTCCAGCCCAACATCGACTATAATCGAAAACAATTGTCAGCAACGAACGAAACGGTTTTAATACCACCTCATGTATATGTTTTAAGATCAAACTGAAAGCGTAATTCACAGGAAGAAGCGTATTGTGACGGTGAATTCACGAAGTCAATCCGTGCTTTATTATTAGGGAAAAGATTTGATTTCACACATTGGGATAGCGCCCGATGTCTCCATGCCTAGCCAAACTGTAGTCTCTGTTGCATCCTACCATATGATGCCATAAAGTGGCTTACATTATTTTGACTACGACAAACACTAGTAATAAGATTCCCTTTCCTCCAGCCGAAAATTCTAAACACACGGGGGTTTACGGATATCCTCTCCAATCAAAGTATCCCAACTAAGCATTCCGTAATAGCCCGTCCTTATATGCCCGTGAGTGTAGCATTGCTCCTCCACTTGATCTCTTAAACCAAAAAAGAATTTCTTGATCTATCAGGCTCTTCATTCCTTTGCAAATTTATGGCCTCCAAACAGTTGGATTCAAGTATAAGGGAATATGACTCCTTACGAAGTTGATTTACTCTCACGGGGTCGGAAATCCATTTTGCCTGAGCACATGCTCCTGCGTGCCAAAAATAGATTTGACAGAGAGAGAGGTTTTTTTTTCTTGAGCAGTAAACCAAGCTTTATTGAATAGTATCAAGGTTTACAGGAATAATTAGGGGGTCATGAGGAGCCCCTAGCCAAACATGACGACCAACATCTAAAGAATTAGCAAATTTAGCTAAATTGTGAGCTTCCCAATTAAGTGCTCGACCCTCGAAAATAAAGTCACATAAACCAAACTCCATAGCCCGCATAGCAATCTCCTTTACAATGGAAGGATGCCGCCCTTCTGTACCTTTTTCAATATCTGAAACCACCGTCTTCGAATCACTCGCAATAACGATTCTATCTTCCATGAGATCAAGTGCAAGTGCTTGAGCTTCTCGACACGCCAAGGCTTCTAATACTATTGCTTCAGTTATACCTTCGACAACCATGGCAGAGGATCCCAGAAAAAACGCCTTCATTATTTCTGCATACTGCAGCTGCTGCACCTCGCTCTCCAATCCTGGAGAAGCCTCCGTCAGCATGTATTTTAACCCGACCAGCACCCGGTGCTATCCATCCCTGGCGAGAAACTGAACCTCGGCCGCCTGAGGTTGCATGTCGTACTAAGGGAGCAACCCTTCTCTCTGAACTCTGAATATTTTCAAGCTCGAAGATGAAGCTGGTCACGAAAGAATGAGTAGCATGTGGGCTTTGTAGAATACCTTCATGAATTGCCTTTCGTCTCGCTGTCCAAATCGCCCAAAGAGTAACGACCAACTCTATGAGTTTTTTGTGCTCTAAGCGGTCGATCATCGCGACTATCCAGCTCTTGGCATTTGGTTCTCTGGTAGACTCAAAGAGATCCACAATTTCCATGTCAGCTAAAGCCCAGACACATCTTGACGATGAGCACTCCAATAATGAATGCCTCCATGAGTCTTGTGCACCGCAGAGCTGGCATTTTTCGCTGTCCGCCATGTTTCTACTATGTCGAACATCCTCCGTCAGGATCGAGCACCTCGCTAGTCTCCACAGAAAGTTTCTTATTTTTCCCGGTACCTCCACTGCCCATAAAGACGTCCATTCCATTGCATCTTCCTCATAATTTGATCTAGCTGCATTGTTTTCCAACCAGTCCTCTCTCCCCCTTTTGGTATCTACAAGCATGCGGTATGCGGATCTAACTGTGAAAATGCCATTTTTCTCATAATTCCAAGCCCACGAATCCTCTAGATTTCTAGTGCATAGAGGGATGCTAAGAATGGAATTTACGTCTGGCGCCAAAAAGACCTGCTGAAGCACTTCCCTTCTCCATGTTGCACTCGTTGCATCAATTAGTTCGTTGACACGCACCGGCGGGTCGCTTGACAAACAGGCAATTGGCCGCATCATAACATTGTTAGGAATCCAATTATGTTCCCAATATCATTGTGGAGGTACCGTTACCAATTCTGCATATGATACCTTGGTTCAAAACATCCCTTCCCTCCAATATTGCTCGCCATACTTGTGATGGCCTACTCCCCAGTTCAGCTGTCAAGATGAATCCATTGGCAAAATAGATTGCTCTAAGCATTTGTGCACATAGCGAGCTAGGATTCTGTAGTAGGCGCCAAGACTGTTTCGCAATTAGAGATAGGTTAAAAAGTTCAAAATCTCGAAAGCCTAGACCCCCCATAATTTTGGGCTGAGTCAAGGTCTTCCTCGCCACCCAATGAGGTTTGCGTATTCCTTCCCTACTGCCCCATCAAAATTGCCTTATTAACTTATTCAGATGTTCACATAATCCTCTTGGTAACTTAAAGCAGGACATAGAGAAAACTGGCACAGCCTGGGCTACAGATTTTACCAACACTTCCTTGCCTTGAAACGAAATTGTTTTCTCTATCCAACCTTTAACTTTACCCCATAGTCTGTCCTTCAAATATTTGAAAGCCCCTGATTTGGAAGTGCCTACATCACAAGGCATTCCTAGGTACTTTTCCTTTAAAGTTTCATTGGGAACATTCAAAATTCCTTTGATCTCATTTTTCGTATTAGCCGGGCACCCTTTACTAAAGAAAATTGAGGATTTACTTGTATTAACTCTCTGACCTGAAGCTTGGCAATACCTCTCCAACAGGGTTGACACCTCCCTTGCCCCATCACAACTGGCTTTGAAAAACAGCAGGCTATCATCAGCAAACAGAAGATGGTTGACAGATGGTGCTCCCGGCACCACTTGTATCCCACCCATGTGTGATGACTGGTCTAAATTTTTTAGGAGGCACGAAAGGCCCTCCACTGTCAATAAAAACAAGTAAGGGGAAATCGGATCTCCCTGTCGAAGCCCTCTGCTCGGCTTGAACTCCTCAAATTTCTTCCCATTAAAAAGAACTGAATAAGAAACTGATGTAACAAGATCCATAACATTCTGCACCCACCTTTGAGATAAACCCAACTTGGTCATAATTGATCTAAGATAATCCCATTCAACCCTATCATAGGCCTTCATCATGTCTAATTTCAGGGCACAGTGACGGTGTTCAGCAGCTCTTTTCCTCTTCATAAAGTGCAAACATTCATAAGCAACTATGATGTTATCTGTGATCAGTCTCCCTGGTACGAAAGCTGATTGCTCCGCGGAAATGATCCCTAGCAGTACCATCTTTAGTTGATTGGCCACCGCCTTTGAAGTTATCTTGTATAGTACATTACACAGACTAATAGGACGAATAAGTTTGGTTTATTCCTTCAGCGCTTTCCTGCCCCTCAATGATTTTTAGGACCACTGACGTCACCTCGGCCCCACACACACCCCAATGTTTCTGGAAGAAGTGGGCGGGAAACCCGTCCGGCCCCGGCGCCTTTGTCGGGAACATTTGGTATAGAGCAGTTTTCGCTTCAGCCTCCGTATACTGTGCGTCAAGGAGGGCTCTCATGTCATCTGTAATCTTTCTAGGGACCGTGTCCAGCACATGTTGCATGTTGTTGCAACCTTCTGAAGTGTAAAGCGTCTTATAGAACTCCGTCGTCATCTCCTCTAGTTCCCTTGTATCATCCGTCATTTGTCCATCAGGCCTAGCCAAAGCCTTAATCTGGCTCTTTCTGCGCCTCATGAAAGCTTGCATCTGGAAATAATGAGTGTTTTTATCTCCATGTGTTAACCAGTCTACCCTCGATCTCTGCCTCTGTAGTATTTCTTCCCGTTGGTAAAGTTCCAGTAGTCGGTCAGTGATCTTAGTTTCCAGCCGGCTAGGGCCCAAACAACCCTGAATGTTCCAGCCGGCTAGTGCTTCAATTGTTTAATTTCTCCCTTGACGCTTCCAAAAGTGTTTCTGTCCCAGTGTAATAAATTCTCTCCTAGCAATTTTAACTTGCCATGTAATTCATGAACTGAAGCCACTGGCGGGCCTCCTCCCCACTCTGTTTGCACGAACGACTCCAGATCGCAGTGCCTTTCCCACATTAATTCATATCTGAAACTCCTCTTCGGTTTTCTTGAGACATCCTCTTCTGCAAATTTCAGTAATATCGGTCCGTGATAAGAACAAACGGATGTAAGGTTCTCTACTTCTGCTGCTGGGAAGATTGCATTCCAGGCCGCATCGGCGACCGCCCGGTCTAGCCGGACTCTTGTGTACGAGCCCCCTGCAACCCTCTTTTCAAAAGTCCACATTCTACCCTTGAAGCCTAGATCAGCTAGGCCGCAGGTATCCAACGCATCTCTGAATCCCTGCATCTGTCCATTAGCTCGCTGGTTGACTCCATCATGCTCTGACTGTAAGAGAACCTCATTAAAGTCGCCCAGGACTACCCAAGGTAGGCTAGTGACTCCCACAATGGAACAAAGGGTGTCCCAAGTCTTATAACGCTCAGCAACTTGTGCCTCGCCGTATATACATGTCAGTCTCCACGGTGAGGGGCCAAGTTCATGAATTGTGCAGTCTATATGATACCTAGAATAACCCACAATCTCCAACTTTGTTTCATCATTCCAGAATATTACAAGATCTCCACTCCTACCAGTACTTCCTACTGCAAAAACTTTATTATAACCAAAAGATTGAGCCAACAATTCGGCCCGTGCTCTAGGTAATTGTGTTTCAACAAGACATAACACGGCCGGGGCAAATTTGGTGGTGAACTCACGCACATCTCGAACTGTCACGGGATTACCCAAACCGCGACAGTTCCAACATAAGGAACTTATTGGGACCAGCGGTCCTCCGCTCGGGAGGCCGCCTCATTCAGCTGATCAATCACATAGTCTTCTCCAGTTACTTCAATCTCCCTGCCATCTTGCCTCCTACGTTTCACAATTGGGTTCTTCCCTGGAGTTGTTGATGGGTCTCCATCAGAGATCGATGTTGCACCCTCAAACAGCATAACTGTACTCCCAACTTTACCCAGCACGTTTGGAACCGGCTGGCCCCTAATGTTAACTGTACCATCATTTGAGACAAGTCTTTTCCTTGCACTGTTATTCCCCTCACGCACTGCATGCCCCTGATTTGTGTAGTCCTTGGCAACTGTAGTCCCAGAGAGAGAGGTTGTACATGGAGTTATGACCTGCATGTTAGGCTACAAGTGGGCCTGGCCAAACTATCTGGCCCAAAAGAAAAATAAGTTGGCCCAAATTCTTTAAAAATAAAATGTTGTGTAGTTTCCAGAAAACAAAGAAACAAAAGGGTTCCTAATATTTTGCTGTATTAAACTATTCTAAAATCCTCCAAAAATACAAATAAATTTTATAATATTATTATAGAGTATAACCTAGATATACTTGGTTATTTAAATAGATTTTCAACCAATTTCTAAACATTTTTTCGTGTATTTTAAGTTCTTATTACACCAATTAAACACCAAGAATCAATTTAATGCTTTAATATAGAAATGAACCCCGACAATGCAAAAAAATTGACATGAAAGATGTAATGGTATATGTTGCATGTGGAAGAAAATCGGTGTCAAATGATGAAGCATTTGTGAGTTCATCTTCAAAGTTCGAACCTCACACTTTTCTTTCAAAACTATGATTCCTCGAAGTTGCTCGATTTTTGAGCAATAATACAATACCAATTTTATGAGATATTTTTAAATTATAACACAACCTCTAGATGTTATGTCATGGCACCATGCCAAGTTTCATGTTTTCAACTTAATTTACATTTTTTATAAAATAATTCAAAAAAATAATAACCTCTAAGTGATTGTTGGAATTTTCCACCTAAATATTTAAATTTTCAAAATATTTATTGTATAATATCTAAAAATATTTATTGTATAATACCTAAATTTATTGAGTCTTCATCCCATTTGTAGATTCTTCATGTACTTGTAGTTCAAACATGAACCGTACATTAAATACCTAGAAATCCATGTAATGACTTGAAATTGCAAATGAACCCTAAAAGATGCCAAGTTTCGACATGAAGGATGTGATGGTGTATACCAAGTGTAGAATAAAATCCAAGGTCAAACGTTGAAGCAACTATTGCTTCTAAGAAATGTAAACCACAACTTTTGTGAAACCATCCCAAATATTAACCACCTACTATATATTTCATATCATGACACCATGCCAAGTTTCATGGTGTTTCAACATCTTTTGCATTTCTTTTAAATTCAAAAAGCAACAACCTCTAGGTTATGATTCGAATTTTCTGACCAAGTGTTTGAATTTTCGAATATTTCTTGTATAATACCTAAAAAATACTACCTTCAATATGATTATTCTATCAGTATATGGGCATTTTTCATGTACTTGTAGTTCAAATTGGGGTTATATCAATTAAATACCTAGAAAACTATTTAGTGACTTAAAAATTGATATGAACCCTGAGAAATGCCAGATTTTAATAGGGAACATGTGATGATGTATATTGAGTGTAGAATTTTTCCTAAGGTCAAACGATGAACCAATAGTTGCTTGGCCTTAAAAATTCATACCTTTCCTTTCTTAACTACAAGTTTTTCTCGAAGATATTTAGGTTTCTAGGCGATGTACATCACAAACTTCTGTGAAACGTTCTCAAATTTTTACCAAAAAAGCCAATACACTTTTTTTAAATGATGCTCTTTAAAATCCAAATATATACATGCATCCCATTTGGATTTTACTTGTTTCCCGAGTATTTTACAAAAAAAGCACTCAACAATGGCAGACGCTGTCGGTGTCAAAACCGGCAGATCTCGGGTAGGGGGTCCCAAGCTGTGTGTCATGGATCAATGGGTAACAGGAGACAGGGGACACGATGTTTACCCAGGTTCGGGCCCTCTCTATGGAGGTAATACCCTACTTCCTGATTGATTGATCTTGATGAATATAGGGTTACAAGAGTTGATCTACCTCGAGATCATATGTTGTGGTCTAAAACCTAAGGGTATGATGAATAATGTCATAATGCCCTATCGACTAGCCTGGCCCTGGCTTATATAATGCACCAGAGGCCTAGGATGACAAGAGTCCTAGTCGAATACATTGGTGGAGAGGAGTCCTTGTCTTGATCACCAAGTCTTGTGGAATCTTCGTGTATGCATCGACTGTCCGAACTGGCTCATGAGTGAAGGGCCACGGGGGTTCTCGGCCCAATCCCATTGATCGAGAGACAACGTGGTGAGTACCCCTTAGTCCAGGACACAGTCAGTACCCCCTGAACCGGTCTTCAAGTTGGAGACGCTCCTCGATTCTTCCGAACTGTTCTTCATCTTCGGTCGCCGGTCTTGAAAACTGGTTCAACAAATCTTCTCATCTTCGATCTTGAGGATCGCCGAAGTGAATCCGAAGAGTTTACACGTCGGGTATCCGAGGAGCCCCTTTAAGTTCTCGGCATTTTTCAATGCCTTGTTATTTTTTATGCCACACCTCGGGTTTGAAGTTGTTCCCGTGCGGTGGTGTCCTCTTGCATCCGAGCTCCAACGCCGGACTGCATTCGAGATATCTTTTGCAGCCGAGCACCAACGCCGGACTATATCCGAACTCCAACGCCGGACTGTATCCGAGCTCCGACACCAGACTATATCCAAGGTGTCATAGATCACCTTGGCTTGAAAAAGTTTGATGGAGGTTATCCGAGTTTAATGCTGAAAAGTTCTCTATAGAACGAGCCATTCGGACCTGAGCTTTATGCCGGACCACTTCCGAGCTCCAAAGATGGTCAGCGTCCGAGGTGTCGCAAACTACCTCGGTCTTTTAAAAGATTGAACGAATTCAGCCGAGCTTAATGCCGGAAATGCCCTATATGGAGCCAGCCACTGGCGCCTGAGCTTTATGCCGGACTACTTCTGAGGTGGTGCACCATCCCGACCGCGGGCTGATTTTTTGTGAATATTTTTTATTGGTGCAATTTATTCTCTGCCGAGATATATAGCCAGTATATGTATATCCAGTAGCCCTCAAGGTGTGTGTCGGTCTAAAACCCGAGATGCACCTGAAGGAAAACATAAAACTGCTGATCCTAGTAGCCCCTGAGAGACAGGTCAATTTGCAAAATCGGCCTAAGGATAAACTCCTAGCTCGGCAACATACGTAGGAATAGAAACGAAGTGTAATATATTAGAATAATGATCGGCGGATAGGCCCCTGAGAGAGGGTTGTGAGAAGTCGCCGTGATATATTAGCTTAATGTCGGATAAGCCCCAGATGGTACTTATTGTTGTCCGAAGACGCGCTTGCCCATAGTTTGGTCATGCCGAACACTGAGCACTTTGAATTCTCTACATTGAATAAGCAATGCAGTAGCCCCCGAGACACTGGTCAGGTGGCAACACCAGATCAGGGGATCGATGTGCCCCTTTAATATTTATAAATAATGAGCGCGAAGCCCAGTAGCCCCCGAGCCTTAATGTGGGCACGGGTGACCGAATCAATGATCGATATCCGTTTGACAGAAAACTTTGTTGTGTTTAACACAAACTTCTCGGAAAGAGAATAAAGACCTCTTAAAGGACCTTAGAGCTGGTCGAAATCCGAGCTCGCCAAGGTAGGCCCCAAGGGGTTTAAAAGATGGATTACAGTAAATGGATTTTACTCGCAATTTTGATGTGTAATGATTCTATGTATCCAAGTACTTTACATCATTAATGCTCGGATCCGCATTGTACAAAAATTTTTTGACCGACCATTGGCTTCAACCTCCTCGGCCAGTAGCTGGGGAGTGTTTGTCCTACTTTATAAAGCCTTTACAAGGGCAAAGTTTTATGACAAATAAGGCAGTCTTGCCATATGGTTTAATAAACAAAGGTATGCAGAGAGATATGCTATATTGCTATTAAACGTAAAACATCTTCCAAAGAAAATAGTCCCGCTATCGGTTCCTTTCTTTGGGTTGTCATTCTGATCATGATCATGAAACCTCACCTCCGATCAACGTGGGAGGAAAATATTGAGGATTTAGTTTGGGGAAAGTTCCCAAACTATGTGGTCTATAGCGAACCTAAATTTTCACTTTCGTCGTTGCCGACCAATTATATCCTTTAAGATCACTAGCTTTCGCTTCACCCACCGAGGTACTAACTCGGATGACCCGGTAGTAACAATCACAGAGGTGCTCCCTTTACCGCCTAGCCGAACAATCGGGAACGTAGGGGTAAGCACAGGAGCCAGGCAACCCAGCTTGGCCAAAATCTTAAGTCAAATTGATGCATATTTATGGCTTTATATAACGATAATTACGGAAGGTAGCCCTCGTATATTAAATACAAATGCCAATGATATATTTATTTTGACTCTGTTGCGACCGTTTATTAGTTGAAAGTGGCCCATCGTCGGCTTCCACCCCTTTGTAGATGCTATGCAGGGTGTTTCCGGAATAACAAGACAACCCTTAGCCGACGTTTCGGTGCCCTAAGGCGGTTGTGTTAGCGGAAACGAGGCAATCAGATATGTGGGCTTTATAACTTTCACTTAGTCATAGGAGCTTAAAGTTGGGAGGCCAGCTACTAGCCCCTGGTTAGTGTTCGGTGACAGCCGAGGTCAAGCCGTAAACACTTCAGTCAATATTATGAACGGCCCATCATTTAACACAGTCATCGGATCGCTGACCAGTTTACGCTTATTGTGACAGTCAGTTTTTGGCTTTCTCCACTGAGGTGCTTAACCATGCGAGCTGGAAGCACAATCGCAGTGGTTCTTCCTTTGCACACCTAATCGAACAAAGCGGAATGTAGGAGGCAAGCAGTGGAGTCGGGCAACCCAACTATTGACCAAAGACACAATTCGAAACCGATGCATATATAGCAATATCCGAGAATGTTTTTGCAGAATCTCTAAAGGTGTCTGGCATTGCACTACGAGACTTATGCTGAAAACACACAAATAGTTTAAAAGTGCCATAGGCTCAAAAAGCCAAAAGCTTATGTAAAAGCTTGACGTCTGGACTAAACCGAGATTTTGGTCCCAATCCGGAAATTGGTCTTTAAAAAAAATTGGGCTCCTGTCGTGCTTTAACATGACACATCCGATCTCAAGACTTCAAGCGAGCCAGCCTACGGCTTCAAGATCCTTATCCCGAAGGCGGAGTGCTTCTCCGAGGCCAGTTTAGGGAACTAAACTTGAGCGGCTTTACAGAGAAGCTAGCTTATCCGGCTATTGACCATACACTCGAGTCGAAAAAAGAGCGGTAGAAAAAGATTGTGCAACAACCAAGAAGAAAACACATCATTATAGAACCGCTCATGTAAATTCTAAGAGTCCCCAATTAACATGGGTAAGGGAAGTTTCGAACAACGTATGTGAGCATGCTCGAACCGAACACAAGTTAAAGATTTAAAACTTTGAGAGCATGAAAGCGACTTAGCTGGTTAATGTGTTCGGCATTGATGACGCGGTCCGAGCTTGATGCGGGACAAGGTTCCATCCCCCAAGCCGGTCCCTAGGTGGCGGAGGGAAGAGCTCGACACTCCAAAGTGGTGACATAGCACGGCCAATGCAGGCCGGCAGAGTGACGCCGAAGTCCCCGGCATGGGGTAATAAAGTGTTGACGAAGCCCCCCGCCCAGCCAAGCTGAAGTGGTATGTCAGTACGCCGAGGTGACAACACTGCACGACCCGGATCATTTTCCTGTGCACAAAAAAATAGTGCAAACCGGAGATAATAGTATTAATAATAAATTAAAAAATTATTGCATAATAAATAATTTATGCAAAGTGAGTAATAAAAGAAATATGGCCTATGTGCCGAACACTCGATGAGGTAGAGCTTTCTGGGCGATGCCGAGGTCCCCAAGGCAACCGAACACGTCGGTATGGCAACTCGACCAACAAGGTGATCATGTGAGCCGATTTACGCCGATTGGGACGACGGCGTCATCTTGCCGAAGAGACCATGTGACGCAGTCGAAGTCCATTACCTGCACATGTAAAATAGTGCAGGCCAACAATAATAATATAAATATATAAAAATTCTCGCATAATTAATTGACGTAAAATAATTTATTTAAAGATATGTGGCCTGACATCGAAGTCAATGTCGATGCAGGGCATCGGCGTGATGCGGTAAAGGCGTGACAAAGCCTGAATTCACAGGTCGGTCCGAGTTCCGGATGCGGCGTTCGCCGAACTATGTACGGAAACTGACCGAACCAACACGCGACCTCGTTAATGTGACCACCACTTGATGGACCTGTGTACAGATGATAGAACAAACCAGAGTAATAATTCCTTGGGAAAAATAAACCCAAACAAGCAAACATTGCTAGGATTAATAGCATCAGGTTTATTTTTTGTAGCAGTCCGAAGAAAAGTGACTCCAAAAATTGGGACTCGATCCGCACACTCTTTGCCTGATAGGTGGTGAAGCGACGGCATGGCGATGCTGGTAAAGGTTAGCTCGCCGAGGCAAAGCCTCCGGTCCAGCTAATGTGACGAAGTTGGTCGGCTGGTGACGCCGAAGTCTCCGGTGTAGGTTGGTGAAGAGATGGCAGAGCCCCTGGTCCAGCCGAGGTGTGGAAGCCTCCATGTCAGCCGATGAGTCGATGTAGGTTGGCGTGTAGGATGTTGGCTTGAAGAAGAGGCGGCACGCCAATGCCGGCGCAGGTCGTAATGTGACGCACTCAATGCCGGGTTGATGAAGTGACCGCGCGACGATGCTGATGCGCCCGATCCGTGCAATCCGTGGGGCAAAGATGTTGGTGATGATTTAGCCTTCACGATGTCGAACGTCTGTTCGGCTTGCCGAGCTGATGATCCGATGAGGTTGAGCTCAGCTCGATGAAGCGACGCCGCATCTAGCGCAGGTCGGCAGCCGTATAGCACCGTTGTCGGACTGGTTTGACACCGGCGCGATGATGAAGATTACCTATGAAGAGGGGCCAAATTTGTGAGCGTGTGTTTGGAAATAAAACACAATACTTTAGAAAGAGATTCCTCCAAAAAAGGGTTTTTAGCATCAGTACAGACACAAGCGCTCATATACATGCGCATACACTCACCCCTATGAACGCACACACGCACACCCTATCCCTATGAGCACCTCCAAAAGACTGAGCCGACATATCATCTTGAGATTTACGGTCACCAGAGCACCTCGCCGTCGACGGGAACGCCTCCTCCCAATCGAAAGCGATCGCTGGAAATCCTGAAATAATTCCAGGAATAATGCGAGCACCAGGATTTGAACCCTGGTGGGTTGGGGATACCACTGTCCACCTAACCATCTCAACCACGGAGTTTGAATGGTCGGGTCGAGCTGAAATTTTGGGAGGTGGTAGATATGGAAATTCCGCAGAAGATGAACGGTTGGATCTTCCAAATGACCTCTGAGCTAGGCTCTAGAGACCATGCCCTAAACTCGTCCAGATTCCCGTCCAGACTCGACAGGCCTCCAGTGTATCATAGATCACCGAAGATTCCTCCATCAAAACGCGACGAAATTTTACAGGGTTGTTGTACACTCAATTCCGCACAATTCCACTGGAGCAATCATCAAAGCGACGCTCGAGGAGGCGGTGGCGGCGGATATAAGTTTGCTGTCCAGAAAAATAGCACGGTCGCCCGAGGGCAATGTTGACGTTGAGCCCCCGAGCTCCATCTATGATTCCTCCATGCTCTTGATAGATATCGGAGTTCATGCCGATAAAGGCCTTCGTCCGAACATGATGATCCGAGACGGGACGCAGTCCTTGGTCAAACCAAGGTCACTAATCGAGCCGGCGACGAATATGCCGACGCCGCAGTTGATTTGCTGGCTGGCCATTGATCCTTCGTCGATCTCACAGCGAAACTCTCAATGAAAGCACCATTGTCAGTGTCAAAACCGGAAGATCTCGCGTAGGGGGTCCCAAGCTGTGTGCCATGGATCGATGGGTAACAGGAGACAGGGGACACGATGTTTACCCAGGTTTGGGCCCTCTCTATGGAGGCAATACCCTACTTTCTGCTTGATTGATCTTGATGATTATAGGGTTACAAGAGTTGATCTACCTCGAGATCATATGTTGTGGTCTAAAACCTAAGGGTATGATGAATAATGTCATAATGCCCTATCGACTAGACTGGCCCT
Organism: Aegilops bicornis; assembly: GCA_021605145.1. Lineage (NCBI taxonomy): Eukaryota > Viridiplantae > Streptophyta > Magnoliopsida > Poales > Poaceae > Aegilops > Aegilops bicornis. The sequence continues at coordinate 1,944,150 of JAHIAL010000052.1, forward strand.
GGCTTATATAATGCACCAGAGGCCTAGGATAACAAGAGTCCTAGTCGGATACATTGGTGGATAGGAGTCCTTGTCTTGATAACCAAGTCTTGTTAAATCTTCGTGTATGCATCGGCTGTCCGAACTGGCGCATGAGTGAACGGCCATGGGATTCTCGGCCCAATCCCATTGATCGGGAGACAACGTGGTGAGTACCCCTTAGTCTAGGACACCGTTAGACGTGCTGTCCATCTTTTGTCAACTGAGGTTAACATGCACACATCCAAATCTTTGCCTAGTAATTTTTGTTTGTTTCCAAATGTTTTGCCCAAAAACACTTGGAAAACTATGAATATGCCAAATATTTTTTTACTGGATTGTTTTACGACCACAGTCAATAAATTATGTGTTTACGGAGTGCCTGGTAAAATACACTCGCGCAAAACATTTGATTCTGATAGTGGTAAATAAAAAAACGAATGGAGTATTTTTCTAGGATCATGTCTTGGAGAATAAGGAATGAAATGATTATTTACTAATGGAGTATTGCTTTGTAGTTTCATTATATGACAATGATTCCTTTGTCATCTGCCAGAATAGAGTTGCATCTTAAACATGATATAAAATAATAAAGCACAATCGCTTTTCCTCAATATATGATAACCGCTTGGTATGAGCGTTCGCTATCTCAAAAAACAATCAATAACTTACTTATTTTTATTCATATAGCAAAACATTCACACAAACAAAATCATATAACAATACACATACAATTACCCTGACGTCCCGAACCGCGAAAGACTCATGGAAGATACAATTGCACTATTGCAGATAAGGAAAAAAGACCAAAGGTTACATTTCTCGCTTCTTCAACTTGACCATGAGTCTACTTTTCATCTGCAGCACACAAGACATCTTCGGCTGGACTTTCTGCCCTTCAACCACCTCCACGTCGAAGTTCCAAACCATTGCCGCAACAATTGTATTCATCTGCATAAATGAGATGTCCTTGCCAAGGCACAACCTCGGGCCCGAGATGAATGACAAAAATTTGTGAGACGGCACGCACGCACTGCAGCTTCTTACCATCCTCCTCGAGAGCCATCTATCCGGTTATACTCCAGTGCAGTCTTTCCCCACATCGCCTTCCATTCTCCCCATGGAGTGGAGAGAAATTAATAAGGTGTCACCGGGCAGTACCACATGGCACTAGTAGAAAACAGCATACATTCGGGCCAGATAAGCCCATTAGTCCCGGTTCAGTCACGAACCGGGAATAATGTGAGCATTGGTCGTGCGGCGAAAGGCATTAGTCTCGGTTGACATGAGCCCTTTAGTCCCGGTTTGAGACACGAACCGGGACTAAAGGGTGCGTTGCCCTTTAGTCCCGGTTCGTATCTCAAACAGGGACTAAAGATTAGACCTTTAGTCCCGGTTCGTATCTCAAACTGGAACTGTCCCATTTTCAAACTCTACCCCCCCCCCCCCCGGTGGATCGTCTTTTCAGTTTTGTAAAAAGCAAAAGAAAATGATAAAAACTTCAAAAATTAAAATCCTTCGAGATGTAGTTATGTCACTACATCTATTAGTTAGGAAAATTAAAAAACTTAAATCTCTACATGCTTTGCAAAAAAGTGTTATTAAAAATAAAAACGTCCATATCTTTTGCATACTATGTCGAAAAAAATGCATAATATATCAAAAAATCAGCACAAAAATACGCATCCGATTTTGACAGCCTACGTTTGCAAATTTTCAGAATCCTCAAATTCTAAAAGGAAAAAAATTATGCTCAAATTTCAGTTTTTTATTTTTGGTTAAATCTGGTCAAATTATGGTCAAACTAATTATTCAAGAAGTATTAGTGATACTAAATAATCATTCAAGAATATTAGTGTTACTAAATAATTATTTTAGTATTTTGAATTTTGGTCAAACTATGGTCAAACTATGGTCAAACTACTTATTCAAAAAATATTAGTGTTACTAAATAATTATTGTTTTTTAGAATAATAGTTTCAAACTCAAACGATGAATCGTGTGACTTCATGCTCAAGCTAAACTCCTAAAGGTTAATAGGATTGACATCTTAATATTGTCAGAAAAACAACAAGTGCAGGCTTGGAAACGAGGGGGAATAGAACCCGGAAGTTAAGCGTGCTCAGGCTGGAGTAGTGAGAGGGTGGGTGACCGGCCGGAAAGTTAGATGATTTGAAATGATGAGGGGTGATTAGAGATTAGAGTTTAAATTGAGCAGTGATGAGTGGTGATTAGAGATTAAATTGTAAAATAATTCAGAAATTTGAAAATAAAAAAAGAATTCAAAAAAAATCATAAAATAAAATTTCGTAAAATTGTCTTTAGTCCCGTTTGATGTTACCAACCGGGACTAAAGATGGAGTTCTAGACAGCGGCCACGTGGAGGGGCTTTAGTCCCGGTTCGTATAAGAACCGGAACTAAAGGGGGCCCTTTAGTAACGACCCTTTAGTCCTGGTTCCCTCACGAACCGGGACGAATGGGGCTTTTTCTACTAGTGTGGCCACTCGGCATCACGTCGTTGGCGACCACCGTCTTACGCTCGATGGGGACCGGGGGGTGCAACCTGAGAGACTCAGTGTATGGCGGCTCTCATGTAGACGAGAGATTTGGTGTTCTCCGGTTCAAAGATCACCATGCTGCTGCTGCTGTTGTTAGCATTAATAGATGCGTTGTGATGGATGCATTAATATAGTCAACGATGAGAGTTGCTTAACTAGTAGTATATGCTGGCAATCCATTTTTTTGTGCTTAATCCCATGCTGCATTAACTAAGATGTCATAATCACTGTAGTAGTATGATGCACTTGTATCGTGAAGATCCACAAGGGCCTTGGTTTAGAAGACAACTAGAAGGATACGCGCGCTTTGCTGCGCCGTTTTCTTCTAATTGTTGTATCACATTTTTTATTTGTCACAGGGTACAATGTATCTTGTTTTCAGGCCACACGATATGGTTGCAAAGTATTTAAAAAAAGATACAGAGTAGAACACAACAAGCAAAGTATAATATTCAATATCATGACTATTCCTGACAACGAAGAGAATTTCTTTCTCATATCTTTAATATAAAAAAATCTGACTCAGTGAGATAATACACCATAATCATAAGCACCAACTTGGAAACTTTAGAAGTTCCATTACCAATTCGAGCTTCCTTGCTTCAAAAAATATTTGTTACAACGAATGTAAAGAAAAATCATCCTCTCAGATCTGGCGAAGATGAAATCATCATCTTATTCATTACCATTAAATGGACATGCAATGTAAAGTGAAATAATATCCCCTCCTAACGTTCTAATAAACTCAAAAACTCAATTGCTAGGTTGTCAACCACCGTTGGGAAGTGGCACGCATGGGGGAAAAGGACCTACTACGAGTCGGTTCAGCAATGTTGACAAATAATGGACGGGACAACTCCTCTAGGAGACGAAAATCTCAGAATCACTTTGCAGTGGCTCGATCTCGATGACCTAGGATGAGGGTAGGCGGCGAGACATCAGAGGGAGATTCCCATATCTAGACGGAGCAAGGAGGTGCGTGGGGCAAGGCTGCGATCGGAACTGATGATGGTGGCCGGAGTGAAGCGGGGTAATCTGAAAACCTAGCACATAGGGATGCTCAACATTAAAAACAAAAAAAGGTTGGGGAGAGAACTGAGGACGCAGCACAGGAAGATTTCACATGAAAGCTGCCGCGAAAATGGCGACGAAGAAACACCGCCGGACAGCTCCCATCTATCGTCCAACCGAAACCCTCCTTCCACAGCATATACCTGCCTGTGACTATCTTCAATAGCATGTGTATATTCCATTGTCTAAAATTTCATAGACAATAGTCTAAAAAGATTCCCTTATATACACAACCAGTTTTCCAACGGATTGTCTATGTATCTCTCTTATATTTTAATATTACTACCTCTTTAATCTAATATAAGAGGTTTTATATCACCATTTTAATTATATAAATATATTATATTAATTTATGGAGGGAGTATATTTTTTTGCAGGGAAATATTATATTTATAACTACATACCCAACTACCATTTCAACAATTATAAGTCAAACAACCCACAGAAGCTCAACAAATTCATAAATCTTTCATCGCCTTCCATAAGCAAAAAATCAATAAAAAATTAATATAGCAAATCCAATAGCAGCATCTCTAAATAAATAGCAATAGTAGCATCATCAATCACAGCAAAAAAAGAAGGCAAATAGCAACATTTCTGAATAAATGGCAGTAGCAGCGTATGTAGTCACGGCAAACAAATCCAACAGCAGCTTCTCTAAATAATTAGCAGTAGCAACAGCTTCACTAATTAAACCCAACCAAATAACGCCGCCGCCGGTGCTTCCTCACAATCAACAGCGACTCCGTGAGCTCCCTTCCCACTCGTCCGCCCAGACCACAGCAAACGGAGCCGAGCCGGCCGCTGCTCCCTGCCAGTGCTTCCTCCTCCGTCCGCTCCCTGCTTCAGCCAAGCTTATGCTTCCTCCTCCTCGAGCTGTCCGACATATGCAGCCACGTCAGGGACTGCTGCTCCCCTCCCCCTCCTCCGCCCAGACCAATCCATGTGCAGTTCCCCCCTGCTCTCCTCCAAATCCATGCCATCGCTTGTTGTTCCATCCATCCTCAGAGAATTCGACAAGGGTAGGCGCGAGGCCGCCGGCTCTGGCACATATGCGAGCTATGGGGACTGATTTCAGACCTTGGTCTGTATATGGGCTTTAGACGACGGTATGCATGAGCTGCTGGAGATGCTATGAGACATAAGCAGTTAATCCACCGCAGCCGACTCCGTCGTCGCCGCTGCCACCGTCCCAGCTGACCTTTCCCGCGACCACATCAGAGAACTCTCAGCGGCTCATAAAGGCAGACGCCGCCCAACTAATTCACATGGATTGCATGAAAGACACGTACACACGAAAAATGGATACGCAGGGGAATCAGCTGCCCACAGAACACGTCTCACCCACTGTCATCCCGGACCCACGCAGTTTTCACACGCTCGATTCACCAGGAGAGCTCATTTCACGGGAGCTTAGTATCTGTAGTGATGTCTTTGATTAATTCGGTTTCACATATCACTATATAATCCATCACGCGTACCCGGCCCCCGGTCATCTTCCACCACGATCTCAAGTCGGTGCATGCATCTGCGTATATATGGTCTACCATTTGCCCATATGCGTATATATTGTAGGCATGCAGCTGGTAGGTATCATGGCGAGATGTATTTCAGGCATTAATCACCTCTGGTTGGTGCATCCACCACCACAGAACATATCATGGCGAGATGTATTTATAGCTGATCGCTCGAAGGCCCCTACTCGCCATTTTATTTTATATTATATCAAATGGGATATGTGCACAGGAGCGGATCAGAGCAATCACAACGCATCTAACCAGAATTGCATGCCTTCTCTAAGGCTAGTCCGAGCACTATGTATAATTAGTGCAACAATGTTTTAATCAGTCCTCTGCAATTATTTACTTTTTTGAGGGATTTCAATAATCTGCTTTGGGGGGATTTGTTCTCAAGGACGAATCCATTGTTTTGTGGCACCAGATACTCCAACAGCCCATGATCTTGATTTCCGTGAAACCCTCATAATTATATTTCCTCTTAGTTTCTTGTATGATCTCGGTTACCACTGACGGGCTGACAGAGGCTCGTCAGCGGTGGGTCTTCGCACTGGCAATGAAAATAGACTGTCGGCAATGACTATCAGGTGATAGCTATAACACCCTCAAATTTGCTCATTTGGCTTTTTATGTTTTTATTCTGCTTTTATGATTTTATGTGGCATTTGGATTTTATTTGGGTTATTCCAAACTTTGGACCAAGTGATGTTCTTGAAGAACCTTTGATCTAAGACTAGCCCATGCTATTATATATTTATCCAGCCCACTTCCATGCAACCACATACAAGGATAGGAAAGCAATTCATTTTCCTATTAAAATTATTCTCACTTATTCCACCTTTACAAAACAACTACTTTGTATTATTTGGACATTTCCAAAAAAAATCATGGAACTTCCAATACCTATAAAAAGCCAAGATCCAGAAAAAACATGGAACTCCGTAGTGAAAATATTTCTACGAAAATGTTAAATCCAACGAGATTCCGCCCTAAATCTAAGAAATAACCAGAACTTTATTTCCACCTCTACAAATCATCTAATTTGTTTACATAATGATCATAACCCCTAGGTATCTCAAAGGCCAAGAAGTAAGGAAGTTGCCAAAATACTTTTAAAGCGGTAGTCATTGCCTTACAATCCCTTTCCTATCATTTTAATTGGCTTAGGAATGCAAGTTTGTCTAAATGGTAAGCCGAGGTAGCATGCACAGTAAGCCGAGCCATGCCTATCATGCAGTAACCAAGGTCGCCGGCATGCCTGCCATGACGAAAACCAACATCATGCCGCCTCCAGCAAAAAAAAAAACCAAGCGGGTGTGCGTTCTCACGAATTAATCTAGTTGTCGCCTATCTTTGCCGCTCCGCCCTGCCAGGGCCCCGATATGTCCATTTGACATCAAAGGCTAAATTTCTCAATTATCATGTGTATTTCAATCACATTTTCCATGTTTAATCTTTACTTTCCATTTTATTGTAGTCTTGCATCAGGAGGGAGTCGAGAAAATATTGGAAAAATGGAGAATGGAGAATTTACAGAGAAAAGCATGTTTCTGAACCAAATAGAATAAAACAGAGAAGTCCTTGGAGACATAGGGTTCCCCTAGACAGATGGTCCACATAACCTAAGCCCTGGCCACGTGGCCAGGTCGCGTGAGTCCAACAGAGACTACCTCCTCTTCCTAGAGGGATACTAAAAGGGACACAAACACATCTTAACTCATCTAAGCGGCACATGATCTTTCCGTAGATGAATGTTATTATGTCATATATATGCTTTGCCTACATTTAAAAAATTACTTCGACAAAGTTTCTGTACTAAAATTTAAATTAATAAACACTTTTTCACAACAAAATGGAATTCTACTTTAGCATATTGTATATGTATGTAACGATTTTCATAATACATACAAATTGACACGACATGATGAATGATCTTAGATAAAAATGAGAATAATAGAAATTAATATTATATTAAACAAGTATGATAGAAAATACTTCCAAAATTTGGTTTAAACATAATGGAAAGTTTGGATCCATTGCCATTCTCATTCTTCATTGGCTTATTTAGTTGTGACATTCTACATAACATAAGGTTGAATAGAATCTCAAAGAGTTCCATCGACGGTACCACTAGTAGCTTGGGGTTACGTTAGAACCAACGTACCCTAAGTAATCGCCAAGACTTAGTTGTTTGGGGAGCACATTCTGCAATGTTCCACATTTTTGTCAATTTAAAGGTTTTTTTTACTTACTCTATTATCAACTCTTGAAACATCTACGTATCCTTAACATATCTCAGATCGTGACAAAAGAAACATTCAACTATTAATGCACGACAATCATGAAATGGAGCTTTGTCCAAATCGATTTGTTTATTATTTAATACTAAAGAGAAGTGATAAAATTCAACACGACAAAATTTAGTACAATTTTTTTTTCTTATCAACAAGATTTTTCTTGCACCTAGCTGATGGCCGGGAAGCGAGTTAGTTGATAAAATGCCCCACATTTTTCTTGCCAATTGATAAAATACACTCTATTAAGAATACCATCACTGTTTAGTTGAACTAGAAGGGTTGGCGCTCTCCATCGTGCCCATGTATCATGCCAATTATAAAGCTTGTATCACAATGTTTGTTTGCGCTATGTTATTATTTGGTATTCGGTGGTTCATCATAAATTCAAAATATGTAATACAATGGTAAGCATATGGAGAGTAGAATTTATTTGATCTTTTGTGTCAATTACGAATCCCAGAACTGATACTTAAATAGTTATCCAAGAAATTCTGTACCTTCCAAGAGTATGGAGAAGAAGCAACCATGGATTTACAAGCTTTTTATACGTAAAAATAATGCAAAAGTAGAAACGATAGTGCTTTGAATGTACCCAAGAGATACTCAAAGTTCATACTCTAACCAGTAACCACTACACAAACCAATCATAGGCTAGTTTTTCAGCATACTCTAGTATCTACAACCTCTCCTGCATAAATCATAACATGATGCGAACATTGCTACTTGGTATCATGGATCAGGTTCCTCAATTTGCTTATGCATCTCGAAATAGGCTTTCACTCCGCTTTATAAATAAACAACTTCTCATGTCGAAACCTAGCACTAGTAGAAAAACCCCTATTAGTCCCGGTTGGTGAGGGCCTTTGTCCCGGTTCTTGAACCGGGACTAAAGGGTCGTTACTAATGCCCTAGACCTTTAGTCCCGGTTCTAACACGAACCGACAGATGGGCTCCACGTGGTCGGGCGCCGAGCCCAGTAGGAGTTTGGTCCCGGTTGGTGGCAGGCACCAACCGGGACCAAAAGGTATCCACGCCACAAGATTTCAAAGGGTCGGGTTTTTGTTTTTTTGAAAGGGGTGGGGTTGGGGGTTTTGGGGGTTAATTTAGGTGTTTCATATATTGTGTTAGCTAGCTAATTAATAGAGAGAAGTGTCCTCTTATGTCCGCGGTTGGTCGACGCAACGCATCGCATATAGAGAGGCCCTCGACACGCTAGCTAGTAAGAAACTGAAGGGCATCCCGAAGTACAGCAGTTCGCCATGCCTACCGAGAGAAGGGACCGATCGACCTCTCCTTCTCCGAGAGATTGGTCGAACAATAAGTTTTCAGATATCTATCTGCGGACGCCTCGATTCAATCGCATACACTAATCATGCATGCAAACGCAATTTATCAAGATCGTGGACTCACGGAAGATATCACAACACAACTCTAAAACATAAATAAGTCATACAAGCATCATAATACAAGCCAGGCCTTGAGGGCTCGAATACAAGTGCTCGATCATAGACGAAGTCAGCGGAAGCAACAATATCTGAGTACGTACATAAGTTAAACAAGTTTGTCTTAAGAAGGCTAGCACAAACCGGGATACAGATCGAAGAGGCGCAGGCCTCCGCCTCGATCCTCCTAACTACTCCCGGTCCAAATGGCTGCACGTAGTAGTAGGCACCTCCAATGTAGTAGTAGTCGCCGACGGCATGCCTCGCCTCGGATTTCCAAAGATCCTGCCGCGACAACCAGAAAGAAGGGAAAGGGGGAAAAGGGGGAGAAAGCAACCGTGAGTACTCATCCAAAGTACTCGCAAGCAAGGAGCTACACTACATATGCATGGGTATATGTGTAAAGGGCCATATCAGTGGACTGAACTGCAGAATGCCAGAATAAGAGGGGATAACTAATCTCGTCAAGACTACGCTCGGGAGCCTCCGCCTTGCAAAGCATGTAGAAGAGAGTAGACTGAAGTACTCCAAGTAGCATCGCATAGCATAATCCTACCCAGCGATCCCCTCCTCGTCGCCCTGTTAGAGAGCGATCACCGGGTGGTATCTGGCACTTGGAAAGGTGTGTTTTATTAAGTATCTGGTTCTAGTTGTCATAAGGTCAAGGTACAACTCCAAGTCGTCCTGTTACCGAAGATCACGGCTATTCAATAGATTAACTTCACTGCAGGGTGCACCACATTACTCGACACGCCGATCCCATTTGGCCGGACACACTTTTCTCGGGTCATGCCCGCCGCGAAGATCAACATGCCGCAGCCCCACCTAGGCACAACAGAGAGGTCAGCACGCCGGTCTAAACCTAAGCGCACAGGGGTCTGGGCCCATCGCCCTTAGCACACCTGCATGTTGCGAGGGCGGCCGGAAGCAGACCTAGCCTAGCAGGCATTCCAGTCCAATCCGGCGCGCGCCGCTCAGTCGCTGACGTCACGAAATGCTTCGGCTGATACCACGACGCCGGTTGCCCATATCTTGTCCCACGTGGCGGTTAGTGCGTATAAGGTCAACGACCCAACTCAGATCAAATACCAATATCTAGTTAAGCTGTTAAGTATCCGCGAACGCCGAACAGGGCCAGGCCCACCTCTCTCCTAGGAGGTCTCAACCTGCCCTGTCGCTCCGCCACAAAGATCCACACAGAGGGCCGTTCGGACAAAGGTCCTTTCAGCCCCCAATCCGTGAATCACTCATGGGTGCTCCTCGAGCCAATTCGACTTTAGTCACCACATGTATCATGTATAAAGTATATAGTATATACCGTGATCACCTCCCGAGTGATCACGGCCCGATAGTATAGCATGGCGCACGGACAAGAATGTAGGGCCACCGATGAAACACTAGCATCCTATACTAAGCATGTAGGATTGCGGTAAAGGTAACAATGATGAGTAGGAAGGACAGGTATGCATCGTGATAGGATTAACGGAAAACAAGAATATGCTACACTACTCTAATGCAAGCAGTATAGAGAAGAATAGGCGATATCCGGTGATCAAGCGGGGCGTGCGTGATTGCTCTGGCAAGAAGGAGGAGTCGTTAACACCGTAGTCATACTGGGTAGCAGCGGCGTCGGTCTTGGTGTCTAGCGATAGAAGAGGGGGAAGAAACAGTAAATACAATGCAAACAAATGCATGACGATGCATGGCATGACAAAGCGTGGTGCTAGGTGTGCCCTAACGCGGTGGGAGGTTGTACCAGTGAAGGGGGGAACATCCGGGAAAGTATTCCCGGTGTTCCGCGTTTTCGGACAGATGAACCGGAGGGGTAATGTTACGAGTTCGATAGGTTAGGAGTGTGTGGCAGACAAAAGGTCTGCGTATCCGGATTCGTCGCGTCGTTCTGAGCAACTTTCATGTTGAAAATAATTAAATCCGAGTTACGGATTAAAAGATATGATTTTTTAAAGGTTTACTAATTTCTGGAATTTAATTAATCCTTTAATTTAATTCAAAATTGGATTAATGACATCAGCATGATGTCATGTTGACATTAGCAGTCAACAGGGATTGACTAAGTCAAACTTACGCATGGGTCCCACTTGTAATACTCTGTTAGTTAATTAACAATAGTTAATTAGGTTAATTAGTCATTAGGTTAATTAGTCATTAGGTTAATAAGTCGGCGGGCGCTGACTAGGGGGCCAGCGGTAGGGCAGCAGTGGGAGCCGGGCGGCTATGGTCGTGGGACTGCAGGGGAGCAAGGCCACGGCGGGCGTGGCGGCCGCCGCGAAGCACGCATCGGGCGCTGGCCGGTCACATGTGCAAGGCGAACGCGCGGCAAGTGGACAGAGAGGGATGGGAGAACGGGGTGGCCTCACGATGGTTTGCAGGGAACGTGGCAACGGGGCGCGGGGAGGAGACGGGGACGACGGCGACGCGGTGACGATGTGCAGGCCGGCGAGGAGGAGGAAGCTGGCCGGCGGGGGAGCTCCAGGGCGACGTGGCAGCGGCGGGGTGGCGCCGGCGATGTGGTGGCGGCGGAGGGCGGCGCCGCTCGAGGGGAGGTGCCGGCGTCGGGGCGACGAGGTCCCGCGTGGGGAGGAGACGGGGAGGTGGCGATCCGGGCGGCACGGTCGGGCGCGAGGAGCGGCCTGCTTCGCTGCAAGGCCGCGAGGGAGAGGAGGGCGAGGAGTCAACGGGGCGGAGTGATCGCCCGATCCATATCTGGATCGGGGAGTGGGGGAGAGAGCGAGTGGGGAGGGAGTGCGTGGTGGGGTTAGGGTTTCGTGACGTGGGGAATAAGGGAGTGGGCGGTTCGGCCGGTTGGGCTTGCCCGCTTGGGCGGTGGCCTTTGGGTCGAGGCCCGCTTGGGGTTCTTTATTCTCTTTTACTTTTCTGTTAATCTTCTTTTTATTTATTTCTTTTCGGTTTTCACTTAGTTTCTTATTATTTCTGGTTTTAGAAAAATACCAAAACGACACCTAATTTGTTGTTACCAAATATGCCATGGCCACATTAACTTGCTACCCAAACTAAAATAGTTTCGTAATTATTTAATATTTAAAAGTATTTAAATAATAGTCTTAGCTGATGTTTTATCCATTTAATAGTATTTAAATATTTTATAAAGGTGTGGTTTCTCCACCATAGTTACCTATGCTTTACTTGGTTCACTTCGAACATTTTAGTTTTAATTTTAGAATACTTTTATTGTTTGCTTGATTTTGAATTTGAATTTGAATCGGTTTCGAACTAAAGCGAGATTAGCAACAGTAATCGAGGTGATGTGGCATCATTGACAGAGGTTACTGTAGCTTGATTATCCGGGAGTCACAATTCTCCTCCACTACAAGAAATCTCGTCCCGAGATTTAAGAGGTAGAGAAGGGGGGAAGGTCTAGTTACGAAATTCTAACGGATCTTCTCGGCCTTGGTTACTCTTCTCGAAGAGGTCGATCCATTACGTTGATGTCTTCATTTCTCTTCTTCATGTCATCGTGATGAAGTCGGCATCCTTTCTTCGGGACTCCATCGTATTTACGAAGGAATAAAAAGGGGTATATTCCGGGAGAACGGACCTGCAAGGTTGACTATCTGGTAGCTAATATCGGGGAAGTGGCGGAAAGTAACTCTCGAATTGAAACTTAAGAAAATATTGAGAGCAATATAAAGAGGTATCATGGGAAGTTTCAAGCGGGCGGGCAATCTTTCGATGCCTGAAACAAAGTGTGAAAGGGGTTCAGAGCAACGGGAATAAGTATAGTGTTCATACCAGAAGTGATGATCTCTGGAAGGTGGCTCGTGAATTACATACGAAGCCAAGCGTGAGGAATAACTTTGGAAACAGGGGGTGTACAGGAGATTCAGGTTTCGATCCTGTGGAACTGTGGGTTATGGGCCCACCATGTGGGTTAAAAGTAGGAAGGGCGGAGACGTCTTGCGTGATCATGCAAGCAAGGTATGTCAGAGGGTAGCCTGTCGATTATGTCGGCAACAACGTCGATACCAAGGGCGAGGGACGAAGAGAACCATTTTCCTGCTCATTGAACGAGGCGGACCAATAGGCAAAGTTCCCGTCCATCGGTGGTTACCGGAATGTCATCAACAATAGAAACAGGGTCTTGCTGACAGAATTGTACACCGAGGGGTTTACATAAGTAGGAGAATATTACTGCTTAGATCGTATAGATCACAAGAAAGGTTAAACAGCCCAATGGAAAGGAAAATGTGATCATCAGATTAAACAACAATGGAAAGGATAATGTTTTTAAACACATATTTCAGGGGTATAACCTTCCCAAGGACAAGCAGTGCATGATATCCATGACAGGATAGAAAGTAGAAAACCATTTAGGAAAGAGGAGAGAAATTTCATGACATTACCAATGCAACGGTGTTTGGATAATTGAGCAAGTAACATTTAGCATTGGGCTTCAAATGCTCTTATTGAAAATCGTATTACCACAGACATGCTTCGAGATAGCATTGACATGGTATTCAAGCAAAGGTCAGACTTTGGAAACAAAGAGGATCCATCAGGAACAACTTATAGAATAAGTCTTACAATTTCCTCACGGAAGAATGACTAACCTTGCCAAAAAGGAAACTATAACAATAGGTCCTCCGCCAGATGTGCTAGGCATGACTTCACCTTACCGGGTCATATAAAGACCAATGTTATAACTCTTGAAATGTCCCAACCATCATATCTGACCGAGATTCAGATCCGATAGGTGTCATGATACCTCAGACTCAGGATGTCCGAGAAGAAAAGGTGCAACACAAATAGACGAAATGACATTGCAAGATTCTCGGGAAATGAACTATGGGAGCGGGTTCCTGAAACAATAGTTCATCATTAGACCAAGGAGGGGATGAGAAGGTGGTGACGGGCTCAAATGACAATTCATCAAGAATTCCAAACGGATGGCTTTCCACAATAATGTGAACAAGAAGATGACACTTGTCAATTCAAATGATATAATGTTGTATGCTCTAGAAAAACATACACCATCAATCATTAGGTGAAAGGTGTGCCCGAAGTATGACCTTAGGCAGCCAGATAAATGTTAGAGTGACGACTCAATAACCAACAGTGTAAGAATGAACAGTCGATCATTAACTTCAAAGCAATAGGGTTGCTAGAAGTACAGAACTAAAACAACATCGTTAGCATATTGGTATCCTGGTTAAAAACAACATGGGGACCAAGGAAGAATGGTGATGGTGAGAAGTACCATCATGCCGAGAATTTGTAAGAGGTGGAGCAATCCCAACAACATTCTCGACATAATAGACAGTAATACTTCAAGGCAGAACACAACACTAGCTGGAGAGCAAGTTGGATTCATTATGTGGACAAGTTCGCAACGAAAGGAAGTCAAGGGTGTTGTCGATGATAATAAAGATCATCGAGGGCAAGGAGGGTATTTCTCATCATGAACACAGTTGACATCTCGGAAGAAGTCAAAGTGTTGAAGGTGATCCGACACATTTGTCGGGAGGTTTCAAGAGGATGCAATCAAATAACAACCGCAACAAGCCAGGAAATGACGAAGTGGCAAGTTATAGGATCAATATATAAGAGGCAAGCTCGGAACCAAAGTTGCCTTTCAAGGCAAGCAACAAGATGTTGAAAGCTTGACGTAAGTCGCGCTCACATTAATCAAGAATACGTGCACTAGAGAAGGACAAGGTAGCACAGTCAAAGGTAGCAAGATCAGGATGTAGCCGATAGTCTAGGAATGACCAGATTGAGTTCAGAATTTCCTAGTAAAAATACTAGGGGTATTTGATTTGTAGTGCGGAATAATTTCACTAGTCGGTGTCCTCGGTTGATAACAACCCAGAACCCGTAGAGTGATTACGACAAGGAAAGACATTACTTCAACAAAATTAGTAAGCTGTGGTGCAATGGCAAGACATCTCCGAGATACCAGGAGGTAATACTCAAAGGTAGAACATGATAGAAGTAGAACCGGTTCATTGACCTGTGACAGTAGATACTTCAACCTTGCCAAAAATAGACGAGGCACTGGAATGAATTCCCATAAGATATATCAGATCAGGACAGCATGGTCGGAACCATAACTGTAAGGAATTAATTTCAAGAATACCGAACGAATCAAAGCTGGATAATCATTTTGCAAGAAGCTTCCGAGACGGTCTACATCATTTTCATGGGCATGAACACAAAGTTCAAGATTGACTCCCACTTCTTTAATGCAGATCATTTCATTGACCTCTCACTTTGATATAACTGTAGTGTTGGAATTTTATCTGGTAGAACACCGGAAGAGTATGACTTGTGAAAACTTTCGGGTTCTCACGGATTAGGGGAAAGCATAGGTTCAACCCATCGGGCATCTTAGTAAGATATACCACAAGTTTCAAAAGTAAATACCACCAGCTCGAAAGCAGAGCATGGTTGGCAAAAGGAGAGGATACAATTTACCAAAGGCGTTATGTATCGGAGGAAGAACTCACAAGGTGATTAATTATGAAGGACACTGTCGGATAATAATCCAACAATGGATATGGCAATCCACAATGGAGCTAATGTGAGTATCGATACTCAATAAGAGGAAGAAAGAATGCCAAGGCATCGGATTATAGAAACAACTGACTAATTCAAAGAATAATGCAAGGAAATTTTATGATTTCCAAATCAAGGGATCAAGCAAACGCCTCGATTAAGGATGGATAACTTGAGTAAGCTTAGGGGCACAACCGACGACAGTTTGATTGGTCGAGATCCAGCTCATGTTAGAAAAAATAACGTCTGAGCCGGAAGGATGAATTCTAGGATCTGACTGAGGATTGCGAGCATTCGCAACACATTGAATCAAGGGACCCAAGATGATAAAGGCAAAGGACATCCATGAATATTGCTAGCCATTTGGAATTAACCAAAATGCAGGCAGACAAGCATTTCAAGAGCCAAAGGCTAATGAGGATTCTCGAAAGATCGGATAGTATTTTGAAGGATTTTGTGAAACACATGAACAACTAGGGATGAGCGGATACTCGGTAAGAGCGAGGAATTATCCGTAGGGGTATTCATGTGGCAAAGAACTGCAAGGCAGTAGGCACAAAGTATTCTTGAAACAATAGAGAGAATTTCGGTTTATCTTGTAATAACAAGATCAACTAGGAAGCATTGTATGAATGGCGAGTATACGTGGTTATCCATAGGGGTTTATCGATGGAGGGGAATTGCAAAAGCGACGCCATAAAATCTCAAGAGAACATCGGAGAGTATCTTCGGATCCTTCCGTGCGTGACGATCATCTCGTAATAAGGGGCTCTCCGGGAGAAAGTATTATCGAGAACCTAGAGTCCAGTTAGTAAAATCGTTTAACCCGAATAGAAAAGATGTCAGAGTCCCAGAGTATAGGTCGAGGAATAAAAGATCCTACTACCACCCAATGGCGACGTGGGCCCGTAAGGCACACAGCCATGTTAGTAAAAGTTTTGCAATGACTAGACTCAACTTCGGCCAAGGAGTTGGAAAGGGAGATTCCTACAGGCAGTCGGCTCTGATACCAACTTGTGACGCCCCCCGATTCAACCGTACACTAATCATGCATGCAAACGCAGTAACGATCAAGATCGTGGACTCACGGAAGAGATCACAACACCACACTAAAACATAAATAAGTCATACAAGCATCATAATACAAGCCAGGGGCCTCGAGGGCTCGAATACAAGTGCTCGATCATAGATGAGTCAGCGGAAGCAACAATATATGAGTACAGACATAAGTTAAACAAGTTTGCCTTAAGAAGGCTAGCACAAACTATGATACAGATCGAAAGAGGCGCATGCCTCCTGCCTGGGATCCTCCTAACTACTCCTGGTCGTCGTCAGCGGGCTGCACGTAGTAGTAGGCACCTCCAGTGTAGTAGTCGTCGTCGACGGTGGCGTCTGGCTCCTGGACTCCAGCATCTGGTTGCGACAACCAGAAAGAAGGGAAAGGGGGAAAAGGGGGGAGAAAGCAACCGTGAGTACTCATCCAAAGTACTCGCAAGCAAGGAGCTACACTACATATGCATGGGTATATGTGTAAAGGGCCATATCGGATCGAATCGCAGTAATGCCGTAATAAGAGGGGATAACTAATCCTGTCAAAGAATACGCTCGGGAGCCTCCGTCTTTGCAAAGATGTAGAAGAGAGTAGATCAAGTCATCCAAGTAGCATCGCATAGCATAATCCTACCTGGCGATCCCCTCCTCGTCGCCCTGTTAGAGAGCGATCACCGGGTTGTATCTGGCACTTGGAAATGTGTGTTTTATTAAGTATCCGGTTCTAATTGTCATAAGGTCAAGGTACAACTCCAAGTCGCACCTGCATCAAGATCACGGCTATTCAATGGATTAACTTCACTACAGGGTGCACCACATTACCCGACACGCTCGATCCCATTTGGTCGGACACACGTCATGCCCGGCCGCGGAAGATCAACACGCCGCAGCCCCACCTAGGCACAACAGAGAGGTCAAGACGCGGTCTAAACCTAAGCGCGAGGGTGCGGGCCCATCGCCTTAGCATACACCAAGACGCTATGCGAGGCGGCCGAAGCGAACCTAGCCTAGCAGCGTTCAGTCCAATCCGCGCGCCGCCGATCGACGTCACGAAATGCTTCTGATACCACGACGCCCGGTTGCCCATATCTTGTCCCACGTGGCGTTTAGTGCGAATAAGGTCAACGACCCAACTCGAGATCAAATACCAAGATCTCGTTAAGCATGTTAAGTATCCGCGAGCAGCCGAACAGGCCAGCCCACCTCTCTCCTAGGCGGTCTCAACCTGCCTGTCGCCTCCGCCACAAAGATCCACACAGTAGGGCCGTTGGGAAAAAGGTCCTTTCAGCCCCCAACTGCGTGAATCACTCGGGTGCTCCTCGAGCCGACCCGACTTTAGTCACCACATGTATCATGTATAATGTATATAGTATATACCGTGATCACCTCCCAGTGATCACGGCCCGATAGTATAGCATGGCGCACGGACAAGAATGTAGGGCCATCGATGAAACACTAGCATCCTATACTAAGCATGTAGGATTGCGTAAAGGTAACAACAAGAGTAGCAAGGACGGGCTATGCATCGGATAGGATTAACGAAAAAAGCAAGAATATGCTACACTACTCTAATGCAAGCAGATAGAGAAGAATAGGCGATATCCGGTGATCAAGGGGGAGGGGCTTGCCTGATTGCTCACGGCAAGAAGGAGGGTCGTTAACACCGTGAGTCGTCTTGGGTAGCAAAGCGTCGGTCTTGGTGTCTAGCGAGAAGAGGGGAAGAAACAATAAATACAATGCAAACAAATGCATGACGATGCATGGCATGACAAAGGGCGGTGCTAGGTGTGCCCTAACGCTACCGGGAGGTTGTACCGGTGAAGGGGAACATCCGGAAAGTATTCCCTGTTACGCTGCTTTTACAGATGAACCGGAGGGGAAAGTTGCGAAGTTCGATAGGTTAGGGTGTGTGGCAGGCATTTAAAGGGCTGCGTATCCGGATTCTGGCGCATCGTTACGAAAGCAACTTTCATGTTGAAAATAATTAAATCCGAGTTACGGATTAAAAGATATGATTTTCTAAAGGTTTACTAATTTCTGGAATTTAATTAATCCTTTAATTTAATTCAAAATTGGATTAATGACATCAGCATGATGTCATGTTGACATCAGCAGTCAACAGGGATTAACTAAGTCAAACTTACGCGTGGGTCCCACTTGTAATACTCTGTTAGTTAATTAACAATAGTTAATTAGGTTAATTAGTCATTAGGTTAATTAATCTTAATTAGTTAAATTAACCAGAATTAGTTAAGTTAATTAAATAATTATTTGATTAATTAATTAATTAATATTTTTATTATTATCTTTTAATCTTTTTTTGAACGTTCTGGCGGGGCCCCACAAGTCATAGGGCCTAGGGGAGGCCATAGCGGATCGGGTAAAGCGGCGACGCACTGTACCAGATAGGCGCCCTTGAGCCAGCGAGGGGGAACGGCGACTTGAGGCAGGGGAGGCCCGGGAGCGGGAGCGCTGTGAAGGCGTCCGAGCCGGACGGGTGGGGCGAGGCGGCGCCGACTAGGGGCGGCGGTAGCACTGAGAGGAGCCAGGCGGCACGGTGGTCGGCCCGGGGGCTGAGGAGCAAGGCCACGCAGGCGGGCAGGCGTCTTGAGCATGATGAAAGCCTGGTCACATGGCACGGGTCATGTGATGCAACGACATGGCGCAGACGAGAGGGATGGGAGAACGGGGTGGCCGCCACGGTGGTTTGCGAGGAACGTGGCAACGGGCGCGGGGAGCGGGCACGGGACGACGGCAGCATGACGATGTGCAGGCTGGCGAGGAGGAGGAAGCAGGCCGGCGGGGGAGCTCCAGGGCGACGTGGCAGCGGCGGGGTGGCACCGGCGATGTGGTGGCGGGCAAGGGCGGCGCCGCTCGAGCGGAGGTGCCGGCGTCGGGGCGACGAGGTCCCGCGTGGGGAGGAGACGGGGAGGTGGCGATCCAGTCGGCGGCGCGGGCGGCTGAGCGAGCGGCTTTTCGCAAGGCCGCGCGAGGGAGAGGAGGGGCGAGGAGTCAAGCGGGGCGTGATCGCCCGATCCCGATCTGGATCGGGGAGTGGGAAGAGAGCGAGTGGGGAGGGAGTGCGTGGTGGGGTTAGGGTTTCAGGACGTGGGGAATAAGGGAGTGGCGGTTCGACCGGTTGGGCCTTTGCCTTGGGCGGTGGCCTGTCGGGTCGAGGCCCAGTTAGAGGTCTTCTCTCTTTTACTTTTCTGTTAATCTTCTTTTTATTTATTTCTTTTCGGTTTTCACTTAGTTTCCTATTATTTCTGGTTTTAGCAAAATACCAAAATGGCACCTAATTTGTTGTTACCAAATATGCCATGGCCACATTAACTTGCTACACAAACTCATATAGTTTAGTAATTATTTAATATTTAAAAGTATTTAAATAATAGTCTTAGCTGATGTTTTATCCATTTAATAGTATTTAAACATTTTATAAAGGTGTGGTTTCTCCACCATAGTTACCTATGCTTTACTTGGTTCACTTCGAACATTTTAGTTTTAATTTTAGAAAACTTTTATTGTTTGCTTGATTTTGAATTTGAATTTGAATCGGTTTCGAACTAACGCGAGATTAGCAACAGTAATCGAGGTGACGTGGCATCATTGGCAGAGGTTACTGTAGCTTGATTATCCGGGCGTCACACTATCCGACGCTACTGGCTACATACATATACAATCCCTTAGCAAATGAAATCAACTTCCACATGGTATTCTCCGGCTTTATTGATGACGTGGTCAAGAAAGAATCCCGCCAATTCCTCTTGAATTGTTTTCATGCGATCTTGTTCTAGGAGTTCATTCCGCATCTGCCACGTCTATTTTGAAGAAGGGGGTTAATACATATATGAATGAAACTCAACAAAAATGATGGTGTAATAAAATGAAATTGTGAATATTATTGCTTACGCACTTCATAATGTCTTTTAGAGTAGCCCCGCTTATTTTTCAAAGTCGCGTTGTAGACGAACTCGCACACGCAATATCCACAGAAATTATTCCCTTCTTCCTACCACAAGCACTTTACGAGAAATAGAGGTCAATCAAACTGATAATGAAGCATTATAAATGGCATTGATGAAAGTATAGCTATAGAATCAACGGGAGATGCGCGCAACTAGCTAGCTAGTAGTACTTACTTTGGTATGTATATCGCAGCTCCTTGGCGCAGTCCCGGAGCTTCATGGTGAACTGTTTCCAAACCCCGCAAGACAAAGAAAATAATTATTATTACTTGAGATATCAGGAAATGAACAAAAAGTTGCCGATATGGTGCGATAATAATCGATTGAACTTACTTGTTGAGCAATTTAGTCATGTCCGCATAGGTTTCGGGATCTTTTCGTCTCGAGTCTAAGACGGTTACTACTCCCCGCTCAAGCTTAATCTCCAGAAGAACATAGTGGAAGCTGCGCACACATGCATAACTCATCAATTACATTACTATAACCTAGCATTTCGAGTAATAAGGGAAACCGAATATGCACACGACAAGTAACACTCACTTGAAGTTGTAAGGAAAGAGTATTAAATCTTTGTTTTGATTTTAGATCAACGATTGTAGAAAGTTGGCCTCGGCCTCTTGATGTCTTTTTAACCTGAAATTCATCTATTATATTTGTGTTAATGAACCCAATATCATACATTTCTTGTTTTTGCACTCGACGATCTTCAATCTGCATAATATAGTGAGGATAATTAATTATAAATACATGCAATGAAAGAGCCGAGCTATATATAGAGACTTAATGACGAAATAGTACTTACAGACAGTAGCAAAAGACCGTTAATTTATCGAGGTCCTTTTGATTGAAGAACTCGAAGAACTCCTCAAATGGAACAGCAATGATCAGTTCCAACGAGGTCGTGCTCCTCATTAATGCTCAGATACAAAGTATTCGTCCCCCGGACTCTCTGCAGGTTTTCATGTACCAATTATGGAATCTTTGCATCATCGTTGTTAGAGATTTTTCATCTTTGACGAGGCTTCCCGTACTAAATATCTCGTGTTCGCCCACCTCCAAGAAATCAAAATGTACATCATCAAAGTGTAATCTCCAAGATTGTTATAACCGGGCACCGCCCCCGAGCATTAGCGATAATGTCGCTAGACACATTGAGCGGGGCACGATTGCTTTGCTTGTTCGCCGAGCTGGGCAATTTTTTCCCAGCTGCTCGTTCTTTTAACCTTTATCACCGACAGTACTTCCCGACCGTTAGCTTCGAGATATGTCTTTGCAATAATGCGCTCATAGTTGTTTTTCGGCGGAGACTTTGGTGGTTTCCTCAGGGCATCGATAGTGCGCTTTGCTTTCACCGGATCTACCTTCTCCTCCGGAGGTGGATGTCTCTTTGCTTTTAACCCTTCAAAGAAGTCCTTCACTTCGGTCTGCATGATCTTCACATTTTACTCCTCGGTCCTCTCGTACGGTAACTTCTCTAGAGGCTTGAGAGAAGGACCGTATCTGTATTGCCTCCCGCCTCTGCTGGCTGTACTGCTAGATGCCGGAGCAGATGGAGCGGCCGCGGCGTTTGTCGTCTTTCGTGCTTGCTTACGAGGCAGAGGAGAAGGACTACGACACGCCGGAGCAGCCGGGACGGCGGCGGGTCTCTTCCTCCCTTGCTGGCGAGGCGGAGAAGGAGGAGGCTGCTGGCTGCTCGGGCGCGCCGGCGCAGGCGGGGAAGAAGGCATAGTGCCGCCACGCCGGAGAAGGAGGCCGAGTGCCCTGATCGCCACTCGGAGGAGGAGGCGGAGTGCTCGACTTCACGGAGGAGGAGGAGGAGGCGCCCAGTTGGAAGCTTGATGAACTCCTTCCGCCATAGGCATGGAGTCTTGAGCGTAACCCACCGAGTCTCCCCTTCACCGGTAGGGTGGTCAAGCTGGAGGTCCTCAAATCCCTCCGTTATTTCTGGCCCACCGTCACCCTGCATATCCTTCCGGAATCAGACGACAGTGAAAAGTTACGCCGGTTCAGAAGGTCGAACTTGGCCGACAACCGCCTTGACTTTTAAGTTCTGCCATTGCGTCATAAGGTGGCAATTTTGAGACTCCGTGATAAAATCCACGGGGTAGCTAGCAGGAGCCGTCAAGACATGCTCCGGCTGAAGCAGCTCGGTGGAAGCCACACTGCTTCTCCGCTGAGATGGCGGGGTAGCTTCGGGGGAAGCTTCGGCAGGTCGTTTGCTGCGATCTGCTTCTCGTTCCTCTAGCCCTTGTACCCTTGCGTGCAACGCCTCCAGTTGGCTATGCTCCACTTTCTTCCTCCTCTCATGGCATTTGTAACCGCCTTCGTCTGGAAAACCAACCTTCCACGGAATGGAGCCTGGCGTGCCTCGTGTCCGTCCAGGGTGCTCAGGATTCCTGAGGGCCATTGTGAGCTCGTCCTTCTCCCTGTCTGGAACGAACGTCCCTTGCTGCGCTGCATCGATATAGTGCCGAAGCCTGTTGACTGGTATTTTCAGTTGCTCGTCCGTCCAACGACACTTCCATACGAGGTCCAAGATTCCGCCAGCCCGAAGAACCAAGTCCGGCAACGGTCTGGCCAGTTCATTGTCTCTGGTTTGATCCCTTTATCAAGCAGATCATTCTCAGCCTTGGACCACTTAGACCGGGCTTTGAGGTAGCCACCTAACCCCGTGCGATGGTGAAACTTCTTCTTCACAGCATTTTGCTTGTTTGTCGCCGACATCTTCTTACTCTTTTCCGATGTCTTGTGGGCCACAAATGTGGGCCAGTGATCTCTGATCTTCTCATATTTGCCGATGAATTCTGGTGTCTTTTCTTTGTCTACAAACTTTTTCAGCTCTTTCCTCCACCTCCTGAATAGGCCTGCCATCTTCTTAAGAGCACAAGACTTGATTAATTTCTCTTTAACTGGCTTCTCCGGATCCTCCTCTGGCGGTAGGGTGAAATTTGCCTTCAGCTCAGTCCAAAGATCATCTTTCTACATATCATTGACATAAGACACCTCAGGGTCTTCCTCCTTAGGCTTATACCATTGGTGGATGCTGATCGGGATCTTGTCCCTAACAAGAACCCCGCACTGAGTAGCAAATGTGTTCTTTGTCCGGATGGGATCAATCGGTTCGCCGTCGCGCGCGATTGCTGTGATCTCAAACCTTTCATCCGAGCTCAACTTTTTCTTCGGCCTCGTCTCCTTACCGGGTTGTGCTCGATCCGGAGGGCTAGAAAAAGAAGAAAGACGAGAGTTAATTAATACGTGTCATATACCAAAACAACGAATGCATCAATTAGCTAGTCGTACAGGCTTAACTAATATATATACCGCCGGACTCGGTTCGGTCACCGGAGCCGTCATCACGGTCTCCTTCTTGCACCGTCATTGGGTCACCGGAGCCGTCCTCATGGTCTCCTTCTTGCACCGGCATTGGGTCAAAGGAGCCATCATATTTATAGCCAGCTTTTTCACGCTGTCCTTCCAGACCATCGGTGTCGTTCAGAAATGATAAGACGGCATCACTTCCTTCTGCGATTATCTCCCCCAACATCGCTTCTGTTGTTTCGTCTCGGGGGTGTCCATAGTTTCTACAAATATTTACAACATGGCATTTATTATTCAAACATGACAGATATGGATATATTAGTGGCAAACGTAGAACTAGCTAGCTAATCACAGTAAGGAATCATATTAATTGGTGGCCTCGACAACGCTTCAAGGGGGTAATATCGACAACGACGAGATACATACACGGGAAAATAATGTTATTGGGGAGGGGGTATATCGAATTTCCACGTGTTGAAGTTATCGGAGGGGTATATGACCCCCCCACGTGTTGAAGTTATCGGGGGGTTATATCGACAACCACGACATACGTACATGGGAAAATAATAGTAACGGGAGGGTATATCGACCCCCACGTGTTGAAGTTATCGGAGGGGGTATATCGATCGACCCCCCATGTGTTGAAGTTATCGGAGTTTATATCGACATGACATACGTACATGGGAAGCGGGGAGGGTATATCGATCCCCCTCGTGTTGAAGTTATCGGAGGGGGTATATCGAATTTCCATGTGTTGAAGTTATCGGAGGGGTTTATATCGACAACGACGACATACGTACATGGGAAGATAATAGTAACGGGGAGGGGGTATATCAACCCCCCCACACGTGTTGAAGTTATCGGTAGGGGGTATATCGATCGACCCCCACGTGTTGAAGTTATCGGGAGTTTATATCGACATGACATACGCACATGGGAAAATAATATTATCGGGAAGGGTATATCGACCCCCCTCGTGTTGAAGTTATGGGGAGGGTATATGGATCTATTTACGCACCCGATAAAACATAAGAAAACAAAGAAGAAATAAAAAAGAGGAGAAGAAGAAAGGAATAGAGGAGAAGATCGAAGAAAAAAAGAAGAAAAAGAAGAAAAAAGGAGAAGAAGAAAGGAATAGAGAGAAGAAGAAAAATAGAAATTTCTATTTTTCTTCTTCTCCTCTATTCCTTTCTTCTTCTCCTCTTCCTTTTCTTCCCTCTTCTTCTCCTCTTCCTTTTCTTCCTCTCCTCTTCTTCTCCTTTTCCACTTCTTATTTTCCTTTTTCCTCTTCTAAATATATAAAACTTTTCTAAAAATGAAACTAACCTAAAATGTACTAAATCAGAGAACATATATAGATAATCCTTTTCTAAATATATAAATCTAACTTTTGCATATATGAACATATATACACGGAGAACATACAAACATATATACATTTTTATAAAGAAGCAAAATACAAATCATCATATATATGAAAAAAAATCTGAAAAGAAGCAATATACACAATACATATACTCACATATATACACATATATATATATATATAATCTGTAAAAAAACAAGCATGTAATATAAGAAGAAAAAAAATAGGGGAAGGGACCCGGCCGGACCAACCTAGGGGCAAGGGCGCGGGTTCGGCGGCGAGGACGGCAACGGGCAAGGCGCGTTCATGGCGCGTAGGGCCGGCGCCGGCAGGGCGACGGCGGCAAGGAAGGGGGCGGCAGGGCAGGCGGCGACGGCGAGGCGGGCGGGCCTTGGCATGACGCTGTGGGCAGGGCTACGAGCTGGCGCAAGCATCGAGCGAGGGCACGGGCGACAGCGAGCGGGCGGCGACGGCGACCTCGGGCGGCTAGGGGAGGCGACGGCGACGCCGGGCAGGCGGCGTCGAGGAGTAGCGCAAAGAGCAGCAGCGTTGGAGAGAAGAATGGCGTGGGGGAAATTTCCCAAGTGTTTGGTTATATAAGAAGGCTTTGGTCCCGGATCGTGGCACAACCGGAATGACGCCCTTTGGTCCAGTTCGTTGCCACCAACCGGGACCAAAGGCTGTTTTCAACAGCCCAAAGGGCGGAAGCGGCGACCTTTGGTCCCGGTTGGTGGCACCAACCGACTAAGGGGGGATTGGTACCGTTGGTAGCACCAACCGGGACTAATCACCTTTAGTCCCGGTTGGTACCACCAACCGGGACGAATGGGCCTTGCACAGGCGTGGTGGTGGGAGTTTAGTCCCACCTCTCTAGCCGAGAGAGAGAGACGCACTGTTTATAAGGTGCGATCGCGCCAACCCTCTCGAGCTCCTCTCTAAAGCGAGCTTCGGGCCTAATCTGTCTCTATGTGCACAATGGGCCCTCTTGGCTTACTACGGGCCTGAATCCTGGCCCATTGTTAGGTTTCTAGTCGTATTCAGGCCGTGGGGGCCTAGTAGGAGGCACTTTCTTTGTTTTTTTGTTTTCTTTACTTATTGTTGCTAATTTTATTTTATTTTCCAGTTTTTTTTGTTTTCTGCATTATTTATTTTGTTTTGTTTTTTGCTTTATTTTTTAATTCTTTTTGCTTTTAGTTTTAGAAAAAATATAAACTTTTTGTTAGTGCCATTAGTTTTCAAATTTGAAAACACTTTTTTTGTTTTTTTGTTTTCTTTCTTGCTTTATTTATTTTATTTTGTTTCTACATACAACAAAATACTTATTGTTGCTATTTTTATTTTTTTCTAGTTTTTTGTTTTGTTTTCTGCATTATTTATTTTCTTTTGTTTTTTGCTTTATTTTTTAATTCTTTTTTGCTTTTAGTTCTAGAAAAATTATAAAATTTCTGTTAGTGCCATTAGTTTTCAAATTTGAAAACACTTTTTTTGTTTTTTTTGTTTTGTTTGTTGCTTTATTTATTTTATTTTGTTTCTACTTACAAGAAAATACTTATTGTTGCTATTTTTATTTTGTTTCCAGTTTTTTGTTTTGTTTTCTGCATTATTTATTTTCTTTTTGTTTTTGCTTTATTTTTAATTCTTTTTGCTTTTAGGTCAAGAAAATTATAAACTTTCTGTTAGTGCCAATAGTTTTTGAAAAATTATAAACTTTCTGTTAATGCCATTAGTTTTCAAATTTGAATAGTTAAAATTTGAATTCTTTGAAATTTGTGTGAATCACAAGTTTGTGATTAAGTTTACTAAAAAAATGAACATAGATGCGCCTATAGAGAAAATTCAACCTAAATTCATAATAAATTTCTATGAATTTCAGAGAAATTCACTATGAATTTAGGTCAAATTCTCGTATAGGGGCATCTATTTTCACTTTGAGAGGAGCTTCAGCAAGGCAGAGAGGGACGGCTTATAAACCGTGTGAGCGCCCTTCGGTTGGCGAGGTGGGACTAAACTCGAGCGAACGAGGACCAACCCTTTAGTCCCGGTTTGTGGCAGAAACCGACTAATGGTCATGGGCCAGGGCGAGGCGCATTGGTCCCGGTTCGTGCGTGGAACCGGGACCAAAAGGTCCAGATGAACCGGGCCCAATGGCCCACGTGGCTGCCCTCTTGAGAGTGTTCTTGGTGAGAACATAGTTGAAAAGGAGCGAACTGGGATTAATGGTATTACGAGGCCGAACCATAAGACATTAAAGCATTTCAAATGAACTCTGAAAAAGTTGAAAGTTGGCATGGTATCATAATTTCACCCTCATAGCATGTGCATGTACAAAACAGACAATGGTATCATACTCGTGCCTGTTACAAAGTTGGCATGGTATCATCATAATAGTTGCGGGAGAAAGTCTTCACTTTTTCTTCGCTAGTGTCATTTCCTTATTGCGCAGAATCCATGGATAATCTTCATCGTTTATCAGGATGCTCGGGTCAGCCTTGACTTTGAAGGGAGGAATTTCATGAAACTTTTCATAATCTTTAGACATGTCTGCCTTGCCCTCCACTCCCACGATGTCCCTTTTTCCCGAAAAGAACTATGTGGCGCTTTGGCTCATCGTATGATGTATTCGCTTCCTTATCTTTTCTTTTCTCGGTGCCGTAGACATGTCCTTCACATAGATAACCTGTGCCACATCATTGGCTAGGACGAATGGTTCGCCGGTGTACCCAAGATTTTTCAGATCCACCGTTGTCATTCCGCATCGTGGGTCTACCTGCATTCCACGCGTCCTGACAGATTGACCCATTTGCACTTAAACAAAGGGACCTTAAAATCATGTCCGTAGTCAAGTTCCCATATGTCCACTATGTAACCATAATATGTGTCCTTTCCCCTCTCGGTTGTTGCATCAAAGCGGACACCGCTGTTTTGGTTGGTGCTCTTTTGATCTTGGTCAATCGTGTAAAATGTATTCCCATTTATCTCGTATCCTTTCCAAATCTTAAAAGTCGAAGATGTTAAACTGGACAACAAGTTCAGATCATCACAAACAGTGTTGTCACCTCGAGACGTGTTTCCAACCAATTGCTGAAAGTCCTGATGTGTTCACATGTAATCCGGTCGTCGCCTTTGCTCCCGGTGTTTGGGCGCAGACTGTTCTTGTGTTCATCGACATACGGGTCACCAAGGTAGAGTTACAGAGAACTGTAGTGTGCTTGAGACAGAAAATATCCGTCCCTGCATATTATTGAGTCCCTTCCAAGCGTGCCTTTTCCAGTCAATCTCCCCTCATATCGCGATTTAGGGAGACCTATCTTCTTAAGGCCAGGAATGAAGTCAACACAAAACCCGATGACATCCTCTGTTTGATGGCCTATGGAGATGCTTCCTTCTGGCCTAGCAGCAGTTCTGGACATATTTCTTTAGGACTCCCATGAACCTCTCAAAGGGGAACATATTGTGTAGAAATACGGGGCCCCAGAATGACAATCTCGTCGACTAGATGAACTAGGACGTGCGTCATGATATTGAAGAAGGATGGTGGGAACACATCACTCCTTAGCCTTGGTACGATTTCTGGGTCGATCACCTTCTGAGAGATTGCATTGAGGAATGCA
The DNA here is from genome assembly GCA_021605145.1 of Aegilops bicornis. NCBI lineage: Eukaryota > Viridiplantae > Streptophyta > Magnoliopsida > Poales > Poaceae > Aegilops > Aegilops bicornis. Next base: position 1,972,901 of record JAHIAL010000052.1, read on the forward strand.
CATAGCTTCACAATGGCTAATAGGACGTTTTCCGGTGAAAGCCTCAATGCAAGCTGGAAGCGATTGCGTCATAATCACGTGGCAGTCATGAGACTTTAGGTTCTGGAACTTTTTCTGGCATATTTATTATTCCCTTTATATTCGACGAGAAGCCGGGCCGACCTTCATAATCGAGTAGGCATTCAAAGAAGATTTCTTTCTCTTCTTTCGTAAGAGCGTAGCTGGCGGGACCTTCATCTTGCCCGGAGGCATGCCGTCTTTTTAAATGTAAAGCGTTGCAGGTCCTCCCGTGCCTCTCGTGTGTATCTTTTGTCTTTCCATACACGCCCAAGAAACCTAGCAGGTTCACGCAAAGGTTCTTCGTCACATGCATCACGCCGATTGAAGAGCGGACCTCTAGGTCTTTCCAGTAGGGTAGGTCCCAAAATATAGATTTCTTCTTCCACATGGGTGCGTGTCCCCCAGCGTCATTTGGAACAGCTAGTGCGCCGGGACCCTTTCCAAATATTACGTGTAAATCATTGACCATAGCAAGTACGTGATCACCGGTACGCATGGCGGGCTTCTTCCGGTGATCTGCCTCGCCTTTGAAATGCTTGCCTTTCTTTCGACATTGATGGTTGGTCGGAAGAAATCGACGATGGCCCAGGTACACATTCTTCCTACAGCTTCCGGTATATACTATCGGTGTCAAGTAAGCGGTGCGTGCATGCGTGGTATCCCTTGTTTTGTCTGTCCTGAAAGGTTCTTGAGAGCGGCCAATCGTTGATGGTCACGAACATCAACGCCTTTAGGTCAAATTCCTCCTGTTTGTGCTCATCCCACGCATCGTACACCGCTTCCATTCCACAGCTGTAAAAGTTCTTCAACTAATGGCCTCAGGTACACATCAATGTCGTTGTCGGGTTGCTTAGGGCCTTGGATGAGAAGTGGCATCATAATGAACTTCCGCTTCATGCACATCCAAGGAGGAAGGTTATACATACATAGAGTCACGGGCCAGGTGCTGTGATTGCTGCTCTGCTCCCCGAAAGGATTAATGCCATCTGCGCTTAAAGCAAACCATACGTTCCTTGGGTCACTTGCAAACTCATCCCAGTATTTTCTCTCTATTTTTCTCCACTGCGACCCATGAGCGGGTGCTCTCAACTTCCCGTCTTTCTTACAGTCCTCACGTTGCCATCGCATCAACTTGGCATGCTCTCCGTTTCTGAACGGACGTTTCAACCGTGGTATTATAGGAGCATACCACATCACCTTCGCAGGAACCCTCTTCCTGGGGGGCTCGCCGTCAACATCACCATGGTCATCTCGTTTGATCTTATACCGTAATGCACCGCATACCGGGCATGCATTCAGATCCGGTACGCATCAGCGTAGAGGATGCAACATTAGGGCATGCATGTATCTTCTGCACCTCCAATCCTAGAGGGCATACGAGCTTCTTTGCTGCGTATGTACCGTCGTGCAATTCGTTATCCTTTAGAAGCTTCTTCTTCAATATTTTCAGTACCTTCTCAAATCCTTTGTCGCACAAAGCATTCTCTGCCTTCCACCGCAGCAATTCCAAAGACGGTACCAAGCTTTGTGTTGCCATCTTCGCAATTGGGGTACAACCCTTTTTTGTGATCCTCTAACATGCGATCGAACTTCAGCTTCTCCTTTTGACTTTCGCATTGCGTCCTTGCATCGACAAAGTGACCATGGAGATCATCATCATCGTGCACATCGTCTGGTTCCTCTTGATCTTCAGCATTTCGCCCGCTGCAGCATCATCGCGGCACATCGTCTGGTTCCTCTTGATGTTCAAGAGCATCACCGTATTTAGGGGCACATAGTTGTCATCGTACTCTTCTTCTTCGCCGCCTTCCATCATAACCCTTATTTCTCCGTGCCTCGTCCAAACATTATAGTATGGCATGAAACCCTTGTAAAGCAGGTGGGTGTGAAGGATTTTCCGTCGAGTAAGACTTCGTATTCCCACATATAGGGCATGGACAACACATAAAACCATTCTGCTTGTTTGCCTCAGCCACTTCGAGAAAATCATGCACGCCCTTAATGTATTCGGAGGTGTGTCTGTCACCGTACATCCATTGCCGGCTCATCTGTGTGCATTATATATAATTAAGTGTGTCAAAAATCATTACGGAAAATCATGAATAGATAATTATGTGACCAAATTAATAGAAGTTCATCATCACATTAAAACCAAAGTACATACATAGTTCTCATCTAACAACATAAAGGTCTGCAGAGCATCTAAATTAATTAAACCATACATTGAAACTATGTAAAACATTTCAATGCGAAAACAAATGCGATCATAATCGCAACCAAGGTAACAACTGATCCAACGGCATAATGATAGCAAGCCTCGGTATGAATGGCATATTTTCTAATCTTTCTAATCTTCAAGCGCATTGCATCCATCTTGATCTTGTGATCATCGACGACATCCGCAACATGCAACTCCAATATCATCTTCTCCTCCTCAATTTTTCTTATTTTTTCCTTCAAGAAATTGTTTTCTTCTTCAACTAAATTTAACCTCTCAACAATAGGGTCGGTTGGAATTTCCGGTTCAACAACCTCCTAGAAAAATAAAATCTATGTCACGTTGGTCGGCATAATTTTCATAAACAATAAATTAGCCAATAGTTATGAAAAGATAATATATATACCACACCCGAATCATAGACAGGACGAGGGCCGACGGGGGCGGATACCAAAACCATCGCACTATATAAGATGCAATAATAAAAGTAAGAAAATAATACAAGTATCTATCTAAACATACAAGTAAGAATATGTTTCCTTTCGTAAAGAAGATAAGAACAAGAGGCTCACCACGGTGGTGCCGGGCGATGAGATCGGCGCGGTGATCGGCGGCAGTGAAGACGAGGACGGGCGTGACGGACCGCTAAACCTAGACAAATTTTGAGGAAAATGGAGCTTGGAGGTCGAGCTTGGAGAGGAGCAAGCTTAAGTAGTGTGGCTCGGGCATTCCATCGAACACCTTGTGTGCATAGGAGGTGAGCTAGAGCACCACCAAGCCCTCTCCCCTCGGGCGGCCAGAAAACAGAGCAGTGTGCTCTGCTCTTACGCCGAGGGCTATATATAGGCACCTCATTGATCCCGGTTGGTGGCATGAACCGGGACTAAAGGGCAGCCTTTGGTCCCGGTTCAAGCCACCAACCGGGACCAATGGTGGTGGGCCAGGAGCGAGGCCCATTGGTCCCGGTTCGTCCCACCAACTGGGACCAAAAGGTCCAGACGAACCGGGACCAATGGCCCACGTGGCCCGGCCGGCCCCCGGGGCTCACGAACCGGGTCCAATGCCCCCATGGGTCCCGGTTCTGGACTGAACCGGGACTAATGGGCTGACCCGGCCTGGACCTTTGCCCCCTTCTCTATTAGTGTAGGAAGCAAACATTTTCCCTTCTAAAGGATGGTAGATGAGTCATATGCCAACATGGTACAAGATATGCATGTAAATTGCAAATAATGATGCATAAAGAAAAAAGGTTACTTGAAATTCGAAATGGAAAAGCCTAGAGATAAATATATGGATCTCTTTTTTTATTATCAAAATGACAGGGGAAGACAACTAAACATGCAAGAAACACTAAGGAATTTTAGGTGTCATCTTTACCAAATATTATGAGCTACCAAGGTAATTGTATAATCACCAAAATGAGTGCTAAAGCGAGTAACTTGAGGATCTGGGAGCAAACACAGGTTTTTTTTTGCCCAAGCATTACGAAGGAACTTGGACCCAACACAATAAATCTCAAAAAAGAAAAACAATAGTGTAAGCTACACAATATTTCATCGTATTAACATGATTACGAAAGGAAAAGATTCATCATGTACTTCAAATATCTTGGAGACACTGAAGCTCGGACGTTTCTCCTCATACGCTGAGATAAATGGGTAGTGAAATATCTTGGAACAGGTTAGTAAGATATACTCCCTCCGTAACTTAAAAAATACCTTTTTAATAGTGTCATGGTGTAAAAGAAGGTCTTATGTTAAGTTACAGAGGAAGTATGTCCATGCTATATCTGACCAGTAACCAACTACTTTGTTAAGCAAAAGAAAGAAACGGAAGTCTCTAACGTTGCAAAAGAAAGGATAAACCATTTGAATTTTTCCTTCCACAAAGATCTTTGAGATAATATGAGTTAGGGTGAACTTATATTCAAAATCCTTCAATTCCAATATCAACATCTATCACTTGCTCCACGGTATTAATTAAAATTTTCAGACAGGCAGCAACAGACATTTTGTCGAATATATAGCATACAAATGAATAAATGTTGGGAATTGAGGTCCTCATTTGAGTTTTAGGATGGGAGGACTGAGACGTGTGAGCTAGCGCTGCCAGGGAATGATTTTCATCCTCCCGCTGTCGGCGCTGTCCATAGGCCCTTGCCGCTTGCCATATTGGTACCTTGTTTTGAGAATCTTTTCTTATTGTACGGAATCGATTGGGTAGGTTTTTTAGGGGTAATTGGTTGTTCTTTTAGCACAATCCACTAGGTTTATTGATTAATAATCATTGGAATACAAAGAGTGTCATGGGGCAGACCAAGCAATGTGTGTGTCCCGTGATCTAAAGTAGATGCAAACCTAGCTAGATTGTGGGCTTCATAATTTGAGCCTCTTTTTTCATGGACAAAATATAAGGTGAAAGCAGATCTAGAAGCATTAATATCCTTGATAACCACCTCATATTTACCACCTTGAAAACTGGCGATGTCATTTACCACGTTTAGACAACCCGTTGCAATATGCACCCTCTAGAGATTCATGTCCATAGCAAACGCAATACCTTAGCGACAAGCACTAACTTCCAGGATTGCAAGATCAGTAACCCTCCGGCAAGACAAGAGCTAAAGCGCCCAAAAATAATCGCTGATCATCCCTACAGACCGCAGCAGCTGTACCAATAAGCCTGACCTGGAGATGCCACCATCCACATTAATTTTGGCGGACCCATCAGGTGGAAATTTTCAGGCCGAAGTGTTCTCCACTAGTCCTGCACGCGATATAGGTTTTTACATGCAGTTTTTTAGCTCATCAAGTTCAAGATATACCAAGTCACAAATTCATGCCCTCAAAAAAAAGTCACAAATTCATGTGTACCAAAAGGAGTTTGAAAAATTCTCACATGAATCGTCTTCCTCCTCGCCGTCCAGATTGCGCACAGCGTGACCACCAAACGGGTATGTTGCTCAAGTGATATGGACTCAAACATTGAGAATAGCCTTGATTTGTGGTCTGATTCATTCATAGCCATCATATGCTCCAATAAGTCCCCATCAACCAACGCCTACACACATCGGATCATCGAACACTCAACGAGGGAACACTTCCATGAATCCTTGGCGCCACACAGGAAACAAACTGGGGTGGTGCTCATCTTGCGGTGCTTTTCTAACATCTTTTTTTTGAGACATGCTTTTCTAACATCTTCTCATGGTAAGGTAATCTGCTAGGTGGCTTGACTTGTTCGCTTTTGTACTTCAGCTGTTCGTGTTGGGAACGTAGTAATTTCAAAAATTTCCTACGCACACGCAAGATCATGGTGATGCATAGCAACAAGAGGGGAGAGTGTGTCCACGTACCCTCGTAGACCGAAAGCGGAAGCGTTAGCACAACGCGGTTGATGTAGTCGTACGTCTTCACGGCCCGACCGATCAAGCACCGAAAGCACGGCACCTCCGAGTTCTAGCACACGTTCAGCTCGATAGCGTCCCTCGAACTCCGATCCAGCCGAGTGTCGAGGGAGTGTTCCGTCAGCACGACGGTGTGGTGACGACGACGATGTTCTACCGACGCAGGGCTTCGCCTAAGCACCGCTACGATATTATCGAGGAGGACTATGGTGGAGGGGGGCACCGCACACGGCTAAGAGATCAATGATCAATTTTTGTCTCTAGAGGTGCCCCCCTGCCCCCGTATATAAAGGAGCAAGGGGGGAGGCGGCCTGCCAAGGAGGACGGCGCGCCAAGGGGGGAGTCCTACTCCCACCGGGAGTAGGACTCCTCCTTTCCTTGTTCAAGTAGGAGAGAAGGAAAGAGGAGGAGAGGGAGAAGGAAAAGGGGGCTGCACCCCTTGTCCAATTCGGACCAGAGGGGGGGGGGGGCAGGCCTCCTTCCTTTTGGCCTCTCTCCTCTATTCCCGTATGGCCCAATAAGGCCCATATCCTGCCCGGCGAATTCCAGTAACTCTCCGGTACTCCGAAAAATACCCGAATCACTCGGAACCTTTCCGAAGTCCGAATATAGTCATCCAATATATCGATCTTTACGTCTCGACCATTTCGAGACTCCTCGTCATGTCCCCGATCTCATCCGGGACTCCGAACTACCTTCGGTACATCAAAACACATAAACTCATAATATAACAGTCATCAAACTTTAAGCGTGCGGACCCTACGGGTTCGAGAACTTTCTAGACATGACCGAGACACATCTCCGGTCAATAAACAATAGCGGAACCTGGATGCTCATATTGGCTCCTACATATTCTACGAAGATCTTTATCGGTCAAACCGCATAACAACATACGTTGTTCCCTTTGTCGTCGGTATGTTACTTGTCCGAGATTCGATCGTCGGTATCTCAATACCTAGTTCAATCTCGTTACTGCAAGTCTCTTTACTCGTTCGTAATACATCATCCCGCAACTAACTCATTAGTTATAATGCTTGCAAGGCTTATAGTGATGTGCATTACCGAGTGGGCCCAGAGATACCTCTCCCAGCAATCGGAGTGACAAATCCTAATCTCGAAATACGCCAACCAAACAAGTACCTTTGGAGACACCTGTAGAGCACCTTTATAATCACCCGATTCGTTGTGACGTTTGGTAGCACACAAAGTGTTCCTCCGGTAAATGGGAGTTGCATAATCTCATAGTCATAGGAACATGTATAAGTCATGAAGAAAGCAATAGAAACATACTAAACGATCAAGTGCTAAGCTAACGGAATGGGTCAAGTCAATCACATCATTCTCCTAATGATGTGATCCCGTTAATCAAATGACAACTCTTTGTCCATGGCTAGGAAACATAACCATCTTTGATTAATGAGCTAGTCAAGTAGAGGCATACTAGTGACACTCAGTTTGTCTATGTATTCACACATGTATCATGATTCCGATTAATACAATTCTAGCATGAATAATAAACATTTATCATGAAATAAGGAAAATAAATAATAGCTTTATTATTGCCTCTAGGGCATATTTCCTTCAGTCTCCCACTTGCACTAGAGTCAATAATCTAGTTCACATCATCATGTGATTCAACACCTATATTCACATCTGTATGTGATTAACACCCATAGTTCACATCGTCATGTGACCAACACCCAAAGGGTTTACTAGAGTCAATAATCTAGTTCACATTGTTATGTGATTAAGACCCAAAGAGTACTAAGGTATGATCATGTTTTGCTTGTGAGAGAAGTTTAGTCAACAGGTCTGTCACATTCAGAGCCGTATGTATTTTGCAAATATTCTATATCTAGAATGCTCTGCACGGAGCTACTCTAGCTAATTTCTCCCACTTTCAATATGTATCCAGATAGAGACTTAGAGTCATCTGGATCGGTGTAAAAGCTTGCATCGATGTAACTCTTTACGACGAACTCTTTTATCACCTCCATAATCGAGAAACATCTCCTTATTCCACTAAGGATAATTTTAACTAATGTCCAGTGATATACTCCTAGATCACTATTGTACTCCCTTGCCAAACCAGGGCAGAGTATACAATAGGTCTGGTCCATAGCATGGCATACTTTATAGAACCTATGACTATGTCATAGGGAATGACTTTCATTCTCTTTCTATTTTCTGCCGTGGTCGGGCTTTCAGTCTTACTCAACTTCACACCTTGCAACACAGGCAAGAACTCCTTCTTTGACTGTTCCATTTTGAACTACTTCAAAATCTTGTCAAGGTATGTACTCATTGAAAATCTTATCAAGCGTCTTGATCTATCTCAATAGATCTTGATGCTCAATATGAAAGTAGCTTTACCGAGGTCTTTCTTTAGAAAAACTCTTATTCAAGTATCCTTTTATGCTATCCAGAAATTCCATATCATTTCGAATCAACAATATGTCATCCACATATAGTATTAGAAATGCTACAGAGCTCCCACTCTCTTTCTTGTAAATACAGGATTCTCCAAAAGTCTGTATAAAACCATATGCTTTGATCACACTATCAAAACGTTTATTCCAACTCCGAGAAGCTTGCACCAGTCCATGGATGGATCACTGGAGCTTGCACACTTTGTTAGCACCTTTAGGATTGACAAAACCTTCTGGTGGCATCATATACAACTTCTTCTTTAATAAATCCATTAAGTAATCCAGTTTTGTCATCCATTTGCCAGATTTCATAAAATGTGGCAATTGCTAACATGATTCAGACAGACTTAAGCATCGATACGGGTGATAAAATCTCATCGTATTCAACACCTTGAACTTGTCGAAAAATATTTGCGACAAGTCGAGCTTTGTAGATAGTAACACTACTATCAGCGTCTGTCTTCCTCTTGAAGATCCATTTATACAATATGGCTTGCCGATCCTCGGGCGACTCCACCAAAGTCCACACTTTGTTCTCATACATGGATCCCATCTCAGATTTTATGGCCTCAAGCCATTTCCCGGAATCTGGGCTCATCATCGCTTCCTCATAGTTCGTAGGTTCATCATGGTCTAGTAACATGACTCCAGAACAGGATTACCGTACCACTCTGTTGCGGACTGTACTTTGGAAGACCTACGAGGTTCTGTAGTAACTTAATCTAAAGTTTCATGATCATCATCATTAGCTTCCTCACTAATTGGTGTAGGAATCACTGGAACTGATTTCTGTGATGAACTACTTTCCAATTCGGGAGCAGGTACTGTTACCTCATCAAGTTTTACTTTCCTCCCACTCACTTCTTTCGAGAGAAACACCTTCTCTAGAAAGGATCCATCTTAGCAACGAATATCTTGCCTTCGGATATGTGATAGAAGGTGTACCCAACAATTTCCTTTGGGTATTCTATGAAGACGCACTTCTCCGATTTGGGTTCGAGCTTATCAGGTTGAAACTTTTCACATAAGCGTCGTAGCCCCAAACTTTTAAGAAACGACAACTTTGGTTTCTTGCCAAACCACAGTTCATAAGGTGTCGTATCAACGGATTTTGATGGTGCCCTATTTAAAGTGAATGCAACTGTCTCTAATGCATAACCCCAAAACGATAGTGGTAAACCGATAAGAGACATCATAGATCGCACCATACCCAATAAAGTGCGGTTACGACGTTCGGACACACCATAACACTATGGTGTTCCAGGTGGCGTGAGCTGTGAAACTATTCCACATTGTTTTATATGAAGACCAAACTCGTAACTCAAATATTCATCTCCATGATCAGATCGCAGAAACTTTATTTTCTTGTTACGATGATTTTCCACTTCACTCTGAAATTCTTTGAACCTTTCAACTATTTCAGACTTATGTTTCATCAAGTAGATATACCCATATCTTCTCAAATCATCTGTGAAGGTCAGAAAATAACGATATCCGCCACGAGCCTTAATACTAATTGGTCTGCATACATCAGTATGTATTATTTCCAACAAGTCAGTAGCTCGTGCCATTGTTCCGGAGAACGGAGTTTTAGTCATCCTGCCCAAAAGGCACGGTTCGCAAGCATCAAATGATTCATAACCAAGTGATTCCGAAAATCCATCTTTATGGAGTTTCTTCATGCGCTTTTCACCGATATGACCCAAACGGCAGTGCCACAAATAAGTTGCACTATCATTATTAACTTTGCATCTTTTGGCATCAATATTATGAATATGTGTATCACTACGATCGAGATCCAACAAACTATTTTCATTGGGTGTATGACCATTGAAGGTTTTATTCATGTAAACAGAACAACAATTATTCTCGACTTTAAATGAATAACCGTATTGCAATAAACATGATCAAATCATATCCATGCTCAACGCATAAGCGCCAAATAACATTTATTTAGGTTTAACACTAATCCCGAAAGTATAGGGAGTGTGTGATGATGATCATATCAATCTTGGAACTACTTCCAACACTCATCGTCGCTTCCCCTCAACTAGTCTCTGTTTATTATGTAACTCTTGTTTCGAGTTACTAATCTTAGCAACCGAACAAGTATCAAATACTCAGCGGCTACTATAAACACTAGTAAGGCACACATCAATAACTCAGATATCAAATATACCCTTGTTCACTTTGCCATCCTTCTTATCCACCAAATATTCAGGGCATTTCCATTTCTAGTGACCATTTCGTTTGCAGTGTAAGCACTCAGTTTCAGGCTTTGGTCCAGCTTTGGGCTTCTTTGCGGGAGTGACAACTTGCTTGTCATTCTACTTGAAGTTCCCTTTCTTTCCCTTTGTCCTTTACTTGAAACTAGTGGTCTTGTCAATCATCAACACTTGATGCTCTTTCTTGCTTTCTACCTTCGTTGCTCTCAACATCGCGAAGAGCTCGGGAATCGTTTTAAATGCGTCCTTGACATCAGTAGTTCATCACGAAGTTCTACTAACTTGGTGATGGTGACTAGAGAACTCTATCAATCACTATCTTATCTGGAATATTAACTCCCACTTGATTCAAGCGATTGTAGTACTCAGACAATCTAAGCACTTGCTCACTAGTTGAGCAATTCTCCTCTATCTTTTAGGTGAAGTATTTGTCAGAGGTCTCATACCTCTTGACACGGGCATGAGTCTGAAATACCAATTTCATCTCATGGAACATCTCATATGTTCCGTGACGTTTCAAAAACGTTTTTGTAGTCCCGGTTCAAAGCCATAAAGCATGGTGCACAAAACTATCAAGTATTCATCATATTGAGCTAGCCAAACGTTCATAACGTCTGCATCTGCTCCTGCAATAGGTCTGTCACCTAGCGGTGCATCAAGGACATAATTCTTTTGTGCAGCAATGAGGATAAACCTCAGATCACAGACCAAGTCCGCATCATTGCTACTAACATTTTCCAACATAGTTTTTCTCTAGGAACATATCAAAATTAACCTATTGAAGCAACAACGCGAGCTATTGATCTACAACATAATTTGCAAAATACTACCAGGACTAAGTTGATGATAAATTTAAGTTCAATTAATCATATTACTTAAGAACTCCCACTTAGATAGACATCTCTAATCATCTAAGTGATCACGTGATCCAAATCAACTAAACCATAACCGATCATCACGTGAAATGGAGTAGTTTTCAATGGTGAACATCACTATGTTGATCATATCTACTATATGATTCACGCCGACCTTCGGCCTCAAGTGTTCCGAGGCCATATCTGCATATGCTAGGCTCGTCAACTTTAACCTGAGTATTCTGCGTGTGCAAAACTGGCTTGCACTCGTTGTAGATGGACGTAGAGCTTATCACACCCGATCATCACGTGGTGTTTGGGCACGATGAACTTTGGCAACGGTGCATACTCAGGGAGAACACTTTTATCTTGAAATTTAGTGAGAGATCATCTTATAATGCTACCGTCAATCAAAACAAAATAAGATGTATAAAAGATAAACATCATATGCAATCAAAAATATGTGACATGATATGGCCATCATCACCTTGTGCCTTTGATCTCCATCTTCAAAGCGTCGTCATGATCTCCATTTTCACCGGCATGACACCATGATCTCCATCATCTTGATCTATATCAATGTGTCGTCACATGGTCGTCTCGCCAACTATTGCTCTTGCAACTATTGCTATCGCATAGGGATAAAGTAAAGCATTTATTTGGCAGTTGCATCTTATGCAATAAAGAGACAAGCATAAGGCTTCTGCCAGTTGCCGATAACTTCAACATGATCATCTCATACAACAACTTATATCTCATCATGTCTTGACCATATCACATCACAACATGCCCTGCAAAAACAAGTTAGACGTCCTCTACTTTGTTGTTGCAAGTTTTACATGGCTGCTACGGGCTGAGCAAGAACCGTTCTTACCTACGCATCAAAACCACAACGATAGTTCATCAAGTTAGTGATGTTTTAACCTTCTCAAGGACCGGGCGTAGCCACACTCGATTCAACTAAAGTTGGAGAAACTGACACCTGCCAGCCACCTGTGTGCAAAGCACGTCGGTAGAACCAGTCTCGCGTAAGCGTACGCGTAATGTCGGTCCGGGCCGCTTCATCCAACAATACCGCCGAACCAAAGTATGACATGCTGGTAAGCAGTATGACTTGTATCTCCCACAACTCACTTGTGTTCTACTCGTGCATATAACATGAACGCATAAAACCTAGGCTCGGATGCCACTGTTGGGGAACGTAGTAATTTCAAAAATTTCCTACGCACACGCAAGATCATGGTGATGCATAGCAACAAGAGGGGAGAGTGTGTCCACGCACTCGTGAGACCGAAGCGGAAGCGTTAGCACAACGCGGTTGATGTAGTCGCACGCCTTCACGGCCCGACCGATCAAGCACCGAAAGCACGGCACCTCCGGAAGTTCTTGCACACGCTCAGCTCGATGACATCCCTCGAACTCCAATCCAGCCGAGTGTCGAGGAGAGTTCCACAAGACGACGGCGTGGTGACGATGATGATGTTCTACCGACACAGGGCTTCGCCTAAGCACCGCTACGATATTATCGAGGAGGACTATGGTGGAGGGGGGCACCGCACACGGCTAAGAGATCAATGATCAATTGTTGTCTGTAGAGGTGCCCCCCTGCCCCCGTATATAAAGGAGCAAGGGTGGAGGCGGCCGGCCAAGGAGGAGGGCGCGCAAAGGGGGGAGTCCTGCTCCCACCGGGAGTAGGACTCCTCCTTTCCTTGTTGGAGTAGGAGAGAAGGAAAGAGGAGGAAGGGAGAAGGAAAAGGGGGCTGCACCCCTTGTCCAATTCGGACCAGAGGGGGGACGCAGGCCTCCTTCCTTTTGGCCTCTCTCCTCTATTCCCGTATGGCCCAATAAGGCCCATATACTCCCCGGTGAATTCTCATAACTCTCCGGTACTCCGAAAAATACCAGAATCACTCGAAACCTTTCCGAAGTCCGGATATAGTCGTCCAATATATCGATCTTTACGTCTCAACCATTTCGAGACTCCTCGTCATGTCCCCGATCTCATCCGGGATTCCGAACTACCTTCGGTACATCAAAACACATAAACTCATAATATAACCGTCATCAAACTTTAAGCGTACGGACCCTACGGGTTCGAGAACCATGTAGACATGACCGAGACACATCTCCGGTCAATAACCAATAGCGGAACCTGGATGCTTATATTGGATCCTACATATTCTACGAAGATCTTTATCGGTCAAACAGCATAACAACATATGTTGTTCCCTTTGTCATCGGTATGTTACTTGCCCGAGATTCGATCGTCGGTATCTCAATACCTAGTTCAATCTCGTTATCGGCAAGTTTCTTTACTTGTTCTGTAATACATCATCCCGCAACTAACTCATTATTTACAATGCTTGCAAGGCTTATAGTGATGTGCATTACCGAAAGGGCCCTGCAGATACCTCTCCAACAATCGGAGTGACAAATCCTAATCTTGAAATACGCCAACCCAACAAGTACCTTTGGAGAGACCTATAGAGCACCTTTATAATCACCCAGTTACGTTGTGATGTTTGGTAGCACACAAAGTGTTCCTCCGGTAAACAGGAGTTGCATAATCTCATAGTCAGAGGAACATGTATAAGTCATGAAGAAAGCAATAGCAACATACTAAACGATCAAGTGCTAAGCTAACGGAATGGGTCAAGTCAATCACTTCATTCTCCTAATGATGTGATCCCGTTAATCAAATGACAACTCTTTGTCCATGGCTAGGAAACATAACCATCTTTGATTAATGAGCTAGTCAAGTAGAGGCATACTAGTGACACTCAGTTTGTCTATGTATTCACACATGTATCATGTTTCCGGTTAATACAATTCTAGCATGAATAATAAACATTTATCATGAAATAAAGAAATAAATAATAGCTTTATTATTGCCTCTAGGGAATATTTCCTTCAGTTCGGCCCAGCAGGAACTCATGGGCCCAAATAAATGTGGCCCAAAGCTGCACCAGAAACTAGGCCCTCTTGTTTCCCCGTTATTCGAGCGATTGTGGAGAGCAACTAGTTGACGAGTGCTCCTTCGGGAGCCTCACAACGATCAGCGCCACTTGACGTGCTCTCAGTCACCCGTCACGTGTCGTGCTCTGGGCGCTCCCTCCAGATTTTATTTTATTTTTTTGCACGCGTTTTCAGCTTTTTAAACTGTTTTTTTTCAGGTTGTTGACGTTTCGGTTTTCCACCAGTCTTCCTTAGCTTTTGGATAAAAAAATCTGAATTGTTTTTGCGCGAAAAAACATGTTTTTTTGTCTTTCGCGAGAGTCACGGTTTTTCTTCCGTGAGAGGCACGGTTTTGCTTCCGGCAGAGTCACGGTGGTGCCTCTTGGAAATGGAAAAAACACACATTCTGTTTTTTCTTTCCGCGAGAGGCACGGTCGTGCCTCTCGGAAACGAAAAAAAACATCTTTTATGTTTTTTTCCTTCCGCGAAGGGCATGGTTTTGCTTCCGCGAGAGGCACGGTTGTGCTTTCACGAGAGGCACGGCCGTGCTTCTCGAAAACGGAAAGAAAAACGCGTTTTTTATTTTTTTTCTCTGTAGCGAGAGGCACGGTTTTGCTTTCGCGAGAGGCACGGTTGTGCTTTCGCGAGGGGCACAATCATGCCTCTCGGAAACAGAAAAACGTGTTTTCTGTTTTTCCCTTCCGCGAGAGGCACGGTTGTGCTTTCGCGAGAGGCACAGCCGTGCCTCTCGGAAACGGAAAAATAAACGTGTTTTCTGTTTTTTTTCTTTGGCGAGAGGCACGGTTTTGCTTCCATGAGAGGCACCATTGTGATTTCGCGAGAGGCACGGGCATGCCTCTTTCGAAAAGGGAAAATACCCATGCTCCTGATTCGGTTTTTTCATCCGGTTTTTTTCGTGAAAAATGTTCATCAAAACCTATCAATATGGGATCTAGTTTTGAAGATCTCGACACGAGGAATCCAACGGTGAAAGCGGCTCAAAATTTGGACGCACGGTTTAAGAGATAAAACATTTTGAATAAACGGATCTACCAAAAAAAGGGAAAACTCCTAGGTTGCACCACTTTTCGCAACCTGGGGAGGTGGGAGTGATCTTTGCAAAAAGTACTCCTCAATTAGTGATTTCGGCGATCATGACTCCACTGACATACAACCAGCCAACATGTGGATTTATTATCAGCTTATCTATGAATATTATTTTAAATCTTCTCTGAATTCTTATATGCATAATTTAATATCTTTGTAATTCCCTTTGAATTATCAGTTTAGTTTGGATAACTAGATTGGTTTTTCTTGCAATGGAAGAAGTGCTTAGTTTTGGGTTCAATCTTGCGGTGTCCTTTTCTAGTGACAGTAGGGGCAGCAAGGCACGTATTGTATGTTGCCGTCGAGGATAAGAAGATGGGTTTACATCATATTGCTTGAGTTTATTCCTCTACCATCTTACTTAATCCATTACTCTATTCTTCATGAACTTAATACTCTAGATGCAGGTAGGAGTCGGTCAATGTGTAGAGTAATAGTAGTAGATGCAGGCAGGAGTCGGCCTACTTGACACAGATGTGATGCCTATAGTTCATAATCATTGCCTTAGATATCGTCATAACTTTGCGCTTTTCTATCAATTGCACAATAATTTGTTCACTCACCGTATTATTTACTATCTCGAGAGAAGCCACTAGTTAAACCTACGGCCCCCGGGTCTATTTTCTTTCATATAAGTTTCCGATCTACTATTTTGCAATCTTTTACTTTTTGATCTATAAACCAAAAATATTTACTTTACCTTTTGTTTAGTTTCATCTATCTCTATCAGATCTCAGTTTTGCAAGTAACCATGAAGGGATTGACAACCCCTTTATCGCGTTGGGTGCAAGTTGTTTGATTGTTTGTGCAGGTCTTGGTAATTTGTGCGTTGTCTCCTACTGGATTGATACCTTGATTCTCTAACTGAGAGAAATACTTATCTCTAATTTGCTGCATCACCCTTTCCTCTTTAAGGGAAAAACCAATGGAAGCTCAAGAAGTAGCAATCATGTGGAGGTTTTGATCACGAGGTGATCGAGGTGATATATTGTTTGGCCGGATAGCCAAGAGCGAGGTGGTTCTTGAGATGTTGGTTCATCAGTATTCCAGTAGTTTTATATCATGCTTAATAGTTGTTACCATCTCATAGTAGTTGTTAATTACTAAACCTGTTAATGCTATGTTGTTGTCTTGCCTTGATGCTTTTGGTTATTGTGAGCTTGCAAGTACATTCAATGTACTGACCTGGCGTGTATTGCCAGATTGCAGGTGATGTCGTGCTTGATTGATTTCTTGTCGAGGTTACCGATCGTGCGATCTAGATCATGTCCCAGCCAGAGTTCCTACGGAGTGGAGTTCACCACCTTCGTCATTGTTCCGCTACTATGAGTTGTTTCGCTGCTAGCATAGAGCTACCTTAGCAGGCGTAGTGTCGCCGTGCTGATGTGATCCTTTGTAACATCAGACTTTTGTATCCCTTATTCATTGCAATAAGAGTTGATTGGTTCTATGCCGAGCAGCGTCGTATTCCAGAAGACTTATATCGATCTCTGGGCTGGAATACGGGGCGTTCCGGTTTCTCTGAGCCGGGGTGCCACACTATAGAAACAAGTTGACACTTGAGGCAACATGGTCAAGCACCATGCATTTCTTGACTTACACATACACCACAACTGGACCACTTATTGACAGTTAGACGCTCTGCAATTCATATAAGTAGCAACTAAGCTTAACTATCCTTATCTGCAAGCCTCTTTGAGGATATTTGTTAGATCCGTACATTGCAGAGCTTGAGCTTTACTGAGATATTTAGAGATACTAAAATAGACACAAACACATAAGTACATCTGAGGTTCACATTTTTTATATATATATGAAAGTGGTATTTTTTTAATAATTTGCGTACATTTTAAAGGAATTTGGTTGAGCAAGATTTTTGAAACTAACATGTCAAACAATCTTTTGTACATCAAAAAAAGTTCTTCTTGTCATGGTGTATACGTGTGTAACAATGTCAAAGTGGTAATGTTGTAAGATACAATTGAAAATAATGGAAATTAGCATTTTATGCTAAAGTTATATTAATAAAAATAATGTGCTAAATTATTTGAATGCTTATCTATAAATAAGTAAAAATGTTTATTATAAATATGTGATGACCAATAAGGCATTTTGTCCAATATGATCTTTAGTAAGCGTTAACATATACTATTATTCATAAAGAACACATATTTTAAAGATACCAGGCAGCTTAGCTTTTATTTCCCTCCACCATATTGAATGTGATACTGTTCTAAAGGATGCTTCAATACCTTGCATTTGTTATGCGGCATAATGAAATAATTGAATATCTACAACTGTTGGACAACGGCGAGACTACTTAATGGATTTAACAGGCTGGAGTCTCCACGCCCAAAATGGTTTTTCTTAATAGTAATATTCACGGCCTAGCCCCATAAATCAAGTGTGGGCCCATCCAAATTATTGTCCATCAAATGTATCAAATTTGTACACCAAGCATTAAATCCAGCTGAGGAGCGTGCAAATGACATCGTGGAAGATGACATGAAGGCATAGGTGTCATCCACGCTAGCTTCCCTAACGATGTCGCGCCGGAAACCCTATCCACATATGGATGGGCTATGGGCGCCTGAGGTGGTGAGCGTTGGTAACAAACGGTGGAGATGGTAAAGCAGGAATAGGGGAGCTGACCATGAGCTGCGCAACGAAATACGTCCGCATGGACCGTAATGAATCAGCGAGCATGAGACGAGAAAGGGATCGTGGCATGGGAGAGAGAATGAGAGAGAGGGGGGAAGAGAAAGCCTGCGGGTTGGGTTGCCCCCACCCGTTTGGCCGTGGTGAGCCCCACGTGGCCAAAGCCAAAACGGATGGCCCATAAGATATAGGAAATGAGTCCAAATTATATAAAATAAATTGTTTTGTATTTTTTAACAAAAATAATAATAAAAGGGTTCCTAATATTTTCCCTCTTAAACTATTCCAAAAATCATCCAAAAAGTAAAAATGAAGTCAAGAATATTATTCTAGAGTACAACTCAAAATTTATTTTTCAACCAAATGTTTAGGTACTTTTTTCATGTACTTGTAGTTCAAGTTTGTATTATACCCATTTTAAATACTCAGAAATCCATTTAATTTCTTAAAATGGAAAATGAACCATGCCAAACTTTGACATGGAAAATTTAATGATATATGTTGCATGTAAAAAACAAATCAAGGTCAAACGAAGAAGTAATTGTGAATTCATCTTCAAACCTTGTGCTTTTCCTTTCAAAACTATGATTCTTCTTTGAAAATGCTTTAGTATTATAACAAATGTAAATCACAAATTTAGTTAAACCTTCTTATATTTTGACTATAACCTCTAGATGTCATATCACGACACCGTGCCTAGTTACATGTTCTTCAGACTTCATTTGCATTTATTTTACATTAGGAAACAAATAACCTCTTAGTTAGTGTTTGAATTTTCCAACCTAAATGTTTGTATTTTTTTCCTTGTATGAGACTAAAAGTATACTCAGTAACTTAAACATGGTTTTCAACTAATTTGAGGGTATTTTTCAATCTAATTGTAATAAATTTATGACTTATGAACCCTCAAAATTGCCAAATTTTGGCATAGTAAGATTTAGTAGTGCATGTACAGTGTAGGAATTAAAATCAAGATCAAACGTTAAAGCGATTGTTGTTGCCTTTAAACCACACAACATCTCTTTCAAAGCTACGATTATTCCTAAGAGATACTTTGATTTATAGGTAATGTAGATCGCAACTTTTGTCAAACCTTCCCAAATATTAAACACATACCATGGGTATCATATTTTGAAACCAGGCCACTTTTCATGTTTTACAGACTTCACTCGCAGTTTTTAAATTCATCAGGCAATAAGGTCTAAGTTAATTTTCATTTTCCCACATAAATGTTTGAATTTCAAATATTTCTTGTATAAGACCTGAAATTAACTCAACAACTGGAATATGATTTTTTTTCCAACCAATTTGTGGGCATTTTTCTTGTGTTTGTAGTTCTAAATTGAATTATATACATTAAATACCTAGAAATCTATTTAATGACTTAAAATAGAAAATGAAACCTATGCCAAATTTTGACATTGAAGATGTAATAGTGTATGTTGAGTAGAAAAAATTTCCACGTCTGACGTTGAATCAACTGTCGCTTTGCCTTCAAACCTTACACTTTCCCTTTAAGAACTACTAATCTTCAAATAGATGTTCAATTTCTATGCAATGTACATAAAGAAATTATGAAGCCTTCTCAATTTTGAACCACGGGCTCTATATATCATATCATGATGCCATGCAACTTCTCATTCTTTTTGAGACTTCATTTGAATTTTTATAAATTAAAGAAACATCCAATTTACTATGTGAATTTACCCGCCAATTTTTTTTGAGTCAAAACACTCTTTGTATAATACTGAAAATATACTCATCAACTTAAATGTGATCTTTCTACCAATTATTTAGCATTTTTCATGTACTTGTAGGTAAAATGTATGTCCATCAGATAAATATAAATCCATTTACTTATTTAACATAGAATTTGACCCCTAAATAATGCCAGACTTTAACATGGACCATATAATGTTGTATCTTGCGTGTAGAAACAACTTTGAGGTCAAACGGTGAAGTAACTATCGCCGCCATTTCAGAAACTATGACGTTGTCTTTCAAAACTGTGGCACCCCGGCTCAGAGAAAACCGGAAGGCCCCGTATTCCAGCCCAGAGATCGAGGAGAAGTCTTCTGGAATACGACACTGCTTAGCATAGAACAAACCATCTCTTTATTATTACACAAATATGAATACAAGGTCTCCGATATTACAATGAATAACATCGGTACGGCGACACTACGCCATCCTCAGTTGCTCTATGCAAGCAGCAGAACAACTCGAAGTAGCGGAATAACTCTAGCAATGAACAACGACGACGGTGGTGAACTCCACTCCGCGAGGACTCTGGCCGAACGCTTATCCTAGCTCGCATTTAACGGAAACCACGACAAGCAAGCAATCAATCCGGCATGACCTGCAAAGCGGCATGACACGCCAGTCAAGACATTGAATGTACTTGCAAGCTCACAATAACCAGAAGCATTCAAGACAAACAACAGCATGGCAATTTCAGGTTAAACAGGAATTATCAAGATATCATCAGAACAATATAACATGACCAACATAAACATGATACAGCTAGCACAGCATGAACATATTAATCCAACAATACCAGCATGCAACATGATGACACTATCCTGCACTACTATTTCTGCTCGGGTTACCTCGTAACCGACACATGCATCACTTACCAACCTCGGACATCACACGATCATCTCAGGATCAAATCAAGCTTGGTATAAACAATACCGTAGTAATCAATAAATGACCACAAGGAGCTTGACCTTTACCCACGATTCTCGCACAACATCACGAATATACGATAACTCGGTATTCTCGATACCATCGTGATCCTTGCGGCGATCACAACCCGACCAACACTTGGCCCGTGATCCTTACGGCGATCACAACCCAACCACTACATTGCCCGTGATCCTTACGGCGATCACAACCAACTTATCTCATTGTTATTAAACACATTATTCTTATTACTGCTGACTCATGGTGTGACCTTCTCTCGACCTGGGCACTTATCCGCGGGCGCGGCTATCGATAGATTAATATCCACTCTGCAGAGGTTAGTATACTGTACCCACACTACGAAACCCATGGCCTCGCACTCCCATTCGGGTGGACCAATGGCGTTCCGACAAAACCGATCTACTGCCATGACACTCTCCCGGCCACTCCGACTCAGTCCTCACTGAGCTAAGTCATGGGTGGCCCCGTGCCTACCTCCAGACACAACGACCACCGCCGTGGCCAAAACATAAACGATCCCACACGGGGATCCGCCGGCTATAACAACTACAGGCACACAAGGTTATGCCTGCTTACTGGGCTAGGGTACAGCACGCCCATAACCTTACCGGCGAGAGGCACGACAATAGACCCAGTTAGGACCGTCCCATACCGGTAAGCGTGGTTGCACTGGTCAGCATCGATTCAGCGGCACCATGACTCAGCCAACAGTTGTTCAAGTTCAATTTAATCCGGTTAAACTTGAATGCAAATATGCTGAGCCATGATAAAATAACATGATGCCAACTATAATACATGAACATGATATCAACATCACCATGAGGGTATCACATAACCATCTATCATATCATCAATAACTCATATCCACTGAGCATGGCATACTGACTAGCATGACCATCTCCAACATCAACATGTACTACTAGCAAGCATAAAAATATGAAAGGTAATACTAGCAGGTATAACATGATCACAGAGTACAAAACAACATAGCACAAAAGTGAACATGCAAATCTAGGAATCACCGAAACAACGATAACCATATTTTCAACGAGCAAATATTTAATAAAGATTCAAGTTGAAAACCATGGCTACTGCATGAATATCATGCAAGTCGGTATTGTGGCTTGCCTGGGGATGAAGAAGGCACCGGGGAGAAGTGCGGTGAAGCCGCGGAAAGGTTCGCCAGAAAACGTACTCTCTCGGAGGGGCCTGATTAAGGGCAAAGGCATAAAGGTCATTTTCACAGTGTCAAACCATAGTGAAAGCATGACCAACAGAACGGGCTCGACGAAACGAAGAAGTGGGCGTTGGTTTCACCTTATTTGGAGTTACGGTTAAAAAGATATGGAAGTTTTTCTACTAGGGACCCAACTGTAATGAAAATAATTTCAACCAGGCCCCGAATGTAAAAAAGTGAAAACGATTCTGCGGGGTTGACGCTATGGGTCCCACGGGTGGGGCCCGTCACTTATCCACGTGTGCAGGGCTGGTCAACGGCCAGAGGCCGGCAGGTGGGGCCGAGAGGGCGCAGGACCCATCGGCAGTGCCAGTGGTGTCGTCGTCTTCTTCTCGCCTCGGCCCTATCGGGCGGAGGAGGGGCACAGGCAGGGGAGGAGCGGCGAGGGGGCCGGCCAGCTCCGGCCATCTCCGGCCAGGGCGAAGCCACCGGCGGGAGCGGCCCGGAGCGGCGCTTCCATCCCCGACCAGAGGGAGGCGCGGGGAGGACAGGAGCGGTGATGGGAGGCGGCGGCAGGAGGTGGCAGAGGCGGCTCGGCGGAGGTGGATTCCGGCGATGCGGGCTGACTCCGGCGAGGCTAAGGGCGTGGGGAGGTTCGCCGGGACGTGGGGGAGGCGGTCGTGGAGACGGCAGAGAGGAAGGAGCTCCGGATGGGCTCGGTCGAGGTGGTGGCCGAGAGCAACGGCGACGGCCAAGCTTCGGGAGGCGCAGCCAGAGGGACTCCGGGGTCGAACGAGCGTGGTAGGGAGGCTCTCTGGGAGGAGGGGAACACGGTGGAGGGGTCAGGAGGTGGAGAGGAGGACTAGGCTTGCCGGAAACGAGAAGACCGGCGATGGCCGAGGCGGACTCCGGTGAAAAGAGGAGGGGGCCGAGGGCTCCGGTGGGCTAGGGAGGCAAGTGAGGAGTGGATGAGCTGCCGGAGGGCTCGGGTCGTGCTTATATAGTCGAGGGGAGGCTTTTCGGGCTCACGGGCGAGCTCCAACTTGCAAACAATGGAGGACAGAGCCGGTTTGTGGCACGGGCATGGCGTTTGCGACGCATTTAAGACGAACGGCGACGAACCATCGATGTAGGGCGATGCGGGGCATCACGGGGGAGCTCCAGGACATGAATGGAGGTCGAGATGAGGAGGGAGCCGACGAGATGAGGAAGAAGCCAGAGCGCGCAATGTGCATGACATCAGCACACTGGAGCAAACTCTGGGTTTTGGCCAGGCAGACCATGTCTACGGGATTGACCTCAGTGACCTTAGTCTAGATGAAGAAATAATTGGGTCGAGGGGCAAAGAAGAGATTTGCACTAAGCTCCAAAGTAAATCAATAGGAAGGTGTTTGTAACTTGCTGTGGTTAAACCAGCTAGGTAAATCAGTAACTATCTTGTCTGGGAGGTTTAGCTACCGAAGAAATTTCATCATGGAGGTTTTGAGGGTAAAAGGATCAATATTTACTGCAGTTGCTTCACAACTGCATACTTGGTCCAGAAATAAAGATCAGGATGGTGCACTCACATGGAGTGTCA
This sequence comes from Aegilops bicornis, assembly GCA_021605145.1. Taxonomy (NCBI): domain Eukaryota; kingdom Viridiplantae; phylum Streptophyta; class Magnoliopsida; order Poales; family Poaceae; genus Aegilops; species Aegilops bicornis. The sequence goes on from JAHIAL010000052.1 coordinate 1,996,275, forward strand.
AATTGGGCTTAAATTAAGCAAAGCTTAGTCATTTGGTCATATGATGATGCTGTAAAAAGCTCATGTCAAATGGACAAGCCAAAATGGCACTTGCTTCACAAACACCTCTGCTGACCAGAAACTTGGAATAATTATGGTGATCACATGGATCATTGAAATGATGCCAAAATTGGTGGAGAGATGTTTTATGGGTATAAGAATGATCTGGTAATTTATCAGGATTTTTGAAGAAATATAAAATATACTTGCTTCACAACCTAAAAATATTGCCAGAAACAAAGATTTGCTCCTGTGCTCACATAGATGATTGGATGGGGCTGAAAATGGGTGGAGGCGTTTAATTTGAGCACATTAAGGAGTTTGCAAAAGTTCAACTGATTTGGGTACTCCTAGCTAGTACTTCCTTCACAAAGCTTTACATTTGGCGAAACTTTGAAAATTCACTGAGGAAGATTGGCTAGGCAAATAAATTTTAATTTGTGCATGAGGCAATTATTTGGACATATAAACATTCCCAAAAAAGTTGGGAGTCAATAGGAGAAATATAAATGACACTTCCTTCACAAAGTGCCATTCAGGGCAGAATAGGAAAAGGAATATTGGGGAATTATTTTTTAACATGGCAATGAAACGTTTTGCCACATTTGGTCAAGATATGACCCAAAAAATTTATGAGAATTATTTGGGAATTTTTGGAGTGAGGAAAATATAGGTTGCTTCACAACCTAGGGCAATTTGAGTTATTCCTTTAATTAAAAAGGAATATTCCCAATAAAAAGAATATTCGGATTAGGGCTAGGATGGAAATGACTGGGTCTAGGGTTGGATTTGGATATGACAAGCCACTCTGGAAACAAAGAAGAGGGCATCTTCTTCAGTTTCCAGACCACAAAGCCACGGAAAAAGAAAACTCAGGCAAAAACCTTGGAAAAACAAAAGAAAAAGAAAGAGCCAAAAATCAGGCTGTCACCAAAACTGTGATTCTTTCTTGGGAATGCTTTGGTTTCTAAGTCATGTACATCACATATTTTATGAAATCCTCTCAAATATTACAAAAAAGTAGCAAATAAAATAAAAATTCAAAACTTTGCTCTTAATAATCCAAATGTATACATGCATACTATTGGATTTTACTTGTTTACCATGTGTTTTACACTCGACGAGGCAATAACACTGTCCGTCCATCGTAAACCACGGTTAAAATTGACATGTGTAAATATTTTTTCCGATAAAGGACATTTCATTGAATAGATATATCGAGGTGATACAATCATATCGAAAGAAAGCCCGGCCTCTGCATAGCTAGATGCACACAGCCAAAAAGTCCAGAGCACCCTAAAAATAAAATAATTTGATACAATGCCAAGCAATAAATCGTGTCCAGCCTAAGAAGCGGTAGATCCTATCCAGAATCACACCGCCATCCATGGGGTAGAAAACCCCCTGGTCAGACGCTCCCAGCCGTGTAGACGCCATCATAAAAATGTCCCTGTCTTCCGGCTTCTGTAGGATAGACCAAGTACGGAGCCATCGTGTACAAACATGAATAACCTGCATAGGAGATGAGACACATTTATTGTTAAAAACCACATCATTCCTGGTAAGCCACATTGCCCAGCATAAGGCCGCCGCTCCCACAAGAATATGTGCAGAAAATTGTTTATCTATACCCCGCGACCAGTTGCCGAACATATTCCGTGCACTACGTGGTGGGTATAAATTCGAAGGTACTTGGACCATAGCCCAAACTGCCCGAGCGAACTTGCACTCAAAAAATAAGTGTTTGATAGACTCGTCATGTTGGCAAATGACACATGTCTTGGAACCATGCCAGTTTCGTCTTGCCAGATTATCTCTAGTTAGGGTAACTCCTTTATTAAGAAACCAGAGGAAAATCTTCACTCTTAGTGGAATTTTTAGCTTCCACAAATTCCTGTTATCTACAGGAACATCACAATGAACCATGCATCATACATGGAATTGACCGAAAATTTGCCATTCTGATGCAAGTTCCATCGAAAAATGTCAGGCTCATCGAAATGTGTCCAAATATTTGCCTAGTGTTCTTTTTGCCAAGTTTTTTCCCCCGAAATAGAACACTCGGGAAACTTTCAATATGCCGAGTGTCTATTTTTACCGAGTGTTTTACAACCACACTCCGTAAAGTTGTGTGTTTGCTGACTGCCCAATAAAGTGCACTCAATAAACTCGTCGATTCCTGTAGTGGTAAATAAAAAAGAAGGGAGCATTTTCCAGGGCCGTGTCTTCAAATGTAAGGACCGACAAGATTACTACGCAGTCTGATGATTATGTATTGATTAATAATTTCTATATCACAATGGATTGTGTTCCTTTGTTAACTATTACAAGAGGCTTGCATCTTAAACAAGTAATAGAAATAATAAGGCACGGTTATTTCCCTCTATATATGATAAGTTGAGTCATTCCGTCATTGTGTATGTACCAAGTTATTCATTTTATGCATAATCATAGGGAATCATCGGGTATTCAGGTGACCTGGGTGGCATTGGCCCATGGCAAGATCCACCGTCAATTTCTTATTCTCCATCGAACGACTAGTCGTGCTCTGGCTAAAGAAAAGCCATTATGTGCTCATTAGCGCTTTGGTACAGTGAGACAGACGGATAGGTGTCATAGTTTAAGAAACCGAACTGGTGAGGTTGTCGGTTAAGATTTTTATTGGTCGGGTCATCAGTTCATCGGTTCATTTGCGACCAAAAACCAAAATATTAAATGTATTTTCTCAAAATTTTGACCTCACATCAAATGGATACACATAATATTGGATGCAAATCATTAATAATTACAAATTGTTATTAGCCTAGTTGCTTATTGGGCCTTTAGCATGCCTTGCCTAAAGGTTAGCTGTTTCATTCCTCGTTGATGCACCTTTTAAAATACTTTCTAGTTTTTACTAAAAGACCGGTACACCTTAAAAAAACCACGCAAGATGCTGGTCCATGGTTTTTCCGGTCGGACCGCCGGTCTGGTCTAGTTTTTAAAACTATGATACGTGCTGGTGGTCGTAGATAGGATGCATACCTCTTAAGTTTTGTCTTCCTCCTCCTCCTACAGTACAGCCACTAGTAGAAAAAGGGGCTATTGTCCCGGTTGGTGAGGGCCTTTAGTCCCGGTTCATGAACCGGGACTAAAAGGTCGGTACTAATGCCCTGGCCCTCTAGTCCCGGTTCAATCCAGAACCGGGACTAAAGGCCGCGGCCACGTGGAGCTCCACATTTAGTCCCGGTTGGTAACACCAACCGGGACTAAAGGAAATTTTATGATTTTTTTTGAAATTGTTTTTTGAATTTTTTTGATTTTTTTGATTTTCCAATTTCTGAATTATTTTAACCTCTAATCTCTAATCACCACCCCTCATCACTGCTCAATTTATCCTCTAATCTCTAATCACCCTCATCATTCCAAATCATCTAACTTCCCGAACGGTCACCCATCCTCCCACTCCCCCAGCCTGAGCACGCTTAACTTTCGGGTTCTATTCTCCCTCGTTTCCAAGTCTGCACTTGTTGTTTTCCTGACAATAGTAAGATGTCAATCCTATTAACCTTCAGGAATTTTGCTTGAGCATGAAGTGACACATTTCACTGTTTGAGTTTGAAACTATTGTTTTAAAAAACAATAATTATTTAGTAACACTAATATTTCTTGAATAATTAGTTTGACCATTGTTTGACCAGATTTGACCAAAATTCAAAAAAATGAAATAATTATTTAGTAACACTAATATTGTAGAATAATTAGTTTGACCATTGTTTGACCACAGTTTGAATTTTTTTCGATTTTTTCCACTCTAGATCTAAAAAGGCCCGTAACTTTTTTTCTGTTAGGTTTTTGAGGATTTTGAAAATGTTTAACGGGGTTCCCCCGGTTAAATTTGGATGTAACTTTTCGAGTAGATGATTTTTCATATAAAAAACATTTTCATCCGAGTTAGTATGCAAAAGTTATGCCCAATTTTACAAATTCTCGAGAGATTTTGCAAATAAAGTCGAAATTCATATTTGCAAATTTTCCCAACAACTAGACCACATATCACATGGGAAACTTATTTTCTTTTATTTTTTTGACATTTTCATCATTTTCTTTTATTTTTTTTTTAAACTGAAAAGGCAATCCAGAGGGGTAGAGTTTGAAAATGGGACCTTTAGTACCTGTTCGTGCCATGAACCGGTATTAATGCTTCAAACCCCATTACTCCCGGTTGGTGGCACGAACCGGGACTAAAGGTCTAACCCTTTAGTCCCGGTTGGTGCCACGAACCGACTAATCGGCATCGCTTCTTTAGTCCCGGTTTGTGGCACCAACCGGGACTAAAAGGTCCAGACGAACCGGGACAAATGGCCCACGTGGCCCCTGGGCGCACGAACCGGGACTAATGCCCCCATTAGTCCCGGTTCTAGACTGAACCGGGACTAATGGGCTAACCCGGGGTGGACCAAAGCCCTCTTTTCTACTAGTGAGCAAACCAATATCAGTTTTCCTAAGTTAAAAAAGGACTAGTTTTCATTTACGTGTTTAAAATAAGATCTCACATGCATCCATGTATGGGTTATTCTCTCCGGTGATGAAAATTTTCCTTGTTCTTGTTTTTCTTTCCTCCAATGATATTTTTTTCCATATGATGATGTTATTCATTGCTGCAGCCTAGCACTACCTTTTCCATCTCCTATCCGCTATCCATCGATGTACCATATTCATGCCATTTCGTACAATCCTACCAGTTCATTTCTGTAACCACATTGTCTTAGCATACTCTTATTGCAGAACGAGGAGCGCATCGCACGATACAGATCCTCACTCTATTTTTATTCATATAACATTATATTGACAGAAAAATAAATCATACAACAGTACACATACAAATATCCTGAGGTCCTGAACACCGAAAGACTCATGCAAGATACAATTGCAGATAAGAAAAAGAGACCAAAGGTTACATTTCTCGCTTCTTCAACTTCACCATGAGTCCATTTTTCATCTGCAGCACACAAGACATCTTCGGCTGGACTCTCTGCCCTTCAAGCACCTCCACATCGAAGTTCCACACCATTGCCGCAACAATAGTATTCATCTGCATAAATGAGACGTCCTTGCCAAGGCACAGCCTTGGGCCCGAGCTGAATGCCAGAAATTTGTGAGACGGCACGTACCGCAGCTTCTTGCCATCCTCTGAGAGCCATCTATTCGGGTTATACTTCCGGCAGTCTTTCCCCCACACGCCTTCCATTCTCCCCATGGAGTGGAGAGAAATTAATAAGGTGTCACCGGCATGTACCACATGGCCACTCGGCATCACGTCATGGGCGACCGCCGTCTTACGCTCGATCGGGACCGGGGGGTGCAACCTGAGAGACTCGTGGATCGCGGCTCTCATGTAGACAAGAGATTTTGTCTCCTCCGGTTCAAAGATCACCATCGTGCTGTTATTGTTGGCGCCTGTGGCTGCTTTCCGTGATGCGATGGCTGATAGTTCGTGGCGGATGAACGACACGACATGAGGGTTTTGGGCGAGGTTGTAGAAGACCCATGTCAAAGCTGTGTCGATCGTGTCCCTCCCAGCGATCATGTAGTTGATGAGCGTCGCATGGAGCAAGCCATCATTCTGCTGGTATTCTGGATTGTCGATGTAGGAAGACAGAATGTCCACGGTAGGAGCTCCCTCGTTACCAGCATGTTCCTTCCTCTTCCTCCTCTCCATCATCTCCTCAATGAACCCTCGTAGAACCGTGTGCGCTGCAGAGAGCTTCCTTTCGGGGCCGATGTTTAGCCGCCTCATCACCTTCCAGCCAGAGGTCGGCACGATGTGCCGGAACAAGGCCACCTCCATGACCGTGTCCATGGCGACCGCGACATCCATGGGCGGCAAGTCCGAGGACAGGAGGCCCGGGTCCACGCCAAAGAGTGGCGTGGCTGTCATGTCGAACACGAGCCTTGTTGTCAAATCTTGCAGGTCGAACATGGTCCCGGTGCTCGCCATGTGCATGAGCACCGGGAGGAGGCCGTTCTCCACCTTGTCGCGGCAGCAAGCGGTCATACAGGCAAGCAACCGTGGGTTGCTCAAGACTCTCTGGGCTCTTGCGCGTTGCCGACGCCAGGGCTCGCCTTCGGTGGTGAAGAAGCTGCCACCCGCGATGTCAAAGATGGTGGCAAACTCGGCGCCCTTGGGGAAGTTTGCATGGTTCGTCGTGAAGATGTGCCGGACGTTGGCTGGTTCGCATGTGATGAAGAACCGTAACCCGGTCCCAGGCGGACCGTGCGCCCTGAAGTTGTGGCCTGATTCGGCGAGGACGACAGCGAGATAGTCGTGCAGGTTGTGGAAGTTGGCGATAAGGTAAGGGAACACCCCCACTATTGGCCAGTTTGTGGGGAGCACTGATGGGTTCCTTGATCTGCTAGACCTGAGGTACAACATGTAGAGGGGAACAAGAATGATGGCGAATGTGGAGATGAGCAGCTCTTGCGAGAACAAGGTCGACATTTTTTCCAGTAGCTAGTGTAGGGAGATGCTAGTGCCTGGGTGTATGCTGCATGGACATGCCGATGGCTCCATTTATAGAGAGAAGTTCCCTTTGCCATCAGGCAGTTGGTTCGATGGACGCATTAATACAGTCAACGATGAGAGTTTCTTAACGATAAGTACTCCCTCCGTTTTGAATTACTTGTCGTAGGTATGGATGTATCTAGATGTATTTTAATTTTAGGTACATCCATTTCTGCGACGAATAATTTAGGAAGGAGGGAGTACATATCTCCACAATGCCAAAAATCCATATTTTTTCTTGCTTAACCCCATTCTGTATTAATTATGATTTTATATATAATCAGTGGTGTATGGTCTATCGTGGAGAAGACACTGTCTACAATAAGGCCTTGGTTTAGAAGACACTATCTTTGATTAATTCGGTTTCACATATCACTATCCAGTCCATCACGCGTACCCGGCCCCCGGTCATCTTCCACCACGATCTCAAGTCGGTGCATGCATATGCATATGGTCTACCATTTGCCCATACTAATTCGGGATGAAAACAACGTGTATGCGTGCAGCTGGTAGATATCATGGCCAGATGTATTTCAGGCATTAATCACCTCTGGTCGGTGCATCCACCACCACAGAACATATCATGGTGAGATGTATTTATAGCTGATCGGTCACCATAGCGAAAAACAGTACAGGAAGACCCCTACTCGCCATTTTATTTTATATTATATCAAATGGGATATGTAAAGGGTGTTGATCATGGATCAGAGCAATCACACGGCATCTAACCAGAAATGCATGCCTTCTTTAAGGCTAGTCCGAGCACTATGTATAATTTTTTTGTCAGAAAATTTCCGATCTATTCATCAACTGTTGATACGTCTCCCACGTATCTAAAATTTTCATTGTTCCATGCTATTATATTATCTGTTTTGGATGTTTAATAGGCTTTCATAAGCTATTTTATATTATTTTTGGGACTAACCTATTAACCGAGGGTCCAGTGTCAGTTTCTAATTTTTTTGCCTATTTTAGACTTTTGCAGGAAAGTAATATCAAACGGAGTCCAAACGGAATGAAACCTTCGCGATGATCTTTCTTGGACCGAAAACAAACCAGAAGACTTGGAGATAAAGTCGGAGAGGCAACGAGGCAGCCACGAGGCAGGAGGGTGCGCCCGGGGGGTAGGTGCGCCCCACCTTCATGGGCCCCCCGTTGCCCCCTGACCTAGTTCCTTCGCCTATATATACTCTTATACCCTAAAAACATCAGGGGAGCCACAAAACCACCTTTTCACCGCCGCAACCTTCTGTACTCGTGAGATCCTATCTCGGGGCCTTTTCCGGCGATCTGCCGGAGGGGGATTCAATCACGGAAGGCTTCTACATCAACACCATCACCTCTCCGATGAAGCGTGAGTAGTTTACCACAGACCTTCGGGTCCATAGTTATTAGCTAGATGGCTTCTTCTCTCTCTCTCTCTTTGATTCTCAATACAAAATTCTCCTCGATGTTCTTGGAGATCTATTCGATGTAATATTCTTTTGCGGTGTGTTTGCCGAGATCCGATGAAATGTGGATTTATGATCAAGATTATCTATGAATATTATTTGTTTCTTCTCTGAATTCTTATATGCATGATTTGATATCTTTGCAAGTCTGTTTGAATTATCGGTTTAGTTTGGCCTACTAGATTGATCGTTCTTGCAATGGGAGAAGTGCTTAGCTTTGCGTTCAATCTTATGTGTGTCCTTTCCCGATTCTGATAGGGGCAGCAAGGCACGTATTGTATTGTTGCCATCGAGGATAATAAGATGGGGTTTTCATCATATTGCTTGAGTTAATTCCTCTACATCATGTCATCTTGCTTAATGCGTTACTCCGTTTTTATGAACTTAATACTCTACATGCATGCTGGATAGCGGTCGATGTGTGGAGTAATAGCAGTAGATGCAGGCAGGAGTCGATCTACTTGACACGGACGTGATGCCTATGTTCATGATCATTGCCCTAGATGTCATCATAATTATGCTCCTTTCTATCAATTGCTCGGCAGTAATTTGTTCACCCACCGTAATATATGCTATATCGAGAGAAGCCACTAGTGAAACCTATGGCCACAGGGTCTTTTTCATATTATTGAATCTCGTTTACATCTTGCTAGTTTCCAATCTATTATTTTGCAATCTTTACTTTCCAATCTATACAACCAAAAATACTAAAAATATTTACTTTACCATTTATCTATCTCTATCAGTTCTCACTTTTGCGAGTGACCGTGAAGGGATTGACAACCCCTTTATCGTATTGGTTGCAAGTTCTTGATTATTTGTGAAGGTATTGGCTGACTTGTGCGTCTTCTCCTACTGGATTGATACCTTGGTTCTAAAAACTGAGGGAAATACTTACACTACGTTGTTGCATCACTCAAGGGTAAACCAACACAAGCTCAAGAGGTAGCAAGAAGGATTTCTGGCGCCTTTGCTGGGGAGATCTACGCCAAGTCAAGCCATACCAAGTACCCATCATAAACTCTTCTCCCTTGCATTACATTATTCGCCATTTGCCTCTCATTTTCCTCTCCCCCACTTCTAAAACGATTTTCGAAAACATTTGCCTTTTCTTCGCCCCTCTTCCATTCGTCTCTTTTCACTTGCTTCTTGTGTGCTTGTGTGTTGGATTGATTGCTTGTCACGATGGCTAAAGATAATACTAAATTGTGTGACTTTTCCAACACCAACAACAATGATTTTATTAGCACTCCGATTGCTCCTACTACCAATGCTGAATCTTGTGAAATTAATGCCGCTTTGTTGAATCTTGTTATGAAAGATCAATTTTCTGGCCTTCCTAGTGAAGATGCTGCATCCCATCTAAACAATTTCGTTGATTCGTGCAAAAGAAGAAAGATTTGGATAATGATATTGTTAAATTGAAGCTATTTCCGTTTTCGCTTAGCGATCGTGCTAAAACTTGGTTCTCATCTTTGCCTAAAAATAGTATCTTTTCATGGAATAAGTGCAAAGATGCTTTTATCTCTAAGTATTTTCCTCCCGCTAAGATCATCTCCCTTAGGAACGATATTATGAATTTTAAGGAACTTGATCATGAGCATGTTGCGCAAGCTTGGGAGAGGATGAAATTAATGATACGTAATTGCCCTACACATGGTTTGAATTTGAGGATGATTATACAAAAAAATTATGTTGCATTGAATTTTGCTTCTAAAAATCATTTAGATTCGGCCGCGGGAGGCACTTTTATGGAAATCACTTTAGGAGAAGCTACTAAGCTCCTAGATAATATTATGGTTAATTATTCTCAATGGCACACCAAAAGATCCACTAGTAAAAAAGTTCATGCAATTGAAGAGATTAATGTTTTGAGTGGAAAGATGGATGAACTTATGAAATTATTTTCTAATGAAAGTGTTTCTTCTGATCCTAATGATATGCCTTTGTCTACTTTGATTGAGAATAATAATGAATCTATGGATGTGAATTTTGTTGGTAGGAACAATTTTGGTAACAACGCGTATAGAGGCAATTTTAATCCTGGGCCGTTTCCTTGTAATTCCTATAAGAATGATGGTAATTCCTACAACAACTCTTATCGAAATTTTAATAAGATGCCCTCTGATTTTGAGAATAGTGTTAAAGAATTTATGAGTTCGCAAAAGAATTTCAATGCTTTGATTGAAGAAAAATTGCTTAAGATTGATGAATTGACTAGGAACGTGGATAGAATTTCTCTTGATGTTGATTCTTTAAAACTTAGATCTATTCCACCTAAGCATGATATCAATGAGTCTCTCAAAGGCACAATAATTTCCATTGATGAGTGCAAAGAAAGAACCGCTAAGATGCGTGCTAAAAAATATTTGTTTGTAAAAGCGTGTTCTTCTAGTTTTCATGATAATAATGATGAAGATCTAAAAGTGATTGATGTGACTCCTATTAAATCTTTGTTTTCCAATACGAATCTTGATAAAGATGGGACTGGAGATGAGTCAACTTTAGTTAAAAGGCGTCCCAATGATTCGGAGTTTTTAGATCTAGATGCAAAAATTGGTAAAAGTGGGATTGAGCAGGTCAAAACTTTAAGTAGCAACGAACCCACTATTTTGGATTTCAAGGAATTTAATTATGATAATTGCTCTTTGATAGATTGCATTTGCTTGTTGCAATCCGTGTTAAATTCTCCTCATTCTTATAATCAAAACAAAGCTTTTACTAAACATATCGTTGATGCTATGATGCAATCTTTTGAAGAAAAGTTTGAACTAGAAGTTTCAATCCCTAGAACACTTTATGATGAGAGGGAACCTACTATTAAGATTAAGATTAAAGATTATGAATGTTATTCTTTGTGTGATTTGGGTGCTAGTGTATCCACGATTCCAAAAACTTTGTGTGATGTGCTAGGTTTCCGTGAATTTGCTGATTGTTCTTTAAATTTGCATCTTGTGGATTCCACCATTAAGAAACCTATGGGAAGGATTAATGATGTTCTTATTGTTGCAAATAGGAATTATGTGCCCGTAGATTTCATTGTTCTTGATATAGATTGCAATCCTACATGTCCTATTATTCTTGGTAGACCTTTCCTTAGAACGATTGATGCAATTATTGATATGAAAGAAGGAAACATTAGATAATTTCCGTTAAGGAAGGGCATGGAACACTTTACTAGGAAGAAAATTAAATTGCCTTATGAATCTATTATGAGAGCCACTTATGGATTGCATACCAAAGATGGCAATACCTAGATCTATTCTTGTTTTTATGCCTAGCTAGGCGCGTTAAACGATAGCGCTTGTTGGGAGGCAACACAATTTTATTTTTGTTCTTTAATTTTTGCTCCTGTTTAGTAATAAATAATCCATCTAGCTTCTGGTTAGATGTGGTTTTATGTTTAAATTAGTGTTTGTGCCAAGTAGAACCTTTGGTAAGACTTGGGTGAAGTCAATGCGATCTTGCTGTAAAAACAAGAAACTTTTGCGCTCACGAGAATAGGTGTCATTTTTTTTACAGAAGAGTACTTTTAGGTTGATTCTTTTTGCAGAATATTAATACACAAATTCGTCACGTCCACCAATTTATTTCAGAATTTTCGGAGTTACAGAAGTATTCAAAAGTTATAGATTACTACAGACTGTTCTGTTTTTGACAGATTTTGTTTTTCGTGTGTTATTTGTTTATTTTGATGGATCTATGAGTAATATCGGGGGGTATGAACCATAGAGAAGTTGGAATATAGTAGGTTTTACACCAATACAAATAAAGAATGAGTTAATTACAGTACCTTAAAGTGGTGACTTATTTTCTTACACTAACGGAGCTCATGAGATTTTCTGTTGAAGTTTTGTGTTGTGAAGTTTTCAAGTTTTGGGTAAGGATTTGATGGATTTTGGACTAAGGAGTGGCAAGAGCCTAAGCTTGGGGATGCCCAAGGCACCTCAAGGTAAAATTCAAGTACAAGCAAAAGCCTAAGCTTGTGGATGCCCCGGAAGGCAGCCCCTCTTTCGTCTTCATCTATCGGTAACATTACTTGAGGCAATATTTTTATTCACCACATGATATGTGTTTTGCTTGGAGCGTCTTGTATGATTTGAGTCTTTGCTTTTTATTTTATCACAATCATCCTTGCTGTACACACCTTTTGGGAGAGACACACATGAATCGTGATTTATTAGAATACTCTATGTGCTTCACTTATATCTTTTGAGCTAGACAATATTGCTCTAATGCTTCACTTATATCTTTTTAGAGCATGATAAGCAGTTTTCAGTAAGGTTTTCTCTGCAAGCACAGAAATAGTAGGTGATAGATATTTTGTGATAAGATAAATAGTAACTAGCAAAAGTAAATAAAGTAAATAAAGTGCAACAAGGTGGCCCAATCCTTTATGTAGCAAAGGATAAGCCTGGACAAATTCTAATAATGAAGAAGGAGCTCCCGAGGACACATTGGGAATTATCGTCAAGCTAGTTTTCATCACGCTCATATGATTCGCGTTCGGTACTTAGATAATTTGATATATGGGTGGACCGGCACTTGGGTACTGCCCTAACATGGACAAGCATCCCACTTATGATTAACCCCTATTGCAAGCGTCCGCAAATACAAAAAGAAGTATTAAGGTAAACCTAACCACAACATTAAACATATGGGTCCATATCAACCACTAACGAAGCAACGCATAAACTAGGGTTTAAGCTTCATCACTCTAGCAACCCATCATCTAGTTATTACTTCCCTATGCCTTCCTCTAGGCCCAAATAATGGTGAAGTGTCATGTAGTCGACGTTCACATAACACCACTAGAGCAGAGACAACCTACATCTCATCAAAATATCGAACGAATACCAAATTCACATGACTACTAATAGCAAGACTTCACCCATGTCCTCAGGAACAAACATAACTACTCACAAAGCATATTCATGTTCATAATCAGAGGTGTAATAATATGCATTAAGGATCTGAACATATAATCTTCCACCAAGTAAACCAATAAGTATCAACTACAAGGAGTAATCAACACTACTAGCAACCCACGGTACCAATTTGTGGTTTTGGATACAAGATTGGATACAAGAGATGAACTAGGGTTTGAGATGAGATGGTGCTGGTGAAGATGTTGATGGAGATTGACCCCCTCCCGATGAGAGGATCGTTGGTGATGACGTTGGTGATGATTTCCCCCTCCCGGAGGGAAGTGTCCCCGGCAGAACAGCTCCGCCAGAGCCCTAGATTGATTCCGCCAAGGTTCCGCCTCGTGGAGGCGGAGTTTCGTCTCGTAATCTTGCCCACGATTTTTTCCAGGACAAAAACCTTCATATAGCAGAAGATGGACGCCGGAGGCCACCAGGGGGCCCAGAGATAGGGCGCGCCCTCAGGGCGCCTGCCTCTCTGGGACAGGTGTGGGCCCCCAGCCTATTTCTTTGCTCATAATTCATAATAAATCCAACAAGTTGTTTCGTGGAGTCTCAGGTCTTTTGAGTTGTGCGGAATAGGTTTCCAACGTTTGCTCCTTTTCGGCCGAATTCCATTTGCCGACATCCCCCTCTTCATGGTAAACCTTGTAAAATAAGAGAGAATAGCCATAAGTATTGAGATATAATGTGTAATAACAGCCCATAATGCAATAAATATTGATATAAAAGCATGATTCAAAATGGACGTATCAGAGCACGGCGGTGGTTTTATTTTATATGAATTGTTGATCTCTCATGCTTCACTTATATTACTTTGAGTCTTTTAGAACAGCATGGTAATTTGCTTTGGTTATAAAATTAGTCCTAATATGATGGGCATCCAAGATGGGTATAATAAAAACTTTCATATAAAGTGCATTGAATACTATGAGAAGTTTTATTCTTTATGATTGTTTAGATATGAAGATGGTGATATTAGAGTCATGCTAGTAGAGTAGTTGTGAATTTGAGAGATACTTGTGTTAAAGTTTGTGATTCCCGTAGCATGCACGTATGGTGAACCGTTATGTGATGAAGTTGGAGCATGATTTATTTATTGATTGTCTTCCTTTTGAGTGGCGGTCGGGGACGAGTGATGGTCTTTTCCTACCAATCAATCCCCCTAGGAGCATGCGCGTAGTACTTCATTTCGATAACTAATCAATTTTTGCAATAAGTATGTGCGTTCTTTATTACTAATGTTGAGTCCATGGATTATACGCACTCTCACCCTTCCACCATTGCTAGTCTCTCTAGTGTCGTGCAACTTTCGCCGATACGATACACCTACCATATACCTTCCTCAAAACAGCCACCATACCTACCTATTATGGCATTTCCATAGCCATTCCAAGATATATTGCCATGCAACTTTCCACTGTTCCGTTTATTATGACACGCTCCATCGTTGTCATATTGCTTTGCATGATCATGTAGTTGACATCGTATTTGTGGCAAAGCCACCGTTCATAATTTTTCATACATGTCACTCTTGAATCATTGCACATCCCGGTACAGCACCGGAGGCATTCACATAGAGTCATATTTTGTTCTAAGTATTGAGTTGTAATTCTTGAGTTGTAAGTAAATAAAAGTGTGATGATCTTCATTATTAGAGCATTGTCCCATGTGAGGAAAGGATGCTGGAGACTATGATTCCCCCACAAGTCGGGATGAGACTCTGGACGAAAAAAAAGAGGCCATAAAAAAGGAGAAAAGGCCCAAATAAAGAAAATAATGAGAGAAAAAGAGAGAAGGGGCAATGCTACTATCATTTTTCCACACTTATGCTTCAAAGTAGCACCATGATCTTCATGATAGAGAGTCTCCTATGTTGTCACTTTCATATACAAGTGGGAATTTTTCAGTATAGAACTTGGCTTGTACACTAGTAGAAAAACACCTATTAGTCCCGGTTCGTAAGGGCCTTTAGTCCCGGTTCATGAACCGGGACTAATGGGTCGTTACTAATACCTCCCCCCTTTAGTCCCGGGTTCTAACACGAACCGGGATAGATCAATCCTCCACGTGGCCGGTCTTGCCGAGCCTGTGCAGAGGCATTTGGTCCCGGTTGGTGGCACCAACCGGGACCAAAAGGCATCCACGCGTCGACATTCCAATGGCTGGGTTTTTTTTTTTTTGAAGGGGGGGTTGGGGTTTTGGGGTTACTTTAGGTGTTTCATATATTGTGTTAGCTAGCTAATTAATAGAGAGAAGTGTCCTCTCTTATGTCCGTGCTTGGCCGACGCTACTTACTATATACATATAGCCCTCGACACGCTAGCTAGTAAGAAAATGAAGGGAACCATCGAGTACTGAAGTTAAATCATGCATACCGAGAGAAATGATCGATCGACCTCTCCTTCTCCGAGAGATTGGTCGAACAACAAGTTTTCAGATCATGTACGTCCGACGCTATCTGGCTACATACATGTACAATATATAAGATCTTTCAATTACAGTCCCCTAGCATTTGAAATCAAATTCCACATGGTATTCTCCGGCTTTATTGATGACGTGGTCAAGAAAGAATCCGCCAATTCCTCTTGAATTGCTTTAATGCGATCTGGTTCTAGGAGTTCATTCCGCATCTGCCACGCCTAATTTGAAGAAGGGGTTAATTAATACATATATATGAATGAAACTCAACAGAAATGATGGTGTAATAAAATGAAATTGTGAATATTATTAATTGCTTACGCACTTCATATTGTCTTTGAGAGTAGCCCCGCTTATTTTTCAAAGTCGCGTTGTAGATGAACTCGCACACGTAGTATCCACAAAAATCATTCCCTTGTTCCTGCCACAAGCACTTTACGAGAAATAGAGGTCAATCAAACTGATAATGAATCATTATAAATGGCATTGATGAACGTATAGCTATAGAATCAATGGGAGATGCGCACAACTAGCTAGCCAGTAGTACTTACTTTCGGGTATGTATATCGTAGCTCCTTCGGCAGTCCCGGAGCTTTTGCGGTGAACTGTTTCCAAACCCTGCAAGACAAAGAAAATAATTATTATTACTTGAGATATCAGGAAATGAACAAAAAGTTGCCGCTATGGTGCGATAACGATCGATTGCACTTACTTGGTGAGCATTTCAGTAATGTCCGCATAGGTGCTGGGATCTTTCCGTCTCGAGTCTAAGACGGTTACTAGTCCACGCTCAAGCTTAATCTCCAGAAGAATATAGTGGAACCTGCGCACGCATGCATAACTCATCAATTACATTACTATAACCTCGCTCGAGTAATAAGGGAAACCGAATATGCAAACGGTCAGTAACAGTCACTTGTCGTTGTAAGGAAAGATTATGGTATCTTTGTTTTGATTTTTGATCAACGATTGTAGCAAGTTGTCCTCGGCCTCTTTGACGTGCTTTTCAACCAGAAATACATCTATGATATTTGTGTTAATGAACCCAATATCATAGATTTCATTTTTTTGCACTCGACGATCTTCAATCTGCATAATATATTGAGGATAATTAATTATAAATACATGCAATGAAAGAGCCGAGCTATATATAGAGACTTAATGACAGAAATAGTACTTACAGGCAGTAGCAAAAGACCGTTAATTTATCGAGGGCCTTTTGATTGAAGAACGCAAAGAACTCCTCAAATGGAACACACAACAGATCAGTTCCAACGAGGTCGTGCTCCGCTTTAATGTGCGTATACAAACTATTCGTCCCCCCTGCACTCTGCAGGTTTTCATGTACCAAGAATGGAATCATCGTTGTTAGAGATTTTTCATCTTTGACGAGAGGCTTCCCGTACTCGTGATTCATGTTCTTCCACCTTCATGTATTCAGGAAGTGCATCGTCGAGCAGGTAATCTTGTAGATTGCCATAACCGCCACCATCCCGGAACATTAGCGGCGATGTTGCCGCTAGACACATTGAGCGGGGGGCATGATTGGTTTGCTTGTTCACCGAGCTGGTCAATTTTTTCGCAGCTGCTCGTTCTTTTGCTCTTTGATGTCCGGTACAAGATTTCCCGACCGCTCCGCTTGGAGATATGTCTGCTCGATGTCGCCTATAGTTGGTTCTTGGCGGAGACTTTGCCTGTTTCCTCAGGGCAGCCAGAGTGCGCTTCGCTTTCTCCGGATCTACCTTCTCCTCCGGAGGTGGATGTATCTTTGGTTTCAACCCTGCAAACCAGTCATCCACTTCGGTCTGCGCGATCTTCGCGTTTTCCTCCTCGGACCTCTCGTAAGGTAACTTCTCTGGAGTCTTCAGAGAAGGACCGAATCTGTATCTCCTCCCGCATTTGGCTGTACTGCTAGACGCCGGCAGAGTAGACGGAGCGGATGTCTTCTTTGCTTGCTTACGAGGCGGAGGAGAAGGACTACGACGCGCCGGAGCAGCCAGAGCGGCGGAGGGTCTCTTCCGCCCTTGCTGACGAGGCGGAGAAGGAGGAGGGTGGCTGCTCGGGCGCGCCGGCGCAGGTGGAGAAGGATGCGGAGTGTCGCCACGCGCCGGAGAAGGAGGCGGAGTGCCGCCACGCATGCCCTGATCGTCACTCGCCGGAGGAGGAGGCGGTGGAGGAGGCGGAGTGCCCTGACTCACCGGAGGAGGAGGAGGAGGCGGAGGCGTCCAGTTCGGAAGGTTGATGAGCTCCTTCCGCCATAGGCATGGAGTCTTGAGGCGTAACCCGCCTAGTCTCCCCTTCACTTTGGTAGGGTGGTCAAGCAGGAGGTCCTCAAATCCCTCCGTTATTTCATCCACCATCACCTTAGCATATCCTTCTCGAATCGGCCGGCGGTGATAAGTTGTGTCGGGTCCACTAGGATAAACTTGGCCAACAACCGCCTTGACCTTCAAATTCATCCATCGGCGCCATAATGTGGCAATTTTGAGACTCCGTGATACCATCCACAGGATAGGCTGGCGAGCCAGAAGACATGCTCCGGCGAAGCAGCTCGGTGGAAGCCACGCTGCTTCTCCGCCGAGATGGCGGGGTAGCTTTGGGGAAGCTTCGCAGGTCCTTTGCTGCGATCTGCTGCTTCTCGCTCCTCTTCTCGTTCCTCTAGCCCCATTACCCTTTCTGCAGCGCTACCGCAGTTGGTCCTGCTCCAGTTTCTTCCTCCTCTCGTGGGTTTTCTAACCCCTGCGTCCAGGAAAACCAACATTCCACGGAATGGAGCCTGGGCGTGCCTCGTGTCCGGTCAGGTGCTCGGGATTCCCAAGGGCCATTGTGAGCTCGTCCTTCTCCCTGTTTGGAAGGAACGTCCCTCGCTCGCTGCATCGATATAGTGTCGAAGGTTCTTGACTGGTATTTCCAGCTGCTCGTCCCTCCACCGGCACTTCCTCGTTACGGGGTCCAAGGTTCCGCCAGCCTCAAGAACCAAGTCCGCAACGGTCTGGACAAGACATTGTCTCTGGTTCGATTCCTTTTTCAAGCAGATCATGCTCAGCCTTGGACCACTTAGGCCGGGCTTTGAGGTAGCCACCTGACCCCGTGCGATGGTGAAGCTTCTTCTTCGCAGCATTTTGCTTGTTTGTCGCCGACATCTTCTTACTCTTTTCCGATGTCTTGTGGGCCACAAATGCGGCCAGTGATCTTTGATCTTCTCATATTTGCCGATGAATTCTGGTGTCTTATCTTTCTCGACAAACTGGTTCAGCTCTTTCCCCACCTCCTCATTAGGGTTGCCATCTTCTTAAGAGCACAAGACTTGATTAATTGCTCTTTAACCGGCTTCTCCGGATCCTCCTCCGCGGTAGGGTGAAATTTGTCTTCAGCTGAGTCCAAAGATCTTCTTTTGCATATCATTGACATAAGACACCTCAGGGTCTTCCTCCTTAGGCTTATACCATTGATGGATGCTGATCGGGATCTTGTCCCTAACAAGAACCCCGCACTGAGCAGAAAAAGCCTTCCTTGTCGGATGGGTTAAATCGGTTCGCCGTCGGGCGCGATTTCTATGATCTCAAACTTTTCATCCGAGCTCAACCCTTTCTTCGGGCCTCGTCTCCTTACCGGGTTGTGCTCGATCCCGAGGGCTAGAAATTATAAGGAAGAAAGACGACAGTAATTAATATGTGTACATATACCAAAACAATGGATGCATCAATTAACTAGTCAGCACGGGCTTAACTAGTATATATATACCTGGCCCGACTCGGTTCGGTCACCGGAGCAACAAGACGGTCTCCTTCTTGTACCTCCATTGTGTCACCGAGCCATCATGAACATAGTCCTCTTCTTGTACCGCATTAATGGGTCGGGCCATCATGAACATAGCCCTCTTCTTCACCCAGTCCTTTGGGACCATCGGTGTCGTTGAAAAATGACGAACTTCATCACTTCCTTGTGCGATTATGTGCCACAACATCGCTTCGCTTTCTTCGCCTCGAGTGCTCCATAGTTTCGCAAATATTTACAACATGTCAATTATTATTAAAACATGGTACAGATGGATATATATATATATATATATATATATATATATATATATATATTAGTGGCAAACGAGAACTAGCTAGCTAATCACAATAAGGAATCATGTTAGTGGCCTCGACCACCTTCTCTAGGGTTTGGGGTCGCCTCGACACAACGCTTCAAGGGTTAATTTGGGTGGCCTCGAGAGAGTTAATTTGTCGGGTAGGGGCGCCGCGGGAGGGGGTAGGAGACGAACATCGCTTTCTCTCTAGGGTTTGGGTGTCCTCGAGAGTTTTGGTCGAGCGAGAGGGCCGAGGGGGTGCTGTCGTTGTATAAGTTATCACGGTCGAGAGGGGTATATATATCGACTGCCCCTCATGTCGGGTTATCTCGAGGGGTTATATCGACAACGACGCCGACATACATATACATGGGAAAATAATGTTATCTCGAGGGGTATAAATTTCCCCCCTCGTGTTGAAGTTTCTTCTTTCTCCTCTATTCCTTTCTTCTTCTTCTACTGTTCTTTTCTTCTTCTCCCTCGAGAAAGGAAAATAAGGAAAAGGAAGAAAAAAGAGGAAGAAGGAAGAAGAAAAAAGAAGAAAAAAGAGAAGAAGAAAGGAATAGAGAAGAAGAAAATAGAAAATTTCTATTTTTCTTCTTCTCCTCTATTCCTTTCTTCTTCTCCTCTTCTTTTTCTTTCTTATTCCTCTTCTTATTTATTTCTCCTCTTCTTCCTCTCCTCTTCTTCTCCTTTCTTCCTCTTCTTATTTTCCTTTTCCTCTCATTCTTTTAGTATTGCTTGTTTTAAAAAAACTGTTCAAATAGAAAATTTCGAAAAAAAACAAAGGTTTTGCCTAATGCATTGTTCATATGAATATACAAACATTTTCATATTCTACAATAATTAATATCACCAAAAAAAATCTATGAACAGAAATAAAACCTAACTTTTCTAAAAACCTATCTTTTGCATATATGAAAACATTAATACACATATGAACAAAAATACATATATGAAGAAAACATGCTCTGAATAATTTTTTATACATTTTGAACATCTACATACACATATACATTATATATATATATATATATATATATATATATGTGAACAAAAAATTAAACTAATAAAATGAAAAAACAGAGCTGCAGTGGCAGCTCACAGCTGGGCGGCTAGATGACGATGGCGGACGGGGGGCGGCGAGGGTGCTGCTGGGGCGGGACGACGGGCAGGGCTCGGGCGGCGCGGGGCGGACGGGCGCTGGCTCGGGAGGCCGGGCGACGAGGACGGCGCTGAGCTCGGGAGGCGACGGCCTTGGCGGCGGGCGGCGACGGCGTAGGTGGAGCAGCCTGGCGCGGCGCCGAGGAGGGTCGGCGTCGCCGGAGCAATCATGGCGATGAGATTCTGAATTTTTGCAAAGTGTTTGCTTATATAGCAAAGCCATTGGTCCTGGTTCGTGAAACCAACTGGACTAATGCACTTTAGTCCCGTTGGTGCCACCAACCGACCAAAGGCCTCTTTTTCGCAGCCCAAAGGGCGGGAAGCGGCGGCCTTTGGTACCGGTTGGTGCCACGAACCGTACCAATGTTCTTCACCTTTAGTCCCGGGTTGGTGCCACTCAACCGACCAAAGGTCTCAGGCTGCCCGCGTCGGGGCCAAAGTTTAGTCCCACCTCGCTAGTTGAGAGGGGCGCCATGGTTTATAAGCCCCACCGAACCCCTCGAGCTCCTCTCCACCGCAGGCTTTGGGCCTACTTGCTATTGCTTTGTGCCCGATGGGCCTTCTGGGTTTCATCATGGGCTGAATCTCGCCCATAGAAGGGTTTCATGTCGTATTCAGCTGTGGGGGCCCAAAGAGGAGGAAGTTTTTTGTTTTTTGTTATCTTTACTTATTGTTGCTATTTTTATTTTTTTCCAGTTTTTTTGTTTTGTTTTCAGCATTATTTATTTTCTTTTGTTTTTTGCTTTATTTTTTAGTTCTTTTTTTGCTTTTAGTTTTAGGAAAATTATAAACTTTCTCGTTAGTGCCATTACTTTTCAAATTTGAAAACACTTTTTTGTTTTTTGTTTTCTTTCTTTTTTATTTATTTTATTTTGTTTCTACTTACAACAAAAAAACTTATTGTTGCTATTTTTAATTATTACGAGGGCTGAACCATAAGACATTAAAGCATTTCAAATGAACTCTGAAAAAAGTTGAAAGTTGGCATGGTATCATACTCGCCGATTACAAAGTTGGCATGGTATCATCATAATAGTTATGGAGTAAGTCTTCACTTTTTCTTCGCTTGTGTCATTTGCTTATTATTGCGCCATAACCATGGATAATCTTCATCGTTTCTCAGGATGCTGGGGTCAGCCTTGACTTTGAAGGGAGGAATTTCATGAAACTTTTCATAATCTTCAGACATTCTGTCTTGTCCTCCACTCCCATGATGTCCCTTTTTCCTGAAAGAACTATGTGGCGCTTTGGCTCATCGTATGATGTATTCACTTCCTTATCTGTTCTCTTTCTTGGTCTGGTAGACATGTCCTTCACATTGATAACCTGTGCCACATCATTGGCTAGGACGAACGGTTCATCAGTGTACCCAAGATTTTTCAGATCCACTGTTGTCATTCCGTACTGTGGGTCTACAGCACTCTCGCCTCCTGACAGATTGACCCATTTGCACTTAAACAAAGGGACCTTAAAATCATGTCCGTAGTCAAGTTCCCATATGTCCACTATGTAACCATAATATGTGTCCTTTCCCCTCTCGGTTGTTGCATCAAAGTGGACACCGCTGTTTTGGTTGGTGCTCTTTGATCTTGTTCAATCGTGTAAAATGTATTCCCATTTATCACGTATCCTTTCCAAATCAATACAGTCAAAGATGGTCCCCTAGACAACAAGTACAGCTCATCACAAACAGTATTGTCACCTCTGATACGTGCTTCCAACCAACTGCTGAAAGTCCCGATGTGTTCACATGTAATCCAATCGCCGTGACCGCTCCGTGTGTTTGGAGCGCAGATCGTTTCTTGTGTTCATCGACATACGGGTCACCAAAGTAGAGTTCTCAGAGAACTGTAGTGTGCTTGAGACCAAGAATATCCGTCCCCTGCATATTATTGAGTCCCTTCCAAGCGTGTTTTTCCAAATTAATCTCCCTCATACCGCGATTTAGGGAGACCTATCTTCTTAAGGCCAGGAATGAAGTCAACACAAAACCCGATGACATCCTCTCGCTTGATGGCCCATGGAGATGCTTCCTTCCGCCTAGCGCCGGGTTACTTTACATATTTCTTTAGGACTCCCATGAACCTCTCAAAGGGGTACATATTGTTTAGAAATACGGGGCCTGTAATGACAACTTCGTCAACTAGATGAACTAGGACGTGCGCCATGATATTGAAGAAGGATGGTGGGAACACCAGCTCGAAACCGACAAGACATTGCACCACATCACTCCTTAGCCTTGGTATGATTTCTGGATCGATCACCTTCTCGAGAGATTGCATTGAGGAATGCACATAGCTTCACAATGGCTAATCGGACGTTTTCGGTAGAAGCCCCTCAATGCAACCCAAGCAGCTTATGCCATAATCACGTGGCAGCCATGAGACTTTAGGTTCTGGAACTTTTCTCCGGCATATTTATTATTCCCTTTATATTCGACGAAGCCGGGCCGGACCTTCATAATCGAAAGCAGGCATTCAAAGAAGATTTCTTTCTCTTCTTTCAGAAGAGCGTAGCTGGCAGGACCTTCATATCGCTTCTTCGGAGGCATGCCCTCTTTTTCGTGCAAGCGTTGCAGGTCCTCCTGCGCCTCGTGTGTATCTTTTGTCTTCCCATACACGCCCAAGAAGCCTAGCAGGTTCACGCAGTTGTTCTTCGCCACGTGCATCACGCCGATCAAGAGCGGACCTCTAGGTCTTTCCCAAAGAGGGTAGGTCCCAAAATATAGATTTCTTCTTCCACATGGGTGCGTGATTCTCGCCGTCATTCGGAACAGCTAGTCCGCCGACCCTTTCCAAAGATTACGTGTAAATCATTGACCATAGTAGCACGTGATCACCGCACGCATGGTGGGCTTCTTCCGTGATCTGCCTCGCCTTTGAAATGCTTGCCTTTCTTTCGACAAAGTGATGGTTGGTCGGAAGAAATCAACGATGGCCCTGTGTACACATTCTTCCCCGCAGCTTGCCGGTATATACTATCGGTGTCAAGTAAACAAAGTGCGTGCATGCGTGGTATCCCTTGTTTGTTCCGTCTCCGAAAGGTTACCGAGAGCGGGCCAATCTTTGATGGTCACGAACAGCAACGCCTTTAGGTTAAATTCCTCATGTTTGTGCTCATCCCACGACGCATACACGCTTCCATTCCACAGCTGTAAAAGTTCTTCAACTAATGGCCTTAGGTACACATCAATGTCATTGCCGGTTGCTTAGGGCCTTGGATGAGAACCGGCATCATAATGAACTTCCGCTTCATGCACATCCAAGGAGGAAGGTTATACATACATAGAGTCACGGGCTAGGTGCTGTGATTTCTGCTCTGCTCCCCGAAAGGATTAATGCCATCCGCGCTTAAAGCAAACCATACGTTCCTTGGCTCACTTGCAAACTCATCCCAAGATTTCTCTCGATTTTTCTCCATCATGCGACCACGTCGGGTGCTCTCAACTTCCCGCCTTTCTTACGGTCCTCACCGTGCCATCGCATCAACTTGGCATGCTCTTCGCTTCAACAGACGCTTCAACTGTGGTATTATAGGAGCATACCACATCACCTTCGCAGAACCCTCTTCCGTGGGGGCTCGCCACAACATCACTGTGGTCATCTCATCTGATCTTATACCGTAATGCACCGCATACCGCATGCGTTCAGATCCTTGTACGCGACCAAGGTAGAGGATGCAGTCCTTAGGGCATGCATGTATCTTTTGCACCTCCAATCCTAGAGGGCATACGACCTTCTTTGCTGCGTATGTGTCTTCCGGGCAATTCGTTATCCTTTGGAAGCTTCTTCTTCAATATTTTCAGTAGCTTCTCAAATCCTTTGTCGCACAGCATTCTCTCTCGCTTCCACTGCGCAGCAATTCCAAAGACGGGTACCGAGCTTTGTGTTGCCATCTTCGCAATTGGGGTACAACCCTTTTTGTGGTTCTCTAACATGCGATCGAACTTCAGCTTCTCCTTTTGACTTTCGTGATTAAGGTCCTTGCATCGACAATGACCCGGCGGAGATCATCATCATCGGGCACATTGTCGGGTTCCTCTTGATCTTCACTACCTTTCGCCCATTGCAAGATCATCATGCACATCGTCTGGTTCCTCTTGATGTTCAGTAGCATCACCGTATTCGGGGGCACATAGTTGTCATCGTACTCTTCTTCTTCGCCGCCTTCCATCATAACCCCTATTTCTCCGTGGCCTCGTCCAAACATTATAGTGTGGCATGAAACCCTTGTAAAGCAGGTGGGTGTGGAGGATTTTCCGGCCGAGTAAGACTTCAGATTCCCACATATAGGGCATGGACAACACATAAAACCATTATGCTTGTTTGCCTCAGCCACTTCGAGAAAATCATGCACGCCTTAATGTACTCGGAGGTGTGTCTTGAACCGTACATCCATTGCCGGGTTCATCTGCGTGCATTATATATAATTAAGTGTGTCAAAAATCATCACGTAACATCATGAATAGATAATTAAGTGACCAAATTAATAGAAGTTCATCATCACATCAAAACCAAAGTACATACATAGTTCTCATCTAACAACATAAAGCTCGCAGAGCATCTAAATTAATTAAACCATACACCTGAAACTATGTAAAAACATTTCAATGCGAAAACAAATGCGATCATAATACGCAACCAATGTAACAATTGATCCAACGGCATAATGATACCAAGCCTCGGTATGAATGGCATATTTTCTAATCTTTCTAATCTTCAAGCGCATTGCATCCATCTTGATCTTGTGATCATCGACGACATTCGCAACATGCAACTCCAATATCATCTTCTCCTCCTCAATTTTTCTAATTTTTTCCTTCAACAAATTGTTTTCTTCTTCAACTAAATTTAACCTCTCGACAATAGGGTCGGTTGGAATTTCCGTTCAACAACGCCCCTAGATAAATAAAATCTATGTCACGTTGGTCGGCATAATTGTCATAAACAATAAATGAACCAATAGTTATGAAAAAGATAATATATACCACATCCGAATCATAGATGTGATTTAGGGCCGACGGGCGGATACCAAAACCATCACACTATATAAGATGCAATAATAAAAGTAAGAAAATTATACAAGTATCTATATAAACATACAAGTAAGAATTTTTTTCCTTTCGTAAAGAAGATAAGAACAAGAGGCTCACCACGGTGGTGCCGGCAAAGAGATCGGCGCGGGCGATCGACGGCGGTGAAGACGGGGACGGGACGTGACGGACCGCTAAACCTAGAAAAATATTAAGGAAAATGGAGCTTGGAGGTCGAGCTTGGAGAGGAGAAAGCTTAAGTAGTGTGGCTCGGGCATTCCATCGAACACCTCGTGTGCATAGGAGGTGAGCTAGAGCACCACAAAGCTCTCCCCTCGCTGGCCACAAAAAACAGAGCACTAGGAGTGCTCTGCTCGCGGGCAAGGGGTATATATAGGCAACTAATTGGTCCCGGTTGGTGACTTGAACCGGGACTAAAGGGCAGCCTTTGGTCCCGGGTTCGTCCCCACCAACCGGGACCAATGTCAGGACAGAGCGAGGCCCATTGGTCCCGGTTCGTCCCTGCAACCGGGACCAAAAGGTCTAGATGAACCGGGACCAATGGCCCACGTGGCCCGGCCGGCCCCCGGGGCTCACGAACCGGGTCCAATGCCCCCATTGGTCCTGGTTCTGGATTGAACCGGGACTAATGGGCTGGCCGGGCCTGGACCATTGCCCCCTTTTCTACTAGTGGTATATTTCAATGATGGGCTTCCTCAAAGTGCCCTAGGTCTTCGTGAGCAAGCAAGTTGGATGCACACCCACTTATTCTTTTTTATCTTTCATACACTTATAGCTCTAGTGCATCCGTCGCATGGCAATCACTACTCACTCACATTGATATCTATTGATGGGCAACTCCATAGCCCGTTGATACGCCTAGTTGATGCGAGACTATCTTCCTCCTTTTTGTCTTCTCCACAACCACCCTTATATACCACATATAGTGCTATGTCCATGGCTCAAGCTCATGTATTGCGTGAAGATTGAAAAGGTTTGAGAACATCAAAACTATGAAACAATTGATTGGCTAAAACTGGGGTTGTGCATGATTTAAATATTTTGTGTGATGAAGATAGAGCATAGCCAGACTATATGATTTTGTAGGGATAACTTTCTTTGGCCATGTTATTTTGAGAAGACATGATTACTTTCTTAGTATGCTTGAAGTATTATTACTCTTATGTCAATATTAAACTTTTGTCTTCAATCTTTCGGATCTGAAAATTCATGCCACAATAAAGAAAATTACATTGAGAATTATGCTAGGTACCATTCCACATCAAAAATTCTGTTTTTATCATTTACCTACTCGAGGACGAGTAGCAATTAAGCTTGAGGATGCTTGATACGTCTCCAACGTATCTATAATTTTTTATTGTTCCATGCTATTATATTATCTGTTTTGGATGTTTAATGAGCTTTATTATACACTTCTATACTATTTTTGGGACTAACCTATTAACTGGAGGCCTAGTCCAAATTGCTGGTTTTTTGCCTATTTCAGTGTTTCGCAGAAAAGGAATATCAAACGGAGTCCAAACAGAATGAAACCTTCGGGAGAGTCGTTTTTGGAACAAACACAATCCAGGAGACTTGGAGTGGACGTCAAGGAAGCAATGAGGCGGCCACGAGGCAGGGAGGCGCGCCCAGGGGGGTAGGCGTACCCCCCACCCTCGTGGGCCCCTCATGGCTCCCCTGACCGACTTCTTTCGCCAATATATACTCATATACCCTGAAAACATCCGAGAGCACCATGAAACCCTATTTCCACCGCCGCAACCTTCTGTACCCATGAGATCCCATCTTGGGGCCTTTTTCGGTGCTTCGCCGGAGGGGCAATCAATCACGGAGGGCTTCTACATCAACACCATAGCCTCTCCGATGATGTGTGAGTAGTTTACCTCAGACCTTCGGGTCCATAGTTATTAGCTAGATGGCTTCTTCTCTCTCATTGGATCTCAATACAAAGTTTTCCTCGATCTTCGTGGAGATCTATTCGATGTAATTCTTTTTACGGTGTGTTTGTCGAGATCCGATGAATTGTGTGTTTATGATCAAGATTATCTATGAACAATATTTGAATCTCCTCTGAATTCTTTTATGTATGATTTGTTATCTTTGCTAGTCTCTTCGAATTATCAGTTTGGTTTGCCTACTAGATTGATCTTTCTTGCAATGGGAGAAATGCTTAGCTTTGGGTTCAATCTTGCGTTGTCCTTTCCCAGTGACAGCAGGGGCAGCAAGGCACGTATTGTATTGTTGCCATTGAGGATAAAATGATGGGGTCTATATCATATTGCTTGATTTTATCCCTCTACATCATGTCATCTTGCCTAATGCGTTACCCTGTTCTTATGAACTTAATACTCTAGATGCATGCTGGATAGCGGTCGATGTGTGGAGTAATAGTAGTAGATGCAGAATTGTTTCTATCTACTTGTCGCGGACGTGATGCCTATATACATGATCATGCCTAGATATTCTCATAACTATGAAATTTTCTATCAATTGCTCGACAGTAATTTGTTCACCCACCGTAATACTTATGCTATCTTGAGAGAAGCCACTAGTGAAACCTATGGCCCCAGGGTCTATTTTCCATCATATAAGTTTCCGATCTATTTTTGCAATCTTTACTTTCCAATCTATATCATAAAAATACCAAAAATATTTATCTTATTATCTCTATCAGATCTCACTTTTGCAAGTGGCCGTGAAGGGATTGACAACCCCTTTATCGCGTTGGTTGCAAGGTTCTTATTTGTTTGTGCAGGTACGAGGGATTTGAGTGTAGCCTCCTACTGGATTGATACCTTGGTTCTCAAAAACTGAGGGAAATACTTACGCTACTTTGATGCATCATCCTTTCTTCTTCAAGGGAAAACCAACGCAAGCTCAAGATGTAGCACCCCGCGGCGGCTTGGCGATTCCAAGACATGGGTCCTGTTGTGACCAAAGAGTCTGCTTCGTATGAAGGCGGCCGGGAGCACACCCACGACCACACAGCCTCAGCAAGGTACGAACATCAACACCGCACCTACCCAATTAACGTCGCCTGTCGTGCTGGGTGATAGGGGAGGGGGTGAGGAAGAGGCACCATTAGTCGCTTATGACCTCGCCGCCGTCGAAGAAGCAATCCATGATATCGATGCCATGGATGAAGATGAGGATGACGATGACACTCTACGGTATCTCGATACTGGCGCCTATGACGATTGAGGATTGATGGCTCACCAGTATGAGTACTCAGGGTTTGAGTGTCATGAGTCGGTGCCTGAATTGCCATAGGATGAACATATTATAGACTACCTTCCAGCAACAAAGAAGCATAGGAAGAGATCGAGGGAACAAAGCTGCCTCTATGATCCAGCCGCCTCAGAAGCCTATTGTTCAAGACCGTATAGATATCCCCGGTGCGGCAAAATGCCATATCCCCGGTCATCTGATCCTACCTAAGGCAACGGTAGATGCCCTATACGACGATCTAAGGAGACTTCATGACCATGTGCTGCGGAGAGACAAAAGCCGAATCGGCTAGGAAAATCCAGGACACCCACTATACATGGTTAACGTGCCGCGGCAAAGGTTGTACATCGACACATTCCCCGCGGAGAAGTTCTTCCTTCAATTAGATTACATATTCGACATGTTTCATGTGAAAAAGCTGGATTTTATGTTTATCCGCCTTTTTTGCATTGTACATGAACTACATCATCGGGATTGAGCAGATACCTCATATCTGTGTCGCTGACCCGTACTTCATGCACGAGGGCTTCTTGGCAGCCTGCCCAGAGCACCGTCAATACGCGAGGGACTACATCGCCAATTTCATGGTCACCAATAAGGACAAGGAGACAATTCTCGTGCCTTATCATCCCATGTAAGTCATCCATGCGGATATCCTTTCTTCGATTTCAACCATTCATTTGCACGGTGGAGGCTAATTTGAGGTGTACTTATTTTGCGCAACGGTCCTCATCATCCTTTACCATCGATTCTCCCACGCTTTTTACTTGGACTCGTCAAAGAACATGAACAAAAAGGATTACACCCACATCAAGTATGTTCTCGACAGTGCTATCTTTATCTACAGCGGACGGGGTGGAGAGATCGATGTTGGGTAACGCAGTAATTTCAAAAAATTTCCTACGCACACGCAAGATCATGGTGATGGATAGCAACAAGAGGGGAGAGTGTTGTCTACGCGCCCTCGTAGACCGAAAGCGGAAGCGTTAGAACAACGCGGTTGATGTAGTCGTACGTCTTCACGGCCCGACCGATCAAGCACCGAACGTACGACACCTCCGAGTTCAGCACACGTTCAGCCCGATGACGTCCCTCGAACTCCGATCCAGCCGAGTGTGGAGGGAGAGCTTCGTCAGCACGACGGCGTGGTGACGATGTTGATGTTCTACCGACGCAGGGCTTCGCCTAAGCACCGCTACAGTATTATCGAGGTGGACTATGGTGGAGGGGGGCACCGCACACGGCTAAGAGATCAATGATCAATTGTTGTTGTGTCTAGAGGTGCCCCCTGCCCCCGTATATAAAGGAGCAAGGGGGGAGGGGGCGGCTGCCGGGAGGAGGCGCGCCAGGAGGAGTCCTACTCCCACCGGAGTAGGATTCCCCCCCTTCCAAGTAGTAGGAGTAGGAGTCAAGGAAAGGGGAAGAGAAGAGAAGGAAGGAGGGGGCGCAGCCCTCCCCCTAGTCCAATTCGGACTAGGCCTTGGGGGTGTCCAGCCTCTTCTCTCTCTTTCCCCTAAAGCCCAATAAGGCCCATATACTCCCCGGCGAATTCCTGTAACTCTCCAAAGATTCAAAAATACCCGAATCACTGGAACCTTTCCGAACTCCGAATATAGTCGTCCAATATATCGATCTTTACGTCTCGACCATTTCGAGACTCCTCGTCATGTCCCCGATCTCATCCGACTCCAAACTCCTTCGGTACATCAAAACACATAAACTCATAATATAACCGCTATCGAAACCTTGCATGGACCCTACGGGTTCGAGAACAATGTAGACATGACCGAAACACGCTTCCGGGTCAATAACCAATAGCGGAACTCGGATGCTCATATTGGCTCCTACATATTCTACGAAGATCTTTATCGGTCAAACCGCATAACAACATACGTTGTTCCCTTTGTCATCGGTATGTTACTTGCCCGAGATTCGATCGTCGGTATCTCAATACCTAGTTCAATCTCGTTACCGGCAAGTCTCTTTACTCGTTCCGTAATACTTCATCTCGCAACTAACTCATTAGCCACATTGCTTGCAAGGCTTATAGTGATGTGCATTACCGAGAGGGCCCAGAGATACCTCTCCGACAATCGGAGTGATAAATCCTAATTTCGAAATACATCAACCCAACATGTACCTTCGGAGACACCTGTAGAGCTCCTTTATAATCACCCGATTCGCTGTGACGCTTGGTAGCACACAAAGTGTTCCTTCGTAAACGGAGTTGCATAATCTCATAGTCATAGGAACATGTATAAGTCATGAAGAAAGCAATAACAACATACTAAACGATCAAGTGCTAAGCTAACGGAATGGGTCAAGTCAATCACATCATTCTCCTAATGATGTGATCATGTTAATCAAATAACAACTCATGTCTATGGTTAGGAAACTTAACCATCTTTGATTAACGAGCTAGTCAAGTAGAGGCATACTAGTGACATTATGTTTGTCTATGTATTCACACATGTATTATGTTTCCGGTTAATACAATTCTAGCATGAATAATAAACATTTATCATGAAATAAGGAAATAAATAATAACTTTATTATTGCCTCTAGGGCATATTTCCTTCAATCAAGACCAAGAAGACAAAGAACCGCAGGCCCGCCTTCGGCCATAACCGACTTCTGCTGCAGCCAGCAACCGAGTGGTACTCCTAGTGATGGACTCTATGTCCTCCACCACATGCTGGAGTACAAACGGGATCAGCAGAACCTTCGCATGTCACCTATATCTGGCGATGCCCATATTCTGCAATGGGCAAAGAACATAGGAGAAATCCCGGATCATCGACTTCGAGCTGAGTTCTATCACAGCCAACATGAACTTCCCAAATCATCATGAAGCAGGTCGTCAAAAAAATAGGGATGTTCTAGGAAGAAGGGAAAATGTCGCGGGAAGACATCCAAACACGCGTATCGGCTCAGCGTCTTGACCTGAAGCCTTTCACTAAGCTCGGGGACTATCTCCCTGACTTGGACGGGTGGCACGACATGTTGGAGTGATTGACGATATATGACAATGTGTCCGTTTAGTCCATACTTTCTCGATGACGAAACTTTGAGTTATGCACGACGAAACTTTATTTGTGATCTAATTAAACCGTCCTCCTCAACTAGTGAAGATCACTCTAGTTAGGGCATTTTGGGCACGATGAACTTTGTTATTTATGCTTATGATATGTTGCTTCTATTTTTGCCAAGTCTGTCTCTTTCTGTTACTCAACTATATATGTTGCATATCATCGACTCATATGACGATGCATGTGCATAGATCATCGATGGCGAAGAAGTGCTACCCCAGGAGTATACGACGAGTGGCCGGAGTGTCAGGCCCAAGTGTACTGGTTTCCGAGCGACAGCCACTAGTTAGTTTAGGTTCACGCTAGAGCGAGAGAGGGATACGAACCGACGCCTCAAGAAATACTACATTGTGTATGATGAGACATGTCATGTAACTTGTATAGCTATATCGTGATTATGATGTGACGACATGATTTGTGTTGGATGATATGATGAGACTATTATGTGTATGATATGATGATCATATTGCATGTTTATGATATGATTGGAATATTGTATAAAACCTATACAAAAACATCACAAATGCGCATCAAAAAAAATAAGAAAATATAGTAGTAGCGCTCTTTAGCCCTGGACAAGAAAACACTACTACTAAAGCACTTAGCAGTAGTGCTGGTTGGGAAAGTGCTTCTGCTAAGTAGGTATAGCAGTAGCATGTTTTAAACAGTTCTACTGCTAAACGTTAGCTGTAGGGCCGTATTAGTAGTGTGGTTCCCCCCGCTACTGATAGCCCTTAGACCCGCGCTACTGCTAAGTTTTTCCCTAGTAGTGGTCGGGCTGTCCGAACCACCATCAGGAGGATGCAATGTTGGAAATATGCCCTAGAGGCAATAATAAAAGTATTATTATTATATTTCCTTGTTCATGATAATTGTCTTTTATTCATGCTATAATTGTATTATCCGGAAATCGTAATACACGGTGAATACATAGACCACAATATGTCCCTAGTGAGCCTCTAGTTGACTAGCTCGTTGATCAACAGATAGTCATGCTTTTCACGACTATGGACATTGGATGTCATTGATAACGGGATCACATCATTAGGAGAATGATGTGATGGACAAGACCCAATCCTAAGCATAGCACAAGATCGTGTAGTTCGCTTATCGCAGCTTTTCCAATGTCAAGTATCTTTTCCTTTGACCATGAGATCGTGTAACTCCGGATACCGTAGGAGTGCTTTGGGTGTACCGAGCGTGCAACGTAATCGGGTGACTATAAAGGTGCACTACAGGTATCTCCCGAAAGTGTCTATTGGGTTGACACGGATCGAGATCGGATTTGTCACTCCGCATTACGGAGAGGTATCACCTGGGCCCACTCGGTAATGCATCATCATAATGAGCTCAAAGTGACCAAGTGTTTGGTCACGGGATCATGCATTACGGCATGCGAGTAAAGTGACTTGCCAAGAACGAGATTGAACGAGGTATTGGGATACCAACGATCGAATCTCGGGCAAGTAACATACCGATTGACAAAGGGAATTGTATACGGGGTTGCTTAAATCCTCGACATCGTGGTTCATCCGATGAGATCATCGAGGAGCATGTGGGAGCCAACATGGGTATCCAGATCCCGCTGTTGGTTATTGACCGAGAGCCGTCTCGGTCATGTTCAGATGTCTCCGAACCCGTAGGGTCTACACTTAAGGTTCGGTGACGCTTAGGTTTGTATGAATATGAGTATGCAGCAAACCGAAAGTTGTTCGAGTCCGGATGAGATCCCTTGACGTCACGAGGAGTTCTGGAATGGTCCGAGGTAAAGAATTATATATGGCAAGTCGAAGTTTCGCCATCGGGAAAAAGTTTCGGTCCACCGGTATTGTACCGGACCACCGGAAGGTTCCTGGGGTCCACCGGTGGGGCCACCTATCCGGAGGGCCCCATGGGCTGAAGTGGGAGGGGATCCAGCCTGGTGGGCTGGTGCGCCCTTTGGGCCCCCTCATGCGCCTAGGGTTGGGAACCCTATGGTGGGGGCGCCCACTTGCCTTGGG
Source organism: Aegilops bicornis (assembly GCA_021605145.1). NCBI lineage: Eukaryota > Viridiplantae > Streptophyta > Magnoliopsida > Poales > Poaceae > Aegilops > Aegilops bicornis. Next base: position 2,030,264 of record JAHIAL010000052.1, read on the forward strand.
GGCACTCCAGCCTTGGTCGCCGCCCCTAGGAGATCCCATCTCCTAGGGGCCGGCGCCTCGGGTCCCTATTTAAAGAGGGGGGTGGGAGGGCAGCCGCACCCAACACCTGGCGCCTCCCTCCCTTCCCTGTTACACCTCTCCCTCTCGCAGAAGCTCGGCGAAGCTCTGCCGGAATCCTGCTGCATCCACCACCATGCCGTCGTGGTCACTGGATCTTCATCAACCTCTCCATCCTCCTTCCCGGATCAAGGTGCGGAGACGCCATCCGCTCCGTGACGTGTGTTGAACGCGGAGGTGCTGTCCGTTCGGCACTTGGTCATCGGTGATTTGGATCACGACGAGTACGACTCCCTCAACCCCGTTCACTTGAACGCTTCCGCTCGCGATCTACAAAGTTATGTAGATGCACTCCTATCACTCGTTGCTAGATGAACTCATAGATGGATCTTGGTGAACGTAGGAAAATTTTTATTTTATGCAACGTTCCCCAACATGCAACACCGAGCAAGGGTGTCATTCATCTCCCACAGCTTCTCCCGCGTAGCTAGTGGCCGGCAGCAACGCCGACGTTCGCGCCCATCACACCGCAGATCCGCGCAGAGCAACACGCCCACTCGCCTCCCCGGATCTAACTGCAGCGCATGCCCGTGTGCGGCACCACTCCTCCCCTCCACACGCGTGCCGGCAGCCGCGCCAGATCTGCGCCGCCTGCCAGCTCCACTTCCCTCCACCTCAAGGCCGGGCGGTCGTGCTGTGCGAGCCCACCCGCCAAGCCACCTGTGCAACTCAAGCGGTGCTCGCCGCGCGAAGGCGTGCCTGCGTTGCCATCACCACGCGCACAACCGCATCTCGCCAAGCGCCGCCTCAGCCACGCCGCCCGCCACCGCTCAACAGCGCACCCGAATCAAGCGCCGTAGCCCCTGTGAAGAGGAGCACCACCATCGCAGCCCACCACCGGATCCGCGCTCGCACGCCCACGCCAATGCGCCCCCGTGCCTCCGTGCGCCACCCCCGCTGGCCAGCCACGCCGCCCCGAGCGCACGCAACAGCTCGGTCTCCCGCCAAGGACACCGGCCCACGCCAGCCACCTCTGGACGGAAGGGGGAAAGGGGCCCTCCGCTGCCGAACCGCGTGGGCTTTGCCCGGTGACCGCTGCCGGCGACGGCGAAGGGAGGAGAAGGATGGTGGGTGGGCTGCTGGCAGCGGCTAGGTCTGCTCCCGAGCCGCCCGCGGGAGCGACGCGAGAGCCCCTCACGTCTTTTTGTTAGGACATCTTAACCTACGACTCACTATTTTATGCATAATCATAGGGAATCATCGGGTATTCAGGTGCCCTGGGTGGCATTGGCCCATGGCAAGATCCACCGTCAATTTCTTATTCTCCATTGAACTACTAGCTAGCCATTATGTGCTCTGGCTCAAAACAAAAGCCATTATGTGCTAATTAGCGCTTTGGTCGGCAAAACAGTGAGACTGCTCAGCTGGCAGAGCAGACGGATAGGTGACATATATAGTTTAATAAACTGTGAGGTTGTCGGTTCAGATTTTTATTGGTCGGGCCATCAATTCATTGGTTCATTTGCGACCGTAAACCAAAATATTAAATGTATTTTCTCAAAATTTTGACCTCACATCAAATGAATACACATAATATTGGATGCAAATCATTAATAATTACAAATTTTTATTAGCCTAGTTGCTTATTGGGCCTTTAGCATGCCTTGCCTAAAGGTTAGTTGTTTCATTCCTCATTGATGCACCTTTTAAAATACTTTCTGGTTTTTACTAAAAGACCGGTAGACCTTAAAAGAACCAGGCATGGTCCATGGTTTTTTGGGTCGGACCGCCGGTCCAGTCTAGTTTTTAAAACAATGATACGTGCTGGTAGTCGTATATAGGATGCATACCTCTTAAGTTTTGTCTTCCTCCTCCTCCTACAGTACAACAAACCAATATCAGTTCTCCTAAGTTAAAAGAATACTAGTTTATTTACTGTCTGAAATAAGATCTCAAATGCATCCATGTACGGGTTATTCTCTCCGGTGATGAAATTTTTCCTTGTTCTTGTTTTTCTTTCCTCCAATGATATTTTTTTTCCATATGATGATGTTATTCATTGCTGCAGCCTAGCACTACTTTTTCCATCTCCTATCCGCTATCCATCGATGTACCATATTCATGCCATTTCGTGCAGTCCTACCAGATCATTTCTATAACCACATTGTCTTAGCATACTCCTATTGCAGAACGAGGAGCGCATCGCACGATACAGATCCAACGCTTCTGAATCGAGGGGCACCACACCTAGTGGACACCAAATCCTCACTCTATTTTTATTCATATAACATTATATTGATAGAAAAATAAATCATACAACAGTACACATACAAATACCCAGAGGTCCCGAACACCGGAAGACTCACGCAAGATACAATTGCAGATAAGAAAAAGAGACCAAAGGTTACATTTCTCGCTTCTTCAACTTCACCATGAGTCCATTTTTCATCTGCAGCACACAAGACATCTTCGGCTGGACTTTCTGCCCTTCAACCACCTCCACATGGAAGTTCCACACCATTGCCGCAACAATAGTATTCATCTGCATAAATGAGACGTCCTTGCCAAGGCACAGCCTCGGGCCCGAGCTGAATGCCAAAAATTTGTGAGACGGCACGTACCGCAGCTTCTTGCCATCCTCTGAGAGCCATCTATCCGGGTTATACTCCCGGCAGTCTTTCCCCCACACGCCTTCCATTCTCCCCATGGAGTGGAGAGAAATTAATAAGGTGTCACCAGCGTGTACCACATGGCCACTCGGCATCACGTAATGGGCGACCGCCGTCTTACGCTCGATGGGGACCGGGGGGTGCAGCCTGAGAGACTCGTGGATGGCGGCTCTCATGTAGACAAGAGATTTTGTCTCCTCCGGTTCAAAGATCACCATCGTGCTGTTATTGTTGGCGCATGTGGCTGCTTTCCGTGATGCGATGGGTGATAGTTCGTGGCGGATGAACGACACGACATGAGGGTTTTGGGCGAGGTTGTAGAAGACCCATGTCAAAGCTGTGCCGATCATGTCCCTCCCAGCGATCATGTGCCGGAACCCTCGTATAGAGCAAGCCATCGTTCTGCTGGTAGTCTGGATCATCGATGTAGGAAGACAGAATGTCCACGGAAGAAGGAGCTCCCTCTTACCAGCATGTTCCTTCATCTTCCTCCTCTCCATCATCTCCTCAATGAACCCTCGTGAGAACCGCAGCGCTGCAGAGAGAGCTTCCTTTCCCGGCCGATGTTTAGCCGCCTCATCACCTTCCAGCCAAAGGTCGGCACGATATGCCGGAACAAGGCCACCTCCATGACCATATCCATGGCGACCGTGGTGTCCATGGGCGGCAGGTCCGAGGACAGGAGGCCCAGGTCCACGCCAAAGAGAGGTGTGGCGGTCATGTCGAACACGAGCCTTGTTGTCAAATCTTGCAGGTCGAACGTGGTCCCGGTGCTTGCCATGTGCATGAGCACCGGGAGGAGGCCGTTCTCCACCTTGTCACGGCAGCAAGCGGTCATACGGGCAAGCAGCTGTGGGTTACTCAAGACTCTCTGGGCTCTTGCGCGCTGCCGGCGCCAGGGCTCGCCTTCAGTGGTGAAGAAGCTGCCACCCGCGATGTCAAAGATGGCGGCGAACTCCGCGCCCTTGGGGAAGTTTGCATGGTTCGTCGTGAAGATGTGCCAGACGTTGGCCTGCTCGCATGTGATGAAGAACCGCAACCCGGTCCCAGGCGGGCCGTGCGCCCTCAAGTTGTGGCCTGATCCGGTGAGGACGACGGCGAGGTAGTCGTGCAGGTTGTGGAAGTTGGCGATAAGGTAAGGGAACACCCCCACTATTGGCCAGTCTGTGGGATGGGTTCTTTGATCTGCTAGACCTGAGGTACAACATGTAGAGGGGAACAAGAATGATGGCGAGTGTGGAGATGAGCAGCTCTTGCGAGAACGAGATCGACATTGTTATCAGTGGTGTAGGGAGATGCTTCTACTTTGGGTGTATATATGCTGCATGGACATGGCGGTGGCTCCATTTATATAGTGAGAAGTTTCCCTCGGTGGCATGCATGCAGCAGCCATGAATCCTCTGTGTGTTTATTAGTTAACGCTCGGGCCCAAAATAAGAAAAATTGTAGTAAACTAGCACATGTGCCCGTGCGCTGCAACGAAAAAAACTTATAACTACAAAGCCAAACATTTCCGCAGAGTCTAATTTTCTTTTGCATCAGCTAAGGCGAGGGTTCAGATGCGATCTCCAACTGCCGTCTACTCGTTTCTTTTGGATCTCCCACTTGAGTAATTCACTCTGACAATGCATGATCAATGATAAATTATTTCTACAAATTAGAGTCATGCAATGTACCTGTCCTGACATAGGTATAGAAAATAGGTAGCTCGATGATTCTGAAAAGTTAGCAAGAAAAATACCAATAAATACATGAGAGTTGTTGTTACTTATCAAAGTGAACCGTACATGTCCTTGTTCCTTAAAGCTGAGGTTGATGTGAGCGCAACCAACCTCGCCAGTTGCTTTTTTGAGTGGGTTGAGAATATCATCAAAAAAAATTATCCACCCAGATTGCATCAAGAACAAACAAAACAAACTGAAAAACCCATAACAAAATTACTTGTTTTTTCTCAGGAAAAAATAGTAACAGCATCCATAGAGGATATTGTGCTCACATTGAGGGAGAAGAAGAGGTCCGAGGGAGGAAAGCTACGGCAGCCTTGCGTCCGACGTAGTCGTGACCGTCGCCATGTATTTAACTCTTTGTTGATCACTATGTATTTACCGATCTATTGGCTTAATCATGCTGAAGCACGACGTTGAGGACTGAGGAGATGTGCCCAGTGTCCACCGTGCGCACTTCTCGACGAGGAGGGAATCGGAAGGGGTAGTCTGCAAGGGAAGATTAACATCCTCGTCCTTGCTGAGTTGTGGGGGCATAAAATGACAACATGAGATGTGTAATTTCATTTGCGTTGTGTATTCCTTCGAGTAGGATGTCAACATTGCCATGCAGCTCGGACCGACCTTGACCAGCGAACACCGTGTCAACAATGGCATCAGCATGGCACCCTTCGCTGAAGTTCAAGCGGAAGGCGTGCTAGGAACATCTATGTGACAAACAAGAGCACTATAGATGGAAGCGCATACGCTCCGGGATGCCTTGGCCGAATCCCAAGGCAATTGCACGGTCAGAAAAGCTTCTTGAAGCTTCTTGAACCATAAACATCTGCATGCGAGATTAATCTCTACAGAAAAAATAAATCAAAACGCACACATCACGCAAGCATCAACACACCCAGCACACACACTGGCCTTACGTCTTTGGAAGGAAAAAAGCACCCAGCACGCACGCGTACAAACAAGAAATCAAGAACACACAGCCATGCACCCAAATCAAAAAGTGAAGAACACAGCAAGCCTCCACAGCAGTCAGGAAAAGAGCCGGGTTGGCGGCGTCCTCGACGCACGTAGACGGGCGACTAGACTCTCTTCCAAGATCGTTCTAACAAAGGTCATTCTCGTCGCTGTAGCCGACACAGCCATGAAGGCCCACGGGCTCGGCGTCTCACCAAACCTATCTCGAGCAGGAAGACAATGGCCTTGGGTGCCACTACGCACGGGAGGCAGACGACATCCTCGAAGACGGCGTCCTCGTGAGGCCATCGGCCAGCTGATGCTGCTTTTTTTTCCGTCGTGGGCATCGATTGTCGGCAGCAGCGCCTTTCCTGCTTCTTTTGTTGACTGTTCGTCGTCTACTGAAGCTGGGCAACTAGCCTGATTTTCAATCGGCTCCATCTCCCCACGCTCCTCGACCCTTTTTCTTGGATATCATTTTTTGCAGGGTTTTTCCTTGGATATCGAGAGTGCTCGATCGATTTGCGCTTTGTCCTCCGTCTCATCGTATTCTATTTACCCCACACAATCAATCCCTAATTTATTTAGCAACTTGGCCATTCTATCCAGTACCAGTACGGGCTGGCTGTACGAAAGTGTGCCTGCGGGCGACTTACGAACACAGCGTGGTCACAGTGACCTATAATTTAGACGCACGTAGAAATTAATTAGGACTAAGAATATTACATCAAGTGTCCGTGTTCAATACGTACACGTAATGAAACAACTCAATCTCGAAGCCTATCTGAATAGGAAAAACCAGACGTTTGTCCTTCAATCGAGTGAATTGCAAAAAACATCGACATTGAAGGTTAAGGTTGCAGAAACCACAATTCTACAGTTTTGTGCCAAAAACCACTAATTCTGAGCCTAATTTTTTGCAAAAAACACTAGTTGGCGGCTTTGATCCATTTGATAATGATTATGACATGTGGGACCCAAATTTGCTGACGTGGCGTAACGATTCAGCACAGATGGCGTTAGACAGTGGTTAGTTCCAAATTTACAGAACAGCCCCTTGTATTTTGCACAGACACCCTTCGTTCATAATAGAGAAATGCAATCAGCCCTCAGCTCGCCCATCTCGCAGCACTCATCTTGCGGCATGGCCGTGGCGGAGACAATACGAGCATGATGGTCGGCGGCGTTGACAGTACGCACCAGCGGCATAGCCATGGCGGACCTCGGCGCAGGTGGCAAGTAGCCCGAGCCTCCATCTTCCCTGCCGGCGTCGCTCCACCCTTCCTTCTTCCGCCGCGGATGAGCTGCGGGACGAGCCGACGGCCAGAGCAACGGGCGGCAGCGTCGGCCAGAGCAATGGGATGGAGAGGAGGTCGGAGCTGGAGTCGCGCCTTACGGGCCTCCTAGGCGGGCGCGTCCCGGAGCAGTGGAGGCCATGGCGGCGGCCAGATGTGGCCGGATCTGGCGCGACGGCGGCAGGGCCTGCCGGGGAGGGTAGGGGCGGCGGCCCGGTGAGGGGAGGGGCAGCGGCGACGGGCGCGTCCCGGAGCAATGGTGGCCACGGCGGCGGCGCAGGCACATCCTGGAGCAGTGGAGGCCACGGTTGCGGCCTTTTTATCTCTTTGACCCCGGGGGAGCTGGCTATTTGTTTATCAAGGAAGGAGTTTTTGGGGAAAAAAATACATCTAACGGCGTTTAGTCCGAACCGTTACGCCACGTCAACAAAAGCGGGCTCCACATGTCATAATCATCATTAAAAGGGCCAAAGCCGAGAACTAGTGTTCTTTGCAAAAAATTAGGCTCAGAATTAGTGGTTTTTGGCACAAAACTGTAGAATTGTGGTTTCTGCAACCCTAGCCTTCAATGTCGATGTTTTCTGCAATTCACTCCCTTCAATCTCATGGATCTATTTTTAAATCCCAGCCGTCAATTTTTCAGGTTAACACAAAATCAACAGATATAAAAGGATGACTTATAGAGAACTATGAAAGCTTCCGTCCTTTATTATTAGGTAAAGATAAAGATGTGTGGGAGGTTTAGCGCCGGCAGTTGGTTCGATGGATGTGAGAGTTGCTTAACTATATGCTGGCAATCCTTGATATATATCCAGAATGCGAAATCCATTTTCTTGTGCTTAATCCCATGCTGCATTAACTAAGGTTTAGAAGACACTGTCATAATCAGTGGAGTATGATGTATGTATCGTGAAGATCCACAAGGCCTTGGTTTAGAAGACACTATCACTATCAGTCCATCACGCGTACCCGGCCCCCGGTCATCTTCCACCACGATCTCAAGTCGGTGCATGCATATGCCTATATATATATAGGTCTGCCATTTGCCTATATAGTACTAATTCGGGATGAAAACAACGTGTATGCATGCAGCTGGTAGGTATCATGACGAGATGTATTTCAGGCTTTAATCACCTCTGGTCCGTGCATCCACCACCACAGAACATATCATGGCGAGATGTATTTATAGCTGATCGGTCACCACAGCAAAAAACAGCTACTTGCCATTTTATATTATATCAAATGGGAGCAATCAGAAGGCATCTAACCAGAATTTCATGCCTTCTTTAAGGCTAGTCCGAGCACTATGTATAATTAGTGCAACAATGTTTTAATCAGTCCTCTGCAATTATTTTCTTTTTTGAGAGATTTCAATAATCTGCTTTTGGGGGATTTGTTCTCAAGGACGAATCCATTGTTTTTTGGCACCAGATACTCCAACAGTCCATGATCTTGATTTCCGTGAAACCCTCATAATTATATTTCCTCTGAGCTTCTTGTATGATCTCGGTTACCACTGACGGGCTGATAGAGGCTCGTCAGCGGTGGGTCTTGGCACTGAAAATGAAAATAGACTATCGGCAATGACTATCAGGTGATAGCTATAACACCCTCAAATTTGCTCATTTGGCCTTTTATGTTTTTATTCTGCTTTTATGATTTTATGTGGCATTTGTATTTTATTTGGGTTATTCCAAACTTTGGACCAAGTGATGTTCTTGAAGAACCTTTGATCCAAGACTAGCCCATGCTATTATATATTTATCCAGCCCACTTCCATGCAACCACTTACAAGGATAGGAAAACAATTCCTTTTCCTATTAAAATTATTCTCACTTATTCCACCTTTACAAAACAACTACTTTGTATTATTTGGACATTTCGAAAAAAACCATGGAGCTTCCAATACCTATAAAAATCCAAGATCCAGAAAAAACTTGGAACTCCGTAGTGAAAATATTTCTACGAAAATGTTAAATCGAACGAGATTCCGCCCTAAATCTAAGAAATAACCAGAACTTTATTTCCACCTCTACAAATCATCTAATTTGTTTACATAATGATCATAACCCCTAGGGATCTCAATGGCCAAGAAGTAAGGAAGTTGCCAAAATACTTTTAAAGCGGTAGTCATTGCCTTATCATCCCTTTCCTATCATTTTAATTGGCTTAGGAATGCATGTTTGTCTAAATGGTAAGCCGAGGTAGCATGCATAGTAAGCCGAACATGATAGGCATGGCTCGGCCATGCCTATCATGCAGTAACCAAGGTCGCCGGCATGCCTGCCATGACGCAAACCAACATCATGCCGCCTGCAACAAAAAAACCAAGCGGGTGTGCGCTCTCATGAATTAATCTAGTTTCCGCCTATCTTTGCCGCTTCAACTGCCCAGTATTCCGATATGTCCATTTGACATCAAAGGCTAAATTTCTCAATTATCATGCGTATTTCAATCACATTTTCCATGTTTAATCTTTACTTTCCATTTTATTGTAGTCTTGCATCGGGAGGGAGTCGAGAAACTATCGAAAAAATGGAGAATGGAGAATTTACAGAGAAAAGCATGTTTCTGAACCAAATAGAATAGAGCAGAGAAGTCCTTGGAGACATAGGGTTCCCCTAAACAGATGGTCCACATAACCTAAGCCCTGGCCACGTGGCCAGGTCGCGTGAGTCCAACAGAGACTACCTCCTCTTCCTAGAGGGATACTAAAAGGGACACAAACACATCTTAACTCATCTAAGCGGCACATGATCTTTCCGTAGATGAATGTTATTATGTCATATATATATATGCTTTGCCTACATTTAAAAAATTACTTCGACAAATTTTCCATAGTAAAATTTAAAATAATAAACATTTTTTCACAAAAAAATGGAATTCTACTTTAGCATATCTTTCCCTAATAAGAGATGATTGGTTCTGTGCCGAGCAGTGTCGTATTCCAGAAGACTTATCTCGATCTTTGGGCTGGAATACGGGGCGTTCCGGTTTCTCTGAGCCGGGGTGCCACACTATAGAAACAAGTTGACACTTGAGGCAACATGGTCAAGCAGCATGCATTCCTTGACTTACTCGTACACCACAACTGGACCACTTATTGACAGCTTAGACGGTCTGCAATTCATATGAGTAGCAACTAAGCTTAACTATCCTTATCTACAAGCCTATTTGAGGATATTTGTTAGAACCGTACATTGCAGAGCTTGAGCTTTACCGGGATATTTAGAGATACTAAAATAGACACAAACACATAAGTACATCTGAAATTCACATATTCTTTTGGTATATATGAAAGTGGTTATTTTTTTTTAATAGTTTGCTTACATTTTAAAGGAATTTGGTTGAGCAAGATTTCTGAAACTAACATGTCAAACAATCTTTTGTACATAAAAAATAGTTCTTCTTGTCATGGTGTATATGTGTGTAATGATTTTAATATCAAATACACAATATCAAAGTGGTAATGTTGTAAGATACAATTCGAAATAATGGAAATTAACATATTATGCTAAAGTTATATTAATAAAAACAATGTGCTAAATTATTAGAATGCTTATCTATAAATAAGTAAAAATGTTTATTATAAAGATGTGATGACCAATAAAGCATTTTGTCCAATATGATCTTTAGTAAGCGTTAACATATACTATTACTAGATCATTGATGGCGCGCGTTGCTGCGCCCGTCTATTTGTAGAGTAATGTAGAATGTTACCAAAATCAGCTCAAAATAATGATGATGTATATGATGGAAAAAAGTAAGTGGCATGACTTATAGAATCTTATCACTTGTTAGGCATAAATCATGAAAGCCATATATTGTAAATTTGTAGAACATTGCTATTCACCTAAGCTTCTTATTTAGGACCAACATTCAACTTAAGAGCATGTTCATGAGGATATATATGAACAGAGCCTGGCATACCACATACATGATCATGCAAGATTGACTTCAGAATTTCAATTTTTTTAAGCTTCTAGCCACAAGAATGCTTCTTGATAATATTATATGTATGTAGAAATGATCAACTTGGGATGGCTATGCGCAAAGTCTTTGCTACATAAGCATACATGACCTGGGTGTTCTCAAAACTTTGCCTCCGTTATCACACTTTTCATAAGAATAAAAAGAACCTAAAAGGTATAGACCAATTACACAACTCAGGAGCTCAACCCTCACATATTTCATTGATTCTAGTTATATTATTTAAAAAAACAAAGCACTCACTTCTTGTTTCCCAGCAGGCACACTACAACAACAAAATAACTCTGTCGTCTTTTCTCCTGAAAGCCAGGCTATTCTGATGTTAAGTTCCGCTAAGAACTCTAGACTTTGTCCTTACCTACGAAAAAGTGAGATCTTTGGCCTACTAAGAAGAGAAATTAACACAACAAATCTCACTAACTGGATAACAGATGGTACACAGTTATAAGAAAAAGGATAAAGTCGCTTGGAAGAAAATGTGGTACACAATTATTGAAGAATAGTAATACCTAATGGTAGCTGCAGGGACCAAAAACATAAGTCCATTGAGCACCTCCATAGGACAAACAGATTGTCTCTCAAACTGCAGTTTGAAAGCCCCACATATTGTCCCTTTGCTATGATAGAATCGGTACAATAATTGTCACACAAGGATTGTTGCTACTATAGTTTAGCAAAACTACTGACATGCAAAGCACAAAGTTAAATATTATTTTTACTCTGCAGTACAAAATAGCAAATGCCTATATAGGCATATAGAGGAAGAGAAAACCATTATACTATTGTTTGTCGCAGATTAAGTCGAACGAAATGGGGGATCAAACGATAATAAACTTCTAAGCATCTTAGCTCCCACTCTCTCTACATATATATTGCTCAAATTGAAACTACCAATCGCCAAAGGAAATATCCATTGGCTAGCTCCCAGAATGAGTTAATTTAGAACTACATGCAAATTTTCTTACCAAATTAAAATGCATGACAAAAAAATGAAGCATATCTTAAATTAGACTGTCTATTTTATGCAAGCGGGTGACAACTACTCAGTTCTTGTAAAATTTAAGCAAATTGAGGAGCTACCTTTTCCCCAAGTTAGAAGGAATACAGTTCTCAGTTCTCACCATGACTACAATTTGGATTGCAGCTTGCGAACTTACATTATTTGCATATGTATCATAGTGTTAGTCACTGGTAATGGAGGAGGCCAGAAGTGGAGGAACACACAATGGCATAAGTAGGGTCTGTAGAATTAAGAAATTCAAACTGGTGGACTTTAATGCAGTGAGGTGAAATAAGCAAAACTAATTGCTAATAGAAATGTTGAATTAAACAATAAACTTAGAATTGGTATTGTGGTAAGTTACATTTGCCAAATACGACCCTACAAAAATGGACCATGCTACCTTACTTTGAGAAGTGTGCATACAAATCCAATGTAATTGGGGTAGTGCTAATAAATAGTTAAACCAAAATCATGTTTCTGCAAAAGCTAAGGAATTTTTCTGATGTAAATACATACTTTGTCGTGCCTGGAGATTCCCTGTACCAGGAAAATAAAAATTGTTGTTCCGTTTGCCTTTGATAGTCTAAGCAATCCAGAACCTTGCTCCAGCAGAAGGTTCGCTACATCATGGTGGCCTCTAATCGCCGCAGTTATCAGAGGAGTCACATTTTGATTGGCCAAACATTTTCCCAAGGGATCGATCATGGTCCAGGAGTACCTTCACAATATCTACAAGCAGTGTCAGATGTCCATCTTTCTTGATCATTAGCTTGTGTAGGCAATGGCACACTGCAGTTATCATACAGATCAGGTAAATTTCAGCACTGCAAAACTAATATAATTGTGTCCATGGAGATTGATCAAAGACCCAAAAAACCATGGCAATCAATTAATTTAGAAATCCATAAACCCCTTTTTGCATGCGAACTATGAGATTCCAGTTTAGATACAAGGTCCAAAGCTCCCCTGTTCCCATGGAAAAATATGACCAATCAGAAGTGGTTTAGTATTGAAGTTATTGTCAGTGCTCACCTCCGTGGCCTTCCTTTGAAGTGACATGCGTATCGAATCCTGATTTGTTCTTCCTCGCAAGGCTCTCCTTGTGAGAGTGCTTGAGCAACTCGACGACGATATTGATGAACCCTTTCTCAGCGATGATAAGTAGCATGGTCTCCCACCTCGTTGGGCTCGTTTGTTGACCACGGCAACGCAGATCTTCGCCTCGCTGTCGAACTCCTCCCTGGTGCCGGTCATCTGTACGTCGATTTCGTCGATGATCTGGTGAAGGGAGTGAGGCCTGCACATTGTGCAGTGAGAACATGGTCAGGCTTAGTTTTACATACCATTTGGGTAAGATTTAATTCGACGGCAATAGTCAAAACTGTATATACATAGCCAGTAGCATCAACCGTATAAATCATGGACGCAGATGCTTGGATAATAAGATGACATGTTTCACAACATGGAAGCTAACGTGGCCAGCAGACATTGGAAATCGAGCTTTAGGATTTGCATACCTCAAGTGAAATCTAACTGCAACTGCAGAAAAATTACAGAGCCCGAATTCGATGGTATGGATTTCTTTTTTTGCATATCGTCCTTAGTCCTTAGGATTTCCCAAAAAAATACACCAGAACTAACGCCCTGTAGCGGATTGGAAGGAAAAAAATAGAATCAATCAGAAGGGATCTAACCATGGCCGCCTCCACCGGCTAGGGTTTCACCTGTACCTCCCGCGTCACTCGCCAGCTGCAGTATTGAGTTGGGTTCACACCCTTGTTCGCCCCCACCAGGGACGTCGCCGCTTTAGTCCATCCTCCATCAGAAAGGAAAGAAAGGATGTGAAGGTCTGGCCACCGAATCTCTTTCCTGACCTGATCTGCAACGATGCCGTCGTCCCCGCTCACTCTGCCATTGTTGGTCCGGACCTCCAGGTTCGGCAGCATGGATGGGGGATGCGGGGGCGACAGCACTGGGCGGTGGTGTGGGCGCTGATGCGATTGGGTGGGGAGCGACGCTGGGCAGGGCGGTGTGGACGAAACGATGGGAACAACGGAACTGGGCGGCGGCGTGAGTGGGGGCTCTAGGGCAAGGGCACTGGGAGGCAGCGGTGCTGCTTATAGCGCGCCGACGACGGGGATGGTGAGTGCGGCGGCTGAGAAGAACGCATTGGGACTGGATGGACGCACACCATCGCTAATATGAATCCCTCGTCAGCTGAAATGGGCTGCCCGACAGCCCAATTAACCACAGGCCTTCCTTTCGGCCTCGGGAGTAGCTGCCCAAAGAACAGTCGGGCCAGTTGCCGGAGAGATAGCTTTCCACACGAGATCCAACGGCCAGAAACATTCATATCGTGAAAACGGACGGCCAGGAATGTCAATCGCTAAGAGAGCTCGCTTTATGCTCAATTTTACTGTTCTTAATTCATAAAGAACACATATTTTCAAGAAAGCAGGCAGCTTAGCTTTTATTTCCCTCCACCATATTGAATGTGATACTGTTCTAATGAATGCTTCACTACCTTGTATTTATTGCGGCATAATGAAATAATTGAATATCTACCACTTTTTGACAACGGCGAGTCTACTTAAGGGCTTTAACAGGCTGGAGCCTCCACGCCCAAAATGGTTTTTCTTAATAGTAATATTCAGGGCCTAGCCACATAAATCATGTGTGGGCCCATCCAGATTATTGTCCATCAAATGTATCGAATTTGTACACCAAGCATTAAATCCAGCCGAGGAGCGTGCAAATGACATCGTGGAATATGCAATGAAGGCATAGGTGTCATCTACGCCAGATTCCCTAACGATGTCGCGCCGAAAACCCTATCCATATATGGATGGCCTATGGGCACATGAGGTGGTGAGCATTGGTAACAGACGGTGGAGATGGTAAAGCAGGGAGAGGGGAGCTGATCATGAGCTGCGCAACGAAATACGTCGGCATGGACCGTAATGAATCAGCGAGCATTAGACGAGAAAGGTATCGTGGCTTGGGAGAGAGAATGAGAGATAGGGAGGGAAGAGGATGCCTGCGGGTGGGGTTGTCCCCACCCATTTGACCGTGGTGAGCCCCACGTGGCCAAAGCCAAAACGGCTGGCCCATAAGATATAGGAAATGAGTCCAAATTGTATAAAATAATTTGTTTTGTCTTTTTTAACAACAGTAATAATAAAAGGGTTCCTAATATTTTCCCTCTTAAACTATTCCAAAAATCCTCCAAAAAGTAAAAATCAAGTCAAGAATATTATTCTGGAGTACAACTCAAATTTTATTTTTCAACCAAATGTTTAGGTATTTTTTTTCATGTACTTGTAGTTCAAGTTTGTATTATACCCATTTTAAATACTCAGAAATCCATTTAATTTCTTAACATGGAAAATGAACCATGCCAAAGTTTGACATGGAAAATGTAATGATATATGTTGCATGTAAAAAACAAATCAAGGTCAAACGAAGAAGTAACTGTGAATTCATCTTCAAACCTTGTGCTTTTCCTTTCAAAACTATGATTCTTCTTTGAAAATGCTTTAGTATTATAACAAATGTACATCACAAATTTAGTTAAACCTTCTAATATTTTGACTATAACCTCTAGATGTCATATCATGACACCGTGCCTAGTTACATGTTCTTCAGACTTCATTTGCATTTATTTTACATTAGAAAACAAATAACCTCTTAGTTAGTGTTTGAATTTTCCAACTAAATGTTTGTATTTTTTTTCCTAGTATAAGACTAAAAGTATACCCAGTAACTTAAACATGGTTTTCAATCAATTTGAGGGTATTTTTCAATATAGTTGTAATTAAAATATGACTTATGAACCCTCAAAATTGCCAAAATTTGGCATAGAAAGATTTAGTAGTGCATGTTTAGTGTAGGAAATAAAATCAAGATCAAACGTTAAAGCGGTTGTTGTTGCCCTTAAACCACACAACATCTCTTTCGAAGCTACGAATATTCCTAAGAGATACTTTGATTTATAGGTATTGTAGATCGCAACTTTTGCCAAAACTTCCCAAATTTTAAACACATACCAAGGGCATCATATTTTGAAACTAGGCCACTTTTCATGTTTTACAGACTTCACTCGCAGTTTTTAAATTCATAAGGCAATAAGGTCTAAGTTAACTTTCATTTTCCCACATAAATGTTTGAATTTCAAATATTTCTTGTATAAGACCTGAAATTAACTCAACAACTGGAATATGATTTTTTTTTCAACCAATTTGTGGGCATTTTTCTTTTATTTGTAGTTCTAAATTGAATTATATGCATTAAATACCTAGAATCTATTTAATGACTTAAAATAGAAAATGAAACCTATGCCAAATTTTGACATTGAAGATGTAATAATGTATGTTGAGTAGAAAAATTTCCACGACTGACGTTGAATCAACTGTCGCTTTGCCTTCAAACCTTACACTTTCCCTTTAAGAACTACTATTCTTCACATAGATGTTCAATTTCTATGCAATGTACATAAAAAAATCATGAAGCCTTCTCAATTTTGAACCACGGCCTCTATATATATGTCATATCATGATGCCATGCAACTTCTCATTCTTTTTCAGACTTCTTTTGATTTTTTTATAAATTAAAGAAACATCCAATTTACTATATGAATTTTCCGGCCAAATTTTTTTGAGTCAAAACACTCTTTGTATAATACTAAAAATATACTCATTAACTTAAATGTTATCTTTCTACCAATTATTTAGCATTTTTCATGTACTTGTAGGTAAAATGTATGTCCATCGTATAAATATAAGGGACAATTCCATTTCTCCCCCTAACTTGGGCTACCACCTGGCATTTGCCCCTAATTTTCAGGTATGCTCAAATTTATCCCTCTACCATCAGGTGGTGTTATAAAAATACCCTTCTGCTCCGTTACCGTTCAGTCAAAGGCCTTTGACTCTGACCAAGGCTTTCCCTGGACATTTTTACCCCTCCTGACAAGTGGACCCATGCAAGAAATAAAGAGGAAGGAATAAAATAAAAATGAAATAACACACACTCTCTCTCCCTGCCAGCACAACCCCACCATGCCCAATCCCCTTCTTCCTCCTCCCAGCCCCGTTCTTCTTCTCCGGCAGCAACCAGTGCTGGGCGCGCGACCACGCACGGCGACGAGCACCGGGGTGCATGGGAGAAAGATTGCTGGGAGCGGGGGCGGCGGACCATGCCCAGCACGGACGACGGGGAAACCGGAGTAAGGTCTCCGACCACGTTGGCGACCGGCGGAGCTTGGCTTCATGGGAAGATGCGTCGAGGTCGTGGGACTCGGGAGGGGAGAGTCCAGGAGCTTCGCATACAGGTCTGGTTTCCGAGGAACACGGGGAGGGAAGCTGAGCCCGCTGGAGTGGGAGATCGGGGCGCGAATGTGGCCGCCCGGAGGCGAAGAAGACGACCATGGCGTGGCCGAATGGAGGCGCCCCGCGTCAATTCATTCCATTGGGAGGGCAAGGAGATAATGGCGGAGCTCCTGGACATGGAGGATGGTCACGAGAGGTCGTTGGCCTCGCGGAGACGAAGGAAGTGGCGATGGAGCTTTTTGGGTGCGGCGCGAGATGCGATCTAGAGCAGCTCCTCGTCCCCGTCTCAGTGAAGCCCTTGTGAAGCTTCCTCCGCCATCCCTAATCAGTGCTTCATCCCGGAGCAGCTGCCCCCGCATCAACTTGCTCCGGCCACTGGCTGAGAAACTTGTCGCCGACGAGCTTCCCGGCCACCCCGTGCATGCACACCACTCCAGGACCCTAATCCTTTACCCCTAATCCTTTTTAGTGCATAGCTGACTAGTGGGCCCTTCTTGGGCAATAATCTAATTATTGTGCTAAAAACATAGCTAATTATTACAGGAAATAACTAATGAGTCACTAACATGTGGGGGTCCTCTCTTGACCTAGTCAACGTTGACTAGTTTGACTTGGGAGAGTTTTTTATTTTTATTTTGGATGGGTCCCACCTGTAAGCGGCATGCACGAAGAAGGGCAAAATTGTCCAGAAAATGTACCGTAGACGGTCAAAGGCTTTGACCGGATGAAAACGGAGCAGAAGGGTATTTTTATAACACCACCTAACGGTAGAGGGGTAAATTTGAGCATACCCGGAAATTAAGGGCAAATGCCAGGTGGTGGCTCAAGTTAGGGGAAGAAATGGAATTGTCCCTAAATATAAATCCATTTACTTATTTAACATAGAATTGGACCCCTAAATAATGCCAAACTTTAACATGGACCATGTAATGTTGTATCTTGCATGTAGAAACAACTTTGAGGTCAAACGGTGAAGTAACTATGGCCGCGCTTTCAGAAACTATGACGTTGTTTTTCAAAACTGTGATTCTTTCTTGGGAATGCTTCGGTTTCTAAGTCATGCACATCACATATTTTATGAAATCCTCTCAAATATTACAAAAAAGTAGCAAATAAAATAAAAATTCAAAACTTTGCTCTTAATAATCCAAATGTATACATGCATGCTTTTGGATTTTACTTGTTTACCATGTATTTTACACTCGACAAGGCAATAACACTGTCCGTCCACCGTAAACCACGGTTAAAATTGACATGTGTCCAAATATTTGCCTAGTGTTTTTTTTTTGCCAAGTATTTTCCCCCGAAATAGAACACTCGGGAAACTTTCAATATGCCGAGTGTCTGTTTTTACCGAGTGTTTTACAACCACACTCCATAAAGTTGTGTGTTTGCTAAGTGCCCAATAAAGTGCACTCAACAAACTCGTCGATTCCTATAGTGGTAAATAAGAAAGAAGGGAGCATTTTCCAGGGCCGTGTCTTCAAATGTAAGGACCGACAGGATTACTACGCAGTCTGATGATTATGTATTGATTAATAATTTCTATATCACAATGGATTGTGTTCCTTTGTTATCTATTACAAGAGGCTTGCATCTTAAACAAGTCATAGAAATAGTAAGGCACGGTTATTTCCCTCTATATATGATAAGTTGAGTCATTCCGTCATTGTGTATGTACCAAGTTATTTATTTTATGCATAATCATAGGGAATCATCGGGTATTGTGGCATTGGCCCATGGCAAGATCCACCGTCAATTTCTTATTCTCCATCGAACGACTAGCTGTGCTCTGGCTAAAAAAAGCCATTATGTGCTCATTAGCGCTTTGGTCAGCAGAACAGTGAGACTGCTCAGCTAGCAGAGCAGATGGATAGGTGTAATAGTTTAATAAACCGAACTGGTGAGGTTGTCGGTTAAGATTTTTATTGGTCGGGCCATCAGTTCATCGGTTCATTCGCGACAAAAAACCAAAATATTAAATGTATTTTCTCAAAATTTTGACCTCACATCAAATGAATACACATAATATTGGATGCAAATCATTAATAATTACAAATTGTTATTAGCCTAGTTGCTTATTGGGCCTTTAGCATGCCTTGCCTAAAGGTTAGCTGTTTCATTCCTCGTTGATGCAGCTTTTAAAATACTTTTAGGTTTTTACCAAAAGACCGGTACACCTTAAAAAACAATGCAAGACTCTGGTCCATGGTTTTTTCGGTCTGACCGCCGGTCCGGTCTAGTTTTTAAAACTATGATACGTGCTGGTGGTCGTAGATAGGATGCATACCTCTTAAGTTTTCTCTTCCTCCTCCTCCTACAGTACAGGAAACCAATATCAGTTTTCCTAAGTTAAAAAAAAAACACTAGTTTTCATTTACGTGTTTGAAATAAGATCTCACATGCATCCATGTACGGGTTATTCTCTCCGGTGATGAAAATTTTCCTTGTTCTTGTTTTTCTTTCCTCCAATGATTTTTTTCCCATATGATGATGTTAGTCATTGCTGCAGCCTAGCTCTACTTTTTCCATCTCCTATCCGCTATCCAAATCCTCACTCTATTTTTATTCATATAACATTATATTGACAGAAAAATAAATCATACAACAGTACACATACAAATACCCTGAGGTCCCGAACACCGAAAGACTCACGCAAGATACAATTGCAGATAAGAAAAAAGACCAAACGTTACATTTCTCGCTTCTTCAACTTCACCATGAGTCCATTTTTCATCTGCAGCACACAAGACATCTTCGGCTGGACTTTCTGCCCTTCAACCACCTCCACATCGAAGTTCCACACCATTGCCGCAACAATAGTATTCATCTGCATTAATGAGACGTCCTTGCCAAGGCACAGCGTCGGGCCCGAGCTGAATGCCAAAAATTTGTGAGACGGCACGTACCGTAGCTTCTTGCCATCCTTTGAGAGCCATCTATCCGGGTTATACTCCCGGCAGTCTTTCCCCCACACGCCTTCCATTCTCCCCATGGAGTGGAGAGAAATTAATAAGGTGTCACCGGCGTGTACCACATGGCCACTCCGCATCACGTCGTGGCCGACCGTGGCTCTCATGTAGACGAGAGATTTGGTCTCCTCCGGTTCAAAGATCACCATCGTGCTGCTATTGTTGGCGCATGTGGTTGCTTTCCGTGATGCAATGGGTGATAGTTCGTTGCGGATGGCCGACATGACATGAGGGTTTTGGGCGAGGTTGTAGAAGACCCATGTCAAAGCTGTGCCGATCATGTCCCTCCCTGCGATCATGTGCCGGAACCCTCGTATAGAGCAAGCCATCGTTCTGCTGGTAGTCTGGATCGTCGATGTAGGAAGACAGAATGTCCATGGAAGGAGCTCCCTCATTACCAGCATGTTCCTTCTTCTTCCTCCTCTCCATCATCTGCTCAATGAACCCTCGTAGAACAGTGTGCGCTGCGGAGAGCTTCCTTTCCGGGCCGATGTTTAGCCGCCTCATCACCTTCCAGCCAGAGGTCGGCACGATATGCCGGAACAAGGCCACCTCCATGACCGTGCCCATGGCGACTGCGGCGTCCATGGGCGGCATGTCCGAGGACAGGAGGCCCGGGTCCACGCCAAAGAGAGGCGTGGCGGTCATGTCGAACACGAGCCTTGTTGTCAAATCTTGCAGGCCGAACGTGGTCCCGATGCTCGCCATGTGCATGAGCACCGGGAGGAGGCCGTTCTCCACCTTGTCGTGGCAGCAAGCGGTCATACAGGCAAGCAACCGTGGGTTGCTCAAGACTCTCTGGGCTCTTGCGCATTGCCGACGCCAGGCTTCGCCGGTGGTGAAGAAGCTGCCACCCGCGATGTCAAAGATGGCGGCGAACTCCGCACCCTTGGGGAAGTTTGCATGGTTCGTCGTGAAGATGTGCCAGACGTTGGCCGGTTCGCATGTGATGAAGAACCGTAACCCGGTCCGAGGCGGACCGTGCGCCCTGAAGTTGTGGCTTGATCCGGCAAGAACGACGGCGAGGTAGTCGTGCAGGTTGTGGAAGTTGGCGATAAGGTAAGGGAACACCCCCACTATTGGCCAGTTTATGGGGAGCACTGATGGGTTCTTTGATCTGCTAGACCTGAGATACAACATGTAGAGGGGAACGAGAATGATGGCGAATGTGGAGATGAGCAGCTCTTGCGAGAACAAGGTCGACATTTTTTCCAGTAGCTAGTGTGGGGAGCAGCTAGTGCTTGGGTGTACTCCCTCCGTCCTTTAAAGAGTGTACTTCCAACTTTGTTGAAGGATCAAACTATCTCAATGTTTGACCGAATTTATGCAAAAATATATCAATATTTGTGAAATCAAATATGTATATGATGAAAGTATATTTTATCACGAATCTAATGCTACTAATTTGATGGCATAAATTTTGTTGTATTATTATATAAACATGGTCAAATATAAAAAAGTTTGACTTTTCAAGAAAGTTGGAAGTACACTCTTTAAAGGACAGAGGAAGTATGCTGCATGGACATGCCGATGGCTCCATTTATAGACAGAAGTTCCCTCTGCCATCAGGCAGTTGGTTCGATGGACGCATTAATACAGTCAACGATGAGAGTTGCTTAACGATAAGTACTCCCTCCGTTCTGAATTACTTGTCGCAGGTATGGATGTATCTAGATGTATTTTAATTCTAAGTACATCCATTTCTGTTACGAGTAATTTGGGACGGAGGGAGTACATATCTCCAGAATGCTAAAAATCCATATTTTTTTTGCTTAACCCCATGCTGCATTAACTATGATTTTATATATAATCAGTGGTGTATGATCTATCGTGGAGAAGACACTGTCTACAATAAGGCCTTGGTTTAGAAGACACTATCTTTGATTATTCGGTTTCACATATCACTATCCAGTCCATCATGCGTACCCGCCCCCCGGTCATCTTCCACCACGATCTCAAGTCGGTGCATGCATATGCATATGGTCTTCCATTTGCCCATACTAAATCGGGATGAAAACAACGTGTAACCTCAGCGGGGTGCGGCCCTCCCAGCGGTGTGGCGGATCCCGAAGGCGGCGGGCTCGCGGCATTGCACGGGCGCCCAGATCTATGGGTGTGGGACTCCCGGCAATGTGCGGGGTCCCGGCGGCGGCGGGATCGGTCGACGGCGGGCTTGGGCGATGGCGTCGGCCGCGCGGTGCCGGATCTCGTCGCTCAAGGCGGATTTCGCCACTCCGGCCTTCGTGGAGGAACTTGGACCTGGAGCGGCGGCCTCGTTTGCCATGGCGACGGCGCCCTCGGCTGGTGACGTTCGCGGGGGGTGGATGGACGTCATCTTGACCGTGTGAGCGGTGAGTTGACGGTGGATCGCCTCCACGCTGCAGGCCTTCTCCCGCTGCACTTGGTGGCTTACGATCGCGGTCGTCAGCCCCGGTGCGTTCGCGGGGGCTGGTAGAGATGACATCGGACCGGACGAAACTCCGGATGACTCGTTCATCCCGATGGTGGCGACGACCAGGGCCGCCGTTCTCCTACTTGCAGGCGCTGTCGAGGTCCCTGCCCCTCTACCCCGACCCCATGCCCGGGTGAAAACCCAAAATCTCTTTAGATTGGGCGGCGGCGGCACCTGCATGTGTTGTACCCTTCTTGGAGGCGCCGCCTGGGGTGTTTGGGTGCTCGGTTAGAGGAATTGCAGGCGGAGGGGATGGGACCAGTGGTAGCAGGTGGTGTTCGCGATGGAGGAGCGGCATGGCATCTGGCACGTCGACATCGGCGGGTCTCAACGGCATGGAGCATCAGGGTCTCGCCGGTGGGCGTGTGATGATTGATGAGCGCAGAATGGTGGCATTGTCTTGCGTCGTGGTGGCGTCGACGACAGCTAGACCGGGCAAGGTAGATGCAACAGTACAACACTGGAGATGGATTGGTGGCAGGTGGCTGCGGCGGCCTCATACCCGGCAGGCGTCCTGGTTGAGGAGTGCGCCAGGCTGGTGGGTGCCCATACCCAGCAGGCGTCCTGATTGGGACCTCAGGTCTTAGATGTTAGGTTTGGGTGCGAGGTCTGTTTGGTATTAGGCCCAGACTATCAGCATCCCTTCATCAACTAGACAGGAGTAGCGACACATGTTGCCTAGACGGTGGCTTTAGTCTTACCGTTGTATGACTTTGTAAGGTCTTGTGTGAATAATTAATAAATTGGTTGCATGCATCATCCAGATGCCGAGGCCAGGGGTCCTCCTCTTTTTCTAAAAAAACGTCCATAGACAACCTAGTGACGACTACAATCATTAGAGCGAGCCGAAGGCGCGCCACGGTCATCGCCCCTCCATAATCGGAGCCGGACAAACCTTGTTGTAGTAGACAGTCGGGAAGTCGTCGTGCTAAGGCCCAAGAGAACCAGTGCACCAGAACAGCAGCCGCCGCCGATGAGGAGAAGCATAGACCAGAAAGATCTAACCTAAGACACATGAACACATACAGACGAAGACCAGATCCAAGTGGATCCATCGGAGACAAACGCCGACCGAATCCCCGCCAGATCCGTCAGAGACAAATCTCCACACGCCCTCTGATAATGCTAGACGCATCACGAGAACAGGGCATAGGCGGGGAGAACCTTATTCCAACATCAGAAAGCCGCCGCCGTCTTGTCTTCCTGAACAGAACACAAACCCTAGACGAACACACAAAAAACACCTAAAAACGATGTAGATATTTTAAATAATGTTTTAAACAGTCCTCTGCAATCATCCTTTTAGGGATTGCAATCATTTACGTAGATATTTTTTTAGTCGAATTTGTTGAGGTACCATGTGCACCGACACTACTAGGGAAAAGTCTAGCAGTAGCGCGGGTCTAAGGGCTAACAGTAGCGCGGGGAAGCGCGCTACTAATACGACGCTGCAGCTAACATTTAGCAGTAGCGCTGTTTAACACGCGCTACTGCTATACCTACTTAGCAGTAGCGCTTTCCAAACCAGCGCTACTGCTAAGTGCTTTAGCAGTAGCATTTTCCTGTCCAGCGCTAAAGAGTGCTACTACTATATTTTCTCATATCGTTTTTTTGCTGTGTATTTGCAATATTTTTGTACATGTTTTATACAGTAGTCTCATCGTATCATAAACATGCAACATATATAGTTAAGAAACAAAAAGAGACAGACTTGGCAAAAATAGAAGCAACATATCATAAGCATAAATAATAAAGTTTATCCTTTACAATCTTGGAGTGGGGTTCCTTTTTGACGATGATCCGATGTTTCATCCTTACTTTTCAGGCGTCCAACGCGTCGCTAAACTTGATCATGGTGCGTTTGTGTATCTTCTTCATTGTCGAGTCTTTCTTTGAATCAGTATATTGGATTTCATCCCGGGCCAGGAACAAGAATATCTGGTGCAGCAAGTTTAGGAGAGAGTGCCTCATATTTGGTACCTTCTTCAGTTTCTCATCGTTGATGGTGGCGCACGTCCGTACGATGCAGCCTATTTGATTTCCGTAGCATGAGCGCGCTTCCACATGCTGTTTTGGCTCAAAATTGTCGTCGTCCACCTCCGTGACCACTAGTCTAGTAGTGAGGAGCTGGTCTGGGCGTCGACATCTCCTCTTCGGTTTCGGTTCTATACCGGCTTTGCCAGTCTCGGTGCCGGTATCCTCTGTTGAATTTCTTGCACTACCTGGTGTTTGAAAAGCGGATGACCGAGACACAGTCTTTCAGAAACATTTACTCTCTACTCCGGGTAGACAGTACGACCTACATCCCCTACATCTGCTAGTCTACCTCTTCAAGAGCTCAGGCAACATACTCAACTATGCTAGAGCCCATAATAGCTTGTGACTACACACGGAAGTTTCTAGCATGAAAAATCTTACACTAGTAGAAAAAGGGCCTAATGTGAAGCACATTAGTCTCGGTTTGTAACAGAACCGACACTAATCTGACCATTAGTGCCGGTTCCAACGGCTAGGGGGGCGGAGCTCATTAGTACCGGTTCGTGGCGGACCTTTAGTACCGGTTCATGCCACGAACCAGTACTAAAGAGAGTGGTGGGAGGATTTTGTCAGACTAGGGCCCCTCCAGCACCTTTAGTACCGGTTCGTGGCACGAATAACCCTTCGTCCAGCTCGCTTTGTTCTCCCCCCTTTCCCCTCTCCTCTCTGTTCTTCCACTCTTCCCTCGAGCTCCATCACACATTTTGCCCAAATTTGGTCAAGATTTGAAGGCCCCCATTCATTCAAGTGATCACAAAGGTTAGCAACTTTATCATTTCATCTCTCATTGCTAGATTAGCTTACGATGCTTTATATAGTGATTAATTTTTGGGTTTTAGTAATTTGGGAGGAATTATATGTGGTAGTTTATTTGATTTATATGCAATTTGAGCTTAAAATAACTCTTAGTTTGCATACGTAGGTGTGGTTTACTTAGTGCCTTCCCGTCTCCGTCGTAACCACCGTCGATCGTCCGCACCGTCACTTGGCACCACCTTGTGGTGAGCCTCTTGTTCTTATCTTTTTATATAAAAAATCATGTTTGTGTGATTTAGATGTATATAGTTACTTGTATAATTATCTTACACGTACGTTGTTTGTTATACATAGTGCCATGGTTTTGATATCCGTCCCCGTCGGCCCTCGTCCGTGTTATGGTTCGGATTGTGGTATATTCTCTTTTAGAACTATTTGTTGCATTTCGTGTTTATGATAAATTATGCCCATCAAGTTGACATAGATATTTTTATCTAGGAGGTATGTGAACCGGAAATTCCAGCCGAACCTATTGTCGAGAGGTTAAATTTAGTTGAAAGAGAAAACGAGTATTTGAAAGAAAAATTGAAAAGAATTGAGGGGGAGAAGATGGAATTGGAGTTGCATGTTGCTGATGTCATCGATGATCACAAGATCAAGATGGAGAAAATGCGGTTGAAGATTAGAAAGATTAGAAAATATACCATTGATAGCAAGGCTTGGTATCATTATGCTGTTGGATCAATTGTTACCTTAGTTGCGATCTTGATCATATTTGTTGTTGCATTTAAATGCTTTAGCTAGAGAGTTATATGTATGTTGCATTTAAGTGTTGTATGAACTTTATGTATGAAATTTATGTATGAACTTGTATTAATTTGGTCTATTCGGTGGTGTGTAATGAAGATGAGCCGACAATGGATGTACGATGACCGATGCTCTCCCTAGTTCGTTGATGGCGTGCATACTTTTCTAATTGCGGCTCATGCAAACAAGCGGGCGGATGGTTTTATGCCTTGTCCATGTGTTGGCTGTAAGAATGATCACAATTACTCTAGCTCAAGAAACCATTCACGTCCACCTGTTTGAGTCTGGTTTCATGCCCCACTATAATGTTTGGACCAAGCACAGAGAAAGAGGGGTTATGATGGAAGACAATGAAGAATAGGAGGACGACGAATAGCTATCCTGGCCATGGGTTCCCTGAATACGATGATACAACAATGTGAGAAGAAGCTGAGCCGGCAATGCGAGAAGAAACTGAAGAAGAGGCATCAGATGAGCCCGCTGATGATCTAGGTTGGGCCATTGCCGATGCAAAGAGAAACTGCAAGTGAGAGGGAGAAGAAGAAGTTGCAGCGCATGTTAGAGGATCACAAGAAATTTTTGTACCCAAATTGCCAAGCTGACAAGAAAAAGCTGGGCACCACATTGGAATTGCTGCAATGGAAGGCAGAGAATGGTATATCTGATAAGGGATTTGGAAAGTTGCTGGTAATGATAAAGAATATGCTTCCAAAGGACCACAAATTGCCCGAGAGTACGATGAAGCTAGAAGGTTATGCGCCCTCTAGGGTTAGAGGTGCAGAAGATACATGCATGCCCTAATGACTACATCCTCTACCGTGGTGAGTACGAGGATTTGAATGCGTGCCTGGTATGCGGTGCATTGCGCTATAAGATCAGCCGCGATGGCCTTGGTGATGTCGAGGGCGAGCGCCCCGGGAAGAAGATTCCTGCCAAGGTGATGTGGTATGCTCCTATAGTACCACGGTTGAAACGTTTGTTCCAAAACAAAGAGCATGCCAAGGCGATGCGATGGCACGGAGAAGACCGGAAGAAAGACGGAAAGTTGAGAGTACCCGCTGACGGGTCGTAGTGGAGAAAAATCGAGATAATGTACATGGAGGAGTTTGTAGGTGACCCAAGGAACGTATGGTTTGGTCTAAGCGCAGATGGCATTAATCGTTTTGGGGAGCAGAGCAGCAACCATAACACCTGGCATGTGACTCTATGTTTGTATAACCTTCTTCCTTGGTTGTGCATGAAGAGGAAGTGCATTATGATGCTAGTGCTCATCCAAGGCCCTAAGCAACGACATTGATGTGTACCTAAGGCCATTAGTTGAAGAACTCTTCCGGCTGTGGAATGGAAAAGGTGTACGTGCGTGGGATGAGCACAAACAGGAAGAATTTGACCTAAAGGCGTAAAGAGTTTGGATGATTGGCCTGCTCTCAGTAACCTTCCAGGACAGACAGACAAGCGATACCACGGATGCACGCACTATTTGGATGATACCGACAGTATATATTTGGATAGTTGTAGGAAGAATGTGTACCTGGGACATCGTCGATTTCTTCCGAGTAGGCATCCCGTAAGAAAGAAAGGCAAGCATTTCAAAGGTGAGGCAGATCACCGGACGAAGCCTCGCCACCGTACTGGTGCTGATGTACATGATATGGTGAAGGATTTAAAGGTAATCTTTGGAAAGGGTCCTGGCGGACAACCTGTTCCGAAGGATGCTTACGGACACGCACCCATGTGGAAGAAGAAATCTATATTTTGGGACCTGCCCTATTGGAAAGACCTAGAGGTTCGCTCCGCAACGACGTGATGCACATGACGAAGAATCTTTGCGTGACCCTGCTTGGCTTCTTGGGCGTGTATGGGAAGACAAAAGAAACAGTGAAGGCACGGGAGGACCAGCAACGTATGCATGGAAAAGACGGCATATATAAGGGTCATGCCAGCTACGCTCTTACCAAAGAAGAGAAGGAAATCTTCTTTGAATGCCTACTCAGTATGAAGGTACCGTCTGGCTTCTCATCGAATATAAAGGGAATAATAGATATGGCCAAGAAAAATTTCAAGAACCTAAAGTCTCATGACTGCCACGTGATTATGACGCAACTACTTCCGGTTGCATTGAGGGGCTTATGTACCGAAAGCGTTCGATTAGCCCTTTGTGAAGCTATGTGCATTCCTCAATGCAATCTCTCGTAAGGTAATCGATCCGTAAATCATACCAAGGTTACATAATGATTTTGTGGAATGTCTTGTCAGCTTCGAGTTGGTGTTCCCCACCATCCTTCTTTAACATCATGACGCATGTCCTAGTTCACCTATGCTTGAAGAGATTAACGCTTTTGGGTCCTGTATTTCTACAATATGTTCCCCTTTGAGAGGTTCATGGGAGTCTTGAAGAAATATGTTCATAACCGTGCTAGGCCGTAAGGAAGCATCTCGAAGGGCCATGAAAATCACGAAGGTCATTGAGTTTTGTATTGACTTTATTCGACCTTAAGCCGATTGGTGTTCTTTAATCGCGGCATAAGGGCGGACTCGATGGAAAAAGGCACGCTAGGAGGGATCAAATAATATGTATGGATGGGTATTCTCTCCTTTGAAGCACACTACAGTTCTCTGACGTAATTCCGCCTTGGTGGCTCCGTATATGGAGGAACACAAGAATTTTCTACGCCCAAACACGGAGCGGCCTGGACGAATCGAATACATGTGAACAAACGGGGACTT
The DNA here is from genome assembly GCA_021605145.1 of Aegilops bicornis. NCBI lineage: Eukaryota > Viridiplantae > Streptophyta > Magnoliopsida > Poales > Poaceae > Aegilops > Aegilops bicornis. The sequence continues at coordinate 2,059,034 of JAHIAL010000052.1, forward strand.
TTGCCGGTTGGTTGCGAACCGTGCCATGCATGACGCATTTATATTGATGATGACATGTACTTGCTGTCCCGATTACCATCTTCGAATATAATGACTTTGAAGGGCACGAGATAAATGGGAATACATTTTACACGATCGCCTAAGATAAGAAGAGCACCAACCAAAAGCAGTGGTGTCCGCTTTGATGCAACAACCAAGACGGAAAGGAAACATATTATGGTTCTTGATAACCCACAAGTATGGGGGATCGCATAGCAGTTTTCGATAAGTAAGAGTGTCGAACCCAACGAGGAGCTAAAGGTAGAATAAATATTCCCTCAAGTTCTATCGACCACCGATACAACTCTACATACGCTTGACGCGTTAAACTTTACCTAGAACAAGTATGAAACTAGAAGTACTTTGTAGGTGTGATAGGATAGGTTTGCAAGATAATAAAGAACACGTAAATAAAAAGCAGGGGTTGTTTAGATAAAGATGCAACTAAAGTAAATATAGCGAGTGTGGAAAAGTGATGGTAGGTGTGGCGAAATTGTCCCTTAAGCAATTGACTACTTTACTAGACCGATAGCAAGTATTATGTGGGAGAGGCCACTGCTAGCATGTTATCCCTTACTTGGAATTCTATGCACTTATGATTGGAACTATTAGCAAGCATCCGCAACTACTAATGTTCATTAAGGTACAATCCAACCATAGCATTAAGATATATTGGTCCCCCTTCAATCCCGTATGCATCGATTTCTATGCTAGGTTGAAGCTTCTGTCACTCTTGCCCTCCAATACATAGTCCTATCAACATACAACTAACCCTATGGTGTGATCCACGCGCACGCTCATATGATGGGCACCAAAGGACAGCAACATAACCACAAGAAAATTAAATCAATCATAGCAATTCATCAACCACCGATAGGACAAAGAAAATCTACTCAGACATCATAGGATGGCAACACATCATTGGATAATAATATGAAGCATAAAGCACCATGTTCAAGTAGAGGGTACAGCGGGTTGCGGGAGAGTGGACCTCTGTAGATAGAGGGGGGAAGGTGATGGAGATGTTGGTGAAGATGGCGGAGGTGTTGGTGAAGATCGCGGTGATGATGATGGCCCCCGGCGCCACCCGCGCCACTGGAAGCGGGGAGAGCCCCCTCCTTCTTCTTTCTTCCTTGACCTTCTCCTAGATGGGAGAAGGGTTTCTCCTGTTCCTTGGCTCCTATGGCTTGGGAGGCGAGAGCCTCCGAGATTGAATCTATCTCTGCATTTTCTGCGTTCTCTCGGCTCTGTTTCACCGTTTAGGTGTATATATGGAGATCCGTAACTCCGATTGGCCTGAAACCTTCGCCATGATTTTTTTCCGAATATTAGCTTTCTTGCAGCAAAAGAAGAGCATCAACCGCCTTACGGTGGGCTCACGAGGGTAGGGCGCGCCCAGGGGGAGCATGCGCGGCCCCATGTCTCGTGACCACCTCGGGCACTGGTTCGTGTTGATTTTCCTTCCAAATTTTCCATATTTTCCAAAAATAAGCTCCATCCGTTTTTATCCCGTTTGGAGTCCGTTTGATATGGATACTCTGAAACCAAAAACATGCAAATGCAGAGGAACTGCACTGGGCCTTGGATCAATACGTGGAGTCCCCAAAATAATATAAAAAGTTGCCAAAAAGTATATGAAAGTGAATAATATTGGCATGGAACAATCAAAAATTATAGATACGACGGAGACGTATCAGCATCCCCAAGCTTAATTCCTGCTCGTCCTCGAGTAGGTAAATGATAAAAAAGAAATAATTTTTGATGTGGAATGCTACCTAGCATAATCTTGATCATATGTCTAATCATGGCATGAATATTAGGACACGAGTGATTCAAAACAATAGTCTATCCTTTGACATAAAAACAATAATACTTCAAGCATACCAACCAAGCAATTATGTCTTATTGAAATAACATAGCCAAAGAAAGCTCATCCCTACAAAATCATATAGTCTGGCTATGCTCCATCTTCACCACACAAAGCATTCACATCATGCACAACCCCGATGACAAGCCAAGCAATTGTTTCATACTATTGACGTTCTCAAACCTTTTCAACTTTCACGCAATACATGAGCGTGAGACATGGACATAGCACTATAGGTGGAATAGAATTTGATGGTGGGGGTTATGCGGAGAAGACAAAAAAGGAGAAAGTCTCACATCAACTAGGCGTATCAACGGGCTATGGAGATGCCCATCAATAGATATCAATGTGAGGAGTAGGGATTGCCATGCAACGGATGCACTAAGAGCTATAAGTGTATGAAAGCTCAACAAAAGAAACTAAGTGGGTGTGCATCCAACTTGCTTGCTCATGAAGACCTGGGGCATTTGAGGAAGCCCATCGTTAGAATATACAAGCCAAGTTCTATAATGAAAATTCCCACTAGTATATGAAAGTGACAACATAGGAGACAATGCGTGGGTGGAATTGTCACGTCAGATGTCCTCGTGAAAGGACTTAGTTGTGGAGCCATTGCAACTAGGAAGCTTGAAGGGGTTAATCGGGACAAGGAACACGAGAGGGTTTATACTAGTTTGGCCCCTTACGGTGAAGGTAAGGCCTATTTCTAGTTGGGTTGGGATTGATGTTTCGATGACCAGGGAGCGAGTTACGCTATGCCCGGTTCTCGATGAGTTGTTTCTTGCCCTAAGCCGCCAGCAGGTCGTCCCCTTATATACACGGGTTGACGCCCTGCGGCTTACAGAGTCCCGGCCGGCTCATAAACAGTGTCCGGCTCGGTGACTAGTTAAGTCTACCTTGTGATACAAGTCATATTATTATGGCGGTTTATTACAATGGGCCTTAAGTCGCCTGCGGGCCTTAAACTCTCTATGAACCGCCATTTTCACCTTTGGTCTTGGGCTTCTCGCTGGTAAGTCTTCTTATGTAAACCGGCCCCTCTGGCGGCTTACACAAATAGTTATATCCCCAACATTAGGCCCCAGATTGATTTGAACCTGTTCATGTCAATCTTAAAATACCTTATGTAACTGTCCTTCAGTCTTTTGTCTTGCGCGAAGATTTTTAATCCGCCGTGACGTCATCATCTGGATCCGGGTTAAATCACCGTGACATCATCTTCAATAAAACTTATTTTTACTCCGTCATATCTTCCAACGGATCTTTGCCTTTACTGACTATCCCGAGCATCGAGGCGCGGGGGTCACCGGATAATAAATTTTATCTCCTTGTTTCTCGCACCGCCTCTTTAGTTATCCTCTCCTTATAAATAGGTGCGACCTCGGTCTCCCATTCTCCTCCTTCCACCATCTTCTTCCTCTCGCCTCCTCTCGAAGCTCCGCCCGCCATTTGTCAAGCTTCCTGTCTTCACCGTCTCGAGGCCTTTGCATCGACTTTGGTTGGACCCGAGGAGAAAGCGGCCGAACCTCCGCAGCCTATCCAGATCTGCAAGTTCCCTTTTATTCCTTGCTTAGATCCGTATTAGGGCTTCTTCGAGTTCGTCAGAGTTCATTACCATTAGAGCCAAACCTCTGTTAGTTTTCCTCTTAGACTCCTCGTCTGATCTGAGAATGATATAATATGGCCGCGGTAGTTGTTTTCGCACTTGTTTTGGATAAAAGCAGATCCCTTTCTACGTATAAAAGCCTCATTCGAGCCCATGAACACGCTTCACGTCAGTTTTAGGTCTAGAAAACTTTCTTATCGTAACAAACCTTTGATCTTAAATATCAGCGAGAAAATTATGAAACCTGTTTTTATCACCCGGAAAAATTCATACATTAAATGCCTTTAAACACAATCATCCGGATGTCCGCTTAAATGAATGACCACAGAACCTTAGTTGCTCCTCATGACACGAAGAATTTTGAACTGCTCTTGATACTTATAGCGGCTTAAATATTGTTACACAGTCATCCTTATATCATTAGGCCCCTCATTTGGCCGCCACCTTGAATAATTAGGATTTTTCTCCCGGGTTAAAATTGAACCGGATCTTCTTATTTTGTCATAGGCCAACTGTTGTCATGGCTCCTAAGGCTACCAAGGCCCCCGTGACCTGCAATTGGGTCCCATCCATAGTTACCAAGAGTAAACTGGCTGAGTTCGTGAAATCTGGCCACCTGCCAAAAAAGGAGGTCATGTCTTATCGTGTCCCTGACCCGTCTGAAGAGAGGCCTCAACCCAAAGAAGGGGAGGTAATAATTTTTACAGATCATATGAGCCGGGGATTTGCTCCTCCGGCTCAAAATTCTTCGTGGAGGTTTTGAATTTCTTTGACCTTAGACCTCCGGACATCGTGCCCAATTCCGTGTCAAATATTTGCAATTTCCAAGTCTTCTGCGAGGTGTACCTGGGAGAGGAGCCAAGTCTGCTATTGTTCAGGGAACTTTTCTACATGAACCGGCAAAATGAACGTGCCAACGGGCCCAGTCTTGAGCTTGGCGGTATCTCGATCCAGCGACGGAGAGACTGCCTTTTTCCTTATGCTGAGCTGCCGAGTCACCCAAAATCTTGGAACCAAACGTGGTTCTACTGCCAGGACACTTCTCCGGCTGATGAGAAGCCTCTGCCCGGCTTTCGCGCCCTGCGCCTTGAGTCAACCATCCGCTACCAGACAAACCAACGGCCGTTGAACGTCTGCATCTCAATCCTACCATCAAGAAGATCAAAGCTCTCTTGGGAAACGGTTTAAACGGCATCGATCTGGTCCGAGTCTGGGTCTCTTGGCGAGTACTTCCATTAAGCCGCCGTTCCGGCTTAATGTGTACCTATACAGGCGAAAAGGATGACCCATTACGCCATAGTCCTGACGACTTACCAGATGATGTGGTGGATGCTACGACCCAGTCACTGCTGAAGGAGGGCACTGTGACAAGTAATACCTTCGGCTTACTCCCCTTTTGTAAGAAGAACCCGACCCCTGCAGTAAGTTATCAATCTTAATAGATACTCTTTGCTATATTATACCCTTTTTGGTACTTATAATTTTTATCCTTTTCCACGGGCCGATGATAACCACGGAAGGCCAAATATGACCATGAGGCTGCCAAACAAGCCGAGCAACAAAGAAAGCCGAAAGGAAAGCCGCCAAGACGGAACCTCAAAAAAGAAGAAACCCAGCGCCTCCGATTTGCTCAAATTGGATGACTCTTCTTCAGATGAGGAAGAGGTAATCCCTTATTCTCTTAACTCCTTTGTTATTATTTTATTGACATTTCCGCCTTTCAGGAGGATACAGGGAACAGCCAAGCTCCTGGCGAAGAGGTAACTATAATCTCCTCCGACTCAGAGCCTTTGCCAAAGCACAAAACCCGACGAGTGACCCGGAAAGTAAGATTTTCACATCCTCTAGCTTATCAAGATCCTCAATTTCTTTTGAAGCAACAACAGTTTGAAAGACGGAGGCAGACCCGGACCAACAAGGATGCAGAACTCTCTTCCGGCTTACCCGACGTAAGCAGGAAGCGTCGGACTGAGGTCATCTCCGATTTATGTTCTGTTTATCCTTTGGCGGGTTTAATTCGTCAACCTCTCAATTCATCTGACTCCAATTATCAGGATACCTCTCCTTCCTCCGGCGAGTCTATGCAATCCAACATGCCGGCTTTCAAGACTGCCCCTGGGTAATATACCTTTGTTATCTTTATGCTTTGCCTTACTCATATTTTGTACTCACCCTTCCGTTTTGTCCACAGCGTGCAGGTGAAGCCCAGTAAGAGGGCAAAAAAGGAACAAGCCATCCGAAGGCCCAGTAGCAACTGAGCCGGAAATCGGAACAGCTGTCCCTGACATTTCTACTCATTAACCGCCGCCTGAACCAGCACATGAAATTCCAGCGCCATCTTCTGACCCGCCTGCCGAAGATACCTTTAACAGCCCTGATAACCCGGAAATTCCAAGCCCGGTCAAGATGACTGACCCGGAGGTTGAAATTGTGAAAAGCCAGTTTGTTGAACCGGGCGTTTATCGTTCTTGGCGAGATGCACCGCCAAAGAAGAACTTGTTTAACGCCGGAAGACCAAACAGGACATCGCTGATTATGCTCACTTAAGCATTAGTGATATAGTCTCGTGCTATCTGAATCAAGTGCATAACAGCCGCGACACTGAAATTGACATGGTGAAACAAATACATCACAAATCTGAGGTATAACTCATACTATTCTCTTGAACCTTACTTACTGTACCAGCCCCCAAGTCTACTGCTTATGAATAAATATGCTGTAGACTTAGATACCTGCTTACTGTTAGTTCATCCGGTTTAAAAGAAAATATATTTAACCCGGTCATAATATGATAACTTAGAACGTGCGATACACATTAGCCCCCAAGTGTCAAGTATCTTTACTTGTAAAGTGCTTGAGACTTTAATATATATAATCCAGCATTATAAATGAAAATTTTCTTCAGCATACATTAGCCCCCAAGTGTCAAGTGTCTTTGCTTGCAAAGTGCTTGGGACTTAATGGTATCTTACCATAACCTTAATTATGACCCGGCATCAGCGCAGGCCTCCACCAGTCAATTTGAGTCAGAGATTGTCAACCAAGACTGGCTCCTGCAGCCCAAGAACTTGAAATTCAAAAGACCAACTCCAAATTTGCATTCACCATCTCTGAACAAGAGAAGTTGAAGAATAATTTTGATGCGGAGAAGAAAATCTGGGCAGATGAAAAGGCCTCACTTGTGACCCGGGCCGAGACAGCAGAAGCAACTCTTGCCGAAGCAACCGCCGAGCTGTCCGGCTTAAAACGCCAGATATCTCAAATGGTCTCAGCAATCTTCGGTAAGTTACTATGCATAATCATGAATATCACCATGGTTCCTTTGATGACTATTTCAATTATTATGTCCGGCTTATCTTATATGTATAAACGCAGGCCCTAGGAGCACAAACCTCAAGCAAAATATGCTGATCAAGCTTAAGGCGGTGTACACTTTGGTGGAACAGCTGTACACCGGGTCACAACGTGCTTTGGCCGTTGTGGCTTTATCAAATGATGCTCCTTATCTCCTGCAGGATGTGCTTAAATGGCTTGCCATGTTACCCCAACGGATTCAGGAGCTAAGGCAGGCATCTTCTAGAACCGGGGCCATAGCCGCCTTAAGCCGGGCCAAAGCGTTGCTTCCAGAGTTAGACACAGCAAGCGTTGCTCTTGGATATCCCATCTTGAAGGAGGACGGCTCAGATTCAATGAATCAGACTTCACCGCCTGAGTAAGAGTTGTACGTCTGTGGCCACCATCATTGGCAACGATATTGATCTTACCAAGTATCGCCAGGTTATGACAACGAGAACCGGAGGATTCCAACTCCTCATTATGATGATGTCACCGATTCCTCCAACTCGTAAGCATACCTTTTGCTCTGAAGTTGACCCACCCGGTTTAATAGATGATGAAGCTGAATTTGAAGCTTTAAGCGGCATTGATCGACCTCGCTAACCTTCCGTGACAAAGCAGCAGACGGGGAGGCGGATAAGGATAACCCAGAATCTTCAAGCCCACCAAAGGAGTAACTCGCCTGGTACTATGTCTTTGAAAAAATGATGCTTCATTATTCAGACTCGGGGAGTCTTGTAATAGGGTAGAAAAACCTCTTAACTCTGTCATGCCTTCGCGCATGCTTGTGGTGCTTAATATTGTCATAAGCCGCTATCGTTATATACTTCCGGCTTATGTTAATTGCTCCTTGACGTCCAAAACGTTCTTGCTTTATCCTGCGATCCTTTGATAATCTTTCCTGCTGATATGATGCTCACCTGGTACTAACAACTTTGGCGTGACCAATATTAAATCGAAAGATAAAAAACATCTCATAATGCTTTTCACAAGGTCTCAGGATAATCAAAATAATTTATGTGCTTCGATTCAATACGATCAAGAAACCGCTCCAAAGGGGTTAAGCTAAGATTCGGATACGATCATATAGCCCCAAAGGGCTTGGCGATGCCGATCAAATGGGTATTGACAGCTATGTTCTCTTTGGTTCAATACGACCTATGTTTGAACAGAAGCCCCAAGTGACCATAGGATTTGTTTAATGACGCTGATTCAGATACGATCCACGCCGGACCCAAAGGGGTTAAGCTATGATTCAAATATGATCAAGAAGCCCCAAGTGGGTTTGGCAAGATGTCGATCAAGCCGGTATCGACAGCTATGTTCACTTTGGTTCGAATACGACCAATGTTTGAACAGGAAGCCCCAAAGTGACCATGGCTAGATTTAGATATAATCATAAGCCGGACCAAAGGGAAAGCCGGATTCAGATATGATCCGCCCCCTGTTGGTAGTGTCCACCACCTGATAACGAAGACATAAAAACATTCTTTATGGGAAAAAGGATGAGGTCCCGCTTTTATTGCTTTATATAATATATACATTGCTAAAAAGTAAAACATATGTATTCGAAGCCGGTGGCTCAAGTATAGTAGGGCGAAGATGAGCTATGTTCCACGGCGTGGTCTCTTCCTCCGACTTACGTGAATCTTTGTGTTCTCGAACATCGATGAGGTAGTAGGACCTGTTGTTCAGGTTCTTGCCGACCACAAAGGGTCCTTCCCGTGAGGGATAGCTTGTGCATATCGCACCGATCTGGATGAGCCGGAGCACCAAATCACCTTCCCGAAAGGTTCGCTCTTGACCCGGGCGGTGATAACGGCGCAGGTCTTGTCTTTAAATCGCCGAAAGGGCTATTGCCAAGTCTCGCTCCTCATCGAACAAGTCAAGTGCATCTTGACGAGCTTTTTTCATTATCAGCCTCAACGTAAGCCACCACTCGGGGTGAATCATGCCGATGTCACTTGGCGGAACCGCCTCGCCTCCAGACACCATGAAGAAAGGTGTATAACCTGTAGATCTGTTAGGCGTTGTGTTGATGCTCCATAGCACAGAGGGTAACTCCTCCACCCAACAAACCGGAGTGCGCTGCAAGGGAACTAAGAGCCGGGGCTTGATACCTTTCAAGGTCTCTTGATTAGCTCTTTTTCGCTGACCATTAGATTGAGGGTGAGCAACAGCCTGAAACGTCGAGCCGGATGTGCTCGCCGACGTAACTCTTCCATGGCACCTTTGGAGAGATTAGTACCATTATTAGTTATAATGCTGTGTGGGAAGCCAAAACGAAGATCACCTTTTTCATGAAATGAACCGCCGTGGCTGCATCACACTTATCGACCGGGCCTCGCTTTCAACCCACTTGGTGAATTTATCCATCGCCACCAACATGTGTGTCTTCTTATCCTTAGACCTCTTGAAAGGTCCAACCATGTTGCTTCCCCTGCATCGCAAACGGCCAAGTAATTGGAATCATCCTCAATTCTTAAGCCGCACATGAGCTCGTCAGGAGAATTTTTGACATCCGCCATATTTGGTTGACTGCATCCTCCGCATCAGCATGAGCCGTCAGCCAATAGAAACCATGACGAAAAGCCTTGGCCACCAGAGATTTTGAGCCGGCATGACGACCACAATCTCCTTCATGAATCTCACGAAGTATCTCCTGACCCTCCGCGGGCGAAACACAACGTTGAAACGCCCCAGTGACGCTGCGGTGATGCAACTCGCCATGAACAATTGTCATGGATTTGGACCGCCTGGCGATTTGTCTTGCCAAGGTCTCGTCCTCAGGCAACTCTCCCCGGGTCATATAGGCCAAATACGGACTGTCTAACTGGATGGCGTGGAGAGCCGCCACCACCGTGCCTCCGGTCCGGCACTACTAGCTCTTCCTCGTGGGCACTCGTGTATGGGTTATGCAAATGTCAAGAAAGGTGTTAGGCGGCACCGGCCATTACCGAGACCCCAGCTGGCTTAAAGCATCACGCTCATTCTTCCTTCTCACCAATGTGCTCTACTTGATAACCTTTGAAGTGCCCGACCACCGCGTCAACTTCACGACGATAAGCCGCCATAAGGGGATCCTTGGAGTCCCACGTGCCTGACACCTGTTGAGCGACGAGGTCTGAATCGCCCAAGCACCTTACCCAGCTCAAATTCATCTCTTTGGCCATCCGGAGACCATGGAGTAAAGCCTCGTACTTAGCTGCATTGTTAGTACAGGAACAAAATTTGTCACCTCGGGGAAGTTAAAACGACTCACTTCGAGCCTTCCAACTGCCTGGACCCATCGAAGTGAATAGTCCAATATGTGTTATCTGGTTTCTCCTCAGGTGCCTGCAACTCCGTCCAATCACTGATAAAGTCCACCAAGGCTTGAGACTTGATAGCTATACGGGGCATATACTTTAGACCATAAGGCCCAAGCTCAATAGCCCACTTAGCGATCCGTCCTGTGGCCTCCCTGTTCTGAATGATGTCTCCCAGAGGGGCTGAACTTACCACCGTTATAGGATGACTTTGGAAGTACTGCTTCAGCTTCCGGTTTGCCATGAACACACCATAAACAAGTTTCTGCCAATGTGGACACCTCTGCTTAGACTCAATGAGCACCTCACTGATATAATAAACCGGTCGTTGAACTGGATGCTCCTTGCTAGCTTCCTTATGTTCCACCACGATGGCAACACTGACCGCTCGTGAATTAGCAGCCACGTACAACAGCAACGACTCTCTGTCAATGGGAGCCGCAAGAACCGGTGGTTCAGACAATTGCCTCTTCATATCATCAAAGGCAGCATCGGCAAAGACCACCTGCATTTAAGGTGTCTGCTTTTCTTCATCATCCGATATAGCGGTAAGGCCTTCTCCCTAACCGCTTATGAACCGCTTAAAGCGGCAACACGACCCGCCAGCGCTGAACATCATTGATACACGCCGGCTTAGCTAGAGAGGTAATCGCCGTGATCTTCTCCGGATTAGCTTCAATGCCTCTCGCTTGACACCGGTAAAACCCAAAAGCTTTCTGCAGTACACCAAACACACACTTGGCCGGGTTAAGCATCATCTTGTATACCCGGAGATTGTCAAAGGTCTCTCTCAAGTCGATATCAAGGTTTCCTTTTCTCTGGACTTCACCACGATGTCATCCACATAAGCATGAACATTACGCCCAATTTGATCGTCCGCATAGCTTCAGACATATCGCTGATAAGTCGCCTGGGTGCTCTTGAGTCCAAACGGCATAGATACATAACAGAAGGCCCCAAACGGAGTGATGAAAGTTGTCTTCTCCTGGTCCTTAACTGCCATCTTGATCTGATGATAACCAGAGTAAGCATCCAAGAAGCTCAAACGTTCACAACCCGCCGTAGCATCAATGATTTGATCAATACGGGGGAGAGCAAAGGATCACCGGACAAGCCTTGTTTAAGTCCGTAATCCACACACATCCGCCAAGTGCCGCTTCTTCTTGAGCACTAACACCGGGTTAGCCAACCACTCGGTGAAAAACTTCAACAATAAACCCAGCCGCCAAGAGCCAAAGCGACCTCTTCCCCAATAGCTTTCCGCTCTCTTCGTTGAACTGTCGGAGAAACTGCTCGACCGGGCTTATACTTTGGATCAATATTGAGAGTGTGCTCAGCGAGTTCCCTCGGTACACCCGGCATGTCAGAAGGTTTCCATGCAAAGATGTCCCGATTCTCAGGGATGAACTTGATGAGCGCACTTTCCTATTTAGGATCCAAATTGACACTGATACTGAACTGCTTAGAGGCGTCTCCTGGGGTAAAGTCAACAAGCTTTGTCTCAGCGGCCGATTTAAACTTCAACTCCGGGTCATGCTCAGTAGTTGGTTTCTTGAGGGAGGTCATATCTGCCAGGTCAACATTGTCTTGATAAAATTTAAGCTCCTCCGCGGCACAGGCAGTCTCAGCGTAAGCCGCATCGCCTTCTTCACATTCCAAGGCCACCTTTCGACTCCCATGCACAGTGATGGTGCCCTTGTAACCCGGCATCTTGAGCTGTAAGTAAACGTAACACGGCCGTGCCATGAACTTAGCATAAGCCGGTCGCCCAAACAAAAGCGTGATATGGACTCGATTTTGACCACTTCAAACGCCAATTTCAGCCCCGAATCATACTCATCTCCAAAGGCCACCTCCAATTCAATCTTGCCAACTGGTAAGCCGACTTGCCTGGAACCACCCCATGGAAAACAGTGTTGGATGTTCTCAGATTCTTCTCAGTCAACCCCATGCGCTGGAAAGTCTCATAATAGAGGATATTGATGCTGCTACCTCCGTCCATGAGTACCTTAGTGAACTTATATCCACCGACCTGAGGTGCTACCACCAAGGCTAACTGATTCGGATTATCAACTCGTGGAGGGTGATCCTCTCTGCTCCAAATGATGGGTTGCTCTGACCATCTCAAATAACGAGGAACTGCCGGCTCAACCGAATGTACAGCCCTCTTAGGAACCTTACGGTCACGTTTGCATAAGCTAGTGGTAAACACATGGTACCGCCCACCACTCAACTGTTTTGGATGGCTCGATAACCCGGATCGCTGTCAGCCGTTGTCCTCCCCGACCAGATTGTCGCCGATTATTTCCACAGCTATCCTCGAAAACCCGGAATTGAACCGCCGCTGGGCCATGAAAGCCGCCAGCTCTGAACCGCCGCCAGATCCATGACTACCATCAAAGATATTGGAATTCTTAAACGCTTTCATGATCGCGCAATCTTTCCACGTGTGTTATGGGTGCTCCCGGAGTGCCGTGTTTGGACAGGCTCATTGAGTAGCTGCTCAAGAGATGGGCCTGGCCCGCCGGATCGAGGCCACTTACCCTTACGTCTCGGATTGTTACCCTGTGTATTAGCGTTGGCTACAAGCTCCGGGTTGCCGTCCGCCTTCCGCTTATTGCCGCTTTGATTCACCGGGTTGGGCTGTTGACCCTTTCCATTGTCGTTCCTTTTTCCCTTCCATGTCTTCTCATCGTCAGATGCGGGATCCTTGGTACTATCAGAATCGGCATATTTGACTAAAGCCGCCATCAGCGCATCCATATCCCTCGCAGACACGCTTAAGGCGCCCAGTTTTTTGCCTCGCCGCTCAAAGCTGCAATTTTTCTCCAACATGAGGATCAAGAACCGGCATCCATCTTATCGATGAATGAATTATCTCCTTGACCAAGCGTACCCAATGGGTGGTGGATTCACCCTCCCCCTGCTTAAAATTCGTCAAGTCCACGATTGACATAGATTGCTTACTGGTGTCCTTGAAGTTCTGGATGAAACGGGCTTTTAACTCCTCCCACGAACCAATGGAATTGGGTGGTAAACTTTTTAACCAAGACCGGGCCGTTCCATCTAACATCATGGTGAAGTATTTAGCCATTGCTGCGTCACTGACTTCCAACAGCTCCATGGCCATCTCATAACTCTCAATCCATGCTCCAGGCTGTAAGTCACCGTGTAATTCGGCACCTTCGAGGTCCCTTGAAGTCCTTGGCAGGCGCCGCGTTGCGCAAAGCCGATATCAAACAAGGAACACCACAGGTTCTGGTGGCTACTCCCATCTCAGTGGAAGTCGTTGGATACTCTGGAATATTCTGATGTGCCGGCTATTGAGCCGCCAGCTGAGCCGCCTGCTCATTCTCCTGACGTACTCGGTCTTGCACCGGGTTATAGCCACCATGTTGTCACGGCGTTGGGCGTTGCTTGACAAAGCTTCAGATTCCATGTGCTGCTCTTGTAACTCGGTTGCTCGACGAGGCGGTGCTAACCAAGGCGGAGGAGTTGAATGAATCCTATCCCGGCTATAAGAATAGGTCTCTTGCTAAACCAGGGCTGTCTGGACAAGCTCCCTGATTCTCCGGGTCTCCACTGCTGTTGGATCATCACCGTCCACTGGGAGAGCCGCTAGAGGCGTTGATGCTGCGATTAAGTTCTCCATGGGGTTGGAAAAGTGACCCGGCGGTATCGGCACATAACGCGGCGGCACCATGTTTCCATGAGGAGGTACCATCTCTCGAGGCTGAGCCGGTCCCCCCGTTCCGGTTGTCATAAACTGATTTTCATCCAGGCGGGTTACTTGGGCGGCCCGTGTAACAAACAGAACTCGAGCGTCATAATTCGGAGGCAAAAGGGACTGAGTTTTCTGGTGCCTTCTCCTCATTACCTCATTGGATGCGTTTAAGCTCAGCGTGAGCTGGTAAGCTTCTGACTACAATCATGCCCAAGGCCGAGAGCCGCCCGCTCAGAAGCTAGTCTAGTATCCTCGGCTGCCAAGGCCTCCTTGGCCCGAGCTATCTCCTCACGCACCTGCGCCACCTCCGCGCCATGCTCATCTTTATTCGCAGGGATAACCGTGGCGGTTAACAGGGTTGTAAGTTTATCGATGAGATCTATCAGTACTTGAGCCGGCGGGCGCACAGGGCCTCCTGCCCCGGCCGCTCCTATCCCGTACGTAACTGCAGCAGCGGCCGTAGAGTTTTGGCCGGGTTGAGTCCCAGCCATGAAGACTCCTGCCCAATTCGGCGACTCACAGGGGTCCGGAATACTGAAGCCATCGGAACAGCCCCCGAGCACACCATCCTAACCTCGACATAGCGAATCATGTTGAACCGACGGACGAATCACCGCCGAGTGGACGGCCGTCTCACCACCATCTTCAGGTCCTTCAGAAAGCTCTTCTCCGTGGACGCAGCCCACAAAGACACGCTTCATGCCGGGTTGAGCTCGGGCGGGTTTCGCATGCTGAGCCGTCTCGACGAGGTCGGTGCAGTTGTCCGGCTCAGGCCCCGGCTCACCAATCCGGGCGATGAAGACGTGGATCCCTCTGAAGGGGACCCGGTACCCGTACTCAATTGAGCCGGCGTCGGGGCCCCAGCCTTCGTCGTCGATCTAGATCTTGCCGCGACGACTCTTGGTCATCCGGCCCACTACGTATCCCTTGAGGCCTTCGAAGTTGCCCTTCAAGAACTCAAATCCACCATGCGCAAGCCCCACGGTGGGCGCCAACTGTGGTGGAATTGTCACGTCAGATGTCCTCGTGAAAGGACTTAGTTGTGGAGCCATCGCAACTAGGAAGCTTGAAGGGGTTAATCGGGACAAGGGACAGAAGAGGTTTAAACTAGTTCGGCCCCTTACGGTGAAGGTAAGGCCTACGTCTAGTTGGGTTGGTATTGATGTTTCGATGAACAGGGAGCGAGTTACACTATGCCCGGTTCTCGATGAGTTGTTTCTTGCCCTAAGCCGCCAGCAGGTCATCCCCTTATATACACGGGTTGACGCCCTGCGGCTTACAGAGTCCCGGCCGGCTCATAAACAGTGTCCGACTCAGTGACTAGTTAAGTCTACCTTGTGATACAAGTCATATTATTATGGCGGTTTATTACAACGGGCCTTAAGTCGCCTGCGGGCCTTAAACTCTCTATGAACCGCCATTTTCACCTTTGGTCTTGGGCTTCTCTCTGGTAAGTCTTCTTTGCGTAACCCGGCCCCTCCTGGTCGGCTTACACAAATAGTCATATCCCCAACACAATCTATATGAAGAACATGGTGCTACTTTGAAGCACAAGATATGGGACTCACTACATGAAGAACATGGTGCTACTTTGAAGCACAAGTGTGGAAAAAGGATAGTAACATTGCCCCTTTTTATTTTTTTATTTTTTTGCGGGCTTCTTTGGCCCCATTTTTTTTTATTTAGGCTTCTTTGGCCTCTTTTTTTTATGGGGCAATGCTCTAATAATGATGATCGTCACACTTTTATTTACTTACAACTTGATATTACAACTCGATACTAGAACAAAGATATGACTCTATATGAATGCCTCCGGCGGTGTACCGGGATGTGCAATGATCTAGCGTAGCAATGACATCAAAAAACGGACAAGCCATGAAAACATCATGCTAGCTATCTTACGATCATGCAAAGCAATATGACAATAAATGCTCAAGTCATGAATATGATGATGATGGAAGTTGTATGGCAATATATCTCGGAATGGCTATGGAAATGCCATGATAGGTAGGTATGGTGGCTGTTTTGAGGAATATATAATGAGGCTTATGTGTGACAGAGCGTGTCGTATCACGGGGTTTGGATGCACCGCTAAGTTTGCACCGACTCTCGAGGTGAGAAAGGGCAATGCACGGTACCGAAGAGGCTAGCAATGATTGAAGGGTGAGAGTGCGTATAATCCATGGACTCAACATTAGTCACAAAGAACTCACATACTTATTGCAAAAATTTATTAGTCATCGAAACAAAGTACGACGCGCATGCTCCTAGGGGGATAGATTGGTAGGAAAAGACCATCGCTCGTCCTCGAACGCCACTCATAAGGAAGGCAATCAATAAACACCTCATGCTCCGACTTCGTTAGATAACGGTTCATCATAATGTGCATGCTACGGACTTGCAAACCTCAACACAAGTATTTCTCAATTTCACAATTACTCAACTGGCACGACTCTAATATCACCATCTTTATATCGCAAAACTATTGCAAGGAATCAAACATATCATATTCAGCAATCTACAAGTTTATGTAGGATTTTATGACTAACCATGTGAATGACCAGTTCCTGTCATCTCTCTAAATAGATATAAGTGAAGCAAGAGAGTTTAACTCTTTCTACAAAAGATGTGCCCGCGCTCTAACAAATATAAGTGAAGAAAAAGAGCGTTCTACAAATGGCGGTTGTCTATGTAAAGAAACAGGCAATCCAAACTTTAAATGATATAAGTGAAGCACATGAAGCATTCTATAAAGCCATACTCAAAAGATATAAGTGAAGTGCAAAGAGCATTCTATAAATCAACCAAGGACTATCTCATACCAGCATGGTGCATAAAAGAAAAATAAAAACCTAATTGCAAAAGACGCTCCAAGACTAGCACATAATGCATGAACGAAACGAATCCGAAAACATACCGATACTTGTTGAAGAAAGAGGGGATGCCTTCCCAGCATCCCCGAGCTTAGACGCTTGAGTCTCCTTGAATATTTACTTGGGGTGCCTCGGGCATCCCCAAGCTTTAGCTCTTGCCTCTCTTCCTTCTTCTCACATCGAAACATCCTTGATTAAACACTACATCCACACAAAACTTCAACAGAAAACTCGGTAAGATCCGTTAGTATAATAAAGCAAATCACCACTCTAAGTACTGTTGCAAACCAATTCATATTTTGTTTTTTGCATTGTGTCTCCTGTAATATAACTTTTTCATGGCTTAATCCACTGATATAAATTGATAGATTCATCAAAACAAACAAACTATACATCAAAAAAAAAATCTGTCAAAAACAGAACAGTCTGTAGCAATCTGAACATCCACCATACTTCTGGTACTTGAAAAATTCTACCACAATTAGGAAAACTAAACAAGTTGTATAGCAAGACAGTGCAAAAAGAGTCAGAACCAATTGACGTTCCAGTTAAAAATGTAAAATCGTGCACTACAGCCAAAGTTTCTGTCCTGCACCATACAAACCAACAAGCATTGTAAACATCATAAAGGCAAACCTTGGCACAGTATTTTTATAATACAATGGAATTGTAAAAGGGTATAATTATTTTTGTTGAAAAGTTTCTGTAATCAAGATTCACAAAGTTGCCGTGAGCATGAAGAAAGTTCAAGGAGCTCTCCCACTTCAACAATGCTTGTCTTTCTCACTTTCGCTTTTCTTTTTGACAAAATTTTGGGTTCCCCTCTTTATTTTTGTTGTTTTTAAACTATATGAAAGCACTCAACAGAAATAAATGACTCTCTAAAACTTCCGGGTTGTCTCCCTGGCAGCGCTTTCTTTAAAGCCATTAAGCTAGGCATATAGTGCTCAAGTAATGAATCCACCGGGATCCCAAGGTATATCAAAACCAATTTTAATTAGCAATGATTTAGCATTTAGTAGTGAGCACTAAGTAACATATATCATGTAATGACGAAGTCTAACTCTCTTCCTATGCATCGGCATGTCATAAAAGAACAATTCATGCACACCAAGTAAAGGCCAATGCATAGTATAAACAGTTTCTTGCAATTTTATCGTGTTGGAAACATAGAGAGGTGGAGATAAAGTTCCTCTCTCATAATAATTGCAAGTAGGAGCAGCAAGCACATGCATATTATATTCATCAAAATCATCATGTGAAACGGTAAAAGGCAACCCATCAATATAATCCTTAATAAGTGCAAGCTTCTCCGATATAGTGTAGTCGGGAGAATTCAAAAAGATAATAGGACTATCATGCGTGGGTGCAATAGCAACAATTTCATTCATAACATAAGGAACTATAGCAAGTTCATCTCCATAAGAATCATTCATATTGGCATCTTGGCCACAAGCATAGCAAACATCATCAAAAAGGGATATTTCAAAAAAATCATAGGGATCATAGCAGTCATCATAGCAATCATCCTTCGGTAAGCACGAAGGGGAATTAAACAATGTATGAGTTGAAGAGTTACTCTCATTAGAAGGTGGGCACGGGTGATCAATCCGCTCTTCCTCCTTTTGTTCTTCGCTCTCCTCCTCATCTTTTCCATCCAATGAGCTCACAGTTTCATCAATTTCTTCTTCCATAGCTTCCTGCAAAATATTAGTCTCTTCTTGGACAGCGGAGAGTTTCATAATAAGTGCATTAATTTCATAATTGTAATTATAATTCTCAGAGCAATATTTGAGGATAGCTAAATTTTCAGATCTATTAACAACATCATCAAAATCCTCAAACTCTTTACATATAGCTTCAATTTCATAAGCACCCAAAAAAGCAACAAATTCTTCTATTTGTTCCACATCATAGTAATCATATATACCATTAGCATAAGAAGCTAAGGTTTTATTATCATTAAATTTGCATGAAAAGGGAAGATGTGGAGAATTCATCCTAGAGCAACAAGTATAATCATATTCCACGCATAGTTGCCAAGCATACCACTTCAATAAATGAATTTGATCACATAATTGTTTCCCTTTTTGTGTCGAGTGATAATCCCTAAAGTATTCACGTTGATCCAACGTTACTCCCATTATAAAGTTGAATTGGGTTTTCTCAGGATTATCAAAGTAGTACAAAATATTTTTCTCATGATGAGAATCGAGGGTTTTAGGAGTTACCCCATCCTCATGAGTAGCAAGTACACCTAATTTTTTTGGTAGTTTGTGTTCCGTATCCATAACTAAAGATAGAGAATAATTAAGAACAGCAAATAAAAATTACTTAGTGATAAAGCAAACAAGCACACACGAGAATATTCACCCCACACAATTGCTCCCCGGCAACGGCGCCAGAAAAAGGTCTTGATAACCCACAAGTATAGGGGATCGCAACACTTTTCGATAAGTAAGAGTGTCGAACCCAACAAGGAGCTAAAGGTAGAATAAATATTCCCTCAAGTTCTATCGACCACCGATACAACTCTACGCATCGCCATGCTCGCTTTACCTAGAACAAGTATGAAACTAGAAGTACTTTGTAGGTGTGATAGGATAGGTTTGCAAGATAATAAAGAACACGTAAATAAAAAGTAGGGGCTGTTTAGATAAAGATGCAACTAAAGTAAATATAGCGAGTGTGGAAAAGTGATGGTAGGTGTGGCGAAATTGTCCCTTAAGCAATTGACTACTTTACTAGACCGATAGCAAGTATTATGTGGGAGAGGCCACTGCTAGCATGTTATCCCTTGGAATTCTATGCACTTATGATTGGAACTATTAGCAAGCATCCGCAACTACTAATGTTCATTAAGGTAAAACCCAACCATAGCATTAAGATATATTGGTCCCCCTTCAATCCCGTATGCATCAATTTCTATGCTAGGTTGAAGCTTCATCCTCTTGCCCTCCAATACATAGTCCTATCAACATACAACTAACCCTATGGTGTGATCCACGCACGCTCATATGATGGGCACCAAAGGACAGCAACATAACCACAAGCAAATTAAATCAATCATAGCAATTCATCAACCACTGAGCAGGACAAAGAAAATCTACTCAGACATCATAGGATGGCAACACATCCTTGGATAATAATATGAAGCATAAAGCACCATGTTCAAGTAGAGGGCAGCATGGTTACGGGAGAGTGGACCGCTGTAGATAGAAGGGGAAGGTGATGGAGATGTTGGTGAAGATGGCGGAGGTGTTGGTGAAGATCATGTGATGATGATGGCCCCGGCGCGCCCCGGCGCCACCGAAGCGAGGGAGAGAGCCCCTCCTTCTTCTTTCTTCCTTGACCTTCTCCCTAGATGGGAGAAGGGTTTCTCCTGTTCCTTGGCTCCCATGGCTTGGGAGGGCGAGAGCCCTCCGAGATTGGATCTATCTCTGCTTCTGCGTTCTCTCCTGGCTCGCTTTCACCGTTTCGTGATATATGGAGATCCAGAATTCGATTGGCCTGAAACCTTCGCCGTGATTTTTTTCCGAATATTAGCTTTCTTGCGGCAAAAGAAGAGCATCAACCGCCTTACAGTGGGCTCGCGAGGGTAGGGGGCGCGCCCCCCTGTCTTGTGACCACCTCGGGCACTGGTTCGCGTTGATTTTCCTTCCAAATTTTCCATATTTTCCAAAAATAAGCTCTGTACGTTTTATCCCGTTTGGACTCCGCTTGATATGGATACTCATGCGAAACCAAAACATGCCACGACAGAATCGCACCTTTGGGCAATCGGATCAATATGTCAGTCCCAAAAATAATATAAAAAGTTGCCAAAAAGTATATGAAAGTGAATAATATTGGCATGGAACAATCAAAAATTATAGATACGACGGAGACGTATCAGTTACATAGAGGACATATGGGAACTTGACTATGGACGTGGTTTGAAGGTCCCTTTGTTTTGGTGCAAATGGGTCAATATGACACGAGGCGGGTAACGGAAGACCCGCGATGCGGAATGACAACAGTGGATCTCAACAATCTTATGATGCAGACGCATTTAACCATTCGTCCTAGCCAATGATGGGGTGCAGGTTTTCTATGTGAAAGACATGTCTACCAGGCCGAGAAAAAGAAAAGATAAGGAAGCGAATGCATCATACGATGAGCCAAAGCGCCACATAGTTCTTTACGGGAAAAAAAACATCATGGGAGTGGATGACAAGACAGACATGTCAGAAGATTATGAAAAGTTTGATGAAATTGCTCCATTCACAGTGAATATTGACCCGAGTATCCAGTTAAATGATGAAGATTGTCCATGCTTACAGCGCAAAGGGACACACGCGAAGAAAAAGTTTCACACCTAGAGATCCCAAACTGGCATGTGATAGGATTCACCGTCATCACTTTCTTCTCCAATGAGTTTCCGGACTTATATATCTTGAAAAGTGCCACTTCGAACAAATCGGAGGGAATCTTTGTAATAGTTAGGGTACTTATGTGTTTTGGCATTTGAAATGCGCAGAAATTTTATGTGCAAACAAATTCTTTCATGCATTTGCGGCAAAAACTGGATGCACTTCGTCTACAAAGTTTGTCAAATAATTCAAATTTGAACTATTCAAATTTGAAAACTACTGGCACTAACAGAAAGTTTGTAATTTTTTGTACCTAAATAAATAAAGCAGAAAAGAAAAAAACTAATTTTTTTGAGACAAAATCTAAATAAAAAAAGCCCACCTACTGGGCCATAGCGGCCTGCATACGACTAGAAAACCAACCTGTAGTTGGGCCAGGATGCAGGCCCGCAATGCCCAATAGGCCCACAGGGCAGAGCGCCAGAGTTAGGCCCAGAAGCCGGCTATAGAGAGGAGTTCAATAGAGCTGCCGCACTGGGGCTTTTAAACAGGTGCGGGCGCCCCTCGGCTAGCGAGGTGGGACTAAACTTGCCTGCACCACTGCGCCAACAAGATTCCCTTTAGTACCTGGGTGGTGGCTCCAACCCAGAGTACCAAGATCACCTCTTTAGTACGGTTGGAGCCACCACCCGGTACTAAAGGGGGTGCGCTTCCCGCCGCTTCTCCTGGCCAAAACAGCCAAAACAGCCCTTTAGTACCGGTTGATGGCTCCAACCGCTACTAAAGGGGGGGGGGTTCTATAAAGAAACACTTCAAAAAATTCAGTTTCTCATCACTCCTTCTGCTTTCTTCTCCTCTGCCCCATCGACCCCCCCCCCCGTCGTTTCCTCAGTCCCCTACTGCCTCGCCGTCCCTCGCCTTGCCGTCATGGCCAAATGCCGTCACCTCTGGCTCATTGGCCCCTCGCCTCGCCGTCGCCGTCACCTCGACCTCGCCCGCGCTGTGAGCCCCTCTCCCCGGCCCCTCTCCTCCCTCCAATCGAAGCCGCCAGGTCACTTGGCGCCAGAGGTTGATTCTGCCAAGCATGCCACAGCACACACACACACACGATTCTGTTTTTAGTTTTTAGTTTTTTCTGTTTTTTCTGTTTTTATACAAATGTTTTAGATCAATTAATTAATTAGATTAGATTAATGTCAAATAGTATATAGAAATGTTATAGAAATGTTAGAAATTTTAGAAATGTTAGTTTTAGCTAGATGAATTAGATTAATTTCAAATTGTTATAGAAATGTTAGAAATGTTATAGAAATGTTAGTTTTTAGTTTTCTGTTTTTTGTGTTTTTTATACAAATGTTTTAGATAAATTAATTAATTAGATTAGATTAATGTTAAATAGTATGTAGAAATGTTAGTTTTTAGTTTTTTATAATTTTAGTTATAGAAATTCAAAAAAATGTTACTTTTGCGGCGTATAGAATTTGTTCTCGATTTACGTTCGACCGCATTCTCGACTTCAATTCGCTCAACGACGTCCTGCTTCAGAGCACCCATGTCCGGGACTGGGCTCTGCGGGCTGGCACTGGGAGGTGCTACCTTCAGGGGCTCGCCGCTTGGTGAGGAACCAGCCCTTGGGTCCTGTCGTCGACCCAGAGCTCCTTTGGTGGCGTTCCCGTGGGCCACTTTCGATGCGAGGAGGAGCCCGGCCTCACGGAGGTGGTGGTGCGTCAGCCGTGTCGTGGAGGAGGATTTGAGCACGTCCGTCGCTACATGGCTGCTATGGACGTCAGGTTCTCCAATACCTGGCAGGTTCTTTGGGGAGATGACCGGAGCTATGATCATGTGATGGTTCCTTCTCTTTAGGTGTCCACCGCCCACGCCTCATGAACCGCGAGTGGCCCAGATTATTCTGTAGTATTCGATCTTTATTAGCTAGCTAGCTAGTGATGTATTCGATATATAATATTCGAGACGATGTATTCGAGATTATATATTATTCGAGACGATGCATATTATCCAATAATAAGAGAGGAGTGTTCCACCGAGCTCTCTCAGCGATCAGAGCTTCTCGGTCGTCCGATCGTTTGCCTGGTGCGCTGTCGTCCGTCCGATCTCGCCGCCGGATCGTCTAGCCCGTCCGATATTTACCACATCGTCTACAGCCGTCGGATATATTTCCCTATGAGCGGTGTCCCGCCTGCCGTTGCCAAGATTTTTGGTGCCCGGGGTATTTTGGTCATTTCCTCCCGCCTATAGAAGAGGCGCCGCTCCGTGGGAGAGACCTAGCTTGATTCCCTCTCTCGCTTCAAGGCCACCTGTTCCCCTCCTTTCCCTCTCTCGATCTCTTCTGCAGCCCTCGCCTGCTTCCTCCCTTCCTCGCGCCGCGCTTCTCCTCCCTCGTCGTTCTCTCCGGCCTCATCCGCCACCGCCTCCTATGAGCCTCCCTCCTCCCACGAGATCCCTTCGTCAATCGCCGAGGAGCACCTTCCCCTCCCCGTCCTCAAAGGCCGCTCCCGCACTCAACCCTAACCCTAGACCGCGCGCCCGCCCACCCCCGCTGCCTCGCGGCTTGAGCCCGCCCGCACTGATGGAGCCCAAGCAGCCGGCGGCCAACCTCGCCGTCGCCGTCGCCTCCGAGCCAGAGGAGGACGAGGCGGCCGAGGATGAGGAGGACGCACTGTTGGACTGCTACAGCTAGCCCTCATCTCCCTGCGTCTGCCGGCGGGAGGCCAACCCCAACCCATACTTCATCCACTCACGCGGATCTGTTGGCTGCGAGTCCGGGCGCATCCGATCCGGTGGCCATGGACCTGCAGCTCCTCATGGTTTGGACTTTCTGATTTTCGAATTACATCAAACCTATGTCACTGCCCAACGTTATTATGTTGTCTAGATGGTCACACTTTTAATGTTGAATTGACTTCAGATCTTCAAACAAAGGATTTGCAGCATATATATATACATTAATGCCAATCTTTATCACTCTGATACGTATCTACTCCTACCTACTTGAATCTTCTATTCCCAGTTAATTAGAAAATTTGTTATTTGTGGACATCTCCTAAATACGCAAATTAATTTTTGTGTTAACGACCAGTAGTTCTGTTTTCATTCGCGACCTGAAGGTCAGCAACGTAAAGCTTGAATGCATCTGAAGGCATGTTCCATCTTTCAATATATCTCTACCTAATATTAAAGGGACAAGCGTTTCTTCACTTTTTTTCGTCAGACAGGTGTTTTGTACGTCGTCTGTCTGTTCTATCCGTTTCAAAAATAAAAAGAAAAAAAGTGCACAGCAAGAGTCGAACCATGGTCTCCTACAAAGAGGAACGCACGCACAACCACGAAGCCAAGCTAACATTTTGGTGGAATGGCCGAAGTTTCCCTACTATTCAGGCCGGCGGTAGCTCGGCTTTTTTCATGGGCCGGCCCAATATGAAAGGATGACGTCTCACATGTTTTTCTTATTTTGTTTCTACTTTCTGTTTCTTTTTTTCTCTTATGGTTTTTTCTTTTTCTTTTCATTTTTTCCTTTTTACGTTTTTAAAGTATTCATCGCACTTTAAAACGATGCAAATTATGTATTTGAATTTTTTAACATGTATATAATTATTTTTCATGTACAAGAAAAATGTACAATGTGTATCAAAACACGTATTTGAAGAAAAAGTTAATCATGTATTTATATAATGTTAAACATATATAAAAAATGCTTCGGATGTATATAAAAAATGTACAATGTGTATGAAAAAAGTGGACATCAAAACATATGTTTCATGACATTTTAACTTGTATAATTAAATATTTCATATGTACACAAAAAATGTACGATATGTAGAAGAAACTAGACATCCAAACGTATATATGATAAGATGTTAATCATATATTATGAAAATATTAAACATGTAAAAGTATGTACAATGTCTATTAAAAATGTAGACATGTGTTAAAACAAGTAGACATCAATCATTTATTAAAAAAATGTAATTATCTATATGAAAAATGTTAAACATGTATAAAGAAATGTTCCTGTTATATACAAACAAATGTTCAATGTGTAAGAAAACATAGACAATAAAACCAATATTAAATTAATGTTCACCATGTATTTTAAAAAATGTTAAACGCATGCAATAAAAATGTCTCTTATGTATAAGATAATTGTACATTATAGGTGAAAAATGTAGACACGTGTTGAAAAAAGAAAATAATTTGATGAAAAACTAAAAGGAGAAAAGTGAAGGAAATCATAAAAAACAAAGAAAAAACAGTGAAAGTCGAAGAATGAAAACAAGCTGAAGAAAAAGGAAAACCGAAAATACTGAAGAAAAAACAGGCTGCAAGCAAGGGGAAAAACCAAAAAAATAAAAGAAATTAAGGTACAATGTTGTGCCAGCCCAGTATTTCCTACGCGTAGGCGTTCCTAATGGGAATCAGTACGAGAGAGAAATAACCCTTACGGTCTTACTGTGGAGAGAGTTTTCTTAACATTTTTTTCTTAAGTTGCTCGCTCCAGAAGCCCACTGAGTTGGCATATACCCTGCCCCATCGAAACGTCATTTTGTCGTTCCGTTCTATATTACTTAGCCTTTTTTTCGTGGTGCCGCACGTCCCTATTATGGATGTGTTTTGACTTTTGATGATCAAAGCATTTGACACCCAAACTGTTCTTGCTCTCACTTACAAAAAAACTACAAATTAGGAGAAAATAGATTTAAAAATTTAGGAGAAAAGTAATTCCTGGTAAGGTACAAAACTAACTCTATGTCCAAGAGTTCATGGAGCACATGATGGACCCCATCACCCATCTCCAATTTGTCCTTACCTCCATCATGCACACCGATTACGTACATCTCATGTGCATGCGATGTGATCAGACACCATCCATATTGGATTGGTTGCTAATTAATTCTACGTATGAAGACATCTTTTAAAGAAGGCCTATATATATCCTTTGGCTCAAGCTTCAGTGGGAGCAATCACAACATCCGGGCGTGTCATCAATGTTGATGCTACCGTGTACCTCCCGCCAAACATCTAAATACAAGCAGACGTGCTAACTATCGTGACCCTTTTCATTTTTCGATGAAAGAACTCATCGATAACCTAGACATATCAAATCGTCCAGGAGCCGTGTCCAAGGCGGAAGCAATAGATGTGCGGGTGTGCGTGCATGCACACAACATAGCATCAGATCTTCACCAGCTACCGCATCAACTAGACGACACCCGCACTGATGCGCTTCTGTCTAGGGCGCCATCGGGCAGGAGCCCACCTCATTTGCCCCACTACCATTGCTAGGTGGCATCATCCAGAGACTGGTGTGTCACGCTGGTGAATGTTTTGATGGACACGATAATTTTCTCTCACGTTGCAACGCACGGGCATATGTGCTAGTACTAATATAAAGGCAGGTTACAATTATGCGCAAGTAGAAAATTCATCATTTTATGTCCATCTGAAGAATCACATCGTAATAGGAATGGGGACTATGGATGACATGTTGATAGGAATCTGAGATGATAAAAAATAGCACTCAAGCATTTGGTGAAGAACTCATGTCCCAGAAGTTGAAAGTAGCCAAGCTAGAGGAGCAAAACCTCGAGATACCGGAGATACGTCAGGAACTGAAGGACAGGAGGATCATGGTTCATGTCGAGGTTGATGAAACCCAGAAGTTTGGAACGCAACTCCAGAAATATTAAAGGACATCACGATAGACTTTGCGACAACAGAGATGTTATGGCAAAAGAATTTGAGAAGGTCAAGCACGATCGGAAGAAGCCATCGGAGACATGAACAAGACTGGAAGAGTTTGATGACTTTGAAGATTTATTGACCTTTAGAAGACCAAACCCCTGTATATACTTACGTTAGATGCGACGATTGTGAGCTGTCATTTGTTTGATGTTTTTCCGACAGCCAAAATAAAAATTTGTCTTTTCAAAACTATTGTTTGCATTGTGTGCATCCCTCTCTATCTCTCTTATCCCACCCCAAAACCCATGGACCCAATAAAGGATGAATGGAGATGAACCCATATTTTTCTAGACCAATAAGTCAATTGGAGACAGACCAATGGATATAGAACATGGAAGATCATATGGAGTATAACACGATAGCCGGAAAGGATATGACCTAGCATGCTCTTCAGTGTTTTAAAGGAGGTGCTGCTACTTGGTGGAGGATGTACCAAACCATCAATGGATGGCAAGGAGTAACCGCTTGGGAAGAATTTAAGTTGACTCTGCTAAAGTCTCGGCTTGTGTCCCAGAAGTTGAAGCCTTATGGAAATGATATGGAGAAACCTGGTGCATGCAAGCTTTGTGGAGAAATAGGACACAACCATAAACAACACCAGGATGAATACCCTCATAAGTGGGGGATTTCCAAAGGAGTTAGCCGAGCATCTCAGGGAACTTCGGTTGGAGATTGTTCCCAAAGGTTTTGTTGCAGCAATGGAAGTTCAGTCTACATTGTTGGGAAAGATCCGTGAAGCTTAGAAGGATGACAAAGAGATTGCCGAGATAAAAGAGAGGATGAGCAAAGGAAAGGCCAAAGGTTTTCGTAAAGATGAGCACGACACCTTATGGTTCAAGGCCGTGTATATGTGCCCAATAATGCAAAGATCAGGAAGTTAATACTTCAGGAGGCTCATGACTCACCATACTCGATTCATACGGAAACACCAAGATGTATTTGGATTTGAAGGAGTGTTTCCGTGGACTGGTAAGAAGAAGGAAATTGCGGAGTATGTAGTCGAGGTGATGTATGCCGGAGAGTAAAGGCAGAGCATCGAAGCCGCCAGGATTACTACACCTATGCCGATACCCGAATGGAAGCAGGATAAGCTTGGCATGGATTTCATTACCGGATTTCCCAGAACCTGATCGATATGATTCTATCTGGGTAGTAGTTGATTAAACTTGACCAAAGTGGATCACTTTATCCCAAAGGAAACCACCTATACAAGTGCGAAGTTGGCCAAGATATATATGACCAGGACCGTATGTCCGCATGGAGTTCCGAGGACCATCAGACGTATAGAGGAACACGATTTACCTCAAAGTTTTGGAATCACTGCACCGGACTTTGGGTACTAGGCTAGAGTTCAAGATCTGACCTTTCATCCGCAGCATGATGGATAGACCCCAGAGAGTCAATCAGATTACGGAGGACATGTGGAGAGCGTGTGCGCTAGATTAGGATCTAGTAGGGATGATAATCTACCTTCTGTGGAGTTCTCATACAACAAAGGTTACCAAGCCAGTTTGAAGATGGCCCCTTTTGAAGCTTTGTATGGGAGAAGGAGCCAGACACCGTTGATGTGGGATGAAGTTGGAGACCGTCAGTTGTTTGGACTAAATATGATTAAGGAATCAGAAGAGAATGTTAAGTTGATCGAGATAGACTGAAGGTAGCTCAGTCCAGGCAAAAGCGTTATGCAGACTCAAAAACGCAAGGAGGTAGTCTATGAAATTGGAGACAGAGCATTTCTTCGTGTGTCCCCTTTGTGAGGAGTTAAACGATTTGGAGTTAAGGGAAAGTCAGCCCTGAGATTTGTAGGACCATACCGAGTTTTGGAGCGTATGGGAGAAGTGGCCAACAAGTTGGAGTCACCAAGGACTGTCGGGGAGTTCATGATGTGTTTCACGTTTCCCGATTGAAGAAGTGCCATGCGAGATGGCCAATATTCCTATGGGGACGCTTGACCCTGGAAAGGATAATGATGTTCCACGAAGTGGAGTATGGACTTCATAAGTATAAGTTTTTTTTCTCGGTATGGGGGATATCCCACGAGGATGAAGAGATGAATTACTATTGGATATAAAGGAGGTATGATGTTGGAAATATGGATCAATGGAAATTCCATGATGAGTCTGAGTAATCATGTCCTAGTTTGGTTCCAATAGAAGGAAGGAAGACAGTACAATTGGATGGATTTAAGAATACTAGGAAGTTGGAAGTTGGAATAATGATCAGATGCCCGAGGATAAGTTCAAGGACTACAAGTGATGAGATGGGCCATAACCCACAGGCCCCAGGACCTGCCAAGAAGCAAGCACATTCTTGCTGAAGGAAAAACCCTGGTAGAAGTTACGATTTTATCGACAAACGATCTTATAGGAGTAACGCGAAACCTGAGAGTTGTGAAGGAACGATAGATGTTTGTCTGGCTTGCAGAATCTATGGATATATCCGAACTTGGTTCGTCGACAAGAGAAATTCGGCAATGCTTGTGAGGATGACCGAGTGTGTTAGAATGCGGGATTCGCTAAACTACATACAAGGTAATGATTTGGGTGCGGGATGGATTGATCACCATACCGACTTACTCTTATTATTCACCTTGCTATATGGGATGGTAAATCTGAGTGACTTACCTATAGTAGAGAGACGACGATCAAAACCTTGTTTGAACCTTAGAATGGCATAAGTATTTTCCCTTGTACAAGGCAGTTGTTGCCAACCGTAGGTTATACGGTGAGGATCAACCAGACCCATTTCCAGCAGGAGAAACCCTAAATTGTTAACCACCATGAGATATCGATAGTTAGTTAGTATTGGCGCCAGACCCGTCAGCTAAGAAGACCCAATCTCGGAATAACCTTACCAAGATGAAAGGACAGAAGAATTGAGGAAAAGGTTATGCCGCTACCGGAAGAGCCCAGAGATAGAATTTTCCCTAGATCTGAGAAGACCGGCCCTGTCAAGAATAAGGATGGAGTATATGAGTATTGATGGGACCGTAACAATGTTTCTAAGGGTGGTAGCACCCCAGACTCCCAGTGATGATCGATGGATTTTGAGAAGACCCCAAACCTAGCCTATTTCTTTCTAGCCTCTCCGAATCTCGAGGACGAGATTCATTTTAAGGGTCGTAGGTTTGTAACATCCCAAAATTCTAAATTTTAGAATGTTATAATAAATAGATAGATTTGATTGACTGTTTGATTGATTGAGTGAAATTGAGTGAAATTCGAAACTTTTTGAAAGTTAAATGAGAGGGAATAAAATCCCAAACTTTCATTTTGCATTCGTAATCTCCGTGAATTCAAATTCTTTTCACCACAAAACCCTGGAGAGAAGATGACATGACTTCTTCCATTTATTTAAATGAAAAGGGTTGTTGAAAATATTCCAATTTCATTTGAAAATATTTTTTTCAATTCTGAAACTTTATGCAACTTAATGATTTTCACGAGAGAAGATAAAATGACTTCTTCAAATTATATGAAATATGAGTTGGAAGTTTAAAAGGATTAAATTCAAAGTCCTTTTGAAGTTATTTGAGTTCTATTCAAATTATTTTTCTCCAAAAATAAAATATATGGAAAATAGGGTAACATGATTCCCTACATCGAAAAATTGGAGAGAAATAATTTGAATTAATTTTGGAATTTTTAAAATGATTTTTACTGGATTTTACTAGAGCAGAAGCACTCTTTATTTTATTTGAATTTGTGTCTATTTTATTTGACACTAGAAAAATGTTCACGTTGTATAAAATCTTTTTCTGAAAATTTTGGTATATTATATGCCTATATAATATTTTAAGTTATTTTGTTTTTATTATTTTAGTTCTCTGAAAATTTGTTTAAAAAACTCTTGACGAGTGCAGTAGAAGCCCGATCTTCTCTCTCTCCGGCCCAGCCCAAGAGCAGCCCAGCCTCAAGGCTGCTCTCCCGCAGGAGTCCGCGCTGCCACGGCGGCAATGCCCGCCGCCTCGGCGTCTGCGTGCCACCATCGGACTCTCCGCCGCCTAGCCCCTTGCCCACGCCACCGCCCTCCTCCTTTAAAACCCGAGGCCCCGGGCCCCGTTCCTCTCCTCCCCGAGCCATCGCCGCCGCCCTCGCCGGAGCTCCCGCCCCGACGAGATCTGCCACCGTCGCCCCGCTCCACCCCGCCACTCCCGACCGACGCCGTCCACTCCATCTCCTCAGCTGTCGCCGTCGCGAAGCGCCCTTACACCTCGCCACGGAGACACACCGAGCCACCACCCGTCGACGTCCGAAGCGCCCGCCCGTCTCCCTCGGCCGCGTAGCCACTGCCGCCATGCCTCGCCTCTCACCTCGCCTGGCTCGGATCATCATCTACGGCTAGGATTAGATCTAGGTTATTTTTTTTAACGGTTTCTGTTAGTATACGAACGTTCATTCGTTTAGCGGTCGCAGCGAACGTTTTCGTTATTTAGGCCTCAGTAGTGGACGTTTCTATATTAGATCTGGTTTTTTTTCGTCCAGGGACCTCATTGTAGCTGTTTTTATTTTCAGTTTAGTCCCTGATCTTAGAACGGTCACAACTTTTTACTCGTTTGTCCAAATCCAACGAAACCAACACCCACTTCTTCGTTACGATCTCCTCTATCCAGTAATCCAACTCAAACATGTTTTTGAAAGTTTAAAATTGAATTAGAACAGATTTGAATTTGAACTTCGTTTGATCATAACTTGAGTTTCGTAACTCCGATTTAGTTGATTCTTTTTGCAAATCAAAGCTCTTGACCTAAACTTTCTGATAAGGCCAAATTCACATAATTTTGGTACTGTTAGAAATTGTTTTATGTTGCAAGAGTTATTTTCTTGGTTTTGATGTTTTCTGAATTGTTTTCTTTGTTCTTTCCAATCTTTTGAGTGATTGCTTATGTGTGGTTACTATTGCTTGCTTACGATAGATTGACCGGAGTGTGAAGAGTAGATCTATCAAGAGTGTTGAGTGCGAATCATCTTCATCAACATTGCAGGCAAGTTCACAGTTTGATCATACTCTTTTCATACCCAGTTTTTATGCATTAGTTCCAATCCTCAAACATTGCATGATTAGGATGTCATTAACTTGTGGGTTGGGAAGTAGTTGTTGAGGTAGAACCTATTGTCCGGTTACTAGCAAACCCTTGGGAGTTACTTCTATGCGTTTATTGCCATGCTATGCTCGTAGACGTGGTTCGGGTTTAAGTGAATCCATGACAGATGGGAGATTATTAATTAATGGTTCAACTTAAGGTGGCAACTTAAATTAACGTCTGGTGGATTGAGGCACCGGGGAACCCAGTGTTATGCTTTTTTTGGAAATCCGGGTACCTGCAGTGATCTTCCTATGGACCGCCACCCAGGCTCAAAGGGAACTGAGATGATTCATGCTAGAAACTTCCGTGTGCAACCACAAGCTATTATGGGCTCTAGCATAGTTGAGTAGGTTACGTGAAGCTCTTGAAGAGGTAGATAAGCAGGTAGTGGGTTTTGTAGGTTTGGTATGGTCTACCCGGAGTAGAGAGTTAATGTTTCTGAAAGACTGTGTCTCGGTCATCCGTTCTCAAACACCATGCGGTCTTGAGAAATCCAACGGAGGTGATCGAGTCTTGTGGGGAAAAGTGCGCAAACCTCTGCAGAGTGTACAATCTAATCATGGTTAGCCGTGTCCCTGGTTATGGACAATCTTGAGTATCTAGTACTTGGGGTATCTTAAGTATCTCATCACTCTTAATTAATATTGTGGGTTGTTAATTACTTTAATTGGGATTGAGTTGGGGATATACCTTCTCAATGTTGTTTCAACCACCATGATAGTTAAACTAAAAGTCTATTCCTTTGTAGTAGGAAAATTTGGCTTTTCGCAAAAACTATAACAATAGAGCTTTCCACCAGCCAAATATGCATGTAGTGATAGTTATTATTCATCATTATCCTATGGTGTGAATTTGCCAGTACATTCAATGTACTAACCCTTTGTGGCTGCAACGTCTCATGTTGCAGGATCTTACGACGAGTAAGTGATACATTAGGGTTACGATTTCTACACTCAACTTTGCCGTTGGTGTTGATGGGAATCCACAACCTTGTTACTTCCGCTATTTGGATTGAGGTAATAGTATTTACGTTACTTTATACATGTGATTTACCTCATTATAAATCCTCGAGTCTTGTGTGTGTCAAAGATACCCGATCCGTGGATGACACTTAAGCACAGAGACTTGACCGTCTGAGGTCGGGTCGCTACATTGACGTTCGCTTTACCTAGAACAAGTATGAAACTAGAGGTACTTTGTAGGTGTTGTTGGATAGGTTTGCAAGATAATAAAGAGCACACAAATAAAAACTAGGGGCTGTTTAGGTAAAGAAGCAATAAAGTAAATATAGCGAGTGTGGAAAAGTGGTGGTAGGATTTGTGGAATTGTCCCTAAGCAATTGACTACGTTACTAGATCGACAACAAGTTTTTAAGTGGGAGAGGCCCTGCTAGCATGTCATCCCTGACTTGGAATTATATGCACTGATGATTGGAACTATTAGCAAGCAGTCCGCAACTACTAACATTCATTAAGGTAAAACCCAACCATAGCATTAAGATATATTGGTCCCCCTTCAATCCCGTATGTATCAATTTCTATGCTAGTCCGAGCTTACATCCTCTTGCCCTCCAATACATAGTCCTATCAACATACAACTAACCCTATGGTTTGATCCACGCGCGCGCTCATATGATGGGCACCATAGGACAGCAACATAACCACAAGAAAATTAAATCAATCATAGCAATTCATCAACCACAAATAGGACAACGAAGATCTACTCAGACATCATAGGATGGCAACACATCACTGGAAAATAATATGAAGCATAAAGCACCATGCTCAAGTAGAGGGTACAGCGGGTTGCAGTAGAGTGTACCACTGGATATAGAAGGGGGAAGGTGATGGAGATGTTGGTGAAGATGACGGTGGTGTTGGTGAAGATCGCGGTGATGATGATGGCCCCGGCGTTCGGCGCCGCCATCGGAAGCAAGGGGGAGAGAGCCCTTCTTCTTCTTCTTCTTCCTTGACCTTCTCCCTAGATGGGAGAAGGGTTTCCCCTCTGGTCCTTGGCTCCCATGGCTTGAAAGGGGCGAGAGCCCCTCCGAGATTGGATCTATCTCTCTGTTTCTGCGTTCTCTGTTTCTACCCTTCACCGTTTCCTTTATATCTGGAGATCCATAACTCCGATTGGGGTGAATCTTTCGCCCAGATTTTTCTCATAAAATTAGCTTTCTTGCGGCAAAAGTAGAGCCTCAACCGCCTTACGGGTGGCCCACGAGAGCCCAGGGCGCGCCCAGGGGTAGGGGGCGCGCCCCCCTGTCTCGTGGCCACCTCGGACACTGTTTCGCGTTGATTCTTCCTCCGCTAACTTCCAAATATTCCAAAATAATTCTCCGTCCGTTTTTATCCCGTTTGGATTCCGTTTGATATAGGTTTTCTATGAAACATAAAACATGCAACAGACAGGAACTGGCACTGGGCATTGGATCAATATGTTAGTCCCAGAAATAATATAAAATTTTGCCAAAAGTATATGAAAGTTGAAGAATATTGGCATGGAACAATCAAAAATTATAGATACGACGGAGACGTATCATCTGCCCCTTGGCAAAATTTTCTCTTGATAGATTTAAATCCTCAAAACTGCCATGGCGGCTTATGACATAAACTGTGACCCATCATATAACATTAGGCCCCGTGCAAGCCGCCATCATCCACTTAGTTCAGAATCCAGCCATCTCCTTCCGGTTTAACCAAGCTGGCTTGTTCTGAACTAGATCTCTATAGCTTTATCCTTGTATAATGGTTGAAACAACAACTTGTAACTCGCCATATATCTGCCGGTTTAATAACATCTTGAATTGCTTATTGTAGGTCATGCACTCAATCATGACAAAGACAGTTACATCATGCGACTAGGTCCCATCCATTGTCACCGAAGCAATGCTCGAAGATTATGTAAAGATTGGTTTCTTACCAGCCAAAGACGTCATTCACTGGCGTGCTCCTAATCGGGGTGAAGACAAACCTCAGCCGCAAGCCGATGAAGTTATCGTTTTCACTGATCACATGAATCGGGGCTTCTCACCGCCCAGATCAAAATTCTTCCGTGACGTTCTGCATTTTATGCAACTTCATCCTCAAGATATCGGGCCCAACTCCATTTCCAATATTTGCAATTTCCAGGTCTTCTGTGAAGTATACCTTCAAGAAGAACCTAGTGTTGACCTCTTCAAAGAGTATTTCTACCTAAACCGCCAGAATGAATTTA
Organism: Aegilops bicornis; assembly: GCA_021605145.1. Classification (NCBI taxonomy): domain Eukaryota; kingdom Viridiplantae; phylum Streptophyta; class Magnoliopsida; order Poales; family Poaceae; genus Aegilops; species Aegilops bicornis. Next base: position 2,094,201 of record JAHIAL010000052.1, read on the forward strand.
CTGACAGCCCCAGCCAAGAACTCGGAGGGATCTCAATTCAGCGTCGCAGGGACGCCATTTTCCCTTATGCTTCGCTTCCAAGCCATCCCAAAGATTGGAATCAAACTTGGTTCTATTGCAAGGATACTTCTCCTGCTGATGAAAATCCCTTACCAGGCTATCGTGACCAATGGCTCAACCCAAAACATCTTCTTCCTGGCTGTCTTACCACTGCTGAACGGGCCAAACTTGCACCTACCTTCTCAAAGGATAGGGCATTGTCGGACAACAGATTAACCAGGGTTGATCTGGTTCGGTGTTGGGTAGCCTGGAGGATCATACCTTTAAGCCGCAAACCCAGTTTAATGTGTACGTATACTGGTGACACCAAAGCCCCGCTGCGTTACAGTTCAATGCATTTGACTGACAAAGCTATCAATGACATGACGAAGACTCTTCTCAATGAGACCTTGGAAAGCTGCAACAGAGTTGGTCTGAATCCCTTCTGCAAACTTAACCCGGCACCAGAAGTATGACTGTCCCGTTTATATATTTTTTACTTTATTGCTTGTAGAATCTGAAAATCCTAACCTTTATTGTGAACTTTTTAGGCTGGATCCGCTTTTTGGGATAAGAGATATGATGAGAAAGCCGCCAAGAAGGCCAGGGCCAAGACCAAAGCCATGAAGAAGAACAATAAGAAATCCAATTCTTCTGACACGTTTAACGTGGATGAAGAGGAAGAGTCAGAGGTAGACCTTGATTCCCTTGGCTCCTTTTTCATCCATCTTATTGACATCGATTACTATCAGGACGACGTGAAGAGCAGCCAGGCGGTTGATGATGATGTAACCATTATTTCCTCCGACTCAGAGCCCTTGCCAAGACAGAAAATTTGAGGCGTGATCCGAAAAGTAAGGTTTTGTCACCCTTTAGCTCACACGGATCCCAACTTTATTTTGAAGCAACAACAGCATGACAACCGGCGCAGAACCCGGACCAGTGGAGGCGGAGAACTTTCCTCCGATATGCCTAACACGCCAGCCCCACGCAAACGCCGGAATGAGGTATTCAAAAATTCAATCTCTTATTTATTTTCACACAGACATTATTCGTCTAGTACTTCATGCTTCTAACTCGAATTACTAGGGGACCTCTCACTATTCGTCCGGGGATTCATCTTAGACTCAACTTCCTCCTTTCAAGGCTGCCCCTGGGTACCAACTTTAATTTGTGTTTTGTAACATCTCTAGGTTCATACTGACTTTCTGAATACTCTTGCAGTATGAACTTAATAATGATCAACTTTGCATCTGTAGTCCCCAAGGGCCGGTTGAATCTATCAGAATAAACCGGGACTTATCAATTGATAAGAAATCTCCTCTAGTCATCCGTGCGAGCCAGGTAAACTCGGATAAATGATGAACCGGGGTCACCTGTCATTGCATCATAATACAAGCTTTGCATCCATTAGCCCCCAAGTGCCAAGTGCTATTGCTTGCAAAGGGCTTGGGACTTGTAAATATATATAACTCCATAAAGAAACTTTCTACACCCATTAGCCCCCAAATGCCAAGTGCTATTGCTTCCAAAGGGCTTGGGACTTATCAATTGTTTCATAACTATTCATATTTTTTTGGACTTTTCTTCTTTCAGGAAGCATCCAGTCAATTCCAATCTCAGCTGACTGACTTGAAAACCCGGCTTGAAACACAAGAAGCTGAGACCCGGAAGGCTGACTCAAAGTTCAAGTTTAGCTTGGATGAAAATGAAAAGCTCAAGACGGAATTTACCATGGAGAAAACCGCCTGGGCTGAAGAGAAGGCTGCCTTGATCCAAAGGGCTGAGAAAGCTGAGGCCTCATTGGAGGAGGTCACAACCGAACTCACCGGCTTAAAGCATCATATTAACCAGATGACCTTTGCCATTTTCGGTAAGAGCTGTTTATATCATAATGACTTTTTGCTCTTCATGTTATAAACCGCCAAATGACTTTAACCACAATATGCCAAGCAGGTCCCAGAAGCAGCAATGTTGAGAAGGAGATGCTAATAAAGCTTAAGGAGGTTTATACATTAGTTGAACAACTGTATACCGAAGCTCAACGCACATTAGCCACAATCTCCCCAAGTAAACAAACACCATCTCCTCTCAGCAGCGTGTTAAGAAGCCTTTCCGTCTTGCCAGCCAGGATTGAAGAAAACAAGCGGTCGGCTGCTAGAGCCTGTGCCCTTATGGCTTTAAGCCGGGCTAAGGCATGGCAGTCAGAATTAGACCCGGCCGAGCTAGCCACTGGCTGCCCCAGTCTAAAAGAGGACGGGTCTCCCTTTGACAAGAAAGACTTTTCTGCCTGTGTAAAAGCGGTGTATCCTTTGGCGAGTCTGCTTGTTGAAGAAACTGATCTGTCCAAGTATCAAGCGGCTTACACCGTAGAAAATCAGGAGATGCCCATGCCGGCTTATAAGATTGCTGATCTTATCCCTCCAATCCGTAAGCATACTTTTCCCTGGAAATTGGTCCGTCGGAATTATCGATGATGATGCTGAATTTCAAGCGTTGACTGGTATCAATTGGTCATCGCCTGACTTCCAGACGGTGGAGGAAGAAGAAGAACCGCCAAGGCCAGGGAGAAATGATCCGCTGGGCGGTTCTTTATTTGCATCACTAGGAACTGCTTGAAAAACAATTTATCCATTTGGGCTCGTTGAGCCATGTAATAGGCTAGTTAAGTACTGATTTGTCGTGCCATCGTGCACGTCTTGTTTGCGTAACACTGCTGATCCATCATTGGGAAATCCGTCCCTTATGCTTTATGGTATTATCAATTATGCAGATCTAGTTTGTCGTTTTTCCCTGTATATAAACAAACAACAAGTGCCCTGGCGGTTTATCCCAGGGCGGGTCATGATACCCCATATAAAGAACCACTGAGGACTAAATAGTCCATATATAATCAGGGTTGGTTCGTCAAAACCTTATATAACGAAATAAACATCATACATGTAATACTTGTTCATACTGCCGACTTATCATAAGTCGTGTGGTAAAGGCAATAGCCTATAGACAGAAGCACAACGCCCTGTTCAATATACTCATACTGCCGGCTTACAACGCCGCATGCAGCAGGGGGTGAGATCCCAAAATTTGAGCAGAAAGCTCTAAGTATATCATCATTATATCTTGGTGACTTAAAGTTCAAATCCAGGCCGGGTTAATAATACTCCAGATAAAGATATACATGAACCATAATATGACATGGCCCTAATTGGTTTTTCAACCATGTATTGACATGTCACAAGAGACAAAACTCCAAAAAAATGTTCAAACCAAAGATAAATCAGAAAACAAGGCTTTCATAGGCTGGCAAGCCTAAAACTCAAGTGCTTTCATGGGCAGCACAGCTGCTAAGTTACACCTTCATTCAAACCTTAAAAGCCGGACCTCACATGACCAATCGTCGTTTTAACGTTGACAAGTTCAGGGTCTTTATAAGATTAACTGTCAAGAGTACAACGAGTCATTCCAGGAATACCTGGCGGAGTGGCAGACTTACAAAGGTAGGATAACCCGGATTTCTTGGTGAATACACCAGGCGTCCAAGCCTAAAGGGTCATAGCTATGCTTAATAAGCCCCCAAGTAAAAGTTCATTCAGGCATATAAGCTGGAATCAGAGCTATGTGATGTCTACTACACAACGTTTTTCTTGTAGACGTTGTTGGGCCTGCAAGTGCAGGTTTGCGAGACGATGTAAATTTCCCTCAAGTGGATGACCTAAGGTTTATCAATCCGTAGGAGGCGTAGGATGAAGATGGTCTCTCTCAAGCAACCCTGCAACCAAATAACAAAGAGTCTCTTGTGTCCCCAACACACCCAATACAATGGTAAATTGTATAGGTGCACTAGTTCAAGTAAGAGATGGTGATACAAGTGCAAAATAGATAGTAGATATAGGTTTTTGTAATCTGAAATAATAAAAACAGCAAGGTAACAAGTGGTATTAAGCGTGTGGTATTGCAATGATAGGAAACAAGGCCTAGGGTTCATACTTTCACTAGTGCAAGTTCTCTCAACAATAATAACATAGATAGATCATATAAAAAGCCCTCAACATGCAACAAAGAGTCACTCCAAAGCCACTAATAGCGGAGAACAAACGTAGAGATTATGGTAGGGTACGAAACCACCTCAAAGTTATTCTTTCGGATCGATCTATAAAAGAGTTCGTACTAGAATAACACCTTAAGACACAAATCAACCAAAACCCTAATGTCACTTAGATACTCCATTGTCACCTCAAGTATCCGTGGGCATGATTATACGATATGCATCACACAATCTCAGATTCATCCAACCAACATAAAAGTACTTCAAAGAGTGCCCCAAAGCTACTACAGGAGAGTCAAGAACGTGTGCCAACCCCTATGCATAGGTTCCCAACCGTCCACGAAACCACCCAAGTTGATCACCAAGACATACATCAAGTGTTCTCATAAAAGACTCAATCCGATAAGATAACTTCAAAGGGGAAACTCAATTCATCACAAGAGAGTAGAGGGGGAGAAACATCATAAGATCCAACTAAAATAGCAAAGCTCGGGACACATCAAGATCATGCCATAGAGGGAACACGAGAGAGAGAACGAGAGAGAGAGAGAGATCAAACACATAGCTACTGGTACATACCCTCAGCCACGAGACTGAACTACTCCCTCCTCATCCTGGATAGTGCCGGGATGATGAAGATGGCCACCGGTGATGGGTTCCCCCTCCGGCAGGGTGCCGGAATGGGCTCCCGAGAGGCTTTTGGTGGCTACAGAGGCTTGCGGCGGCGGAACTCCCGATCTATCTTCTGTTCTGGAAGTTTTACAATACGTAGGTATATATATGGGTGCAAGGGGTACGTCGGTGGACCTCCGGGGTGCTCATGAGGCAGGGGGCGCGCCCTAGGGGGGGGGTGCCCCCACCCTGGTGGGCAGCCCGGGACTCCCCTGACGTGCACTCGAAGTCTAACAGGTGGGTTTCCTTCCAAAATTAACTTCTCCAGTTGATTTCGTTCCGTTTTGACTCCGTCTAATATTCCTTTTCCTCGAAACACTGAAATAGGCATAAAATAGCAAATTTGGGCTGGGCCTCCGGTTAATTGGTTAGTCCCAAAAATAATATAAAAGTGGATAATAAAGCCCAATATTGCCTAAAAAAGTAGATAAAGTAGCATGGAGCAATCAAAAATTATAGATACGTTGGAGACGTATCAAGCATCCCCAAGCTTAATTCCTGCTCGTCCTCGAGTAGGTAAATGATAAAAATAAGAATTTTTGATGCGGAGTGATACTTTGGCATAATTTCAATGTGAATCTTGTTAATTGTGGCATGAATATTCAGATCCGAAAGATTCAAGACAAAAGTTCATATTAACATAATAGTAATAATACTTCAAGCATACAAATTAAAGCAATCATGTCTTCTCAAAATAGCATGGTTAAAGAAAGTTATCTCTACAAAATCATATAGTCTGGCTAAGCTCTATCTTCATCACACAAAGTATTTAATCATGCACAACCCCGATGACGAGCTAAGCAATTGTTTCATACTTTAATAATCTCAAACTTTTTCAACTTTCACGCAATACATGAGCCAAGGAGCCATGGACATAGCACTATAGGTGGAATAGAATGGTGGTTGTGGAGAAGACAGAAAGGAGAAGATAGTCTCACATCAACTAGGCGTATCAACGGTCTATGGAGATGTCCATCAATAGATATCGATGTGAGTGAGTAGGGATTGCCATGCAACGGATGCACTAGAGCTATGAGTATATGAAAGCTCAACAAAAGAAACTAAGTGCGTGTGCATCCAACTTGCTTGCTCACAAAGACCTAGGGCACTTTTGAGGAAGCCCATCATTGGAATATACAAGCCAAGTTCTATAATGAAAAATTCCCACTAGTAAATGGAGGTGACAACATATGAGGCTCTCTGTCATGAAGATCATGGTGCTACTTTGAAGCACAAGTGTGGTAAAAGGATAGTAGCATTGTCCCTTCTCTCTATTTCTCTAATTTTTTATTTGGGCCTTTCTCTTTTTTTATGGCCACTCTTTTTTTTCGTCCGAGTCTCATCCCTACTTATGGGGAATCATAGTCTCCATCATCCTTTCCTCAATCGGGACAATGCTCTAATAATGATGATCATCACACTTTTATATTTTTACACTCTATATGAATACTCCGTGATGTGTAAAGGATATGCAATGAATCAAGAGTGACATGTATGAAAGAATTATGAACGGTGGCTTTGCCACAAATACAATGCCAACTACATGTTCATGCAAAAAGCATTATGACAAAAGTAATGTGTGTCATATGAACGGAACGGTGGAAAGTTGCATGGCAATATATCTCGGAATGGCTATGGAAATGCCATGATAGGTAGGTATGGTGGCTGTTTTGAGGAAGGTATATGGTGGGTGTATGATACCGGCGAAAAGTGCGCGGTATTAGAGAGGCTAGCAATGGTGGAAGGGTGAGAGTGCGTATAATCCATGGACTCAACATTAATCAAAAGAACTCATGCACTTGTTGCAAAAATTTAGAAGTCATCAAAAACCAAAGCACTACACGCATACTCCTAGGGGGATAGATTGGTAGGAAAAGACCATCGCCATTCCCCGATCGCCACTCATAAGGAAGACAATCAATAAATAAAATTGTGCTCCGACTTCATCACAAAGCGGTTCACCATACGTGCATGCTACGGGAATCACAAACTTGAACACAAGCATTCTTTAAATTAATAATCACCCCAACTAGCATTGCTTTGATATTATTACCTCCATATCTCAAAACAATTATCAAGCATCAAACTTATCTTAGTATTCAACGCACTCAAAAGAAAGTTTCACATATCTTGAATACCAAGTATATTATCTTTAAGCAAATTACCGTGCTATTAACAACTCTCAAAATAATCTAAGTGAAGCATGAGAGATCAATAGAGTCTTTAAAACAAATCCACCAGCGTGCTCTAAAAGATATAAGTGAAATACTAGAGCAAACGACAAACTACTCTGAAAGATATAAGTGAAGATCAATGAGTAGCAAAATAATTATGCAACTATGCGAAGACTCTCTCTCAATAAATAATTTCAGATCTTGGTATTGTATTCAAGAAGCAATCAAAACAAAATAAAATGACATTGCAAGGATAGCACGACTCATGTGAAGAAGCAAAAACTTAGGTTCAACCGATACTAACCGATAGTTGTCGAAGAAGAAAGGTGGCATCCCCAAGCTTAGATGCTTGAGACTTATTGAAATATTATCTTGGGGTGCCTTTGGCATCCCCAAGCTTGAGCTTTTATGTCTCCTTAATTCCTCTCATAACATGGTTTCTTTTTATCAAAAGCTTCATTCACAACCAACTCAACAAGAACTCGTGAGATAGGTTAGTATAAACCAATGCAAAACCTTATCATCTTCTACTGTAACAAATCACTAAGATTATTATTCAACATTGCATACTAAATGTCTCTTCATATTTAATACTCCTATCCTGAAATAGAATCATTAAACAAGCAAACAATGCAACCATAACAGCAATTTGCCAAAACAGTACAGTCTGTAAAGAATGCAAGAGTAACAATACTTCCCTAACTCCAAAAATTATGAACTAAAATTCCCACTGTAATAAATTTATCAGGGCTTAATATGCAAAAATATTCAAAGTTATGCCATTCTCTGACTTTTCTAGGAAATTTTTGCAACAGCGGTAAACTTTCTGTTTTCAAACAGCAACATGTATTCTAGCAAAATAAGCATGGCAAAGGCTATCCTTGACCTTTTTTATTGAAACTAAAGATGCAAAACATTATTATAACTAACAGAAAGCAAAAACTAGCAAAATAAAATGACGCTCCAAGCAAAACACATATCATGTGGCGAATAAAAATATAGCTCCAAGTAAAGTTACCGATGAACGAAGATTTAAAGAGGGATGCCTTCCGGGCATCCCCAAGCTTAGGCTCTTGGTTTTCCTTGAATATTACCTTGGGGTGCCTTGGGCATCCCCAAGCTTAGGCTCTTTCCACTCCTTATTCCATAGTCCATCGAATCTTTACCCAAAACTTGAAAACTTCAACCACACAAAACTCAACACAAAACTCGTAAGCTCCGTTAGTATAAGAAAATAAAACCACCACTAAGGTACTGTAATGAACTCATTCTAAATTCATATTGGTTTAATATCTACTGTATTATAACTTCTCTATGGTTCATACCACTTAATACTAGCCATTGACGTATCAAAATAAGCAAACAACACATAGAAAACAGAATCTGTCAAAAACAGAACAGTCCGTATTAATCTGTATCAAACGTGTACTTCTGGAACCCCAAAAATTATGAAATAAATTGGTGGACCTGAGGAATTTGTCTATTAATCATCTGCAAAAAGAATCAACCTGAAAGCACTCTCCAGGAAAAAATGGCAGCTAATCTCGTGAGCGCAAAAGTTTCTGTTTTCTACAGCAAGATCATATAAACTTCACCCAAGTCTTCCCAAAGGTTCTACTTGGAACTTTATTGAAAAAAAAGCTATAAAACATTATTACTACAGTAGCATAATCATGTGGACACACAAAAATAGTAAGGATAAATATTGGGTTGTCTCCCAACAAGCGCTTTTCTTTAATGCCTATCTAGCTAGGCATGATGATGGCAATGATGCTCACATAAAAGATAAGAATTGAAACATAACGGGATCATCATGAAGCATATGACTAGCACATTTAAGTCTAACCCACTTCCTATGCATAGGGATTTTGTGAGCAAATAACTTATGGGAACAATAATCAACTAGCATAGGATGGCACAACAAGCATAACTTCAAGATTTTAAGCACATAGAGAGGAAACTTGACATTATTGCAATTCCTACAAGCATATGTTCCACCCTCATAATAATTTTCAGTAGCATCATGATTGAATTCAACAATATAACCAGCACCTAAAAACATTCTTTTCATGATCTACAAGCATAGAAAATTTACTACTCTCCACATAAGCAAATTTCTTTTCATGAATAGTAGTGGGAGCAAACTCAACAAAATAACTATCATGTGATTGAAAATTAAGATCAAGAAGACACGTTTCATGGTTATCATTATTCTTTAAAGCATACGTGTCATCACAATAATCATCATAGATAGGAGGCATTCTTTCATCATAGTAATTTTTCTCATCAAAGCTTGGGGGACAAAAAATATCATCTTCATCAAACATAGCTTCCCCAAGCTTGTGGCTTTGCATATCATTAGTATCATGGATATTCAAGGAATTCATACTAACAACATTGCAATCATGCTCATCATTCACATATTTCATGCCAAGCATTCTATGCAATTCTTCTTCTAGCACTTGAGCACAATTTTCCTTTCCATCATACTCACGAAAGATATTAAAAAGACGAAGCGTATGAGACAAACTTAACTCCATTTTTGTAGTTTTCTTTTATAAACGAAACTAGTGATAAAACAAGAAACAAAAAGATTCGATTGCAAGATCTAAAGATATACCTTCAAGCGCTAGCCTCCCCAAACGGCGCGAGAAAAGAGCTTGATGTCTACTACACAACCTTCTTCTTGTAGACGTTGTTGGGCCTGCAAGTGCACAGGTTTGTAGAGACAGAGTAAATTTCCCTCAAGTGGATGACCTAAGGTTTATCAATCCATAGGAGGCGTGGGATGAAGATGGTCTCTCTTAAGCAACCCTGCAACCAAATAACAAAGAGTCTCTTGTGTCCCCAACACACCCAATACAATGGTAAATTGTATAGGTGCACTAGTTCGCGAAGAGATGGTGATACAAGTGCAAAATAGATAGTAGATATAGGTTTTTGTAATCTGAAATAATAAAAACAGCAAGGTAACAAGTGGTAAAAGTGAGCGTAAAACGGTATTGCAATGATAGGAAACAAGGCCTAGGGTTCATACTTTCACTAGTGCAAGTTCTCTCAACAATAGTAACATAGATAGATCATATAACAAGCCCTCAACATGCAACAAAGAGTCACTCCAAAGCCACTAATAGCGGAGAACAAACATAGAGATTATGGTAGGGTGCAGAAACCACCTCAAAGTTATTCTTTTGGATCGATCTATAAAAGAGTTCGTACTAGAATGACACCTTAAGACACAAATCAACCAAAACCCTAATGTCACCTAGATACTCCATTGTCACCCCAAGTATCCGTGGGCATGATTATACGATATGCATCACACAATCTCAGATTCATCCAACCAACATAAAAGTACTTCAAAGAGTGCCCCAAAGCTACTACCGGAGAGTCAAGAACGTGTGCCAACCCCTATGCATAGGTTCCCAAATGTCACGAAACCCGCAAGTTGATCACCAAGACATACATCAAGTGTTCTCATAAAAGACTCAATCCGATAAGATAACTTCAAAGGGGAAACTCAATTCATCACAAGAGAGTAGAGGGGAGAAACATCATAAGATCCAACTACAATAGCAAAGCTCGGGATACATCAAGATCGTGCCATAGAGGGAACACGAGAGAGAGCACGAGAGAGAGAGATCAAACACATAGCTACTGGTACATACCCTCCGCCCCGAGGGTGAACTACTCCCTCCTCGTCATGGATAGCGCCAGGATGATGAAGATGGCCACTGGTGATGGGTTCCCCCTCCGGCAGGCTGCTGGAACGGGCTCCCAAGAGGCTTTTGGTGGCTACAGAGGCTTGCGGCGGCGGAACTCCCGATCTATCTTCTGTTCTGGAAGTTTTAGAGTACGTAGGTATATATGGGTGCAAGGGGTACGTCGGTGGACCTCCGGGGTGCTCACGAGGCAGGGGGTGCGCCCTAGGGGGGGCGCCCCCCACCCTCGTGGGAAGCCCGGGACTCCCCTGACGTGCACTCCAAGTCTAGCAGGTGGGTTTCCTTCCAAAATTAACTTCTCCAGTTGATTTCGTTCCGTTTTGACTCCGTCTGATATTCCTTTTCCTTGAAACACCGAAATAGGCATAAAACACAAATCAGGCTGGGCCTCCGGTTAATAGGTTAGTCCCAAAAATAAAATAAAAGTGGATAATAAAGCCCAATATTGCCTAAAACAGTAGATAAAGTAGCATGGAGCAATCAAAAATTATAGATACGTTGGAGACATATCACTATGCTCAATGAGGAAGCCCCCAAGTATGTTTTAATCATGGCGTATAAACTAGATCAAGAGGGTAGTCATGGCTATGCTCAATGAATAAGAAGCCCCCACGTGATCTTATGAAGTGACAATAAAGACTCATATTCTCATAAATGAAACGACAGAGGCCCTGAATTATGAGGGATGCCAGCTTTATTATATTCATGATAATATATACATGGATAAAGTATGTACATCACTAGGGTCGGTGGCTCAAGTGTAATAAGGCCGAAGATGAGCAATGTTCCATGGCCGGCGGATCTCCTCCTCCGACGTGCGTGAGTGCTTGTGGTCTCGAACATCGACAAGGTAGTATGGCCCGTTGTTCAGATTCTTGCTGACCACAGAGGGCCCTTCGCAAGGTGGGGATACCTTGTGCATTTCAGTTTGATCATGGATGAGCCGGAGCACCAAATCGCCTTCTTGAAAGGTCCTGGTTTTAACCCGGCGGCTGTGATAACGACGCAGGTCTTGCTGGTAAATCGTCGAACGAGCCGCCGCAAGGTCACACTCCTCATCTAACAGGTCGATAGCATCTTGTCGTGCTTTCTCATTGTCTGCTTCAACATAAGCCGCCACACGAGGCGAATCATGACGTATGTCACTGGGGAGCATCGCCTCAGCTCCATAAACCATGAAGAAAGGTGTGTAACCCGTAGATCTATTGGGGGTGGTATTGATACTCCAAAGCACACTGAGGGTAACTCCTCCACCCAACAACCTGGTGTTCTCTGCAAAGGAACCATAAGCCGGGGCTTGGTACCTCTCAAAATTTCTTGATTAGCTCGTTCAGCTTGGCCATTAGACTGGGGGTGAGCTACTGATGACACATCAAGCCGGATATGCTCTTGTTGACATAATTCTTTCATTGCTCCTTTAGACAGATTAGAACCATTTAAAGTGATGATACTATGAGGATACCCAAAATGAAAGATCACCTTTTTGATGAATTGAACCGTCGTGGCTGCATCACATTTGCTGACCGGCTTAGCCTCAACCCACTTTGTAAACTTATCAACCGCCACCAAGAGGTGGGTCTTTTTATCCTTGGACCTTTTGAAAGGCCCAACCATATCCAGCCCCCAGACTGCAAACGGCCAAGTAATTGGAATCATCCTCAATTCTTGAGCCGGCTCATGAGCCCGTCTTGAAAATTTCTGACAACCATCACATTTACTGACCAGATCTTCTGCATCAGCATGAGCCGTCAGCCAATAAAACCCATGACGAAAAGCCTTAGCAACGAGAGACTTAGAGCCGGCATGATGACCGCAATCTCCTTCACAAATATCCCTTAAAAATTTCACGGCCCTCCTCAGGAGAAACGCATCGTTAAAACACCCATATAACGCTGCATCTGTGAAGCTCACCATTGACAATAGTCATTGACTTAGACCTCTGGGTTATCTTCTGGCCAAAGTTTCATCCTCAGGTAACTCGCCCCGGGTCATGTAAGCCAAATACGGAACTGTCCAATCAGGGAGAACATGAAGAGCCGCCACCAATTGTGCCTCTCGGTCAGGAACTGCTAAGTCCTCCTCCATAGGCAATTTCACTGACGGGTTATGCAAAATATCAAGGAAAATATTAGGGGGGACCGGCTTACGCTGAGACCCCAACCGGCTTAACACATCAGCTGCTTCATTTTTCCTTCGATCAACATGCTCCACTTGATATCCTTTGAAGTGACCAGCAATAGTATCAACCTCTCGACAATAAGCCGCCATGAGTGGATCCTTTGAATCCCAAGTCCCTGACACTTGCTGAGTCACTAAATCTGAGTCGCCAAAACATCTTACCCGGCTTAGATTCATCTCTTTAGCCATCCGAAGACAATGGAGTAAGGCTTCATATTTAGCTGCATTGTTAGTACAAGGGAACATCAACAGTAAAACATAACAAAAATTACCACCTCGTGGGGAAGTCAATATAACTCCAGCCCCCGAGCCTTCCAACTGCCTGGATCCATCAAAATGAATAGTCCAATATGTATTGTCCGGCTTATCCTCAGGCATCTGCAATTCTGTCCAATCATTGATGAAGTCCACAAGTGCTTAAGACTTTATAGCCATCTGAGGCACATATTTTAAACCATGGGGTCCAAGCTTAATAGCCCACTTAGCTACTCGACCTGTGGCTTCTCTATTTTGAATAATATCCCCCAAAGGAGCAGAGCTAACCACAGTGATGGGATGACCAAGGAAATATTGTTTCAATTTCGACTAGCCATGAACGCGCCATAAACCAGCTTCTGCCAATGTGGGTATCTCTGCTTAGACTCAATGAGCACCTCACTGACATAATAAACCGGCCTTTGAACCGGATATTCCTTGCCCATGTGGGTATCTCTGCTTCTGCCAACGGATGACACGAACAAACAGAGAACTAGGTGAAGCGTATTCGCTCCCTGGTAATCGAAGCCCAAGTAATAACGACCCTACACTGGATTAGGATGTTACCTCCACTGCGAGGGGCCGAACCAGTATAAACTCTCTGTGTCCCTTGTCACTTTTAGCCCCTTCAAGCTAACTACGTAGCAATGGCTCCACACCTAAGTCCTTACGCTAGGATATCTGATGTGACAATTCCATGACAGTTGGCGCCCACCATGGGGCTGGCGCAAGGTGGTTTCGAGTTCTTGAAGGGCAGCTTCGCAGGGCTCAAGGGGTATGTTGTGGGCCAGATGACCAAAAGTCATCATGACAAGCTCTACATCAACGACAAAGGCTGGGGCCCCAACGCCGACTCAATCGAGTATGGGTACCGGGTCACCTTTGGCGGAATCTGATACGTCTCCAACGGATCTATAATTTATGAAGTATTCATAATATTATATTATCCATCTTAGATGTTTTATATGCATTTATACGCTATTTTATATGAATTTTGGGACTAACCTATTAACCTAGATCCCAAAGGTTAGCTTTCTATTTTTCCTTGTTTTTGAGTTTTACAGAAAAGGAATACCAAACGGAGTCTAATTGACGTGTCAATTTTTGAATTTTTTTATGGACCAGAAGAAGCCCACGGAGCATCAGAGATGGACCAGAAGAGTCCCGGCCTGTCCACGAGGGTGGGGGGCACGCCCACCCCCCCTGGGCATGGGCCCCTATCTCGTGGAGGACTCGGAGACCCCCTGACGTGAGACCTACGCCAAAAATTCCTACAAATACAGAAACCTCAAAAAAATAACCTAGATCATAAGTTCCACCACCGCAAGCCTCTGTAGCCATGAGAAATCAATCTAGTCCCTCTCTGGCACCCTGCCGGAGGGGGCCATCATCACCGGAGGCCATGGAGGAGGATCCCGGAGGGGCCATCATCGCCATGACGGCCAAGGACCAGAGGGAGGCCCTCTCCCCATCCAGGGGGGAGGCCATTGAGGAGGAAGCACAAGGGGGAGAACCTCTCCTCCTCTCTCTCGGTGGCACCGGAGTGCCATCGGGAGGGGAATCATCTCGTGTTGATCTTCTTCATCAACATCACCATCATCATCACCATCCTCATCTCTTTTACGCGGTCCACTCTCCCGCACCCCGCTGTAATCCCTACTTGAACATGGTGCTTTATGCCACGTATTATGATCCAATGATGTGTTGCCATCCTATGATGTTTTGAGTTGATATCTTTTGTCATTGGGTTGATTGATGATCTAGATTGGTATGAATTGTATGTTTTATTTTGGTGATGTCCTATTGTGCCCTCCGTGTCGCGCAAGCGTGAGGAAATCCCGTTGTAGGGTGTTGCAATACTTTCATGATTCGCTTATTGTGACGCCCCCAATTCAATCGTACACTAATCATGCATGCAAACGTGTACGATCAAGATCAGGGACTCACGGGAAGATATCACAACACAACTCTAAAACATAAATAAGTCATACAAGCATCATAATACAAGCCAGGGGCCTCGAGGGCTCGAATACAAGTGCTTTCGATCATAGACGAGTCAGCGGAAGCAACAATATCTGAGTACAGACATAAGTTAAAACAAGTTGCCATAAGATGGCTAGCACAAACCGGGATACTGAGATCGAAGCAGCGCAGGCCTCCTGCAGGATCCTCCTAACTACTCCTGGTCATCGTGTTGACACCTGCGTAGTAGTAGGCACCTCGAGTGTAGTAGGAGTCGTAAATTCGAAGGTGGCGTCTGGCTCCTGGGCTCCATCGCCTGTCGCAGCAATCGGGTAAAGAAAGGGGAAAAGGGGAACAAGGCAAACTGTGAGTACTCATCCAAAGTACTGCAAGCAAGGAGCTACACTACATATGCATGGGTATATGTGTAAAGGGCCATATCGGTGGACCGAATCGCAGAATGCCGTAATAAGAGGGGATAGCTAATCTTGACCGAAGACTACGCTTCTCATGACCTCCGTCTTGCAGCATGTAGAAGAGAGTAGACTGAAGTCCTCCAAGTAGCATCGCATAGCATAATCCTACCCGGCAATCCCCTCGTCGCCCTGTTAGAGAGCGATCGTCGGGTTGTATCTGGCACTTAGAAGGGTGTGTTTTATTAAGTATCCGGTTCTAGTTGTCATAAGGTCAAGGTACAACTCCAAGTCGTCATGTTACCGAAGATCACGGCTATTCAATAGATTAACTTCCCTGCAGGGTGCACCACATTACCCGACACGCCGATCCCATTTGGTAGGACACACTTTTGCGGATCATGCCCGGCCGCGGAAGATCAACACGTCGCAGCCCCACCTGAGGCACAACAGAGGTCAAGACGCGCCGGTCTAAACCTAAGCGCCACGAAGTGCGGGCCCATCGCCCTTAGCACACCTGCATCGCTATGCGTCTGTGGCGGAAGAAGATCTAGCCTAACGAGCGTTCCGGTCAATCCGGCGCCGCCTTTCGCCACGACATCACGAAATGCTTGGCTGATACCACGGCGCGGTTGCCCATATCTTGTCCCACGTGGCGGTTAGTGCGTATAAGGTCAACGACCCAACTCAGATCAAATACCAAGATCTCGTTAAGCGTGTTAAGTATCCATGAACGCGAACAGGCCAAGCCCACCTCTCACCCGTAGTCTCAACCTGCCTTGACGCTCGCCACAAAGATCCACACAGAGGGCGTTGGGACAAAGGTCCTTTCAGCCCCCAATCCGTGAATCACTCGCGGGTGCTCCTCGAGCCGACCCGACTTTAGTCACCACATGTATCATGTATAAATTATATAGTATATACCCGTGATCACCTCCCAAGTGATCACGGCCCGATAGTATAGCACAGCAGACGGACAAGAATGTAGGGCCACTGATGGAAAACTAGCGTCCTATACTAGGCATGTAGGATTGCAGGTAAAGGTAACAACAGTAGTAGCAAGGACAGGCTATGTCTCAGCATAGGATAACCGGAAAGCGGTAACATGTTACACTACTCTAATGCAAGCACTAGAGAGTAGAGTAGGCGATATCTGGTGATCAAGGGGGGGGGTTGCCTGGTTGCTCTGGCAAGAGAAGGGTTCGTCGTCGATGTAGTAGATCACGTAGGGTACCTGGCATGGTCTTGAGGTTCTCTGGAAAGAAGTAACGAGGAGGAACACAATAAATAACAGAGAAATCAAAGCATCACAGAGCATAGCATGGTAATACGCGGTGCTAAAGGTGACCTAACGCAGTACTAGGTGATACCGGCAAAGGGAGGAAACACCCGGGAAAGTATTCCCAGTGTTTGGCATTTTCGGGCGGATGAAACTAAGGTGGAAAGCTGCATGTTTTCTGTTCTAGGGATGTGTGGCGGACGAACGGGCTGCGTAACCGGATTCGTCATATTTTTCTGATCGATTTTCATATATAAATTATTTTCATCGGAGCTACGGTTGAATTTATATGATTTTCCGGAGTTTAAACAATATTCTAAAATTCCTGGGTTTTATTTTAATTAAAAGAAAACTAGGCAGAAAAGGCTAGGTGCACCCAGTGCAGTGCACCTAGAGGTGAAGTAGTGGCCGACAGGTGGGGCTAGTCAACTGCTGACACATCAGTTGACTGGTCAAACTTTGACTGGTCAAAGGTCTAGTGGGACCCAGGTGTCATAGGCAGTAGTTCAATTGATTTTGACTATTTAGTTTAATTGTGGTGGGACATTCATTTAACAGAGTTAACTTACTCTATTTAGTTAATTGATGCGTGGGGTCCGGCGGTCAGTGGGGTTAGTAGGTGGGTTAGTGCCTGGCAACAAACAGTAGAGGGTTCGTAGGGTCTTCAAGGCACAAGGTGCCGCGACGGTACGTTTGCAACAAGCTACCAATAAGCAAAGACGGGCGCCAGAGGCGAAAGCGCCGAATGGGGAAGAGGCGCTTACGGAGAGGGACGGGCCGGAGGCGGCGAAGCGGCGGGGACCTGGCCGGACGCGAGCTGTGTCGTATGGGCGGCAAGCGTGGTACGGTGAGACGGCTGGCCAATAATACACGCTGGCGGGCGGGTAAGTTGTAGCGGGCGGTTCGCAAGCCGAAGCGGGAGCAGATAGCGGAGCCGGCGCGAGGGCGCTGGGCGCCATGAAGCGTGAGGCGGGCACGGGCGGAGACGCTGAGCGCCGATGTGGGTTAACGAGCGGAGCTCGAGGCGGAGCTCAAGCACGGGCGGCCTCGGCCGCACGGGCGACTACGGCGACGGAAACAAGGGGGGAAAGGGGGGAATCGAAGGAGGGCCTCACAGTGGAGCTTGTGGGCGCGTCCGAGAAGCCGGCGAAGCTCGGGAGGCGACGAATCGATGCGAGGTCCATAGCGGTGCAGACGGGAAGAAGAAGACGATGGCGAGGCTTGGAGGAGTTCTAGCTCGGGACCGCATTTGTGGACGGCGATGCTGGAGGCGGAACGAAGTTCTGGTCAAGCCTCAAGCATGCGGCGGCACGGTGGTCGCATGAACGGGTCGGCCATGGCGCCGGAGGTTTCGGGCGCCGCCGAAATCAAGAGAGAGAGCGGGCGAGAGGAAGAGTGGGGTGGTCTAGGGTTCCGGGGAGGGAGAGAGGGGCAGGGGGCTGCCCTTATGCGTGTTGAGGAACGGCGGGATGGGCGCCACGGTGACATCGCCGGCCGGGGAAGCCTGGTTGGCCGCCACGCTCTCCTCTGCCTCCTGCTACAGAAGGTTGAAGGAGAGATTGCGGTGGTGGGCTGGGCCGGGGACTGTTGCAGTAGGCTTAAGTGCACAGTTGTTCTTTAGGCCCTTTTCATTTTTCCTTTTTCTGTTTTTTTTCTTTTGTTTTACTTAATTTCTTTTCTTTTAATTTATTTTCTTAATAGTTTATAGTTTTTATTTTAGTTTGAAATAAATACCTAACTAGTTCCTAAATCAGCCTAAACAAATGTACTATTGCCAGGTAACTCAGGTCATCTAAATAAATTACTAATATTTTATTAATTGGAAAGGGCATTTAATTAATTGTTCCGGCCACTGTTTATTTATGTTAGGACATTCAAACACCACTTAAGATGTTGGGTTTCTCCACCATAATTACCTATGCATTATTTGGCTCACTCCGAACATTTTAGTTTGAACATTTGAATTTTTTTTATTGTTTGCTTGATTTTGAATTTGAATTCGAACCGATTTCTAACTAACGGGAGATTAGCAATAGTAATCGAGGTGACATGGCATCATTAGCAGAGGTTTACTGTAGCTTGATTATCCGGGCGTCACACTTATAGTGGGTTGCTTGAGTGATAGAAGCATCAACCCGAGTAAGAGGGTTGTGGCGTATGGGATAAAGGGGACTTGATGCTTTAATGCTATGGTTGGGTTTACCTTAATGATCTTTAGTAGTTGCGGATGCTTGCTAGAGTTCCAATCCTAAGTGCATATGATCCAAGAAGAGAAAGTATATGTTAGCTTATGCCTCTCCCTCATATGAAATTGCAATGACGACTACTGGTCTTGTTAAGAATTGCCTAGGATAATTCCGCACACCGATCCATCATTATTCCACACTCGCTATTTATAATATTTAGTAATAAATTCTAAATTTATGATAACAGCACCTACTTTTATATTTTAGCTCTCCGATATCATGCAAAGTTATCCTCTTCATACCCATAATGTAGTTTTATTTCTCGTTTCTAGTTGGAAGCAAACATTAGGTGTACGTAGAGTCGTATCAGTGGTAGAGAGGACTTGAGAGAATATTGATCTCACCTTTAGCTCCTTGTGGGTTCGACACTCCATACTTATCACTTCCACCTTTGGGAATTGCTACGATGATTCCCTGCACTTGGGGATTATCAGAATCCACGTCTTCATCAAGATTGGTGAGTCGGAAGCTGAGCCGGACATCTGCACCGACATCGTCGAGTCGGCTCGGCGCGAGCGACCCGCCAAGGCTAAAACCGCCCAAAGCATGCTTTTGTTGGTTTCGTTCATGGAGCGGGACTAGGAGGATCTGAGTCTGGTGGTGAGACAGTTATTTACTCAGGCGACGAGTCTTCTATCGGTGTGATCAACTCCATCTACCATGTTTAGGATGGCGGGCTTGGGAGTTGTTCCGATGGTGGCGAGTATTCGAGAAGAATCTGAGCCGCCACACGGATCCACTTCTTCATGGCTTCGACGCAGCCAGCGTAAATGAGGCTCTACAAATGCAGTGGCAATGATCTCTGGGTCAGCAGCGGCGACGGCTTCTGGGGCAGGAGGCCCAGTGCGCCCACCGGCTCAAGTCTTGTTTGATATGTTGGATGCTCTGACCACGTTGTTAACGGCGGATGTTACCCGGCGAGTCAAACTCAGCATAACGCGGAGGTTGCAAAACTGTGTGATGTGATAGCACAAGCCAAGGAGGAGGTAAACATGGAGAACACCCGGATGGCGATGGAGCGAGCCGTCTTACAGAGGGAGGCAGAACGACTTCAGGCAGAGAGCTTCTGCTTAAACATGGACTTGGATGCATCAAACGTTGTTTTCAACAGAAGGCATGCGAGCAGGATGCCCTCGACTTACGATGCGAGGAACCTGTTCAACACGCCTACGGCGGGACCCAGTAACCCGCCCGGTGCGAATCGGACCGCTGAGGCGCCAGCAGCTGGGGAACCGGGTCAGCCACGGGCTACAGATCCCCTACATTTGAACGTATCCCCTCCTTAGCATGTTCCAACACCTCCAGGGCATTTTTCTAACCCTTTGGATAACATGATAGTTGCGGCTACCCGACTGGCGGCTCTCCCGGTCAGATGAGTCGCCAAAGGGCGATGGAAATACTGAAGAGCCAAAGAGCTTCTTCAGACGGTAGTGGCCCAAAGACTTATTTGTACAGTCATGATCGTGTCCACTCAACATCGTGTCCAAGCAAGAGTTATAGTAGGCACATTGATGAACCGGCCGTGTCAAGCAATGAAAGGCACCGCACTCAGCCTCGTAGGCCTGACCCGCCGCATGTTGGTAATGATGCTCAGATTTTGGTGGACCAGGGCAGAGCACGGCGTGAGGCGTAGAGTCATGCGGCTCAACAAGAATCACCGGGTTATCCTTCAGTCTGCGTGGAGGCAGGAGTAACCCCTCTAGAACCTTGGGTGTGCCGTGTTTTAGTGCCGAAACTGCATAATGAGCCCTTGCCTAAGGATTTTAAGGGCCCTCGTAAGGTGCCTAACTACATGGCGGATCAGCCCACAGAGGCTTGGATTGAAAGTTATGAGAGGGCCATGGAGATGCTAGATGTCGGCGATGTTGCATGTGCTAAGTATTTCGCCATGATGTTGGATGGGTCAGCTCGTAGTTGGTTAAAAAGCCTGCCCGCTAATTCTATTGGATCATGGGCAGAGTTAAATAGGCATTTTATTCAAAATTTTAAAGACACATGCAAACAGCCTATGTCGATTCTGTATCTTGATTCTTGCGTTCAAGGGGAAGGCGAGTCAACAACCCATTGGGTGCACCGGATCTCATCTATCATACACTCGTCAGATAGTATCAATGCCGGTTCTGCAGTCTTGATGCTGGAGAAAAATTCCCGTTTCATCCCCCTTAAGCAGAAGCTGGGGCAGCTTAAGCGCCACTGCAATGACGTGGGGGAGCTAATGGCGGCTCTCGTCAAGTATGCCGACTCTGATAGTACCAAGGACCCCGAGTCTGATGATGATAAGCCGGGTAAGGGAAAGAAGGGCGGCAATATGAAAGGGTAACAACATTCACTACAAAAAAACTACACTTCCATGATGATACGTGTTTGTCACAGTAGGTCGCGTTTTTTGTTATGCATGTACATCCATGACAAATTTATGATAGAATCAAGATAGTCATACCTATGCTGTCGTAGAAGTGTGCCATGACATTACCAAAATTATCATCACGGAAGTGTCCACTTCCATGACGATAAATCGCGCGTCACAAAAGTGCTTTCGTCAAGGGTGACCGACACGTGGCATCCACCGTAACGGAACAACGTTAACCAATCGGGTCGGGTTACCCATTAACAGCCCCGACCAATGGGGATTTTCCACGTGTAAAATCATCATTGGCTGGAGGAAACACGTGTCGGCTCATTGTTGGGACAGATGTCATCCACTCATTGACGAAGAGCGCCTATGATACATCGACACGTGGCACGGCCCAACAGAGGCCCATTCCTGTGAAAAGGCTGGCCCGTTTGACTAGGTCAAAAGGTGGCGGGACAGCCCATGGAAAGCTTGTTAACGACCTGTTCGCATATAGCCCATTTACAGCCCGCTAAACCAAGGCACGTTACGCCCTATCCGAATTAGGCCCAGTAGCGTCATCTAGGCCATCCAATATGATTCCAGCCCGTTTTCGCTTCTGGCCCATGTATGGCCCATGACGTCTTCGCCCATATGAGGCCCTTTTGTAACTCTTGGCCCATTAACGCCCATGGTGAAACTGGCCCGTAATGAACAAAGGTATCACTTTTACACCCATTAACGGCCCGTGGTGAAAGCGGCGGTAATGAACAAAGGTATCACTTTATACCCATTAACGGCCCGTTATTCCGCTGGGCGTTTCCAGCCCATATTATCTTCGGCCTTCTCGAGCCCATTTATTCTTGGGCTCATTTCCAAAGATTCGCTTACTTATGGCCCATTACCGTCATTTTCCGCCAGGGCCAAATTCAAGCCGTGTTACAATGTCCGCTTTGTGGTCCATTAATACGCTTGGGCCGTTTCATGGCGTCATCAAATATGGCCTATTAACGATGGCCCGTTATGGTCTGCCCATGAGCAGACGATTCCAACTCTAGCCGTTTACGGCCATAATGCGGTCTCGTTATTATTGGCCCATGTTTGGCCAATCAATCATACTGACACAGTATAAGGCCCATTGATGATACGACCCGTAGAAGGACCATTGTTTCTACGGCCCGTAGAAGGCCCACTATTTCTCTGACCCGTAGGAGGCCCAAAGGTGTCACTACAAGAATATTGGCCCATGGTTATTGTGGCCTAGTTTTAAAAAATAGGTTATTGCAGCCACTAGCAAACCGCGAAAAAAGAACTGCAATGACTACAAGCAAACAAATAAACAAGACCACAAGGAAATAAATAAGCAAGCAACTTACGCTAGGCTATCACGGCTATCACACATATTGCATCTACTGGGCATCAAAGTTCGCCACCAGTGCAAATAAACGCGCCAACAAAAGAATATACAAAACTGAGAGCACTTCAGAAGGCACTAGGCCTGGCCAGGTCGGGCCCCCCAAACAGCCGAAGAAGCTGAGTAGACCTCAGTTGTGTCAACGATAGATGCATCAACAGTAGATGTATGGCATGATGGTGCGCACGGCAGTCCTCTGACATCTTCATTGCATCTTTGACTTCAAGTCAGAGCTGAACTGAACAAAGCCTTTCCAATGTAAGTTGGGACTGAAGAAGTCGAACTGATTGAGGCGTGCCGATCGCCGACAGAGCTTGTCTCACACCGCCGTGAGTAGCTTCAACTCACTGTCTTCATCAAGACAGGACCTTGGGGTCATCTTGCTGTCCTCAAGATGGTTTGGCTCGCGATCTTCCCTAAAGTTCTGCCTGGCCTAAGAGATACGACTCTGAAAGAGAAACAAGGAGACACGTAACAATTTGATCTGTTCTGCATAAGGAACATGTTTTTACAACTACAATTTAAAACTGGTAGTTGTTGCAAACATCCAATCAGATGTAAACAGCAAAGCAAACAGCGAAGGAGGAAATGATGCCTATCCAAATCTATACTAGAACAAAGTTTGAAGGCTTGAGAAGGATGAACTTACATTACATGTTAACACAAAATTTGGACAAAGCCCTTCTCCATGTTGATGGAAGGATAATTCAATAAATTCCCCAAAGAAAATTCTTTATAAGCGTTGCCATTATTCTACATTTTGCAAAGAGTAAATATAGATCAAATAATATTGGAAGAAACAGTGGATAATGAAGCTCAGGTGCAAAAATGCCGATGATACATAATCAAATAGCAATTAATTAAGTGCAATACGTTACATGGCAAAAGGGAGAGAGGTACTGACAAGAGCAATGCAGAGCCCAGTATTGTTGTGAGATCGTATGATCCTTTGAGCAAGGAGATTCATCTGAAATTAGTTTTCATACAAGAGAGAAGGTGAGGCACATGCAGAAATTTAGGAGTTCAAATTTTGAATTGATATCATAGGCGATTGCACGATCTTTGGGCTCTCAAAGTTCTAATAGGGATTTGGCCATCGGAGTAGGGTAAAGTGTGGTACAGCTTGGGCCTGTGTTATCTCGTGGCTGCTGATCTATCTTATTTAACAAGTATCACTACCTTTTCCAAATACCTAGTTTGTACTCCTTGAGGATCTCGTGCACCTCACCCTCTTCCTTTTGGTCATCTATTACGAAAAGAACAACATTTGACCTGAAAAACATAGTGTGACGACACATGGAATAGGTACAGAAAATGGATAAGTATGGCATATACTCATATATGATGCTTAAACTAAGAAGATGGTGTAACAAAGTAGAAGTAATGCAAGAGGTCGATGCAAAATATAAAGCGACCAATACAACTTTGCAAAGTTAGAGCAAGCACCTTGATGGGTGAATAAGATAGGCCATCCTCCACCATGCCAACTTTGTTAGCCAGTGGATTGTTCCGCCATATTCCACTCGTACGCCCATTCTCATATTCATTTTGATAATGTTCAATATCTGACATGCATGAAAACATAAAAACAAGTGAGATTTTCTTTTGTAATGCGTAATGATTCTAATCCAATATCGCCTCCTTTAAACCCCTTTGTGCTATCTCTGCAATTCTTTAAGAGATGCCATGCATGCTGTAATTTGGTGTGTGCATTAATATAATGTGGCCTACTACTCAAAATATGAGAGCTCCGTAGATGACACTTCGCAGATGACAGCTTCAATATATAGTAAAGAAGAACAAGTCGACCGACTGACCGATTCACAATATACTAAGGAGAACAACTCGGCCTGACGATCGACTCAAGAAGAGAAGAGGATCATCTTAAAGAAGAGCGGAAGAGCAAGCAGATTGAAGATATTACAAGTCTTTCAATACAATGTCGGTTGGCCACCCATGATGAACCAGTATGCATGCAGAGAAATAATATTCTTTCTGGTCTCTCCATATGTGGCTCACATGCATTTCGAAACTAAAGTAGGAACATTTACCTAACCAATTAAACATCTCTCAGTTTTACTAATATCAGGAATAATATCATATATGAATTTGTACAACTAAGCTTGTTTAGCTCGATGGGTGGAGCAAAGTTAAGTATTTACGACCACGAAGCACGTAGGTTGATTGTGGTCATCATAAAATGGGGAAACCATAAGCATGATGAGTACAATGTTGACCGTGGCAATGGGATGGCAGGTCTGAAGCTGCAAACCGCGCAAAGGGTAGTTAGCAACCGATGTTTGCTTTGAAATAACAACTAAGATTTGGTATGGACAAGAAAGTACGGTCAACAAGTGACAAATAAATGCAATTATGATGTCCCTCTATATGTCGCAACATGCATTTGGAAACTCAAGTGGGACCTTTAGCTAACCAATTAAATGTGTCGGTTAACTAATATCAGTATCATATCATAATCATATTTGAACAACTAAGCTTTCGAATTCTGAGTGTTGTGTTGTTTAGCTTGAAGGGTGGAGTAATGCTAATGCTGACAGAAAGCACCTACGCAGATCGTAGTAGAGTAGATAAAAGGGGAAAACCCTAAGCATCAAGAGAAAAATGAGGAAAGTGGAACTAGCTGGACCAGTGGGTGGCGCACATGCTTTTCGAAACGAATATAGGAACATTAAGTGACCAATTAAACGTTCTCTGTTTTAGTGATATGAGCATCCTATTAGATTCGTATTTCAACACGTAAGCTTTGGGTTTGAGGTCTTGAGGAGCAGTGCTAGCACGACACGAAGCACCTACAATGATGGCAATGAATATAAAGGGGGAAACCATAAGCTTTACGAGTATAGTGCCCGTGCCATGGCGGATCTGAAGGTGCAAACCCGACAAAGCTACTTCGCAACCAATGTTTGCTTTCAACTAGCCACTACGATTTGGTACGGGCAAGAAAAGTACAGTAAACAAATTACGATCTGTTTTCCGGGTGAGATCAATAACTTAAGCACATATGGAAGAGTACCACCTCTCTTGCGACGCCGCGTAGGCCTATGCTGATACGTTAAGGGTGCTGCGGGTGCGATGGCTGTCGGCGGCGGGGAAGAAGACTTTAGACGGCAGACGGCCGGGTCGGGGGATAAATCCTGTTGTCGTGGACGAGGCGGTCATAGGAGCGGCAACAACAAGGTGGACAACGGCGTCGATGAAGCGAGAGGAGGCGATGAAAGGATCCTGGTCCAGCACTGTGGATGAGAGACGTCCATCTCTTGCAGTGGAAGGCGGGGTAGGGGTAACGGCTCCGGCAAGGTGGAGGATGGGGTGGCGGACGGAGGAGGCTGGCCGCAGTGCGGAGGTTGTTGTGCCACCGACGGTGTATGAATAGGGAAATGGAGGGGAGGGGGGATCTCAAACTTTGGGACGCGCTTCTATGAAATGTGGGAAAGTTATGAACTTATCCCCCGTTTAAAATTTCGGACATCGCATCGGTTGGGGATAGGACGGTAATCTTGCATCTCCAAATATTTGCCGGTAACTATTTCGGGCGAGGAGTGGGTGTTTTTCTGACCACGGTCTATGAACGGGTCTGGCAGGTAGGGTGGTTGTGTCACGTTTGAGGGAAGTTACACATCTGCCCCTATTTAAAATATTAGCCTACATCGATTTCGGACGAGGAGAGTTTGTTTTGCTGCCCATCGTGTATGAATGGGGAAATGGAGGAAGAGACACCTGTCTTTTCGGACGAGCTTGAATCAAATGTGTTTTGTCATTTCACGCTTACGCCCACCGTAATCGAATGGGCTCAGAGGCCGTCAGGTCACGTCACGCCCGATTGAAGTTACTAGTCTACCCTATCGACAGAAGTGTAAATCCGGTCAATAAGGATGTCAAGTGGCAGGGGTAGACAGTAATTTCCATCTCGCAAACACTTGCTTCGGGCAGCCCACAAATTATAGTGGGTGTTTAGCCGCTTCATTCTAAACTTGGGAGAATTAGCATTCATGTTTGCCCTGGGCCCTAGCAAACTAAATTCAAATCCAATTTGTATTCGATTACGAATATCCACAGATAATTCTACGTTTTGTTATTTATTTCTTCAAAACCACAACAAAGATTTATTCCACCTTTATATATTATTATGATTTAGAAATGTTGTGATCTTCGAATTCAGTAGGTTGGATACACTCTGAGTCAGACAGTTATTTCATCCAGTACAATATGCTCACACGAAAAACAGTTCACCTTATGCCAATCATACAAGTACTGAAGATTACCTCGCCTAAAAAATTCGGATCATTACAACACATGGACAACATAGGGGGTCTTGCAACATAATCCATTCTGAGACATGACACAAGATGCTTGTTCAATAATCTATTGACAATTTCAACTGGTATCTAAAAGAAGAACCGGGATTACCCAGGGCTTCAGATAGCAGAAACAGCAGGACCTCCTCCGTCTTCAAATGCAACATTCTTACTTCCTCCAATTCTTGGGTTGCTTACATAATGCGTGCTACTAATTCCATAATTTCTAGCCTCAAGATAAAGATTACCTCATTCATGGCAGCCACACCATCTCTTTCTGCCTCGAGTAGAGCCTCAAGCACTATAATATCTGTGCTCAGACTGCTCTCCGGCGGTGTTGCCTCTGAACTGCTACCATCTGGTAACATGGATGGCGCACTACTTCCACAAATAGATTCTGGGGTTGTACATTGTGTCCTAGTGTGAATGGCATCCTGAAAGGTTTCCGCTGGACATAAGTAAGAGATAGTTATCGTATGATCCAGGCAGTAAGCTTACATGGTAAGCAATGACCAATTATTGCCGAGCATGGCAAGCTATATTTAAATGGTTCAAGCAGCATCAAATTTAAAAGAAATTAAAATGGTAAGATGAAACAAGGGATGTAAGAGGCAAATAAACGACATCGCCATTCCATCTAGTTAGTTTTTGCTAGCTCCTAGTTCATTTTCCTCAAAAAATGTAAACTCTTTTGAACTATCATACCACTAGTGGACTTTAATCGGGATTAAACGGGACCCGATTGACATCCCTAGTTGAAAGGGAGTGTACCACCGCTATATTTAAGTTGCCAAGGCATCTAAGCGATTGAAATTATCTCGAGAAAGCACTTAACAGTGTGGCCTCATATAAACTACGAAGACAGTCTTGTGATGAAGTTGAGAGGAAAAGTTAAGGACTCAAATGAAATAGGCATGCATTTCTTTACGATAGTACTGAGAGCACTCTTGACATATTAACCAACTCGGTATAAGCGTAACAACAAACAAGCATTCGAATCAAGCAATACAAAGAAAGGCATAACTGAACTATTTGTAATTCGGTAGGATTACAGGTTGAGAGCACAAGCCAAGAACGTAGCCCACTCGCATTACATTTCACATGTACTAAAACACCAGCTTACCATATGTTGTTGTTGTGAAGCCTTCTGTTGTTACAATGTTCTTTGAAGATATCGCCAAGCATCCCGTGGTTGCAAATCTAGTTGTTGTAGTTTATTACGCACCCTCTATTTAGGTAAAATTAATTTTTAATCGCATGCACCTTTGGTCCGAATTGATCATCGATGGTTCATCTAAACTAATGAAAGAAGGGTGAGTGCATACCACGACAATATATCTGCTTCCCTCTATTTTTATGCTTGTTAGAGGTGCCAGCCCAAAGAACAAATATTTTGCTTGATGGGGTTGGCAGCTCCATAATTAATAGAAGCATCAAATTAGTCATGCAACTTGGGAAGATCAAGAACACACAAACAAGTAATGAACAGAGGCTCGGAGCAGTGATGTAATAGCTAGCATCAGAAAATGTACGGTAAAGTGAACAAAAAGCAGCGGAACCACATGCTAGTTTGCTGATGTGTAATTAAGCATAGAGAACATTAATCAGTCTAATGGAACCAACAGGTGGCATCAGAACAACACCATTATCATAAATATAGCATTCCAGAAGTAAAATAGTAGGCAGTGATGTCTAGGAAGAACAGTAATACAGTACTTAGGACAAAACTAAAGCATATTAACTATATGTGCACTGGTATGTAATTTAACACAAGTAACATGTTCACTGCCATAAGTATGGCCCTACAGGTGCAAGCAGAATAACGCGTCTCATGAAAAACAGAATGATGCCCTGAAGAAATACAAAGGTGCGGTGTTATGTTAGGAAAGTGAAGGTAGGCGCCGGCCGTTGGATGTTAGTACCTGATTCTCGGTGGCGTATGGGTATCGTTGTCATACTTGATAGCTAAGGATCGTCGATGGTGCTCGTGTTGCGGTTGAGTTTGGGCGGTATCGCCGTCGCTGAGCGGCTCCGGTGCTATGGTTGCGGCACACAATCGACATACAAGAAAAGCTCATCTGTGGTAAGTGAACATTTGCACGATAAAGAGAAAAAACGAAGGAGTACAAATCGAAATAACCTGATGAGGCTGCGGCGTCGGTTGATGTCTACTACACAACCTTCTTCTTGTAGACGTTGTTGGGCCTGCAAGTCCACAGGTTTGTAGGACAGTAGCAAATTTCCCTCAAGTGGATGACCTAAGGTTTATCAATCCGTGGGAGGCGTAGGATGAAGATGGTCTCTCTCAAACAACCCTGCAACCAAATAACAAAAAGTCTCTTGTGTCCCCAACACACCCAATACAATAGTAAATTGTATAGGTGCACTAGTTCGGCAAAGAGATGGTGATACAAGTGCAATATGGATAGTAGATAAAGGTATTTGTAATCTGAAATAATAAAAACAGCAAGGTAACTAATAATAAAAGTGAGCGTAAGCGGTATTGCAATGATAGGAAACAAGGCCTAGGGTTCATACTTTCACTAGTGCAAGTTCCTCAACAATAATAACATAATTGGATCACATAACTATCCCTCAACATGCAACAAAGAGTCACTCCGAAGCCACTAATAGCGGAGAACAAACATAGAGATTATGGTAGGGTACGAAACCACCTCAAAGCTATTCTTTCGGATCAATCTATAAAAGAGTTCGTACTAGAATAACACCTTAAGACACAAATCGACCAAAACCCTAATGTCACCTAGATACTCCATTGTCACCTCAAGTATCTGTGGGCATGATTATACGATGTGCATCACACAATCTCAGATTCATCCAACCAACATAAAAGTACTTCAAAGAGTGCCCCAAAGTTTCTACCGGAGAATCACGACGAAAATGTGTGCCAACCCCTATGCATAGGTTCCCAATGTCACGAAACCCACAAGTTGATCACCAAACATACATCAAGTGGATCAATAGAATAACCCATTGTCACCACGGTTATCCCACGCAAGACATACATCAAGTGTTCTCAAATCTTTAAAGACTCAATCCGATAAGATTACTTCAAAGGGGAAACTCAATTCATCACAAGAGAGTAGAGGGGCAGAAGAAACATAAGATCCAACTATAATAGCAAAGCTCGCGATACATCAAGATCGTGTGAAGTCGAGAACACGAGAGAGAGAGGGAGATCAAACACATAGCTACTGGTTCATACCCTCAGCCCCGAGGGTGAACTACTCCCTCCTCGTCATGGATAGCGCTGGGATGATGAAGATGGCCTCCGGTGAGGGTTCCCCCCTCCAGCAGAGTGCCGGAACAGGGTCCCGATTGGTTTTTGGTGGCTATAGAGGTTTGCGGTGGCGGAACTCCCGATCTATCTTCTGTTCTGGAAGTTTTACAATACGTAGGTATATATGGGTGCAGGGGGTACGTTGGTGGACCTCCGGGATGCTCACGAGGCAGGGGGGCGCACCCAGGGGGTAGGGCGCGCCCCCCTCCCTCGTGGGCAGCCCGGGACTCCCCTGACGTGCACTCCAAGTCTATCAGGTTGCTTTCCTTCCAAAAATAACTTCTCCAATTGATTTCGTTCCGTGTTGACTCCGTCTGATATTCCTTTTCCTCGAAACTCAAATAGGCATAAAGCAGAAATCTGGGCTGGCCTACGGTTAATAGGTTAGTCCAAAAAATAATATAAAAGTGGATAATAAAGCCCAATATTGCCTAAAACAGTAGATAAAGTAGCATGGAGCAATCAAAAATTATAGATACGTTGTAGACGTATCAAGCATCCCCCAGCTTAATTCACCTTTCGTCCTCGAGTAGGTAAATGATAAAAAAGAGAATATTTGGTGCGGAGTGATACTTTGGCATAATTACAATGTAAATCTTCTTAATTGTGATATGAATATTCAGATCCGAAAGATTCAAGACAAAAGTTCATATTGACATAAGAATAATAATACTTCAAGCATACTAATCAAAGCAATCATGTCTTCTCAAAATAACATGGCAAAAGAAAGTTCATCCCTACAAAATCATATAGTTAGGCTATGCTTCATTTTAAGTCACACAAAGATGTTCCCAACTTCTATACCCCCGATGACAAGCCAAGCAATTGTTTCATACTCAAATAATCTCAAACCTTTTCAACCTTCACGCAATACATGAGAGCGAGCCATGGATATAGCACTATGGGTGGAATAGAATATGATGATGGGGATTGTGTGGAGAAGACAAAAAGGAGAATGTCTCACATTGACGAGGATAATCAACGGGCTGTGGAGATGCCCATCAATTGATGTCAACATGAGGAGTAGGGATTGCCATGCAATCGGATGCACTAGAGCTATGAATGCTCAACAAAAGAAAACTAGTGGGTGTGCATCCAACTTGCTTGCTCATGAAGACCTAGGGCATTTGAGGAAGCCCATCATAGGAATATACAAGCCAAGTTCTATAATGAAAAATTCCCAGTAGTATGAAAAAGACAACTTATGAGACTCACTATATGAAAAACATGGTGCTACTTTGAACCAGGATATATGAGACTCACTACATGAAGAACAAGGTGCTACTTTGAAGCACAAGTGTGGAAAAAGAGATAGTAACATTGCCCTTTTTATTTATTTTATTTTTTTTGGGCCTTCTTTTTTTTCTTTTTGGCCTTTCTCTTTTTTTTTGTTTTTTTGGGCAATGCTCTAATAATGATGATCATCACACTTCTATTGATTACAACATAAGGATTACAACCTCGAAACTAGAACAAGATATGACTCTATATGAATGCCTCTGGCGGTGTGTAGGGATGGTGCAATGAATCAAGAGTGACATGTATGAGAAATAATGCATGGTGGCTTTGCCACAAATACGATGTCAACTACATGATCATGCAATGGCAATATGACAAAAGTAAAGTATGTCATGATGATGATGAATGGAACGGTGGAATGTTGCATGGCAATATATCTCGGAATGGCTATGGAAATGCCATAATAGGTAGGTATGGTGGCTATTTTGAGGAAGATATAAGGAGGTTTATGTGTGATAGAGCGTATCGTATCACGGGGTTTGGATGCACCGGCGAAGTTTGCACCAACTCTCAAGGTGAGAAAGGGCAATGCACGGTACCGAAGAGGCTAGCAAAGGTGGAAAGGTGAGAGTGCGTATAATCCATGGACTCAACATTAGTCAAAAGAACTCATATACTTATTGCAAAAATTTAGAAGTCATCAAAAATTCAAGTACTACGCCAAGATGCTCCTAGGGGATAGATTGGTGAGGAAAGACCATCGCCGTCCCCGACCGCCACTCAAAAGGATGCACAAGCCAAGTACACTTCATGTTTCAAATTTGTTACACAACTTTAACCATACGTGCATGCTATGGGACTTGCAAACTTCAACACAAGTATTTCTCAAATTCATAATCACCCAACTAGCACGACTTGAATATCACTACCTCCATATCTCAAAACAATTATCAAGTATCAAACTTTTCTTAGTATTCAACACACTCATAAGAAAGTTTCACATATCTTGAATACCAAGTATATTAATATTAACCAAATTACCATGCTATGAAGACTCTCAAAATAATCTAAGTGAAGCATGAGAGATCTATAGTTTCTATAAAACAAATCCACCAACGTGCTCTAAAAGATATAAGTGAAGCACTAGAGCAAATGACAAACTACTCCGAAAGATATAAGTGAAGATCAATGAGTAGTCGAATAATTATGTAACTATGTGAAGACTCTCCCATTTAATAATTTCAGATCTTGGTATTGTATTCAAACAGCAAGC
Source organism: Aegilops bicornis (assembly GCA_021605145.1). Lineage (NCBI taxonomy): Eukaryota > Viridiplantae > Streptophyta > Magnoliopsida > Poales > Poaceae > Aegilops > Aegilops bicornis. The sequence goes on from JAHIAL010000052.1 coordinate 2,127,061, forward strand.
AAAGCTAAATAAAACTACATTGCAAGGATAACACAACTCATGTGAAGAAGCAAAAACTTAGGCTTAACAGATACTAACCGATAGTTGTTGAAGAAGAAAGGTGGGATGGCTACCGGGGCATCCCCAAGCTTAGATGCTTGAGACTTCTTGAAATATTATCTTGGGGTGCCTTGGGCATCCCCAAGCTTGAGCTTTTGTGTCTCCTTAATTCCTCTCATATCATGGTTTCTCTTTTTATCAAAAGCTTCATCCACAACCAACTCAACAAGAACTCGTGAGATAGGTTAGTATAAACCAATGCAAAACCTTATCATCTTATACTGTAACAAATCACTAAAATTATTATTCAACATTGAATACTAAATGCCTCTGCATATTTAACACTCCTATCCTAAAATAGAATCATTAAACAAGCCAACATATGCAAACAATGCAAACATAACAGCAATCTGCCAAAACAGTACAGTCTGTAAAGAATGCAGGAGTATCAATAATTCCCTGACTCCAAAAATTATGAACTAAAATTCTCACTGTAATAAATTTATCAGAGCTTAATATGCAAAAAGATTCAACGTTAGTCCATGCTCTGACTTTTCTAGGGAATTTTTGCAACAGCGGTAAACTTTCTGTTTTCAAACAGCAACATGCATACAAGCAAAATAAGCATGGCAAAGGCTATCCTTGACTTTTTTATTAAAACTAAAGATGCAAAACACTATTCTAACTAAAATCAAGAAAAAAAAACTAACAAAATAAAATGACGCTTCAAGCAAAACACATATCATGTGGCGAATAAAAATATAGCTCCAAGTAAAGTTACCGATGAACGAAGACGAAAGAGGGGATGCCATCTGGGGCATCCCCAAGCTTAGTTTCTTGGTTGTCTGTAACATCCCAAATTTCCAATTTAGAATGTTATACATAGAGCATCAGTGCATATCATATTTTTCGTTGCATTTTCTTTGCATTTTGCTCGATCCTAGAAATTCTACACTACTCAAGGACCCACGGGGAGAGTTGGGGATTTTCGTTAGTTTCATATTTGAGTTTTCTCAAATTTTGAAAATAGGATCACAGATTTTATTTATTTTATCTTCAATTATTTCTACTACAAAAATATGAGAGAGGGAATAAAATGACTTTCCCAAAATAAAGAAATAATGAAGATTTAATAATAAAATCAAATAAGATTTTATTTTGGAGTTTTTCGCCTTTTTATTTGAATTTAGGAAAAATGCGCGTTTTTCAAAATTGCATTTAGGCCCCAAATAAATGTTCATTAAGTCCGGCTTGATTTTAGAAACCGGGGAAAATTTATTTCGGGATTTTTGGAGTCCGTTTAGTACTTCTTTTGATTTGTTTTCTGCGCGTGATGTTTTATAAATAAAAAAAAAACGAACCGCCTTTCGGGCCGTACCCGAGCGGGACTCCGCTCGGGGGCGCCTTTAAATAGCGGCCACCCCGAGCCCCCAAGCCCACCCGAGCCGCCCAGCCCACCCGCCGCCGCCGGAGTTGCACGCCGACCGAGGTTCGCCGCCGCCTCGATTTCCGTGCCGGTTTTTTTAAAGAAAACCGATCTGTTTTCTTCGATTTTTTCGGTTTGCTTTTTATTTTATTTTATTTTTTTCGAATCTGTTCGTCATTTTTTTTCTTTTCTCGGATTTAATCCGCGATTTTTCTGATCGCGATTCCGGATCCGATTTTCGTTTTAGTATAACTTTTCGCTCGTTTATCGGAATCAGGCGATTCAAGCGCCTAGAGTTTCGTATCGAAACCCTCTTTCCGAATAATCAACTTAAACAAGATTTTACTTCTGTAAAATTTGACTTAGATCCAGATTAGTAAAACGAAGCTGTTTTCTTCCGCCGTTTGATTTTCGTAGCTTCGTTTGATTTGATTCTTTTTGCAAACCGGAGTTCTTAAGTTGAACAATCTGGTTAGATCTATTTGAAGTTTTCCCTGTGCATTAGATGAGTACTTATTGTATGCTTGCTTGTTTGTCTGCGATAGAATACCCGGAGTGCGCCGCCTATTACTTCGAGTCTCTAGGTTTCGCGGATCATCAGCAAAGCAAGTAACACTTTGATCATACCTTTCCTACTACCCAGTTTTTATGCATTAGATCTATCCTCAAACATTGCATTGATTAGGATCTAATTAAATTGTGGGATGGGAAGTAGTTGAGGTAGTACCTATTACCTGTTTTATTATCAAACCCTTGGGAGTTACTTCTACGTTTGCTTACTGCCATGTTATGCTAGTAGACGTGGATTGGGTCAGTGAATTCCATTACAGATGTGAGACTGTTAATTAAAGGTTTATTTAAGGTGGCAACTTAAACACACATCTGGGTGGATTGAGGCACCTGGTTTCTATCAGGACTTGCCTGTATTTCTTGGACCGCCACCTGTGCTCAAAAGGGATCATGAGATTATTCAAACTAGAAACTTACGTGTGCAGCCACAAGCCATTATGGGCTCTGGCATAGTTGATTAAGTTGTGCAAAATCTTACGGGTAGGCTAGCAGATGTAGGGGTTGTAGGTGGTACGGTCTACCCACATGTAAGGTGCTAGCGCTTCTAAAAGACTATGTCTCGGTCATCCGTTTCTCAAACACCATGTAGTGCGAGAAACCAAACGGAGAGGCGATCGAGTCTTGTGGGGAAAAGTGCAAACCTCTGCAGAGTGTATAAACTAATCATGATTAGCCGTGTCCCGGTTATGGACATCTTGAGTATCTAGTACTTGGATATCATGTGAATCTCATCATGTTACTTCTAATTAATATTGTTGGGTTTTAATGAGTAATTTTAATTGGGATTGAGAATGCTGTCAACCATTCTCAATGTTTCACAACCACCATAATAGTTAAATAAATTTATTCTTTTGCAGTAGGGAAAAATTTGCTTTTCGCATAAAAGCGTAACCATAGAGCCTTCCACCTGCCAAATATGCATGTAGTATAGGCTATTCATTCCATTATTCTCTATGTGTTACATTGCCAGCATATTCCATGTGCTGACCCGTTTTCGGGCTGCAACGTTTCATGTTACGGACTTTTCTGCATTTATTTGTAAGGTGCTTTTAGGTCGTGGTTCTATACTCAAGGATGCCGTTGGAGTTGATGGACTCGCTTATTCTTCCAAGCCTTCCATTGTTATCGTATTTAGATAGCCTTAAGCCATATTTATTTTAATAAGTTCTCTCTCTTGAGACATTCGATTGTAATAAGTGTGTGATTGCTACTCTGTTATAAATCCTCCGAGATCGTGTGGTGTCAAGACATTCTTGATCCAGGGATGACACTGAGCACAGAGATCAGACTGTTTGAGGTCTGGTCGCTACATTGTCCTTGAATATTACCTTGGGGTGCCTTGGGCATCCCCAAGCTTCGGCTCTTTAAACTCCTTATTCCATAGTCCATCGAATCTTTACCCAAAACTTGAAAACTTCAACCACACAAAACTCAAAACAAAACTCGTAAGCTCCGTTAGTATAAGAAAATAAAACCACCACTTAGGTACTGTAATGAACTCATTCTAAATTCATATTGGTGTAATATCTACTGTATTCTAACTTCTCTATGGTTCATACCACTTAATACTAGCCATAGATGCATCAAAATAAGTAAACAACACATAGAAAACAGAATCTGTCAAAATAGAACAGTCTGTAGTAATCTGTATAAAACGTATACTTCTGGAACCACAAAAATTATGAAATAAATTGCTGGACCTGAGTAATTTTTCTATTAATCATCTGCAAAAATAATCAACCTAAAAGCACTCTCCAGTAAAAAATGGCAGCCATTCTTGTGAGCGCGAAAGTTTCTGTTTTCTACAGCAAGATCATATAAACTTCACCCAAGTCTTCCCAAAGGTTCTACTTGGCACTTTATTGAAACAAAAGCTATAAAACATGATTAATACAGTAGCATAACCATGTGGACACACAAAAACAGTAAGGGTAAATATTGGGTTGTCTCCCAACAAGCACTTTTCTCTAATGCCTTTCTAGCTAGGCATGATGATGACAATGATGCTCACATAAAAGATAAGAATTGAAACATAACGGGAGCATCATGAAGCATATGACTAGCACATTTAAGCCTAACCCACTTTCTATGCATAGGAATTTTGTGAGCAAACAACTTATGGGAACAATAGTCAACTAGCATAGGAAGGTAACACAAGCATAGCTTCAAGGATTTAAGCACATAGGGAGGAAACTTGATATTATTGCAATTCCTACAAGCATATGTTCCTCTCTCATAATAATTTTCAGTAGCATCATGAATGAATTCAACAATATAACCAGCACCTAAAGCATTATTTTCATGATCTACAAGCATAGAAAATTTATTACTCTCCACATAAGCAAAATTCTTCTCATGAACAATAGTGGGAGCAAACTCAACAAAATAACCATCATGTGATTGAAAATTAAGATCAAGATGACAAGTTTCACGGTTATCATTATTCTTTAAAGCATATGTGTCATCACAATAATCGTCATAGATAGGAGGCATGCTTTCATCATAATAAATTTTCTCATCAAAGCTTGGGGGACAAAAAATACCATCTCCATCAAACATAGCTTCCCCAAGCTTGTGGCTTTGCATATCATTAGCATCATGCATATTCAAGGAATTCATACTAACAACATTGCAATCATGCTCATAATTCACATGTTTTATACCAAGAATTCTATGTAATTCCTCTTCTAGTACTTGAGCACAATTTTCTTTTCCATCATACTCACAAAAGATATTAAAAAGATGAAGCGTATGAGACAAACTCAATTCAATTTTTTGGTACTTTTCTTTTATAAACTAAACTAGTGCTAAAACAAGAAACAAAAAATTCGATTGCAAAGATCTAAAGATATACCTTCAAGCACTAACCTCCCGACTTAGCAGCGCCAGAAAAGAGCTTGATGTCTACTACACAACCTTCTTCATTTAGACGTTGTTGGGCCTGCAAGTGCACAGGTTTGTAGGATGTAGCAAATTTCCCTCAAGTGGATGACCTAAGGTATAACAATCCATGGAGGCGTGGGATGAAGATGGTCTCTCTCAAACAACCCCTGCAACCAAATAACAATAGTCTCTTGTGTCCCCAACACACCCAATACAATAGTAAATTGTATAGGTGCACTAGTTCGGCGAAGAGATGGTGATACAAGTGCAATATGGATAGTAGATAAAGGTATTTGTAATCTGAAACAATAAAAACAGCAAGGTAACTAATAATAAAAGTGAGCGTAAACGGTATTGCAATGATAGGAAACAAGGCCTAGGGTTCATACTTTCACTAGTGCAAGTTCTCTCAACAATAATAACATAATTGGATCACATAACTATCCCTCAACATGCAACAAAGAGTCACTCCGAAGCCACTAATAGCGGAGAACAAACGTAGAGATTATGGTAGGGTACGACACCACCCCAAAGCTATTCTTTCGGATCAATATATAAAAGAGTTTGTACTAGAATAACACCTTAAGACACAAATCAACCAAAACCCTAATGTCACCTAGATACTCCATTGTCACCTCAAGTATCCGTGGGCATGATTATACGATATGCATCACACAATCTCAGATTCATCCAACCAACATAAAAGTACTTCAAAGAGTGCCCCAAAGTTTCTAGCAGAGAATCACGACGAAAACGTGTGCCAACCCCTATGCATAGGTTCCCAATGTCACGAAACCCGCAAGTTGATCACCAAAACGTACATCAAGTGGATCAATAGAATAACCCATTGTCACCACGGTTGTCCCACGCAAGACATACATCAAGTGTTCTCAAATCTTTAAAGACTCAATCCGATAAGATTACTTCAAAGGGGAAACTCAATTCATCACAAGAGAGTAGAGGGGGAGAAGAAACATAAGATCCAACTAGCAAAGCTCGCGATACATCAAGATCGTGTGAAATCGAGAACACGAGAGAGAGAGAGATCAAACACATAGCTACTGGTACATACCCTCAGCCCCGAGGGTGAACTACTCCCTCCTCATCATGGATAGCGCTGGGATGATGAAGATGGCCTCTGGTGAGGGTTCCCTCCCCTCGGCGAGTGCTTGAACAGGGTCCCGATTGGTTTTGGTGGCTACAGAGGGTTTCTTGGTGGCGGAACTCCGATCTATCTTCTGTTACGGAAGTTTTACGATACGTAGGTATATATGGGTGTGCGAAGTGCGTCGGTGGACCTCCGGGGTGCTCACGAGGCAGGGGGGCGCGCCCAGGGGGGTAGGGCGTGCCCCCCACCCTCGTGGGCAGCCCGGGACTCCCCTGACGTGCACTCCAAGTCTATCAGGTTGCTTTCCTTCCAGAAGTAACTTCTCCAGTTGATTTTGTTCCGTTTTGACTCCGTCTGATATTCCTTTTCCTCGAAACACTGAAATAGGCATAAAAACAACAAATCTGGGCTGGGCCTCCGGTTAATAGGTTAGTCCCAAAAATAATATAAAACTGGATAATAAAGCCCAATATTGCCTACAACAGTAGATAAAGTAGCATGGAGCAATCAAAAATTATAGATACGTTGGAGACGTATCATCGGTAAAGCCGGGCCGGTGGAGTTGAATATGGCGTCCGTGGAGCGAGTCGGTCACGATGGGCGAAGGCTTGTCATGCGCGTTATCTGATGCTTTCGGTGAGGCGGATCTGTTGGCGGACGAGGGCTATTATGAAGGGCCAGCGAAGGGCGGACGAGAGTCGATGAAGGGCCTACACTGTGGTGGACAAGGGCGCCGGTTAAGCAGATCCGGTGCGGTGGACCATGATGGCGTTCAAGGAGATCTGGAGCGGTGGACAAGCGAGTCGCTGAAGAGGCTCCGGTGAAGTGGTGAGTTGGCAGTTGGGGGTTCCAAGGTGCGGAAGGTAGATCCGGCGCGGTGTGAGGTCCACCGCTGCGGCGGAGGACTAGATTCGGCAGCTTGCCATGGTTGGGGGCCGGGGAGGGGAAGGGGAGGGGCTCTGGGGAAGAATGTTAGGGCAAAGAGGGAAAACAATGGAGTTAGCAAAGCAGCCCTTTTCTGTTCATGTGGCAAGGGTAAAACAGGAATATCGCAGGGCTAAACTTTGGGGCGCGTGATATTTCGATGTGAGCGGGAAGTTTGAAAGCTTTTGGCGCTTAAAATTATAATTGTTCTGCTCTTGTATGGCCGACTATGATATCATGGCCGACAATTTGTTTGTTTTGCATGCAAAAAAAAGTGCAAGTTTTGAAAATCAATGTCTCCAACTCGAAACTTAGATTGTCCATTCAATTCAAATATGGATCATTGAGCTACTGCAAGAAAATACCATCATATGGTCCAATTCAAATGAAATTCCAAATGTGTTTATCCTAAATATGATGACAAAAGCAAAAATGTGTATGTGTATGAATGAAGCGGATGATTATAAAGTTTGAACATGCTCGTATGTGTATATCTCTAGGTTTGATATATGAATTTGAAATCACGAAATCCCGGCTTAAAAAATGTACCTCTGTTTAAATGAATTACAAAAGCTAATGATGGAGTCGGATTGCAAAATTCCAATCTTAGGTTTGTAATCCTGTACATCAAAGGTATATCATGCATGTTCAAAAGTATCGTTATCTCATAGTCCAAACTGTGAAACAAATTGATCAACCATGAGTGCACAATATCTCAATTACACTAAAGTCCCTCAAATATAGACACCTCACTCTTTATCCTGCTACCCACCCCCCCCGTCCCCCCCACACACACACATAGAGAAGTCTTTCTCTCCCCCAAACACCAACACACGAGCACATTAACACCCCTCTCTCTTCTAAAGTCCGGACCCCAATATAGGTCTATATCACTTTGTCTCTCGGGCATGCACACATCTCTTCCCTCACTCTCTAGGTCTCCCGCTATCTCTCTTTCCCAAGCACACGCACTATGTAGAGTGTATATTTCCCATACACACAAAACGTCTCCCCCAAACGTCTATCTCCCTAGTTATGTGGTTCTCGCTCACTCACTGAGGGAGTCCTGGATTAGGGGGTATCCGGACAGCCGGACTATATACTTTGGCGGGAACTATTGGACTATGAAGATACAAGATTGAAGACTTCGTCCCATGTCCGGATGGGACTCTCCTTTGCATGGAAGGCAAGCTTGGCGATGCGGATATTAGATCTCCTCCTCTGTAACCGACTCTGTGTAACCCTAGCCCCCTCTAGTGTCTATATAAACCGGAGGGTTTAATCCGTAGGACTAGAACAATCATAATCATAGGCTAGCTTCTAGGGTTTAGCCTCTACGATCTCGTGGTAGATCAACTCTTGTAATACTCATATCATCAAGATCAATCAAGCAGGAAGTAGGGTATTACCTCCATCGAGAGGGCCCGAACCTGGGTAAACATCGTGTACCCAGTCTCATATTACAATTAGCCTTAGACGACAGCCCGGGGACCCCCTACCCGAGATCCGCCCGGTTTTGACACGACATTGGTGCTTTCATTGAGAGGTCCTCTCGTGTCGTCGCGACAAGGCTTGATGGCTCCTTCAATCATCAACAACAATACGGTCCAGGGTGAAACTTTTCTCCCGGACAGATCTTCGTATTTGGCGGCCGCCTTTGCGGGCCAATTAAACAGCCATCCGGAGCAGATCGATAGCTTCATACTGTCCATAGGTCAGGTTCGGAAACTTAAACTACATAGTCGACATCCGTGGAGACCTGATCTTCGACGGGTTCGAGCCTGCGTCAGGAGCACCGAACGAGCACGACGAGCATGACTTAGATCTGCCATCGGACAGTATTCGGGAAATCGCACCTGTTGCAGCTCCGGACTTCAATCTGGAGCAGATCGTGCCATTCGAGGACGGGTGGATGGACCCCGCCACGGAGGCCGCACACTCATCGGTGTTGGAGCCGAACACAGACTCCGCCTCTAAGGAAATCTATGTCACCGGACCCTCGGATTTTCTCCGGCCGCAGGTTCCGGACCGCGTGCATCCGCGCCCATCGAATATGATTGGGCACCGATCATGGAATTCACTGCCACGGATATCTTTCAGCACACGCCCTTCGGTGACGTGCTAAGTTCTTTAAATTCTCTCTCTTTGTCAGAAGACTCTCGGCCGAACTATGTCCGGCTCGAGTGGGATACGGACGATGAAGAAACTCGCTGCCCACCCACCACCCACTTGATAGCCACTGTCGATGACTTAACCGACGAGCTTGACTTCGACTCTGAAGTCATCGACGGTATGGACGTTGATGCGGGAGATGATATAGAACCACCGCCCACAGGGCGCTAGACAGCCACCTCATCATACGATATATACATGGTGGACACACCCAAGGAGGACAACGGCGACAAAAAGGATGCAACGGAGGATAAACCCCCCGGGCAGAAACCAAAGCGACGGCGCAGGCGCCACTCTAAGTCCAGCCACAGTAAAAATAGTGATAACAGCGCAAGAAAAATTGACACCCTGGTCGACTCCAAAGGCAACAATGACCATATGGACCCAGTGATGGAGCAGGATGAGCCAGGTCACGCCGAACATAGCCCGGAGCAAACACCCGATCACGGCGATCCCGAGGGTAGAACTCATCAACCTGCCTCCGGAGAGGAGGACAGTCCGGACGACGATGCATTCATCATTCCGGAAAAATGTTTGGAACAAGAGAACCTCCACCGAAGACTTACGGCCACCGCGAGGAGCCTAAAGAAGCAGAAGCAAAGGCTTATGGCCACGCAGGATACGCTCAACCGCAGATGGAACAAAGTGCTAGACACTGAAGAAAAATATGGCGACGATCGCCACACAAAGAGCTACCCAAAGTGCAAGCTGCTGCCTGAATTCGATGACGAGGCCATAGAGCCCATTCCGCCGAACAATAATACGGCCGATCAGCCGGACCGACCACCTCGTGGCCGCGATAGAGCAGCTACTGACGCTGCACACAAACCAGCACACGATTTACGTGAGCTCCTGGACAAAAAGGCTGGTGCGACCAGGTCCATCTATGGATCTAGAGGACGTGCTCCGGCGCAAGATCATGGCCACCAAAATGATCATGCTGATCTAATACCAGTTCGGAATCAACCCCAGACACAACAACCCTCAACAGCATGCCACGACATGACCAGATACAGAGGGGCTGCGCACCCCTTGTGCTTCACCGACGAGGTGCTGGATCACGAATTTCCAGAGGGATTCAAACCCGTTAATATATAGGCATACGACGGAACAGCAGACCCTGGGGTCCGGATTAAGGATTTTATCCTTCATATCCACATGGCTCGTGGAGATGACCTCCACGCCATTAAATACATGCCCCTCAAGTTGAAAGGACCAGCTCGACATTGGTTGAAAAGCCTCCCCGAAAACTCAATTGGAAGTTGGGAGGAACTTGAGGATGCTTTCAAGGACAATTTTCAAGGGACCTATGTCCGACCTCCGGATGCGCATTTATTTAAGTCACATAATACAACAACCCGGAGAGTCAGCCCGTAAGCTTTGGAACAGATTTCTCACTAAGAAGAATCAAATTGTTGATTGTCCGGATGCAGCCCTAGAGGCCTTCAAGCCTGATATCCGGGGCGAATGGCTGCATGAGACACCTCGGCCAAGAAAAGCCGACGACAATGGCGGCCCTAACAAGCCTTATGACCCGCTTTTGCGCGGGTGAGGACAGTTGGTTGGCCTGTAGAGGCACCAGCGACCCAGGCACATCCAAAATTAGTGATGGCAACTGGAAGCCACGACGCAATAAAACCAAGCATCGAAACAATGAAGAGAGTCCGGACAACACGGCGGTCAACACCAGATTCAGGGGCTCTCGACCCGGTCAATGGAAGAAGCCATTTAAAGGCAGCAAAGATGGACCGTCCGGCCTGAACAAAGTCCTGGACAGATTGTGTCAAATTCATGGCACCCCCGAAAAACCTGCGAACCACACTCACAGAGAATGCTGGGTCTTCAAACAGGCCGACAAGCTAAATGTTGAACACAAGGGAAGGGAGACACCAAGTGAAGACGAGGATGAGCCTCGCCGAACAATCTTTGGGGGACAGAAAAATTCCACCGTAAGTCAAAACAGTGAATATGATCTACGTGACTCACATATCAAGAAAGGCACAAGCGGCACTTTTCGAGAGGCGATATCTGTTGTAGAGCCCGTCGCCCCCAAATTCAACCCTTGGTCGGCCTGTCTGATCACTTTTGATCACAGGGATCATCCGACCAGTATCCAGCACGGAGGATCAGCTGCCTTGGTGCTCGACCCAATAATTGATGGATACCATCTCACTCAAGTCCTTATGGACGGCGACAGTAGTCTTAATCTGATATATCAGGACACTGTCCGCAAGATGGGGATAGACCCGTCAAGAATCAGCCAAAGTAACACTACCTTTAAAGGAGTAATACCAGGCATTGAGGCCCGCTGCACGGGCTCCCTCGTATTAGAGGTTACATTCGGTTCTCCCGACAATTTCAGAAGCGAAGAATTAATCTTCGACACGCTCCCTTCCGAAGCGGCTATCACGCACTGCTCGGAAGAACGGCCTTCGCTCACTTCAACGTAGTACCGCACTACGCCTACCTTAAACTCAAGATGCTCGGTCCACGTGGCGTCATTACAGTTAGCGGAAACACAGAGCGTTCCTTACGTGCGGAAGAATATGTGGCGGCTCTAGGAGCCGAGCACTAAGCGGCCTCTCTATCAGAATACATGATCGGTCGTCAAGACCACGGACACGGTTAGACGAGTCCGGTAAACCATCGGTGGTAACAGGCCAGATAAACCTGAGCTGGGGTCTATATATATACATAGGTGGTGCTAGGGGCTGCAAACATGTAACACTACTAGGGAAAAGCCTATACACAGAATCTTACCAGCAGTGCGCTTTAAAATAAGGCGCTGCTGCTAGGTAGTAGTAGTGCGCGCAAACATAACTCTCTGCTGAAATAAATATAGCAGATGGCCGCCCGCTCAAGCAGCGCTTCTTGCTATAATTCAGACGAGTCCATCATGAGGCTAGTTCTAGCAGCAGCGCGTTACCACGAATAGCGCTACTGCTACCGATCATAGTAGCAGCGCATTTCACCAATAAGCGCTACTGCTAAGTTTACTACAAAAATTTAGTCCCACCTCGCTCCGTGAAGAGAGTTTCTACCGCATTAAATATGTTACTTCTCAAACTTTGACAAGCACTTGGTCTTCATTGAACTCTGTGTGTAGAATTTGTGGCCGTAATATGAGTCTTCACCGGTTCCTAAACCGGTGAGGACTCATATTGACAAATTAGATTGTACACAAAAAGATCCTGGATGATCAATGTATTTTTGAAGTCTATTTTTACATGCTGACACATAACAGTAGCGCTTTCTTTCTGAGAGGCACTACTGCTAGGTAGTTTAGTAGTAGCATCCTTCTCTATAGCGCGCTACTGCTAAGCCATTCCATCTCCTACGCCCCCTCCTCTATCAGATACACTCAGACTCACACACACTCCGGATCTCCCCTCAACCCCCCGCCGGTCCTCCCCGTCGCCCCTCCTCCCCTCTGTCTGCCGTCACCTCCTCCTCCTTGCTGGACTCGGTGCAGCCTCCTCCTCCGTCTCCCTGATCCACTGCGCCACTAGCCGCCCCTCCTCGCCTCGCTCCGCCTTCCTCCTCCATCCTACTCTCTTCTCCCCTCCTCGTCAGCCTCCTTCTCCCTGCTACATTTTGATTTAGTAGTCTAGTTTATATGCAACATTTTGATTTAGTTGATATGATTTAGTTGATTTAGTAGGCTAGTTGATTTAGTTGATTTAGAACATTTTGATTTAGTTGATTTAGTAGGCTAGTTGATTTAGTTGATTTTGTATGCACCATTTTTTTGTTATTTTTTCTGTACATGGATAGTTAGATGCTTTTGTTTTTTGTAATAAGTTATTTTTTCTTCAAAATGTAGGTGGTACCTTGTCATCTAATATCTTACTAGATCTTAGGATTATAATTGTCCATCAAATTGCTTCTCGCAGAAGAACCAAAAATATCACATGCTACTGTTTTTCTTTCCTGTGAAGTGGATCGTTAATCCTTTGCTCATATTGCTTTAGGAAAAATGGCGCCACCACCACCACCACTATGTCGACTGTGCAAGTCAAGGTGCGCCAGCAGCCTTGCAACTGGCAAGTTGTTCGGCATCTACTTCCAGCCGAGTTTTCGTCATGCGGCGGTAAGAAATTAGATGAAATGTAAAAACTATTTTATTTTTAGTGTTCGCATTACTACATTGTGTCATTTTGCTTATTTTACACAGGTCGTCCCATGCAATGTGAGGTTAAAATTCAACAAGCTGATAGGAGACACTGTGACATTTGAGGCTCCTGGGGGGGCGTACACTATGGAGGTCGAGAAAGGACGCAATATGTCGCAGATTGGAGGAGATGGATGGGCCCGTTTCATCGCCTGCATGCGTCTTACTGGTGGTGAGTTGATTAGCTTCTCCTTCAGAAAGCGTAAAGACCCAAGCTGGCTGTCATTTATCTCAACCTGGTGGAAGATGATGAAGATGATGAAGATAATGAGGACCCACTCGATGAAGATGATGAGGACCCACTTCATGAAGCCATCGTAGCTCAAAGAATGAGGCTAACCGAGGAGGAGATGTCCAACCTGTGGGACATAATTCCGCCACGTGCTAACTTTGTCGGGGTGCCATTCATGACCCGCCTGACAAGTACCATGGTTTATCGACATGATATGGTATGTTATACTTACAAATGCAAATTATCCGATGAAATACTTAGTGTACAGTCCAATGATATGGTATGTTGTGTGGAATCTAGTCGATGATATGTTTTAGTGTAGAGTTCGATCACATGCTTATTAGTGTAGAATCTAAGGAACTATTAATAGTGTAGATAATCCATATGTACTTATTTGCAAGAGTATGTGCGAGGCTAATTATTAATTGATATGTTTTTCTTATTCAGAAATTGGCAAAGAGCCTATCTGTGAGTTATGGTATCAAGCACGATGAAGAAGGCTCAATTTGGACTATGCCTTCATCGCAAGGGGCTCCGTCACAACTCAGTACTTACCGCGTGGACACGGACGGTCGCACACACTTAAACTCGGTTGGGTGGAAGAAATTCCTCGATGGCAAGAATCTTCGTGTTGGACAGGCCATCCTAATTACAATCAGGAACACCAACCGCCCAGGCTTGAGGATGATAATTGTCTTCGATATCATCTAGAACTACATAAGTGTGTGGCTATATCATCTAGAACTACATATGATAATCGTTGTCGATATCATCTAGAACTACATATGATGATTGTCGTCGATATCATCTAGAACTACATATGATGACCGCCGTCGATATGACCTTGTACTGATTGAAGATGCATGTTGCCTATGCATGAAATTGTTATCTAGTACTCCCTTCGTTCCAAATTACTCGTCGTGGTTTGAATTAAAACCACGAGGAGTAATTTGGAACGAAGGGAGTACTACTTAGTACTTACAATGGTTTATGAATTTCATATCCAGTAGTACCTATTATCTGAAAGGGAAAGGGGTACAAAGGGAAAGGGTACGGTGGAAAATGATGAAAGATATAGCAGTAGCGAGGGACAATGAAATCGTACAGCTAAATAATAGTAGCGCGTTCTGAAAAAGCGCTGCTGATATCCTCAACAGTAGTAGCGCGGGTGCGGACCGCGCTACTACTGTAAGTTAGCTGTAGCGCCTTATTAGTAGCGCGGCCACCTGCGCTGCTGCTAGCCTCAAAACCCGCGCTACTACTAGGCTTTTCCCTAGTAGTGTAACAAAGCCCACAGTTCGGCTTGACTTTATTAAAATAAGAACATATTGCATTTTCATTATTCATTGAGAATAACCAACTTCTCGCACGATTACACTAGACTCTTTTACATGAGTTTTCCTTTTTTAGACACCAATAAATCGTGCGACACCCTTCCGTGATATGGCACAACGGAGACAAAGGCGCAGAGCGTGCGCAGGGCCCCGCTCAAAGGTTTCTCTTTAGATTAAGCCCCTGTGTAAACCTTCTTTATCGTCTCTTGTTGCTTGACATCCCATGGGTATTTAATACACTCACAAGGGATATCAAGCGTTATTGGCATTTCGCCAATGACAGATTAATGCACGCACTGAAATACAGGGTTCATAATTGAGGGTGTTACTCAGCCCACTATATGTTATAAAGTCCGAATACCTTCGGGAGTGTTCGGCGTCGCGAGTTTGGCCTTATATGCATCAGCTCCGAATCATGTCTTTGGTCAAATGTTGGGTTTGCCCGTGTCCTGGGTTTGCTGCCTTACGTTCCGTTTTATCGGCTAAGGCGGCCAAAGGAGAACTACTGCAATTGTGCCCTGGTTATTCCGGATGAGCACCTCAGTAGAGAAAGCCGAAAACTGACTGTCATGATACAGCGAGAGACTGGTCAACCACTCGAGGACTTATCGGAATATTTGGGATTCCTCCGCATTAATGAAGGACCATTTCCCGGTCATGTACATTCGGATCCATGCAGAAGTACCAAGGGCTATATAGTAGCCCCATCGTCAAACTCCTATGGCTAAGTGAAAGTGTTAAAGCTATATAGTCTGGTTGCCTAGTTCGATGTGCGATTGATACGTCTCCAACGTATCTACTTTTCCAAACACTTTTGCCCTTGTTTTGCACTCTAACTTGCATGATTTGAATGAAACTAACCCGGACTGACGCTATTTTTAGCAGAACTGCCATGATGTTTTTTTATGTGTAGAAAAGAAAAGTTCTCGGAATGACCTGCAAATCCACGGAGGCACTTTTTGGAATTAATAAGAATTTCTGGGCGAAAGAAATACACCAGGGGGCCCGGGGCCTGTCCACGAGACAGGGGGGCGCCCCCCTATCTCGTGGGCCCCCTGGACCTCCACCGACCTCAACTCCAACTCTATATCTTCCGTTTCATGGAGAGAAAAATTAGAGAGAAAGTTTCATCGCGTTTTACGATACGGATCTGCCGCCAAGCCCTAAACTCTCTCGGGAGGGCTGATGCGGAGCCCGTTCGGAGCTCGGAGAGAGGATTAAATCGCCCGTAAATCATCATCAACCATCCTCCATCACCAATTTCATGATGCTCACCGCCGTCGTGAGTAATTTCATCATAGGCTTCTTTGGACGGTGATGGGTTGGATGAGATTTACCATGTAATCAAGTTAGTTTTGATAGGGTTTGATCCCTAGTATCCACTATGTTCTGAGATTGATGTTGCTATGACTTTGCTATGCTTAATGCTTGTCACTAGGGCCCGAGTGCCATGATTTCAGATCTGAACCTATTATGTTTTCATGAATATATGTGTGTTCTTGATCCTATCTTGCAAGTCTATAGTCACCTATTATGTGTTATGATCCGACAACCCCAAGTGACAATAATCGGGATACTTCTCGGTGATGACCGTAGTTTGAGGAGTTCATGTATTCACTATGTGTTAATGCTTTGGTCCGTTCTCTATTAAAAGGAGGCCTTAATATCCCTTAGTTTCCACTAGGACCCCGCTGCCACGGGAGGGTAGGACAAAAGATGTCATGCAAGTTCTTTTCCATAAGCACGTATGACTATATTTGGAATACATGCCTACATTACATTGATGAATTGGAGCTCGTTCTATGTCACCCTATGTTATAGCTATTACATGAGGAATCGCATCCGGCATAATTATCCATCATTGATCCACTGCCTACGAGATTTTCACATATTGTGCTTCGCTTATTTACTTTTTTCCGTTACTCTTTGTACAATCACTACAAAACACCAAAAATATTTCTATTACTATCTTTACCTTTTATCACCGTTACCATTACTATCATATTACTTTGCTACTAAATACCTTGCAGCAGATACTAAGTTATCCAGGCGCGGTTGAATTGACAACTCAACTGCTAATACTCAAGAATATTCTTTGGCTCCCCTTGTGTCGAATCAATAAATTTGGGTTGAATACTCTACCCTCGAAAGCTATTGCGATCCCCTATACTTGTGGGTCATCAAGACTAATTTATGGCGCCGTTGCCGGGGAGCATAGCTCTATTCTCTAAGTCACTTGGGATTTATATCTGTTGATCACTATGAAGAATTTGAAAGACTCTAAAACCAAGATCTATCCCTCAACTACGAGGGGAGGTAAGGAACTGCCATCTAGCTCTACACTAGATTCTCCTTCTGTTATTAATAAGCTTGCGACACCTAAACCTGCTATCGCTATGAATTCTGATATGTCGCATGTTATCGATGATGCCATACGCTTTGCATGATACTTATGATGAAACTACTCTTTGTGCCATTAGGTGAATTTCTTGATGAACAACTTGCTAGGGCTAGAGAGAATGAAATTATTGAAGATGCTATTATTGATGACAGTGATGATGAAAATTCTCCCAATGATTATGTATTGCCTATTGTTCCTGAGGGTTATGTTATGAATAAAGAAGTTGTTGAAGCTATTTTTGCTTGCAAAGATAGATATGATCTTAAGAAACTATTAGCTAAATGGAAGTAGCAATCTCTTAATGCTAGAATGAAACCTGACCCTGCTTTTGCTACTTCACCTATCTGTGTTACTGATAAGGATTATGAATTCTCTGTTGATCTTGAAATTATTACTTTGGTAGAATCCGATCCTTTTTACGGCCTTGAATCAAACTGCCAGGCACATCCGACCAAGTTGAATGATATAGCTACCCTGTTTACTCATGATGATAGATCTCGCTACTTCTATATCCTTAAGATATTTCCGTTCTCATTAAAGGGTGATGCTAAAACTTGGTATAACTCTCTTGCTCCTGGTTGTGTGCGTAGTCCCCAGGATATGATTTATTACTTCTCTGCTAAATATTTTCCTGCTCATAAGAAACAAGCTGCCTTGCGGGAAATATACAATTTTGTGCAAATCAAAGAAGAGAGTCTCCCACAAGCTTGGGGAGGCTTCTCCGGTTACTTAATGCTTTGCCTGATCATCCACTTAAGAAAAATGAAATACTTGATATCTTCTATAATGGACTAACCGATGCTTCCAAGGACTACTTGGATAGTTGTGCTGGTTGTGTTTTTAGGGAAAGAACAGTCGACGAAGCTGAAATACTATTGCATAATATGTTGACTAATGAAAATAATTGGACTCTCCCTGAGCCAATTCCTGAGGAAATTCCTGAACCAATTCAGCCAACTCCTGAGCCTATTCCTAAACCCACTCCGAAGAAGGGAGGTGTTCTATTTCTTAGTCCTGAAGATATGCAAGAGGCAAAGAAATCAATGAAAGAAAAAGGTATTAAAGTTGAAGACGTTAAGAATTTACCTCCTATTGAAGAAATACATGGTCTTAATACACCGCCTGTCGAAGAAACACATTGTCTTGATAACCCGACACAGGTAGTAAAGGTAAATTCTCTCTATAGATATGATTAAGATGAAATCCCATCTACTAAATTCCATAGCCCTTGCCTAGATGAATTTGATGATTTCATGAATAGACAAGCAAATTTCAATGATTATGTTGGTAGACAATTGAAGAATAATGCTTATACGATAGTACGCTTGAATGATTATGTAGCTAGAGTTAAAGGTGAACTTAAACTCACTAGTAAACATGCTTCAATGATTGCTACTCAAGCTGAGCAAGTACTTAAAGCTCAAAATTATTTGCTTGCTGAATTAAATAATAAAAATGACTTTGCTGTTAGATTGGCTACTAGAACTGGTAGAATGACTCATGAACCTTTGTATCCTGAAGGCCACCCTAAAAGAATTAAACAAGATTCTCAGAATAATAATCTAGATGCTCCTAGTTCTTCTAAGAAGAAGAAAAAGAAGAATGATAGGACTGTGCAAACTTCTAGTGAACCTAATGCAGAGATACCCGAGAATCCTAATAATACTTCTATCTCTGATGCTGAAACCAAATCCGGAGATGAACATGAAACAGATTATTTTGATAATAATGTTGTTCTTGTAGATGATCAACCTAGTAATAATAATTATATAGAAATTGAACCAGCGGTTGGTCTTGGTAACCCACAATCAAGAAACCAACGTTATGATAAGAGAGATTTTGTTGCTAGGAAGCATGGTAGAGAAAGAGAACCATGGGTTCAGAAACCCATGCCCTTTCCTCCTAAACCATCCAAGTCAAAGGATGATGAGGACTTTGAGCGTTTTGCTGAAATGATTAGACCTATTTTCTTACGCATGCGCTTAACTGATATGCTTAAAATAAACCCTTATGCCAAATATATGAAAGATATCATCACTAATAAGAGGAAAATACCTCAAACTGAGATTTCCACCATGCTTGCCAACTATACCTTTAAGGGTGGAATACCTAAGAAACTTGGTGATCCCGAGTACCCACTATACCTTGCTCTATTAAAAGAAATTATGTTAAAACTGCTTTATGTGATTTAGGAGCGGTGTTAGTGTTATGCCTCTTTCCTTGTACCGTAGACTTCAATTAAGTAAGTTGACACCTCATCGAGATATCTTTGCAAATGGTCGACAAATCAACTGCTATACACCGACATTTGTGAGGACGTGCCTGTTGTTGTTGCAAATGTTACTATCTTAACAGACTTCGTTATTCTTGATATTCCCGAGGACGATAGTATGTCTATTATTCTGGGTAGACCCTTTTTAAATACTGAAGGAGCTGTTATTGATTACAACAAGGGCCATGTCACCTTTCATGTTAATGGAAATGAGCATACGGTACATTTTCCGAGGAAGCAAATCCAAGCTCATAGCATAAATACTATTGAGAAAATTCCATCAATTATTATTGGAGGTTTTGAATTTCCTCTCCCTCTTGTCAAGAAAAGTATGATATTCTTATTGTTGGGGATTTTCATTATCCCGTTGAGGTCACTTAGTGTCACTTCAAAATTTCTCCTGTTCCGTGTTATTCGGAATGAGTTTGCTAACAAGACTTGATCAACCTTGTTAATGGATTCTTTTTTATGATCATGAGATGGATGAAACTAGAAGGCACAACCTTCTGTACTTTCTTTTTACTTTCTGTTATTTAAAATAAATAAAGCAAAAAAAGTATTATCCGTCTGTTTTCTGAATTATTCGTGCAATAAAAAATAGTCCAAAAATAAAAGTGCTCCAAATTCCCTGCAAATTTAGTATGATTTTTTATGGAATATTTGAGGATTTTAGGCACTAAAATTACTGCAGAAGGGGCAAGCACCAGGCCACGAGAGAGGAGGGGCCCCCATAGGGCGCGCCTCTGTCTCGTGGGCCCCTGGTAGCTCCCTCCACTTATGCCAAAGCACCCACACACTCCATCTTCTACCCAAAAAATCCCCATCCAGCTCACGCACGAGTTCTAGCTCGTTTTGCTGCAATTTTCGATCTCCTAGCTCAAAGCTCCATTCACAAAACTGCTTTGGCAGATTGTTGCTTGGTATGTGACTCCTCCATTGGTCCAATTAGTTTTTGTTCTAGTGCTTTATTCATTGCAAATCCTTGCTGCCTTGGTGACCCTGTTTTTGAGCTTGCATGTTAAATTTATAAGGTTCCAAGTAATTCTAATGGATGATATAGGCTCTAGGCATTTGTAGGAGTAGTTGCTATCAATTTTGTTAAGTTTTATGCACTTTTATTTTGAAGTTACTAAAAATTTCAGAAATTTTCAGAAAAAGAAATATGCTTAGGAGAATGTACCAAGGTGGTTCCTTGGTGAAGAAAGGCCCCGGGATTGCTATTCGTGAGCAAGATGTTGAATTGCCGAGGAACGCGGATGTTCGAGCTTGTGAGTGGCCATCCGATGATTTTATGGTCAAAGCAGGCTTCAAGGAGGAATTTGACGCGTATGTGTGTAATGCTGAGCTAGAGGACTTCCTACAAGATAAGTGTCCCAGTACTATCAATTGACTGATTCCTTTGTGCGGAGGTTTAAATATAACTGTACGCGTAAATCTCCCAGTGTCATATTTGATATCTATGATGCATCTTATACCATGGATTTAGAGGATTTTACAAGTGCTTGCAGACTCCCGCAGTGGGGTAATATTAATGATCCTCACAAATCTGAATTTAGAGATTTCCTTCCTGGTACTACTATGGGAGAATCTAGGGACATAGCACAAGCTACCATAGGGAGCATTCATTTTCCTGCTATACATTATTTTTCTCTCTTCATTGGTAGATGTATTAATGGTAAGGATGAAGCATGTCACATGTGTGTCCTTGATCTGAGTGTCCTCAAGAGTCTTTGTGTTAGGATATAAAGGTTATAACTTGGGGGCAATAGTTGCACGTAGGTTGCAGAATAATAGTAGAAAGGGAAATTTATTTGGAGGAATTTATGCAACCCGTGTGGCTAATTATCTTGGTATAGCCCCACGAGAGGGGGATATGATTTTACCTCATGTTTATTTGGATAAAGAAGCTATGTTTAATCATCATTTTCTTGAGAGGAACGACCAATTCCTTCATTATCGACTAATCTATGATAGACACAACGTCGTCCCAGTTACTCTTCCTGCTCCCTACCTTTTTGATTATCAGGCAAAAGGAAGATATATTGTCACCAGGGAGGAAGCAGCTGAATATGAGAGGGGAGTGGAGGCAGCTCGCCAACAGCTTGCAGCTCGAGAGGCGATTACGGCTGCATCTCGATACAACCCGGTTTCACTTATGGATATCAGCCAGGAGGTCCACGGTATTAGACCAACTTAGGCCAAAAGCCTAAGCTTGGGGGAGACGTATTTCTCACCGACTTTACATTCATGTTCACACACTAGTTATGGGTCTTGATACTCTTTCATTGTATTATCTATGTTAGTTTAAATTTCCTTTTTCTAGTTTTCTTCTTGTGTGTTTGATAAACCTTAAGAAAAACCAAAAAAATTAGTTGGTTTAATTTCCATGCTTGTAGTAGAAATTAAAATGAAAACCCAAAAAGATTTCTTATTCTTCTTTTACTTGTTGGGAGCTTTCCCGTGTAAATAGTTTTATTTTGTTTTCTTTCCTTTGGGGGTCGAGAAGACCATATTGAAAATGCTTAGTGGCTCTCATATGCATGATTGTTTAATCTAGAGCCCATATTATTTGTCTTCTCTCTTGAGTTGAATGCTTGCAGATTCTAGCTTAGTCCAATGCACGTGCACTCTTATTATTATACACATCATTCGGTCGTGCAAGTGAAAGGCAATAATGACGATATATGATGGACTTATTGAGATGAGAAAAGCTGTTATGAACTCGACCTCTCTTGTTTTTGTAAATATGATGAGTTCATCGTTCCTGATTCAGCTTATTATGAAGTAAACATATTTGCAATGACATTTAGAGATTATAGTTGCTTCTGCCATGCTTGATTAGCTATGAGTTATAATGGTTTACCTTGGGTGCCAACATGCTATTAGAATGATTATGATGTGGTATGATGGGATGGTATCCTCCTTTGAATGAATTGAGTGACTCGACTTGGCACATGTTCATGCATGTAGTTGAATCAAATCAACATAGCCTTCACAATATTTATGTTCATGGTGGATTATATCCTACTCATGTTTGTACTTGGTGTGAATTAGTTTTAATGCATGTTTATGACTGTTGTCGCTCTCTCAGTTGGTCGCTTCCTCATCTTTTGCTAGCCTTCACATGCTAAGGGGAATACAGCTTGTGCATCCAAACTCCTTAAACCCCAAAGTTGTTCCATATGAGTCCACTATACCTTCCTATATGTGGTATTTACCTGCCGTTCCAAGTAAATTTGTATGTGCCAAACTCCAAACCTTCAAATGAAATTCCGTTTTGTATGCTCTAGCCACTCATGTTTCCACTAGGGCTGCCTATATTTTCCATGCTAGGTGGGTTATTCTCAGAGGAGTGGACTCCGCTCCTCATTCACGAGAAAGGGTCGATGCTTAGGATGCAGTCCCATGATCCAAAAGATCAAAGCAAATCAAAATAATTAAACAAAACTCCCCAGGGCTGTTGTTGTTAGTTGGAGGCACTCGTTGTTTCGAGCAAGCCATGGATTGATGCTAGTTGGTGGTTGGGGAGTATAAACTTTTACCATTCTCTGTAGGAACTGCCTATAATGCATGTAGTATGGAAGATACAGCCATCTCATAGTTGTTGCGTTGACAGCGAAAGTATGCCGCTAAAAATGTTATTCAATCTCTATTTTCAAATCGAGCTCTGGCACCTCTACAAATCCTTGCTTCCCTCTGCGAAGGGCCTATCTATTTATTTTTATGTTGAGTCATCACCTTCTTATTAAAAAGCACCCATTTGGAGAGCACACTTGCCATTTGCATTCATTATTATTGGTTTATATTGTGTATGACTTATTTGGATCTCTTTTACCATGAATTACAATGTTTAGTCAGTCCTTGATCTTTAAAGGTGCTTTCTGCATTTATGTTTCTTGCGGTCTCGAGAAAGGGCTAGCGAGATACCATTTGTTATATCATGTTATGATTGTTTTGAGAAAGTGTTGTCATCCGAAGTTTTATTATTATGACTCGCTAGCTGATTATGTTATTGATATGAGTAATTGTGAGACCTAAGTGTTATTGTGAGTATGGTTAGTTTATGATATTGTTGAAACCTGAATGATGGCTTTGCATGCTTACAACAACAAGAGCAAACAAAGTTTGTAAAAGTTTTTCTTTATCATTTTTAGTTTATTAACTGAATTGCTTGAGGACAAGCAAAGGTTTAAGCTTGGGATACGTCTCCAACGTATCTACTTTTCCAAACACTTTTGCCCTTGTTTTGGACTCTAACTTGCATGATTTGAATGAAACTAACCCGGATGGCCGACATTTTATTCAAAGAACTGCCATGATGTTGTTTTATGTGTAGAAAAAGAAAGTTCTCGGAATGACCTGCAAATCCACGGAGGCACTTTTGGAATTAATAAGAATTTACAGGTGAAAAGAAATACACCAGGGGGGCAGGGCACATCCCGAGGCAAGCGCGCCCCCACCAGAGGGCGCGCCCCTATCTCGTGGGCACCCTGGACCTCCACCGACCTCAACGCCAACTCTATACCTTCCGTTTCATGGAGACAAAATCAGAGAGAAAGCTTCATCGCGTTTTACGATCACAGCACGCCGCCAAGCCCTAATCTCTCTCGGGAGGGCTGATCTGGAGTCCGTTCGGGCTCAGGAGAGAGGATTCGTCGCCGTCGTCATCATCAACCATCCTCCATCACCAATTTCATGATGCTCACCACCGTGCGTGAGTAATTTCATCGTAGGCTTACTGCACGGTGATGGGTTGGATGAGATTTACCATGTAATAAAGTTAGTTTTGTTAGGGTTTGCTCCCTAGTATCCACTATGTTCTGAGATTGATGTTCCTATGACTTTTCTATGCTTAATGCTTGTCACTAGGGCCCGAGTGCCATGATTTCAGATCTGAACCTATTATGTTTTCATGAATATATGTGTGTTCTTGATCCTATCTTGCAAGTCTATAGTCACCTATTATGTGTTATGATCGGACAACCCCGAAGTGACAATAATCGGGATACTTCTCGGTGATGACCGTAGTTTGAGGAGTTCATGTATTCACTATGTGTTAATGCTTTTGTCCGGTTCTCTATTAAAAGGAGGCCTTAATATCCCTTAGTTTCCACTTAGGACCCGCTGCCACGGGAGGGTAGGACAAAACATGTCATGCAAGTTCTTTTCCATAAGCACGTATGACTATATTTGGAATACATGCCTACATTACATTGATGAATTGGAGCATGTCACCCTATGTTATAGCTATTACATGAGGAATCGCATCCGGCATAATTATCCATCACTGATCCATTGCCTACGAGATTTTCACATATTTTGCTTCGCTTATTTACTTTTCCGTTGCTACTGTTACAATCACTACAAAACACCAAAAATATTGCTATTACTATCTTTACCTTTTATCACCGTCACCATTACTATCATATTACTTTGCTACTAAATACCTTGCTGCATATACTAAGTTATCCAGGTGCGGTTGAATTGACAACTCAACTGCTAATACTCAAGAATATTCTTTGGCTCCCCTTGTGTCGAATCAATAAATTTGGGTTGAATACTCTACCCTCGAAAGCTGTTGCGATCCCCTATACTTGTGGGTCATCAGCGATCACCTCCTTAATGGACCAAGACGTTGGATCAAGTGTGATTACGCGCATTTTCGCGAACACCCCCGCATTATATGCGTGGGGGCTGAAGCCAACGCCTGCAAACTTTCAGGTTATATACATACATAAACGGCCGCACAGGAGGCACTACAATACTTTCGGGCAAAAGTATAAACACAGCCATTATAAATTAAAACAGCATTGTTTTTACAATTGAAAGACTTGTCACTCGAACATGACACTCTTCGAGCACTGAGACTCTATTAAACGGGCGCCTTCTATGACTTGCTCAAAATAGTGCTCGGCTGGGTCCTGGCTTCCTGCCGGACTCTGGGTTGCAATACCGGTGGCCTCCATATCTGCCCAATATGTCTTCACATGGGCAAGAGCTATCCGCGCACCTTCTATGCACGCCGACTTCTTTACAGCGTCGATACGTGACACATGGCCAAGGAATTGTTGCACTAAACCAAAATAACTGTCCGGCCTTGGTCCCTTCGGCCAAAGATGATCTATGACAGATCTCATTGCAAGACCGAACAACCTATGGAGCTCGGCCCAAGCGGCCATCCTTTCATTCAATGGCAGCGGACACGTCGGAGCACTGAACTGCGACCAGAACAGCCTTTCCACCTCTTGATCTTTCTGATCCATGAAGAAATTGGTCGATCAAGATACTTTTTCGCCAGTCCGCGCCACGCCATTCGCAAAGACTCCATAACTGATCCAGAGGAGCATACTTTGGATCTCCGAACTTCATCCGCAACAAATAGGAACTCCTAGCCGCGATATTTCCAGCTTATCGAAGCTCCTCCCGCACAGCTCCGACTTCATAGCGTGTCTCCTTGGCTGCATCCAAGGCCTTCTTCAGGTTAGCCGCTTTCTCTTGGCTCTCCTTTTTAAGGAGTTCATATCGGCTGGCGGCATCTTTCAGCTCCACAGCCATCTCGGCTATTTTATCCTCGCTCCGGCGATGAGCAGCCTGTTCGGCTTTTAACTCTTCGACCGCCTTCAGGGCGGCCGCATTACTTATCCTGGCTTGTTCTTGGCTAGGGCAAGTTCCGCCCTCAGGGCCTCCATGGCAGTAGCTCCATGTAGCCACAGCATACTGCATTAGCATCATGCTCCTCTTAATATTTACTAACAATGAGAAAAAGAGCACATACCCAGTGACTCGTCAAGCCGCTTGTTCACAAGCGCGATGTCGGCATCCGCCATGTTGAGCTGTCGCCTCAGTTCGGTGAATTCAGCAGTCCAATCAACTGCCGGACCCTTAGCGATCTACACATAATACAGTGCGGTCATTACTTGGGAGTGTGATCCTCCGTTTGCCGCCTAGGGCTGGCAACCAGAGTCTCAGGGGCTACTATCTATACGGAGCACACATCACATGTGCGGTACAACCGAAAGATTACGTATTTCGTTGCGTACCTCAAAGCCTTTGAGCAGGCTTGTAAAAGCTTCATTCAACCCGCTTGAGGGAGTCCTGGATTAGGGGGTGTCCGGATAGCCGAACTATCACCGTTGGCCGGACTCCTGGACTATGAAGATACAAGATTGAAGACTTCGTCCCGTGTCCGGATGGGGGCGATACGGATATGTAGATCTCCTACCATTGTAACCGACTCCGTGTAACCCTAACCCTCTCCGGTGTCTATATAAACCAGAGGGTTTTAGTCCGTAGGACGAACAACAATCATACCATAGGCTAGCTTCTAGGGTTCAGCCTCTCTGATCTCGTGGTAGATCTACTCTTGTACTACCCATATCATCAATATTAATCAAGCAGGTATAGGGTTTTACCTCCATCGAGAGGGCCCGAACCTGGGTAAAAACATCGTGTCCCTTGTCTCATGTTACCATCCGCCTAGACGCATGGTGGGACCCCCTACCCGAGATCCGCCGGTTTGACAATCGACATTGGTGCTTTCATTGAGAGTTCCTTCGTAGTCGTCACCTATAGGCCCGATGGCTCCTTCGATCATCAACAACGACGCGGTCCAGTGTGAGACTTTTCTCCCCGGACAGATCTTCGTATTCGGCGGCTTTGCACTGCGGGCCAATTCACTTGGCCATCTGGAGCAGATCGAAAGCTACGCCCCTGGCCATCAGGTCAGATTTGGGAGTTTGAACTACACGGCCGACATCCGCGGAGACTTGATCTTCGACGGATTCGAGCCACAACCAAGCGCGCCCGCCTTTGTCTCGATGGGTATGATCTAGCTCACGCCGAGCAAAGGTTCCTGAGGTTTGACGCACTGCCTGCTTCCAACCCTTAGCTCGAGCCGACTTCACGATCGAGGATGAGTGGCTGGGCGCCGCCTGGGCTACGATCTCTCTGGCGATTGAGCCGAACACCGTCCCTGTCCTTTGCAAAGCCCGTGACTCCGAGGTGCCGGACTCCTCTCCGGACTCCGAACCTCCCGCGCCCTGCCAATCGAATCCGATTGGGCGCCGGTTATGGAGTTCACTGCCGCGGACATCTTTTAGCACTCGCCCTTTGGCGACATCCTGAATTCACTAAAGTCTCTCTCTTTATCAGGAGAGCCCTGGCCGGACTATGGTCAGGAAGGTTGGGATGCGGACGATGAAGAAATTCAACACCCACCCACCACCCACTTTGTAGCCACTGTCGATGATTTAACCGACATGCTCGACTTCGACTCCGAAGACATCAACGGTATGGACGACGATGCAGGAGACAACAAAGAAACAGCGCCTACAGAGGCAATCGGAAGGCCACCTCGTCATCGACATATACATGGTGGACACCCCAAAAGATGGGAATGGCGATGGAACAGCGGAGGATGACCCTCCAAGAAACAGCCCAAGCGTCGGCGTCAAGGCGCCCGCTCTAAATCCCGCCACGGCCAAAGAAAAGGTGATTCCGCACGGGAGATAATAACACCGGACAGGTGCAAAGACAACCCCTCCAGCAGGATTTAGCGCAGGAGGAGGGAGAAGCCAGCCCGCATGATAGAGCGGCAGACAGAGAGGTAGAGGACAATAATTATATGCCTCCCTCCGAAGACGAAGCAAGCCTCGACGACGACGAATTCGTCGTGCCCGAGGATCCCGTCGAACAAGAGCGTTTCAAGCGCAGGCTTATGGCCACGGCAAGCAGCCTCAAGAAAAAGCAGCAGTACTTAGAGTCGACCAAGACTTGCTAGGTGACAGATGGACTCAAGTCCTTGCGGCAGAAAGAGTACGAACTCGATCGCCCTTCAAGAGCTACCCAAAACGCAGGCTGCTACCCCAATTAGAGGAGGAAGCACCCAAACCTACATCACCCAAGATGATGTAGCCGACCGCCACCTCGTGGTCATGACAGAGGCCTCTAGGCCCTCCACTAAAGCCGCACCCGGCCGGCGAAAAAGTACAAAGCCACGGGAAATGCGCCAGACTTGCGAGACATATTGGAGGACAAGGCAAGGCAAATAAGATCGATCTACGGATCGCGCGGGTGTCCCACGACATGTGAATACAGCAATTCCGGCTGGGCCGAACACAGTAGACAAAGCTCATTTGAGCTGCGTCGTGATATAGCCCAATACAGAGGCGCCAAGACACCCACTATGCTTCATGCATCGAAGTAATGGATCATCAAATCCCTGAGGGTTTCAAACCCATAAACATTGAATCATACGACAGCACAACAGATCCCTGCGGTTTGGATCGAGGACTATCTCCATCACAACCACATGGCCCTTGTTGATGATCTACACGCCATCAAATACCTCCCACTCAAGCTTAAAGGACCAGCTCGGCATTGGCTCAACAGCTTGCCAGCCAGAATCAATTGGTTGTTGGGAAGACCTGGAAGCCGCATTCCTTGATAACTTCGAGGGCACATATGTGCGACCACCAGACGCCGATGACCTAAGCCACATAATTCAGCAGCCAGATGAATCGGCCAGACAATTCTGGACACGGTTCTTAACCAAGAAAAATCAAATCGTTGACTGTCTGGATGCAGAGGCCCTTGCAGCCTTCAAACATAACATCCGCGACGAGTGGCTTGCCCGGCACCTAGGACAGGAAAAGCCGAAATCCATGGCAGCCCTCACATCACTCATGACCCGCTTCTGCGCGGGAGAGGACAACTGGCTAGCTTCGCAGTAATAACCCGACCAAAAACCACGGTAGTTCGGATACCAAGGACAGCAATGGCAGGTCGTGGTCGCTTAACAAGCACAAGCGCCCCATTAACGGGCGATAATGCTGAAGATACGACGATCAATGCCGCATTCGTGAGGCTCTAAACCGGTCGGCCGAAAAAGCCGCTTCAAAAGAAATACTCGGGGCCCGTCCAATTTGGACCGAATACTCGATCGCTGCGTGCGGATACATGGCACTTCGAAAAACTAACCAACCACACCAACAGGGATTGTTGGGTTTTCAAGCGGCAGGCAAGTTAAATGCGAAAATAACGACAAGGGGCTGCATAAGCGATAACGAGGAGGAGCCCGCCGAACAATAGAGGACAGAAGGGCTTTCCCCACAAGTGCGGACGGTGAACATGATATACGCAACCCACATACCCAAAAGGGAGTGGAAGCGTGCACTAAGGGACGTATATGCGATGGAGCCAGTCGCCCCAAAGTTCAACCCGTGGTCCTCTTGCCCAATCACTTTTGATCGAAGGGACTGTTGGGGAACGTAGCAGAAATTCAAAATTTTCCTACGTGTCACCAAGATCTATCTATGGAGAAACTAGCAACGAGCGAAGGAGAGTGCATCTACATACCCTAGTAGATCGCTAAGAGGAAGCGTACATGAGAACTGGGATGAAGGAGTCGATTGCTGTGATCCAAATCACCGGAGATCCTAGTGCCGAACGAGCGGCACCTCCGCTGCTCAACACACGCAGACAGCCCGGTGGCGCCTCCCACGCCTTGATCCAGTAAGGAGAGAGGGAGAGGTTGAGAAGACTCCGTCCAAAGCAGCAGCACAACGTGGCGTGGTGGTGGTGGAGGAGCATGGCAATCCTGCAGGGCTTCGCCAAGCACCGCGGGAGAGGAGAAGGGAGAGAGGTAGGGCTGCACCAAGAGGAGAAGTTCTCATGTCTTGGGCAGCCCCAAAACCTCAAGTATATATAGGGGGAAGGGGGCTGCGCCCCCTTTAGGGTTTCCCACCCCAAGGGGTGCGGCCAGCCCTAGATCCCATCTAGGCGGCCAAGGGGAGGAGTGCCTCCCAAGTCAAGTGGAGGCCTCCCCTTTAGGGTTTTCCTCTTCCCATGCATGGGCCTTGGGCTGGTGCCCTGGCCCATTAAGGCTAGGGCGCCCCCTACAGCCCATGCTACTGTATTGGACGTGGTGGAACAATTTCCGGACCTCCGACCCCTCCGAATCCTCCTAACCTTCTCGAAGCTTCGGTACAATACCGAAAAAACCCGAACTTTTCCGAACCCGAACAACGACTTTCCATATATAAATCTTTACCTCCGGACCATTCCGAACTCCTCGTGACGTCAAGGATCTCATCCAGACTCGAACAACATTCGTAACCACATACAAACTTCCTTTATAACCCTAAGCGTCGCCATCGAACCTTAAGTGTGTAGACCCTACGGGTTCGGGAACCATGCATACATGACCGAGACGTTCTCCGGTCAATAATAACCAACAAGCGGGATCTGGATACCCATGTTGGCTCCCACATGTTCCACGATGATCTCATCGGATGAACCACGATGTCAAGGACTCAATCGATCCCGGTGATACAATTCCCTTTGTCTAACGGTATTGTACTTGCCCGAGATTCGATTGTCGGTATATCGATACCTTGTTCAATCTCGTTACCAAGTCTCTTTACTCGTTCCGTAACACATCATCCCTTGATCAACCCCTTGGTCACATTGTGCACATTATGATGATGTCCTACCGAGTGGGCCCAGAGATACCTCTCCGCTTACACGGAGTGACAAATCCCAGTCTCGATTCGTACAACCCAACAGACACTTTCGGAGATACCTGTAATGCACCTTTATAGCCACCCGATTACGTTGTGACGCTTTGGTACACCCAAAGCATTCCCTACGGTATACGGAGTTGCACAATCTCATGGTCTAAGGAAATGATACTTGACATTTAGAAAAGCTTTAGCATACTGAACTACGATCTGTGCTAGGATTAGGATTGTCTTGTCCATCACATCATTCTCCTAATGATGTGATCCCGTTATCAACGACATCCAATGTCCATGGTCGTGAAACCGTAACCATCTATTGATCAACGAGCTAGTCAACTAGAGGCTTACTAGGGACATGGTGTTGTCTATGTACCCACACATGTATCCGAAGTTTCCTATCAATACAATTATAGCATGGATAATAACGATTATCATGAACAAGGAAATATAATAATAACTAATTTATTATTGCCTCTAGGGCATATTTCCAACAGTCTCCCACTTGCACTAGAGACAATAATCTAGTTCACATCGTCATGTGATTAATTCACGATAGGTCACATCGCCATGTGACCAACATCCAAAGAGTTTACTAGTGTCTCGTAAACTAGTCCACATCATCATGTGATTAAGACTCAATGAGTTCTCAGGTTTGATCATCTTTTGCTTGTGAGAGAGGTTTTTTTTAGTCAACGGGTCTGAACCTTTAAGATCCGTGTGTGCTTTGCAAATTTCTAGGTCATATTATAAACGCTGCTTCCACGCTCCACTTGGATCTATTACAAATGGTTGCTACACAATACGTATACGGTTTGCTACTCGTAGTCACCGGATAGGTGTTAAAGCTTGCATCGACGTAACCCCTTACGCCAACTCTTTATTACCTCCATAATCGAGAAACATGTCCTTATTTACTCCAAGGACAATTTTGACCCATTGTCCAATGATCCATTCCTGGATCATTCTTGTACCCTTTGATCGACTCATGGTCGGGCACACTTCCGTGCGGTACACAAGATAGAATACTATAGAGCCTATATGCGAAGCATAGGGGACGACCTTAAATCCTTTCTCTCTTTTCTGCCGTGGTCGAGCTTTAACTCTTAACTTCATACCTTACAACTCAGGCAAGAACTCCTTCTTTGGTGATCCATCTTGAACACCTTCAAGATTATGTCAAGGTATGTGCTCATTTGAAAATACCATTTAGCGTTTTTGATCTATCCTCATAGATCTTGATGCTCAATGTTCAAGTAAGCTTAATCCAGGTTTTCCATTGAAAAACACCTTTCAAATAACCCTCAGATATGCTTTCCAGAAATTCTACATCATTTCGATCAACAACATATACTCATCAGAAATTCTATAGTGCTCCCACTCACTTCTTTGGAAATACAAGTTTCTCATAAACTTTGTATAAACCCAAAATCTTTGATCATCTCATCAAAGCGCACATTCCAACTCCGAGATGCTTACTCCACTCCTTAGAAGGATCGCTGGAGCCAGCATAACTTTTAGCAACCTTAGGATCGACAAAAACTTTCTGATTGTATCACATACAACCTTTCCTTACGAAGACTGGTAAGGAAACTCTTTTTGACATCCATCTGACAGATTTCATAAATGCAGCTTATGCTAACATGATTCCGACGGACTTAAGCATCGCTACGGACGAGAAAATCTCATCGTAGTCAACTCCTTGAACTTGTGAAAAACTCTTCGCCACAAGTCGAGCTTCATAGAAGGTGATATTACCGTCCACGTCCGTCTTCTTCTTAAAGATCCATTTATCTCAATGGCTTGCCTATCGAGGCGAGTCCACCAAAGTCCATGCTTTGTTACGATACATGGATCCTATCTCGGATTTCATGGCTTCTAACCATTTGTCGGGATATGGGCCCACCATCGCTTCTCCACAACTCGTAGGTTCATTGTTGTCTAGCAACATGACCTTCAAGACATGATTACTGTACCACTCTGAAGTAGTACGCATCCTTGTCACCCTACGAGGCACGGTAGTGACTTGATCCGAAACTTCATGATCACTATCATAAGCTTCTTCTTCAATTGGTGTAGGCGCCACCGGAACAACTTACTGTGCCCTGCTGCACACTAGTTGAAGTGATGATTCAATAACCTCATCAAGTCTCCACCATCCTCCCACTCAATTCTTTCGAGAGAAACTTTTTCCTCGAGAAAGGACCCGTTCTAGAAACAATCCCTATTGCTTTCGGATCTGAATTAGGAGGTATACCCAACCGTTTTGGGTGTCCTATGAAGATGCATTTTATCCGCTTTGGGTTCGAGCTTATCAACCTGAAACTTTTTCACATAAGCGTCGCAGCCCCAAACCTTTAAGAAACGACAACTTAGGTTTCTCCAAACCATAGTTCAAATGGTGTCGTCTCCGGAATTACGTGGTGCCCTATTAAAGTGAGTGCGGTTGTCTCTAATGCCTAACCCATGAACGATAGTGGTAATTCGATACGAGATATCATGGTACGCACCATATCCAATAGAGTGCAACTATGATGTTCGGACACACCATCACACTATGGTGTTCCAGTGTATTAATTGCGAAACAATTTGCACAATGTCTTAATTGTGTGCCAAAACTTAACTCGAGATATTCATCTCTATGATCATATCATAGACATTCTATCCTCTTGTCATGAAGATCTTAAACTTCACTCTGAAATTACTTGAACCATTCAATAATTCAGACTTGTGTTTCATCAAGTAAATATACTCAACATCTACTCGAATCATCATGAAGTACACGATATTCATCGCATGCCTCAAAGACTCATTGGACTGCACATATCAAAATGTGTTACTTCCAACAAGTTGCTATCTTGTTCCATTTCATGAAACCGAGGCTTTTCAAACATCTTGCCCATGTGGTATGTTTTGCATATCTCAAGTGATTCAAAATCAAGTGAGTCCAAACGATCCATCTGCATGGAGTTTCTTCATGCGTATACACCAATAGACATGGTTAGCATGTCTCAAACTTTTCAAAAACGAAAGTGAGTCCAAAGATCCATCAACATGGAGCTTCTTCATGCATTTTACACCAATATGACTTACATGGCGATTGCCACAAGTAAGTGGTACTATCATTACTATCTTATACTTTTGGCATGAAAATGTGTATCACTACGATCGAGATTCAATAAACCATTTATTTAGGTGCAAGACCATCGAAGGTATTATTCAAATAAATAGAGTAAACATTATTCTCCTTAAATGAATAACCGTATTGCGATAGACATAATCCAATCATGTCTATGCTCAACGCAAACACCAAATGATAATTATTCTGGTTTAATACTAATCTTGATGGTAGAGGGAGCGTGCGATGTTTGATCACATCAAAATTGGAAACACTTCCAACACATATCGTCAGCTCTCCTTTAGCTAGTCTCCGCTTATTCCGTGGCCTTTTATTTCGAAAGTTACTAACACTTAGCAACCGAACCGGTATCTAATACCCTGGTGCTACTAGGAGTACTAGTAAAATACACAATAACTTAGTGTATATCCAATATACTTCTATCGACCTTGCCGACCTTCTTATCTACCAAGTATCTAGGGTAATTCTGCTCGATTGGTTGTTCCCTTATTGCGAGAAGCACTTAGTCTCGGGTTTGGGTTCAACCTTGGGTTTCTTCACTTTGGAGCAAGAACTGATTTGCCGTTTCATGAAGTGTCCCTTCTTGCCCTTGCCCTTCTTGAAACTAGTGGTTTCACCAACCATCAACAATTGATGCTCCTTCTTGATTTTTACTTTCGCGATGTCAAACAACGTGAATACCTCAAGGATCATCATCTCTATCCTTGATATGTTATAGTTCATCACGAAGCTCTAGCAGCTTGGTGGCAATGACTTTGGAGAAACATCACTATCTCATCCGGAAGATCAACTCCCACTTTCGATTCAAGTGATTGTTGTACTCAGACAATCTGAGCACAAGCTCAACGATTGAGCTTTTCTCCCTTAGTTTGTAGGCTAAGAAAATCGTCGGAGGTCTCATACCTCTTGACGAGGGCACGAGCCTAAAATCCCAATTTCAGCCCTTGAAACATCTCATATGTTCCATGACGTTTCAAAACGCCTTTGGTGCCTCAACTCTAAACCGCTTAACTCAACTATCACGTAGTTATCAAAAGCGTGTATGTACGATGTTCGCAACATCCACAAACGACGTTTGGGGTTCACACTGTGGCCGAGTGCATTAAGGACATAAGCTTTCTAACGTCCGCATAATCGCTACTTTCAACTTTCAACTATATTTTCTCTAGGAACATATCTAATCAATGGAACTAAAGCGCGAGCTTACGACATAATTTGCAAAAGGTCTTTTGACTATGTTCAGGATAATTAAGTTCATCTTATGAACTCCCACTCAGATAGACATCCCTCCGGGTCATCTAAGTGATTACATGATCCGAGTCAACTAGGCCGTGTCCTATCAACTCGTGAGTCGGACTTTTCATCATCTGTGAAATTCTTCATGTTGTTAGTATCTACTATAAGTCTCATGATCGAACTTTCGGTCTACGTGTTCCGAGGCCATGTCTGCGTACATGCTAGGCTCGTCAAGTTAACCCTAAGTGTTTCAAGTGTAAATCTGTCTTACACCCGTTGTATGTGAATGTAAGAATCCATCACACCCGATCATCACGCGGTGCTTAGAAGCGGCGAACTTTAGCAACGGTGCACAGTTAGGGAGAACACTTCTTGAAATTGTTGTAAGGATCATCTTATTTACTACCGTCGTTCTAAGTAAACAAGATGCATAAACATAATAAACATCACATGCAATTATATAGTAGTGACATGATATGGCCAATATCATACAGCTCCATTGATCTCCATCTTCGGGCTCCATGATCATCATAAATCACCGCATGACACCATGATCTCCATCATCATGATCTCCATCATTGTGTCTTCATGAAGTTGTCTCGCCAACTATTACTTCTACTACTATGGCTACGGTTAGCAATAAAGTAAAGTAATTACATGGCGTTATTTAATGACACGCAGTCATACAATAAATATAAAGACAACTCCTATGGCTCCTGCCGTTGTCATACTCATCGACATGCAAGTCGTGAATCCTATTACAAGCACATGATCAATCTCATACATCACATATCATTCATCGATTCTTCTTGGCCATATCACATCACATAGCATACCCCTGCACAAACAAGTTAGGCGTCCTCTAATTGTTGTTTGCATGTTTTACGTGGCTGCTATGGGTTTCTAGCAAGAACGCTTTCTTACCTACATAAAACCACAACATGATATGCCAATTGCTATTTACCCTTCATAAGGACCCTTTTCATCGAATCCGTTCCGACTAAAGTGGGAGAGACTGCACCCGCTAGCCACCTTATGCACCAAGTGCATGTCGGTCGGTGGAACTGTCTCACGTGGAAATGCGTGTAAGGTCGGTCCGGGCCGCTTCATCCCACAATACCATTGAAACTAGATTGGACTAGTAACGGCAAGCATATTGAACAAAATCAACGCCCACAACTACTTTGTGTTCTACTCGTGCAAAGAATCTACGCAATAGACCTAGCTCGATACCCTTAATCGTTGAGGAACGAGCAGAAATTCAAAATTTTTCCTACCACGTGTCACCAAGATCTATCTATGGAGAAACTAGCAACGAGGGAAGGAGAGTGCATCTACATACCCTTGTAGATCGCTAAGCGGAAGCGTTCATGAGAACGGGTTGAAGGAGTCGTACTCGTCGTGATCCAAATCACCGGAGATCCTAGTGCCGAATCGGACGGCACCTCCGCTGCTCAACTCACGTACAGCCGGTGGCGTCTCCCACGCCTTGATCCAGCAAGGAGAGAGGGAGAGGTTGAGGAAGACTCCGATCCAGCAGCACAACAACGGCGTGGTGGTGGTGGAGGAGCGTGGCAATCCTGCGCAGGCTTCGCCAAGCACCGCGGAGAGGAGAAGGGAGAGAGGTAGGGCTGCACCAAGAGGAGAAGTTCTCATGTCTTGGGCAGCCCCAAAACCTCAAGTATATATAGGGGAAGGGGCTGCGCCCCTTTAGGGTTTCCCACCCCAAGGGTGCGGCCAGCCCTAGATCCCATCTAGGGGGCGGCCAGGGGAGGAGTGCCTCCCAAGTCAAGTGGAGGCCTCCCCCTTTAGGGTTTTCCCTTTCCCATGCGCATGGGCCTTGGGGGGGCTGGTGCCCCTGGCCCATTAAGGCTAGGGTGCCCCCTACAGCCCATGCTACTGTATTGGATGTGGTGGAACAATTTCCGGACCTCCGGACCCCTCAAAATCCTCCGGAACCTTCCGAAGCTTCCCGGTACAATACCGAGAAAACCCGAACTTTTTCCGGAACCCGAACAACAACTTTCCATATATAAATCTTTACCTCCGGACCATTCCGGAACTCCTCGTGACGTCCGGGATCTCATCCGGGACTCCGAACAACATTCGTAACCACATACAAACTTCCTTTATAACCCTAAGCGTCGCCATCGAACCTTAAGTGTGTAGACCCTACGGGTTGGGAACCATCTTGGAACATGACCAAGACGTTCTCCCGTCAATAACCAACAGCGGGATCTGGATACCCATGTTGGCTCCCACATGTTCCACGATGATCTCATTGGATGAACCACGATGTCAAGGACTCAATCGATCCCGTGATACAATTCCCTTTGTCTAATCTTGTTAATACTTGCCCGAGATTCGATCGTCGGTATACCGATACCTTGTTCAATCTCGTTCACGGCAAGTCTCTTTACTCGTTCCATAACACATCATCCCGTGATCAACCCCTTGGTCACATTGTGCACATTATGATGATGTCCTACCGAGTGGGCGAGAGATACCTCTCCGCTATTACGGAGTGACAAATCCCAGCCTCGATTCGTACAACCCAATGCAGACACTTTCGGAGATACCGTAATGCACCTTTATAGCCACCCGCCTTACGTTGTGACGTTTGGTACACCCAAAGCATTCCCTACGGTGTCCGGGAGTTGCACAATCTCATGGTCTAAGGAAATGATACTTGACGTTTAGAAAAGCTTTAGCATACGAACTACGATCTGTGCTAGGCTTAGGATTGGGTCTTGTCCATCACATCATTCTCCTAATGATGTGATCCCGTTATCAACGACATCCAATGTCCATGGTCGAAACTGTAACCATCTATTGATCAACGAGCTAGTCAACTAGAGGCTTACTAGGGACATGGTGTTGTCTATATGCACGCACACATGTATCTGAGTTTCCTATCAATACAATTATAGCATGGATAATAAACGATTATCATGAACAAGGAAATATAATAATAACTAATTTATTATTGCCTCTAGGGCATATTTCCAACAGGGACTACCCCACTAGCATCCGCCACAGCGGATTCGCCGCATTGGTTCTTAACCCAATCATTGACGGATTTCACCTCACTAGAGTCCTGATGGGATTTTACGGCCAAGAAGCCTAACCTGCTTTACCCAGAGATACAAGGTCATAAAATGGGCATAGACCCTCAAGGATTAAACCCACAAAAGCGACCTTTAGAGGCGTCATACCAGATGTAGAGGCCAACTGCGAGGCTCGGTAACACTCGAAGTGGTCTTGGATCCCTGATAACTTCGAAGCGAGGAATTAACCTTCGACATAGTCCCGTTCATGGCGGCTATCACGCATCGCTTTCCGGACGAACCGCATTTGCAAAGTTCAATGCGGTGCCGCACTATGCATACCTCAAGCTCAAGATGCCAGGCCCTCGAGAGTAATCACGGTCAATGGAAACACCGAGCGCTCTCCCGAGCGGAGGAGCATACGGCGGCCCCTAGCGGGCGGAAGTACAAAGCAGCCTCTTAAGGCAATTCTCGAAGTCTCGACAACTAAGCGTCCGGACACCGTCAAGCGGCGCCGGAGTAACCTACAACAAGACCGCTGGCACGTTAGCACGCCAGCGTAGCAATGCGGCCCCAACCCCTCGCGAAATTGCGAGACCAGTACCACGCGTACATAAATACGCTCTGGAGATACCATGGGCATAGGGGGAGGGGCACGACCACGGCATGCCCAAAGTGCAGCTCAACCACACCAGGGGCTCCCAATTGTGTCATTCTTTTTTTTCTTATTCTCAGGACTCCGTTTTCCAGAAGCCCTGTCCGTGAGAGAATCGCCCGAACTCCACGATGCAACAGCCGGGGAAAGCGTAAAGCTACGTCGAGTGTCACAGTGGTCTCTACTACGAGCATTATACCTGTTTTACATACCATCCCGCAGCTTACCCTGGAAGGACATGTTAAATAGTCCCATCGCTTGCTTATCGCACTATTTGTATCGTTTTGCTTTCATTGCAGTACCTTTTTGAATAAACAATACATAGCTTTTGCCTATTATTGCATTCCTTTCTTTATCTATATATATGTCCATTCATGACACGTTGCACCCGTACACTTTGGTACGGCCAATACACCAGGGGCTTAAGTACCCTAAAAATATGGTGTGATAAGTCCGAACACTTTCACAAGTGCGGCACCCCGAACTTATAGCATTATATGCATCAGCTCGAATCATGTCTTGGGTCAATAGTTGGGTTTGCGGCTCCCATGTTTTGGTACCTTACGTTCGTTATATCGGCTAAGGTAGCATCGGGAGAACCACTGCGATTGTGCCCGGTTGAGCTGGTTTGAGCACCTCAAGAGAGAAAGCTAAAACTGACCGTCATGATAGGGCGAGAGCCGGTCGCTGTTCGAGAGGTTTTTCGGGTCCCTAAAGACTTATGCCGCTTAGAGCGAGGAGTCGGCATTTCCCGGCCAACGCGTGGATAGCGCCCCAACTCGGTCTTAGAATACTAGGGCTTCACTAAATTTAAAATTATAGAATTCTATGGCTAAGTGAGAGTGTTCAAGCACTATAGTCCGTTGCTTTGTTCGTTGCGTTGAGCGCTTCCCTCGAAGGACCCAAGAATGGGAACAAGAGCGCTCAAGTTTATCCCGAACACCCCAAAGACTGTGGCATGGGGTCAAAGCCAACGACTTGCCATCTCTCAAATTTGATAAGCGGCTGCCGCATGAAGGTAATATTTTAAATTCTGGCGTTGCCTAAGCGCAT
The DNA here is from genome assembly GCA_021605145.1 of Aegilops bicornis. Classification (NCBI taxonomy): domain Eukaryota; kingdom Viridiplantae; phylum Streptophyta; class Magnoliopsida; order Poales; family Poaceae; genus Aegilops; species Aegilops bicornis. Next base: position 2,167,239 of record JAHIAL010000052.1, read on the forward strand.
ATGAACAAGTTTTCAGCGTCTGAGGATAACAAATGCGAGTCTATTAAAAAATTACATCTTTGGAGCATTCACCGCTTATAAAGGCGGGCACCCTTCGTGACGCCCTCATAGTACATTTCGGGCTTGCGATGCTCCTTGCCGGCGGTGGCCCGTCCGTCACAAGCTTCTCAAAGATTCATCTTGTCCCAAAGGCACTTTAGCTTGCGGGCAAGGCCAACCAGGCACCTTCAATCATAGAGCGCTTGATGACTTCAATCCATGGACAAAGGCCCACCACCCCGCCACTAGCCCGAAGTAGCTCCCAGGCATGGCTTCCGTAGGCCACAGCCAAACTAATAGGCCCTTCATGGCCTCTTCGGCGACCTTGTGGAGCTCGACCAGCTGCTTCTGCTGGTCGCTCAGGGGCACCGGATGTCCGGCCTCAGCATACTGAGACCAGAACACCTTTTCCGTCGAGCTCCCCTCCTCGGCTCGGTAGAACGCGGCAGCATCGGACACACTACGGGGCAGATCTGCGAACGCTCCTGGAGAGCTCCGGATTCGGGTAAGTAATAGATAATTCACTTTTACATGCTTGCTTTGCATAAAGAATGCCTTACGCACCGCTATCTTTTTATCGCCTCAATCTCCTGGAGGGCCTTCGGCTTCGGCCTTAGCGGCTTTGGCACTCTCAAGAGCCAAAGGCGAGCTCGGACTCTCGAGTCTTGAGTCACGCTCCAAACTCTCGTGTTTTTCCACGAGCACAGGCTCTTGCCGCACCTCCGCCACCCGCGCCTCCTGCTTCTCTCGCTCGGTGCGCTCGGCGGCCGCACTGTTTTCAGCCTTGGACACCGCTTCCTTCAGGGTCGCCACCTCGTTCATGGCCCCTGCAATACTCACGTTATTCCTGTCATTTTTTGCAACCAAATCCTTTATATAAGGTATTACTTTAATAAGGTATTACTTACCTTCCTTGTCCTCGAGCTGCTTCTTGGCAATGGCGAGCTCGTTCTCGCACCGCTCGAGGCTCTCCTTCAATGCATTGACCTCCATGATCAATGCGGCAGAGGTCGGCAATAGCAGCCTGCATTCTCATATTGACATATTTATGTTAGACTCCTGCGTATATGTTTTTAGATCCTCAGTCGGCTTTTCTTTCCGAACACCGAACTAAGCATCGAGGGCTACCGTCTGTCACGGTAATATTTTTACATATTCTAAACTTACCTCAAAGCCTGTTAGAAGGTCGGTACAGGCTTCACCAGCCCGCTCTTGGCGGATCGAACTTCTCGATCACCGCACTCATGATAGTGCGGTGCTCTCATCGATGGAGGCGCCGTTAAGCGCCTCCAAAGAAGCTATCCGGTGCCTCCAGCTTGGGCCCGGAGGTCACCGGCGTCGCCGTCTTGCCCTTCTTACGAAGGGGCCGCCTGGCGGACTCCGGACCCACTGTAGGTTCTGGTACGGAGTCCGGCATAGGGCCTGACTTAGAGCCCTCTGGGGTTTTGCCCCCTTTGCGCCCGGAGTCCGGGAGGTCGCCTTCTTGGCGCCTCGAGACCACCTCCTCCTGGTTGGGCCCCTTTGGGACTCCACCGCGTGTCGCTCAATGCTGCGTCACGAGGAGAGGAGGCGGTCGGAAGTGAAGTGCTATTCACATCCGACGGAATCCGAGGAGCCATGACGGCGAAGCCTGCCCTGGGCGGGCTACATGGTTATATTCGGCATTAGAAGACACTATGGACAAATAAAAAGTCATGAGCTATTCCGGAGTCCGGACACTTACGATCTCGCCCGAGGCTTGGCCCTTGGTGGCCACTCCTCCTCGTTGTTGTCGGCGTTGGTGGAGAAGTCCCAGGAAGGGACCTTCCTTTCTTGGACCCTCCGGCCTCCCGGTCAGGCGGCCTTCCTTTTCTTCTCTCCTCCCATTTGGAGAGGCTTCTTTCCTCCTCCTCGTCCTCGTGGGAGGATTCCGCCGTAGTCGCTTGGACGATGAGTCCGACCAAGCACTGGCGCCGGAGCTCCTTCGAGTTCCCATGGCCTTCTTCTTGGTCTTCTTCTCCGGCACCACGTGAGGGTGTCAGAGCCACCACCATCAATCAAAGGCGTCCATTGGTCTTCCGGCAAGGGGGCGGATCAATCTGTCCGACGTCTTCACCCGATCTGTCTAAAGGTTGGGGAGCTTTAGATCCCGCATAGAGCCAAACTATGAAAAAAGAGTCCCATAAAGGGTAAAATAACTTACCTCGCTGGCTTGACGCTGCGAGCTGAATCCGCGATCTTTGGTAGCGGATGCGGGAGCTTCGGCGCCCTTGAACAGCACCTTCCAGGCATCTCCGTACGTAGTGTCGAAGAGCCGGCTCAAGGTTCGGTGCTGTGCCGGATCAAACTCCCACAAATTGAAGGCCCGTTGCTGGCATGGGAGAATTCGGCGGATGAGCATCACCTGGATTACGTTGACAAGCTTGAGATTCTTGTCCACCAGGTTTCGGACCTTGAGTTCAAGTCCTGTCAGCTCTTCCAATCTCCCCATGTTAGGCCCGTCTCTTTCCGGAGGTGAGCCGTGTGGGGGAAACCAGATCCGAATTTGGGGGGTCGCCGCCCATTTGGAGTTGGGTGCTGCTCGGTGATGTAGAACCAACCCGATTGCACCCTTTATTGTCTCCACGAAGGAGCCCTCGAGCCATAGGACGTTGGCCATCACTTGCCCAAAGATGGCACCTCCGCGACTCCGCTTGGCGGCGCCGTCCACTACCTTGACTTGACATTGAAGGTCTTCAGCCATAAGCCGAAATGTCAAGCGAAGTGGGGCTGGATGCAGAGGAAGGCCTCGCATTACCACGATAAACGCCTTGAGATGTTGAGGATGAAATTGGGGCCGGATCATGGAAATCTAGGCCATAGTAGAACATGAGCCCCCGGACGAATGGGTGAAGTGGAAACCCTAGTCCGCGGAGGAAGTGGGGGAGGAACACCACCCTCTCATGGGCCCTGGGGGTGGGGATGAGCTGCCCCTTGTTGGGGGAGCCGACACGCGATGTCATCGGACAAGTATCCGCTTTCCGCAGCTTTTGATGTGCCCTCCGTGATGGAGGAGGCCATCCACTTGCCTCCCGGCCCGGGACATGGCTGGAGAAGGTTGGGGAGGGATGTGCGGACTTGGGCGCTGGAGCTCGAGTCTTGTGAAATGGATGAGAAAAGGAGGAAGAAGGCGTGGGTTAAAAGGTGGATCCTTATCCCTTATATGGAATGACGGCCGAATGCTATCGTCCCCTGCCAGACTGGTAAAACGCGCTTATCTCCCAAAGCGCCCGTAATCAATAGCGCGGTTGGGTTACCCACATCCGTATTGATGGGAATCCCGGAATAAGGGGCACGATCTCCGCTCGATAAGGCGTGCCAAGGAAACCGCCTCGCTAAAGCGACTTTGAGGTGGAACAGTAAAAACGATTCGCATAAAGGCCTGGCCGTGGTGTGATGTCACGCCGCGGAATACGTCAGCAGATTTGTGTAAAGATTATTCTCTCTACGGTGGTATGTGGAACTTATTTTGCAGAGCCGGACACTATCCTTGTGTTCAAAATCTTCTATGAAGTATTCGGAGGAGGAACCCGCCTTGCAATGTCGAAGACAATCTGCGCTACCGGACTAAATGCGTCATTGAAGCCCGGTTCAGGGGCTCTTGAGGGAGTCCTGGATTAGGGGTGTCCGACAGTCGAACTATCACCGATTGGCGGACTCCACGGACTATGAAGATACAAGATTGAAGACTTGGCCCTGTGTCCGGATGGGACTTTCCTTGGCGTGGAAGGCAAGCTTGGCGATACGGATATGTAGATCTCCTACCATTGTAACCAACTCTGTGTAACCCTAACCCTCTCCGGTGTCTATATAAACCGGAGGGTTTTAGTCCGTAGGACGAACAACAATCATACCATAGGCTAGCTTCTAGGGTTTAGCCTCTCTGATCTCGTGGAAGATCTACTCTTGTACTACCCATATCATCAATATTAATCAAGCAGGAGTAGGGTTTTACCTCCATCGAGAGGGCCCGAACCTGGGTAAAAACATCGTGTCCCTTGTCTCCGTTACCATCCGCCTAGACGCACAGATTCGGGACCCCCGACCCGAGATCCACCGGTTTTGACACCGACACCGCTTTTGGCGGATGAAATCTTCTAAAACACCGTACCCTTTAAAGTACGGTGATCCTCTGAGAGAGCGGCTTGCTCCAGAAGGCCCGTCAGTGTGTCCGGCTGAGTGCCGGACAGTCCCGGACTCTTCCTATTACCTTCCTTGGGAGCCGAACACTCCGGGCTTTGGGTCGCCGAAGCATTGACTACTGGCCTTGACGGATCAAGAATCCTCTGTGGCGACACCTCGGGTCGCCGCCTGCGTCAGGCGGAGGCAGTGGAGTTTCACTCTCCATCATCTCCGGAAGAAGATCCCCCGAAGACAAACTCTGTTGAGAAGGGCTACTAACCGGACAGCAAGAGATAGATCCTGGTTATTGCTTCCGGAGGAAAAAGCAGTATATATTTATTAAATTACTTTCAATTAACTTACAGCTCAGTGGAGGTCTGGCCCGTTTGCGGGCATTGCGCGGTGAGGACGCCCTCTGGGGCAGGGGCCCCTGGCGAAGTTTTCTTCCCTTGTTTAGGCACCTCCGTTTCCAAGTCTTCGGAGGCGGCCCTTTTCTTCCTGCGGGGGGAGGGAACCTTATATTCACCTCCACGATTATCCTCCTTTGTGGATACATTAATCCCCCCCGGTTTGGATGTACAATGTATGAATCTCGTTCTCGGCTTCTCTACTCTTCCCTTCATCTTTTCCCGATGGCACTTGATTCAGCGCGCGTTTAAGCATCCTGGTTAACGCAGGATTCGGCGAGCCTTCGGAAAGCGGGGCCGGACACCTGATCCTCTCCGCCTTGCTGAGCCAATCCTGGCCGTGGATAGTTTTCAAAATAATGTTGTGATAAATATGAACAGAATGTTCGGTTGCAGGGTTACTTACTTGGGTATCTGGACGATTGCAGTTCAAACCCACATCCACGGTGGTGTCCGGACACTTTACGCGTGATCCGAAGAATAACCTATACATCCCTTCGAGCGTCATGCCGAAGAAGTGTTGAATTTTTCGCGGTCCTTCTGGGTTGAACTCCCACATCCGGAGAGGTTGACGTTTGCACGGCAGGGCCCGTCGAACTAGCATTATCTGAATTACTTTGATGAGGCTGATATCCCTCTCAATAAGCTCCCAAATGCGGCTCTGCAATGTCGGCACGTCATTAGCAGGCCCCCAGTCCAGTCCCACGTTGGCCCACGACGCCAGTTGAGGCGGAGGGCCCGAGCGGAAGGCAGGGGCTGCCGCCCACTTTGTGCCTCGGGGAGCTGTGATGTAGAACAACCTCCGTTGCCATAAATCGGACACCTTCGGGAAGGAACCTTCTGGCCATGGGGCATCGGCGCTTTTGCTTATTACAGCGCCTCCGCACTCCGCGTGTCGCCCATCGATCACCTTTGGCTTTACATTAAAGGCCTTGAGCCATAAGCCGAAGTGTGGGGTGATATGGAGGAAGGCTTCACACACGACGATAAACGACGAGATGTGAAGGATGGAATCCGGAGCTAGATCGTGAAAATCTAGCCCGTGATAGAACATGAGCCCCCTCACAAAGGGATCAAGACTAAATCCTAAGCCTCGGAGGAAGTGGGAAACAAATACGATGCTCTCCTTGGGTTCGGGAGTGGGGATGACCTGCCCTTGGGCAGGAAGCACATCTTTGGATTTCGGCGGTCGGTACACTGCCTCCACGAAGCCGCAATGTCCTCCTCTGTGATAGAGGAGGCCATCCACCGACCTTGAAGGTTGGATCCGGACATGATTGAACGTCTGAAGTGCTTAAGCCTGAGCTTTGGGTGTTGGAACTCGAGGTGTGGGAAGGAGCAAGCGTGGGAAGAAAGGGATAGGCCTCGGTCCCTCTATAAAGGGGGTGAATATCAAGCGTCCTCAGCGTGACCGTTTGGGACTTTCCTAAAAACAAGGAATCATACCAACATGCGTAGTTGGGTTACCCACACCCGTATTGATGAGAATCCCGCAATAAGGGGGACACGATCTCTGCTTCGACAAGACGTGCCAATAAAACCGCCTCGCAATACGTGTAGTGGCAGGCTGGGAAAACGGTTTGTAATAAACCAGGCCGTGGCGTAAGGACATGCTGTGAAAAGTTGTCAGTAGATTAGATTTATAAAGTATTGTGCTCTCTACGGTGGTATGTGGAAATTATTTTGCAAAGCCGGACACGATCCTTGTGTTCAGAATCTTCTACGAAGTATTCGGAGATGAAACCCGCCTTGCAATGCCAAAGACAATCTGCGCGCCGGACTCATCGTCATTGAAGCCTGGTTCAGGGGCTACTGAGGGAGTCCTGGATTAGGGGGTATCCGGACAGCCGGACTATATACTTTGGTTGGACTGTTGGACTATGAAGATACAAGATTTAAGACTTCGTCCCATGTCCGGATGGGACTCTCCTTTACGTGGAAGGCAAGCTTGGCGATGCAGATAAGATCTCCTCCTCTGTAACCGACTCTGTGTAACCCTAGCCCCCTCTGGTGTCTATATAAACCGGAGGGTTTAGTCCGTAGGACAAGAACAATCATAATAATAGGCTAGCTTCTAGGGTTTAGCCTCTCACGATCTCGTGGTAGATCAACTCTTGTAATACTCATATCATGAAGATCAATCAAGCGGGAAGTAGGGTATTACCTCCATCGAGAGGGCCGAACACAGGTAAACATCGTGTCCCCAGTCTCCTGTTACCATTAGCCTTAGACGCACAGTTCGGGACCCCCTACCCGAGATCCGCCGGTTTTGACACCGACACTCACCTCACACACCACCCCCACTAAAAACAAACACACTTTGTCTCCTTGTGCACCACTGTCCTCTGTCTATCTCCCCACATGCGGACCCGCCCCAGCTCCTTCCCTGTATACATATATGTCGCCCCAGCTCCACCCCCACTTCTCGATTTCGCACATTGTTCTCTACACCATCTATTCTAGATCTCTCATGAAGTCCCTATCACACACACGATGACTCGCTTCCCTTGCGTCTCCGTACATAGGCCAATTTCGAACAACATCAACATTGTCTCCCTATGTATATGCCATTTATGGACACAAACGACCCCTCTCGCCCCCTCTCTTCCTCTATATCTCTCTCTCTCTCCGTCGCTACCTCTCTCTCTCTCTCTCGCTCTCACACCCCTCTCCCACACACACACACACTCGATGTCTCTTCCAAATAGTCTGCTCCCCCCGCCCGCACCCATGCTATCCCGCTACTGCACATGTCACACCATTCCCCCTTCCCTTATACTAGGTTTACATCATTAGTGGTCTCTCTACTCCACATACACACACTCCCTCTCACACACAAACACGTGCACAAACACACACAGACACGCACAAACACCCATTTATGTGGATCCTCATCTCTCCCCATGCCCGCATGTTTATCTCACACACTCACTCTCTAATTATGTATATGTGTCTCCATGTTACACAACACAAAAGCCCCATGTACATGTCTCTCTCTATCCTCCACACGCATAGACACAAAGAATCTGTTGTCATTGCCTCAGTCTCTAACATATCACACACGCGCATTGTCTCTCTCTCTTGCAAACACGCCCAACAAGGGTTTCCCCGTGAATAACTTACCGTCTATTCATCAAAAGTCGTGGCAGTACGGCGAACATGAGACGTGAAAAAGAATAAATCTACACGTGCTTAGACCACCTAGTATGACTACTAGGACTAGAGCAAGCCAAAAAGCGTGCCACCGTCACCCCCTCCTTATCGACGACGGGAAAACCTTTGTTTTTACACAGTCGAGAAGTCATTGTGCTAAGGCCCCACATGCCAAGGCGTTGAATAGAATGTAGATGCTAGTTTACGGAAGCAAGTATTGGTAATATGTTTGTATCTCCATACTTATATTTCTTCTCTTATAAAAAAACTGAGTTGGTGATGATGGTACATGTGCCATCTTGCAATATAGACCGTCTGACCTATATCTAACGGATGGAAATTAAACTAAAAGATACCCGCACCCCTCTCCACATTTGCAGACAAGGCCTTCCCTCGTTCATCCTTATCTCCAACAAACGTCATTGTTGAGCAATTAAGAAAGGAAGCCTCGAACAAAGCGGCACAGTGGCACGTTGCTTGGCGTCATCAATCCCCATGCTTCCGCTCAGTCCGGCCACCAATCACCACCACACCCCACTCCTCTTCACCTTATCTCCTATTTCTCAAGATATCATTAGCTTTTACACATGGAATTACTCCCGCAAGGGTCAATCACAACAAGTGTTTTATAAAAAAATGCATCTTGATGTTCCGTGCAATGCACGGATCTTGCTAGTACTCCTACAGAAGACTAAGGGGTTGTTTGGTTTGTGACTAACTTTGCCAAAGATTGCCACACCTAAGGTTAGGCAAGTTTGACCAACTTAGGCAAGTGTTTGGTTCCAGCCACACCTTTGGCAAGCCATACTTGGGTCCCACATGGCATACACACAAAAAGTGTGGCAAGGTTCCTTTAGGCTTGCCAACTTGTGGCTTTCATTTTGATGAACTAACCTTAGGCAAGCTTGGCAAAAATGTGTGGCAAAGTGTGGCAACGCTAGGCCTAGAACCAAACAGCCCCTAAGTTGGTGATGATGGTGTGTCTACCATCCGTCAAGTTTCTCGACCATTAGATCTACATCAAAGCATTTGTGAGGTAAGTTGTTGCCTTTTCTCACCAACATCCCACTGTTGATATCAGATTTTGGCACGGCATAGAAAGAAAATGAGATGGTTTCGAGTGAAAGGGTTTTCAGCATGAAAAGTTTCACATCACCGAGTGGAACAACTTTGATGTTTAGGTTATCATCGTCCGATTCCATCTTATGGGACGAAATTGTATTCCGAGTGGCAGAATTCAATATTTCGAGTGATTTTGGCACTCTAAAGGAATTGCCTTCGTCTCGTCGAGGCAATTGATTTTCATATATGAATTATCTTGATCCGAGTTCATATGCAAAAGTTACAGTCAATACGGTTTGCACAGGCCAGCGACCAAAATATTACGCTTGACACCAGACATATGTTGATGAGTGTCTGATGCAATGCATGAGCAATTCGGCCCTCAAGACGGCCTTGGATCGAAAAAACCTTCAACACAGAAGAGTTTCATATCGTCGAGCCGATCGACTTTCATGTATAATTCGTCTCAATCTGAAGTCGTATGGGACCTGAGGAGACAAATCAAGATCAGGCTATGTTTTCGGTCGAGTGAAAAGCTTGTCATCCGGAAAGTGAAAATTTACCAATGAGTGAAAGTTCTGGCCGACCGGATGAACTTATTATTATCCGAGTGAAAATATAGTCATCCGAGCGAAATTTTCCTCCAGGTGAAAATATTCCGAGTGAAAAGATTGCCATCGGAACAAAAACTTGCCGATCGAGTAAGGTATTGCCTTCCGAGTGGAAATATAGTCATCCGAGTGAAAGATTGTCTTCCGAGTGAAAAGAGTCCAGTCGGACGATCCGAGCAAAAGTCTCTAATATTCGAGTGGATGAGCTCGAATCCGAGTGAAACTGAACATGTGCCCGAAAGTTTATCAAGATGACCTCGGATAGAGAAGTGTTCAAAACAGAAGTTGTGCGTATCATCAAGACGGTAAACTTTGGTTTTGGAGTCATCATCATCAGAGATAGTATATGGCCTGCAAATTCATTACGATACTCGGATAATCCAGTCTCTTTGCCAAGACCAAGTCCGATTTGGAAAGTAAAGATTACCTCGAAAAGTATTCAAGATGGCCTTATTTGAAAAAGTGATCAACATGAGGGTTGTTCATATCGTCGAGGCGCCGCAAGTTTGATATTTGGGCCTTCTTGATCAGAGAATATATGCAAGCTTCGGCCCGCTGCACAAGGAGGAAGATAGAAGTTGGGCCAGATTCGCATCGAATCCGAGTTGGAATAGAACTAGGACTCTAGGACGTGAATTGATGTAATTTCTTGTAAGGAAAGCCTAGATGAATCCTTTACGTGTACAGGAAGTCCAGCCGCCTCTTATATATATATTGGGGGTGATGATGGCCGATTGAACAACACACAATCGAAAAAAATCAATATACTACTTTTTCCTGTCTACGTTTTATCTCTCCACGTTTTTATCTCTCGTTCTTCGCTGTTCTTCTTGTTTGAGAGCTGCGAATCCCGAGGCTCTAGGGGCGAGCGAATCGACCTAGGGCAGCCCATAGCCGCCGCAATCCCTGACGGGGCCCTCCTGGGTGCGCGAGGTTTGGTCTGCAAAAGCGCCCATGTTGTCTTTGCGTGTCGCTGTCGGTCGGGTCTCCTTCGACGTGAGCTGCCGTGCATCACCCCGGCGTCGAGGGTACACGTGGACGTGTTCGCGTGTCAACACACTTTTGGCGACTCCATTTGGGGAACGAAGATCAATCATCATCATCCACCATGTCCGATCTTCCCAAGCCATCTGAGGTAGACGCCGATAACATCATTAAGCCCAGTCTTGATGAGATATCGGCTGATCATCACCAAATCTATGAGGAGTACAAGAAGGCACGTGAGGAGAAGGACTTGCAGGAGTTCCTTGCAAAGTTCAAGAAGGATCGCCAAGGCAACATCACTCCGATTGAAGAAATCAAGTTCCCTCCTCTTCAAGCCGAGCAGGTTAAACCCTCTGTAAGTACTGCCTTTTCTCTCACGGCAAAGGGCTGGGATTGAAAGTCGTATTGCTGATGGTAACAATCTAGTCTATCAAACTTACATAGAAAATACTAATGCTCAGAAGAATACATCTCAATCATCTAGTGGTAATGATGGTGTAGCTGCTAGTGTGCAAAACCCTAATCTGGCTTTACCTATTGCATCGGGCGCCTCCGTACCGATGACTTATTATCCTACCCAAACAAATCAGATTGTGACTGCACCCATCAACCCTATTATGAGCATGCCAGGTTCGGTGGCAACGCCGAACCAAACCCTACCTACAGCTACAACCACTCGATCGCTACCAAATTATGGGTCGACATACATGCCACAATTCCTACCTGCATCTAGTAACCCTACTCCTCCTATGCCACTGCCACAAGCTTCATCGTCCACTATGGATGATGGTTTAGCTAATCTTAGAGAGGAGATGGCTAAGATGCTTGAGAGAATTTTGGAGTTGAGTTACCTCGAATCGGATTTACCAAAAGCCGTGCCCAGTACTTTGATGCCATCCAAAGGCCCTCCGGGATATAAAATTCCAGATTTTGTTAAGTTTAATGGAGAAGGCACAAAAAACCACATGGGAGCATGTTAGTCAATACTTAGCACAATTGGGTGAGACAGGCTCATTAAATGAATTGAAAGTGCGTTTGTTTCCTTTGTCATTGACTGGTACTGCATTTTCATGGTTTTCTTCTTTACCACATAGTTCCATTCGGGTTTGGTCACAGCTAGATCAGAAATTTCATGATCACTTTTATAGCGGTGACAATGAACTCAAGTTGTCACATCTAACATCGGTTAAACAAAATCATGATGAATCGGTTTCTGATTACGTCAAGAGATTCAGAGAAACAAAAAACCGATGTTTTAGTTTCGTGATAACCGAGAGGGACTTAAGCGGACCTAGTGCTTTGAGTGGTTTGAGAACTCCCATTAGAGAAAAGCTAGAAGGCTATGAGTTCTTAAATATCAACCAAGTCTTACAAAGGGCTTTGGCTCAGAAAGCGAAGCAAAGATCTCAAAGAAGTGCATAGATCTGAAGCCCGATCGTCCAAAGATGAATATGGTGGAATATGATAGTGATCACTCGGACGATGAGGGGGATGTTTTTGCTACTGAATTTGTTTGGCCATCTAAGGCCAAACCCTTTACGTGCAATGATCTGAAACCGATTCGTAAGAATCATGATGAAGAGAGGAAATTTACTTTTAACATTGCTACGTGTGATAGAATATTTGATGCTTTCTTTGCGAGGCTAAGATTATTAGAATATCTCATACTTCACCGCCGTTTGAAGAGCTAAAACGGCATGCTTATTGCAAGTATCATAATTATTTTTCTCATGCTACTAACGATTGCAATGTTTTTCGACGACAGATACAATCGGACATTAATGACGGACGATTGAATTTTTTTGAGATGCAAGTTGATAAACAACCTTTCCAATGAATACCATGGATTTGGAGGAAAAGCTACTCATTCGGCCGGAGGTAGCCGAATCTGCTAATAAAGCTAATATCATTGTTGGTGAGCCCAGGAACGACAAGGAAGGCAGCACGGTCGTGGGGAGACATGTTGTGCTTGATAAGCAACCCGATGGCAAGGAAGCGATCAAAATCACCATCAAGAATCCTACACTCGGGGGGCAACTACAAGTGCAAGAAAATGCTCGTTTAAGATTTGTCAAGCCCAAGAGTCCAGAAGTTGGCAAATGGAAGAGGAATGAAGCTAAAGTGCAACGCAAGCGGATCAAGCCAACTTTTGATATGTTGCTGTCCAAATATGCTAATCGCCGGCTGGTTCTAGCTCTAACCGCCATCATACTTGAAACGACTAAGGTCACCATCAGATGATATGTTCAGTCAGTATATGAAACCGAGTGGACTAAGGGCGCAGTTTTCAGAAGAGCAGAGGCAATCTATGTGGGATCGACTTGATTACTCATATAATGGCCGACTGAACATCGGTGACTATCAGTCGGCTGGTCAAAATATGCGACCGAGTGGAAAATATCCTAGTGTAAGAATGCACCCAGGTGGAAGCTATCCGAGTGAAAAAATGTGGCCAAGTAGATTCCATCCGACTGAATTCCATCCGAGTGAATACCATCCGAGTGACATCCATCCGAGTGGATTCCATCAGAGTAAAAAGGTGCGCCCGAGTGGGAATTTCATGCATCTGGAAAGGCGGAAAGAATGGCGTGTTAAATCACCAAGTGTTGCAGCAGTTGAGTCGGGAAAAGGCAAGGGGAAAATGGATGCCGACTCACTTGTCTTGGGCGCCGAAACGTTCCCCATACAGCAGCCGACTGTGCATAACCGCTCGACTGAGCCGATACTTATTATCGCACCAAAACACTCGGCTAATGACCATGAAGCAAGCACCAGCCAAGTAAAGGTGAAAGATCCTAAATACACTCAGCCAAAGTGGTGTCCTCCAGGGCTAACAAAGACGCAGAAGAGGAAACTACAGAGGTTAAGGAGTCAAGAGATGGCAGAACATGAAGCCGAGAAGCAAAGGGATAAGTTGTTCAATGACACTCGGACCATGGTGCCTATGAAACAAGTGTGGAGGCCCAAACAAATACAAGATGCAGCAGCTTCTACTCTACCACAGCCGCACCTGTGCCACCAAAAGAGGACGATGCAGTTATTACATCGTCTACATCAACTAGTATTTCTCCTTCACTCGGACAGATTTCTGAACGGTAGATGCACTCGAGGAGGAGGCTGATATGTTGGACTATGAGTCTACGCCGGTTCATGAAGGTATGGATATCAATATGGTGTATTACTTACCTGCTGAGTTTAAATCCTGTAGATGAGGAAGGGAGGTGGCTCAGCTGGATTTTGGCCCTAAAAATGCAATATTCGAGAAGCCAAAAGAACCAGTAACACATCTGAAACCGTTATATCTCAGAGGTCATATCAATGGGTCGCCGCTCACCCGGATGCTTGTGGATGGAGGTGCTGTGGTAAATCTTATGCCCTATTCGGTCTTCAAGAAATTGGATTTGCCTGATGAAGAATTGATCAAGACCAATATGGTGCTCAACGGGTTTGAAGGCAAAGAGAAAACTGAAGCCAAAGGTGTAATGTATGTGGAGCTGACAGTCGGAAGCAAAACTTTGGCTACTGCATTCTTTTGTCGCTGAGGTGCAAGGTAACTACAATATCATACTCGGCAGTGATTGGGTTCATGCAAACCAGTGCATGCCTTCCACTATGCACCAGTTTTTGGTTCAGTGGGTTGATGATGAAGTGGAAGTCATTCATGCGGATAACTCGGCCTGTGTTGCTTTGGCTGATGCATCGGTGGATTGGCAACATCCCAATGCTACTTGCTTGACGGGACGTGACTTATCAGAGTTCGATTTTCTCAGTGCGACCAAGAATGGTTTTGTGCCCGTCTCTTTAAAGCCGACTGAATGCAATCGGCTCCAAGGTATGAAAGGTTTAAATGGATTCTAGCTCCGAGTGGTTACACAAACGTCTTGGAAAATCTCGGTCCGGGAGAACGATATGTATGAGTCTATAGAGGAGTTGGATGACATGGATAAACTTGGACAAGGTTTTACATCGCCGATCCGTTAGAGGAGGTAGATGTTGGAGATGGTTCAGTCAATCGAATCGACATTTATAAACAAAAATTTGAGAGCCGATTGTAAAGCTAAGTTAATCGAGCTATTGAAAGAGTATGTTTGTTGCTTTGCATGGGAATATCATGAGATGCCGTGGTTAAGCCGAGAGCTAGTGGAGCATCGGTTGCCTATAAAGGCGGTTTTAGACCATATAAAGCGATCGGCCGAGAAAGTTTAATCCGAAAACATATGACCGGATCAAGGAAGAGATCGATCGATTGCTTGAAGCTAATTTCATTCGACCTTGCAGGTATGCCGAGTGGATTTCTAACATTGTCCCGTAGAGAAGAAGGGATCCCAAGCAAGTTGAGGGTGTGCATTGACTTCGTGAGATTTGAATAAGGCTACACCCAAAGATGAGTATCCCATGCCAATAGCCGATATGCTTATTAATGATGCTTCTGGACATAAGGTTATTAGCTTTCTAGATGGTAATGCCGGATACAATCAAATTTTTATGGCCGAAGAGGACATGTACAAAACGGCTTTCCGATGTCCTGGTTTCCTTGGTTTATTCGAGTGGACAGTGATGACATTCGGATTAAAAAATGTTGGAGCCACATATCAAAGGGCTATGAATTTGATTTTTCATGATTTACTCGGTATCATACTTGAAGTTTATATTGATGATATTGTTGTCAAATCGGATGCTTTTGAATCTCACTTGGCCGATTTGCGTTTAGCTTTCGAAAGAATGAAAAAGTATGGACTGAAGATGAATCCTCTAAAGTGTGCATTCGGCGTATCAGCTGGCAAGTTTTTGGGTTTCATTATTCATGAAGATGGCATAGAGATTGATCCCAAAAAGACAGAGGCCATACATAAAGTGGAGGCTCCAACATGCAAGAGAGATATGCAAAAGTTCCTTGGCAAGGTCAATTATTTGAGAAGGTTCATAGCTAATCTATCAGGAAAAGTTGATGCGTTTACTCCTATCCTTCGGTTAAAGAATGATGCTGATTTCACTTGGGGGGCAAAACAGCAAGAAGCATTTGATATGATCAAGAGTTATTTGTGCACTCCTCCAGTGATGAAAGCACCCAAGCATAGGGAACCCTTCAGACTTTACATTGCAGCAGAGGAAGGAGTTATTGGTGCTGTTTTGACTCAAGAAACCGAGGGAAAAGAGCATGCTATTACATATTTGAGCAGACGCTTATTGGGCGCCGAGACAAGGTATACATTTGTTGAGAAACTATGTCTATGCCTATATTATGCCTGCACAAAATTGAGACATTATTTAGTGCCGAGTGCTTGTATAGTAGCTTGTCAAACCGATGTCATTAAATACATGTTGCATAGGCCAATTCTTAGTGGTAGAATTGGCAAGTGGGCTTATGCTTTGATTGAATATGATTTGGCTTATGAATCGATAAAATCCATGAAAGGCCAAATTGTTGCTAATTTCATTGTTGAACATCGGATTAATGACAAGCATGATGTTGATATGAACCTTGTTTCATTAGTACCATGGAGATTATACTTTGATGGTTCAGTTTGTAGCAATGGCCAAGGTGTTGGTATTGTTTATATATCTCCTCATGGTGCTATTTTTGAAGCCTCATGCCGCTTTTTTAGAATATTTTTTGCACAAATAATCAAGCCGAATATGAAGCATTGTTATTCGGTTTAGAGATGTTGCTTGCTATAGGTGTTACACATATTGAGGCTTATGGTGATTCGCTACTAGTGGTGCAGCAAGTATCCAAAGTTTTTCAGTGTTTGGATGAATCACTTAATGTCTATCTTGATAAATGTCTAGATATAATTTCTACATTGGACTGTTTTAGCATTGCTCATATATCTAGGCATGACAATTGGAAAGCAAATGAGTTGGCACAACAAGCATCCTGGATATCATGTTGATCATGGCATGTTTCATATTTCTCAAAAAGCCGATGTCTTGTCTTGCCAATATGGGAGAGGCCGAACCTGTACCCACTGATTCGCCATTAACAAAAATCTAGTGCAGGTGACAATCCCATTGGAGGAAGCCCATTGTTGATTACCCTGCTAATCCGAGTGAAAGGGTGGACAGGGCTGTTCGGGCGTATGGCTTTCAAGTATACAATGAGAGATGGCGGTCTTTATCGCCGAGCGATCGATGATGTTCTTCTAAAGTGTTTTGATGAGGACCGGGCAAGAGTTGTTATGGGAGAAGTACATGAAGGTATTTGTGGCACTCACCAGTGCTCCCAAGATGAAATGGTTATTGCGACGTGCTGGGTTTTATTGGCCGACTATGATTAATGATTGCTTCAGATATTATAAAGGGTGTGAAGCTTGTTAAAATTTTGGGGATATTCAATTGGCTCCCCTTTGCTATGTTACATCCTATTATCAAACCGTGGCCTTTTCGGAGGTTGGGGTTTAGATTTCATTGGACAAATCCACCCGTCTTCCTCAAAAGGGCATTGGTTACGTATTGGTGGCAATCGATTATTTCACTAAATGGTCTGAAGCAGTACCTCTCAAGAACATGACACATACGGAGGTAATTCAATTCATAACCGAAAGCACATTATTCATAGATTCGTATTCCTCAAACATTAACTACAGATCAAGGTTCATCTTTCATGTCACACCAAGTCGGAGAGTTTGCGAATCTTATAACATAAAGTTGCTCAATTCCTCTCCATATTATGCCCAAGCTAATGGACAAGCTGAGTCTAGCAATAAAATTTTAATCAAACTCATCAAGAAGAAGATTGAGAATAATCCGAGGAGATGGCATGAGTTGTTATGCGAAGCTTTGTGGGCTCATAGAATCTCAAGGCATGGTGCTACTGAAAGTGACTCCATATGAGCTAGTATATGGTCAAGAAGCTGTTTTACCAGTGGAAGTAAATTTGAATGCCTTGAGAATAGCTAAACAAAATGATTTATCGGCAAAAGACTTTTATAACTTGATGATTGACAATGTTGATGAGGTTGCCGATAAGCGTTTGGCTGCTTTGAATGCCATAGAGAGAGACAAGTTGAGGGTGGCAAGAGCTTACAATAAGAAAGTCAAATTGAAGAATTTTCAGGTTGGCGATCTCGTCTGGAAATTGATTCTAGCGATTGGTTCAAGGGATAGAAGATTCGGGAAGTGGTCTCCAAGTTGGGAAGGTCCTTTTAGGATTACAAGAATAGTTCCTGGAAATTCATATTTGGTGGAATCCGTAGAAGGAACGGTGTTACCTAGAGCTCTCAATGGCAAATACTTAAAGAAATACCACCCGAGTGTGTGGCAAGAAGCCTAGGTAGGCAATGGCCGATATATGATTATCGCCCTTAGCACAAAAATGGCCGATACATAATTATCGCCCTAAGAAAAATAAAATGGCCGATGGAGTGTTGACATCGTCCTTAGAACAAACACCGTGCATATTATTATTTTTCGCATGCAAGCTTTGCGAAAAAGCGGGGGGCATGTGTTGACATCAGATTTTGTACGGCATAGAAAGAAAATGAGATGGCTTCGAGTGAAAGGGTTTTCAGCATGAAAAGTTTCACATCACCGAGTGGAACAACTTTGATGTTTAGGTTATCATCGTCTGATTCCATCTTATGGGACGAAATTGTATTCCGAGTGGCAGAATTCAATATTTCGAGTGGTTTTCAGCCGATCATGCTTTCAAAACGACCTCGTATAAAGGAGCACTCTAAAGGAATTGTCTTCGTCTCGTCGAGGCAATTGATTTTCATATATGAATTATCTTGATCCGAGTTCATATGCAAAAGTTACAGTCAATATGGTTTGGACAGGCCAGAGACCAAAATATTACGCTTGACACCAGACATAACTTGATGAGTGTCTGATGCAATGCGTGAGCAATTCGGCCCTCAAGACGGCCTTGAATCGAAAAAACCTTCAACACAGAAGAGTTTCGTATCGTCGAGCCGATCGATTTTCATATATAATTCGTCTCAATCTGAAGTCGTATGGGACCTGAGGAGACAAATCAAGATCAGGCTATGTTTTCGGTCGAGTGAAAAGCTTGCCGTCCGAGTGAAAATTTACCAGTCGAGTGAAAGTTTGCTGACCGGATGAACTTATTATTATCCGAGTGAAAATATAGTCATCCGAGCGAAATTTTCCTCCAGGTGAAAATATTCCGAGTGAAAAGATTGCCATCGGAACGAAAACTTGCCGATCGAGTAAGGTATTGCCTTCCGAGTGGAAATATATCCGAGTGGAAATATAGTCATCCGAGTGAAAGATTGTCTTCCGAGTGAAAAGAGTCCAGTCGGACGATCCGAGCAAAAGTCTCTAATATCCGAGTGGATGAGCTCGAATCCGAGTGAAACTGAACATGTGCCGAAAGTTTATCAAGATGACCTCGGATAGAGAAGTGTTCAAAAGCGAAGTTGTGCGTATCATCAAGGCGGTAAACTCTGGTTTTGGAGTCATCATCATCAGAGATAGTATATGGCCTGCAAATTCATTACGAGACTTCGGATAATCCAGTCTCTTGCCAAGACCAAGTCCGATCGGAAAGTAAAGATGACCTCGAAAAGTATTCAAGATGGCCTTATTTGAAAAAGTGATCAACATGAGGGTTGTTCATATCGTCGAGGCGCATTAAGTTTGATATTTGGGCCTTCTTGATCGGAGAACATATGCAAGCTTCGGTGGCCCGCACAAGGAGGAAGGCAGAAGTTGGGCCAGATTCGATCAATCCGAGTTGGAATAGAACTAGGACTCTAGGACGTGAATTGATGTAATTTCTTGTAAGGAAAGCCTAGATGAATCCTTTACTTGTAATGCGGAAGTCCAGCCGCCTCTTATATATATTGGGGGTGATGGCCGATTGAACAACACACAATCGAAAAATCAATATACTACTTTTTCCCCGCTTCTCGTTTTATCTCTCCACCGTTTTTCTCTCGTTCTTCGCTGTTCTTCGTGTTTGAGAGCTGCGAAACCCGGGGCTCTAGGGGCGGCGAATCGACCTAGGGCAGCCCATAGTCGCCCGCAATCACAGACGGGTCCCTCTCGGGTCTTGTGGGTTTCGGGTCTGCAAAAGCCCTCGCCGACTGTCTTGCGTATCGCGCTGTCGGTCGGGTCTCCTTCGACGTGAGCTGCGGTGCATCACCCCTGGCGTCGAGGGTACACGTGACGTGTTCGTGTGTCAACACCCACTTGTCTACCAATTTGCAGAAAAACCCATAATTAGTATCTTAAAACCAACCACATCCCTCCCTGACCTCACCAAAACAGCCCAAGGAATATATTCTAATTTATATCTCTAGTGACATTTGTATATCAAAATTAGAGTATTTTGTATCAAGTTTGTGAATAAGTATTATTCTAATTATGATTCGTTGCAATGCACATGAACATTGCTAGTATTTCCAACCATGCATTTTTTCCCTAGTATTCTCTTAGTTTCGAAGTTTTCCATCAAGATAGTAGTCACTCATGGTTGATATTTACTTTCAATCATGTACACATATGCACTATGTAACTAGCCTTTCTTATTGGCTTCCAAAGCTTAACTTTCACTCCTACTTACAATATGTAGAGTATTTAACAAAAACTACCACTTTCAACCATCCCTAGGAAGAATCTATTGTACAAAAATAGCAAAAACATACCCAAAATTTCTTAATCCACGCCAAAAACTACTACCTAGTACTCCTACCGATTAGGTTCGTTTAAACCCATTTATGACAGGGTTGGCCCACACGTCCGTGCTGACGAGGCAGTTTAAACTAGGGATGAAAACGGAGCAGAAACGGACGGAACTGAGTGCTATCATATTTGTTTTCACATTTCTTTAAAGAAGCGGAAACGAATACAGAAACCCCGGAAATGAATACGGAAACAGATACTACCGGAAACGGAGATTGAGCGAATACAAAGCGGATACGGAAACAGAAATAGGCATTTATTGAAACTTAAAAACCCCTTGAATCATTGAGAAATACACACAAAAACAAACAAGTTTAATGAGTCATTAACATGGCTACAAAATAATATCATTATGTTAGCAACTTAGCATAGTATTGTAGTAGTATTGGACAATTGTGTATAGGGTCAAGCTGAGTACATGTGTGGTAGTAGGAGTTGGGCCTTAGATCCATTCTACTAATTGTGTCATTGTGTTCTCTTTGGTGGTTGGGCTACAAAACAGCTATAGGTCTATAGTAAAAACAGAAATTCCATATTCACGGAAACGGAAAGTTCCATTTCCATGCATGTTCCACCGGAAAACACCGTTCCGTTTTTGTTTCCGTTTCCGCATAAAAAATTCCATTTCCACTTCCGTTTTGCAAATTTCCGTTTCCGTTTTCATATTTCCTCTCCGTTTCCAGTTTTCCTCCGGAAAAACGGGAAGTTCCCATTCCATTTTCATCCCTAGTTTAAACCAACAAATTTTGTTTGACCGTTGACACGGGGGACCCACATCTGACCTTCTATCCTGTTATTACCCCTCAAATCATTATTTTTCCTGAACATTACTTCAAACAGTACTGATGCATGTTCGTCGGTGGCGCCGGTGATGAGCGAGTTGGCCGCCGCTCCGCCGGACGGCCGGACGCCGTGCTAGCCTCCGCATGGGTTGGCAGGCTGGCCCGAGCGTGACTCACGAGTGAGCAAGCTGCCGCACTGGCCTGCGCTCAAGCCAGATGGCTGGCCTTAGCGTGGCGCGCGCGAGCAAGCCGCCGGGCTGCCGTGCCAATCTAGCTAGCAAACCTTGCAGACAAGCGGCTAGACGGAGCTATCTTGGCTAGCTAGCGGTCGCGAGCGCCGGACGGAGCTGGCATCCGGGCTGCCGCAACATGGGCTCCTCACCACCGGCGGTTTGGACCTCGCCTTCTGCCGGTGGCGCTAGCTGCGTCCCATGGCCGAGGATGACTAGGTGGACGGGCTGGAAGTAGGAGGTCACTCGGGGATTTTTGTGCAGACTGACATGTAGATCCCACAAGTCATAATGCCCGGTCGAATAGAAGGCGTTCACTTAATGGGTGACATGGGCCCTGTCAGAGGTTAGAGTTAGATTCTAACCCTGAACTAACTCTAACCAAAGTGGTGTTTGGATGGCAGGGTTAGATTAACAACAAATGTATCCAAACAGGGCCATGGGTTGAAACATGCCTATAACTTCACTTTGTAGAGTAGTCGTTTCTTGGTAGGGCTGGTTGGTAAGAGCATGTACAATGGTTGATAAGGTAGTCTTATCTTAAGTCTGCCACGTATGCAAGTGGTAGTAGTTTCTTGGCATTTTAGTGGGTTCTTGCATTATTAGGGGTTTCTTGTAAGGAACAATGTACATCCTACTAGCGACAAAAGGCGATTCTAGGTTGCGTTGTACTCCAACGAGTACTACTAGTGGTCGCGGGAGTGTATACCTCGTTTTGTGGGTTCGATCTCGCCGAACGCATACGGCCTTTTTTAAGTAGTAACTTCGCTGCGAGACAATATTTTACACGAGTAGTTTGAGTTTTGAAGTCAAAGCGGACGGCGGCACCACAATCTGGGTGCCTTTGGATAGCCTAGCCACGTGAACGGGTTTTCCTTCCCAGCATCCCGTGGCTCGCGTGCTCGCCCTAGCCGCACCTCGCTTGCAGCTTCCTCATCAGGTAGTAGCATATTTAAACTAGCGCCTCCCAATTAAGCCCGAGAAGCCGGAAAAGCCTGACGGGGCATTGGGAACTATGCAATATCGCTCTGTACGTAAAGTGCTCTACTACTACTCTGTAGCTTGTGGTGTTGCACGCATGGACTTCACTCCATTATCGGCTCTACTATAAAAGAAATTCCTCTTGACGTGTTTTTTTTTTGAAACGGAGGCAAAAGCTTTGCTTCACCTCATTCATAAAGAAGGAACTACTAGCAAAGTTCGACGAGATCAATTACACCTCCACAAATGGAAGCGAAAAGCCTAGTCTCGCTGTATAAAATAACTCAAATGTTCTGCCCCCGCAGTAATCGTCGCCGATAAACAGGCTACTAGTGTGTGCGTGAGAGGAGCGGCTGAGTAGGCCAGCTACGTGAGATGAGCGGCTGAATAGAGCACCGAGAGTACCCACTAGGCCACTACGCAGGTGTACTTTCCCTGCATTGATAGTACAGCGATAGTTCTAGAGAACAGTAGTACCCTCCACTTCCAACTGTAGCTCCTTGGCCCTGAGATTCAAGAGTTCAAAACTAGTGCACTATACTAGACTAGACTAGAAGTATAGTACATCGCACTACTAGTTGAGAAAAAGTAGTACTAGTATCAAGCTACAAGACGAAAGTACGTACTCCTCCGCCACATAATGTAAGACGTTTTTTTGACACTAGTTAGGCGTGTACAAAAATAGCAAAAACATACCCAAAATTTCTTAATCCACGCCAAAAACTACTACCTAGTGCCAAAAATTTCTTACTAGTGCTATTATTTACAGTATAATGATATCCCATAACGTTCCATAATGCTAGTACTAGTAGTAAATAGTAGCGTCACCCCTTCGCTAAGGAACGATCTACAGTTGGAAGGGACGAGGCCCTGTGGTTATTACGCTCTTATCTCCTCCTCACCAGTTCCCCTCCCCCCGAAGAGAAGGCAGTTTGTCGCTGCTCCCATGGATTCGCCAGGCGGTTCTCCTCCTCGCCGGGGCTGGGAGACCTTGGACGACAATCCTCTGGGAGAAATCGCATGCCGCTCCGATGTCCTCACCGCCGCAAGACTCGGTGCTTCCTGCACCAACTTTTTCAAGACGGTGCTTAAACAGGCTTGGGAAAAGGCCATGCTTGTTGGTCTTCCATGCGTCCTCGAGGAGAAGGTTCTTCTATGGTAAAATCCTTTGAACAGTCCACCGCTCCCTGGCCATGGTTGCACGTTGACTCTGCTAGAGTTGCCGATGTTGAGAGGTAGTCGTATTTTGTCCGATGAGTAGGTCAGTAATGGAGTTTGATCATGTAGTACTTAGTTATTCCATTTCCATCCCGTAATTTCTTTGCTGCCCACCGTCTTATATATAGGTCTGGGTCGGTGCCAACGAAGATTGGCTTGCATACCTCCGACCGGATACCACCATCATTTTGCACAACATCCACATCAGTGCGGCCGTTCCGGTAGAGCCCTTCTCCACCATTGGGATCGGCCTTCCGGACCGGGCCGGGCTTGAATACGTATGATGATGCCTACATGAGATTGAAGAAGATAGCAATTGCGGACCCGCCGACAAAGCGACGCGGCTACGACGATTACTATCTCATCGCGGTGTTCCACATAAAGATTGCCATCAATGCAAGAGGCAGTAACGGCAGAGGCTGGCGCATGTTGGAGGCGGCAGATTTGTACCCCTACACGCTCAAGACGCCGTGTCCCCTATCTAGGCCGTGATCTTCGTGGTGACAAGCCAGGGACTTGTTTCATCTGGTTGCCATCCTACAAGACGGGAGATTACAAACGGAATGCACAAACCATCATTTGCATCCCTAACGGTACTCCATTATTTTGCGAGGACCCGGTCATCCCTCGATCAAAATAAGATCGCCGATCCTGGATATGCATTTGCATCCGCGATTCGGTCTAACTCGGAACCTTGTAGCTGACTTTGGCATATTGGGATCAACTATCTTAGCGATGCGTTACCCATGGTACCACTGATGTGCAACATGGTCACACAATCGACCACGATCGGACCGTCACCATCTACCTAGGTATTCCATTTTTAACCCTCTCGCCTTCTCTTTCATTGTTGTACTAGTAGTATACTTAGTAGTACTAGTAGGAGTACTTTTTACCTTGGAGGACGCGTATAGCTAGCTAGGCCCTTGAAGACTTGAACCCACTAGTTGCCACCATTTTTGTTTTTCCATGTCTTACTATCTCATCCATGTAGCCAAGAGTGGCTATATATAATAAGCCGGTTATTTTACTTCCTCTATACCGGAGTAGTACTATTTGCTGCACAAGATATTGACCGCCATATTTGAGCACAACATTATTATGCATGGACCTTGACTATGTACGTCACCATGTGTCCAGATCTGAGATGCCGCGTGTACCAGATGAACGGCGCTGAGTTCGACCCCCGTGATTCTACGTGGGTGCCGAGGAACACTCTTGGAGAGTACTCTCTTTTCATCGGGGACAGCTACCCCATTGTGAAGCGGATGCCACCTTCCGTGCACGACACGGAAGGCCTGCCGTTCATGAAGCATGGTTGTGTCTTCAGTGCGCACCACCGGATGAACAACATGCTGGGACACGCTATCCTTGATTTATGCCGCTTCAGCTTGGATGAGTCTCCATCGTGTGGAACCAGACTAGAAAGCTGCGACAATGATTCCCGTTGCCCACCGCTATGGATCGTGTCATCCATGAAGAACACCTGGGACTGGAACCTGGAGGAGGACATGTAGCCCATCTATAACGTGTAAGTGGAACGGTGGCACTGTGAATATATGTAGACTAGTCGTGCACAAATTTATCACATGAATTGGAGATGAACTTGTGTGGCATACTGGCATTTGTCCTTTAGAATTTATTACTAGTAAATGTGTTATGTGTATCGCAGTAACTTGTGTGGTTGTTGCACGGGCTCCAACACACTCTTTGAGAAAAAAAGGTGGCACAACTTTGGATATACGTGACGTGGCGGCATCATACAGTAGCATCGTTCGCTATAGTTGTATTACACTCATACTAGGACGACAACTCCTATAAAACATTGCGCTTGGCTCTTTGCCTCTTCGGGAGGTTCAACAGTTCATACTCGTGTGAACCTTGCACTTGGCTCTTCGCCTCTTCGGAAGGTCCAACAATGATGATACTACAGTACAATATGCTTCTGGCAATCTGACACCGATTGAACTGCTGCACGTCCACCGCGAGGGCGAGGGTGAGGGAGAGGGAGAGGGAGAGGGCGCTGTAGTCAAAACCCTCACTCGTCACCTTGCAAACCACTGCGTGGGCGAGGGAGAGGCGTAGTAAGCAAGCTTCTCCTCGTTCGGCGAGTTGATGGGAGACATCAAAGCAGTACTAGTACTAGTAGTCCATATTGCATCCTTTCCGATTAATATGGCTTAATTTGAAACGAGAAAATATATTGGCGGTCAACGTATGTAACAATACGCTTTACGGTCACTATATATAGTTTTGCGGTGATTATACGATCACTAGCTCATCAGAGAGCAATCAGACAGCACCCTCTTGACCGGCCACATAGTCGACGTGGCACTTTGTTGATCGGTTAAATTGTCACCTGGTTTACGGGTCCCACACAGCCGGTTAGCCAAGTGAGCAAAGAAATCAGTTAAACAAAACTTTCTGCTTGCGCAAGCAGAGTCCAACACTTCCGCGCAAACCACCCTGGCTGTGTAATTGAGTGCATGCACGTGTACTCCCTCGGTCTTCCAACAAAGAGTGTACATAGGCTAAAAAACAAAGAGTGTAGTACATGATGTACATCTACACTTTCAATGCATTTAGCCTTTAATCTAAATCGATATTGATTGACTAATGCACCAACTTCGCTTCTAGGTATAGGCTACATGTCTATCCTTAATTACAGCATGCAACGGCCTTCATTTAATCTTCTTCTCTCAATGGTCGCATGCACACGTAAGTCTGCTACTTTTGGGCGTTAATTATGCCCTGGTCAGTAATGTAAATCTCTAAATGTACAGTCTTTCACAGACGTAGGGAGTAGGTTGAGCACTTGAGCGTGAGCGTGTGTGTTGCATCGTGTGCTGTGTGCCGCATGGGTGCGCGAGTGTTGCGGCCGTCCATGTGTACGTGTGAGTGTTGCATGTTGCATGAATGCATGCATGGGGCTTACTCCCTCCCATTGACATGTTCATATTTCAAGCTTCCTCTTTTCCCTCCATATGGTGATACTCCCTCTGTTCCCAAATGCGGAGTAAAAGCCTCCCTCTGTTCACAAATATGCAGTAAAATGAGTGAAGTGAGCGTAGAGGCATAGGGATACTGTAGAAAGGAAGTCTTCGTGATCCATTATTCCCCATCTCGGTCGGAGAGAACTATTCAACTAATCTTCGCAGTGAAGTGACAATACACGCTGCAGCAGATGGGACACGTAATTAATAAGCTGAACCAGCGTGTTGGTGTTACTAAATCAGCCTTACCCAGTACTGCCATCATGTTTGCCAGTAGAGCATGCTTCCGCAAATACGCCTACACACCTCTGTCCTCCATTAACAGACATATGGGCCCTCTTGTGGTAGACCCACATGTCATCGGTGTAACTATTTACACTCAAGGACGGTATATCCTGGTAGTAGTACTAGTAGAATTGAGATTTAATGCACTTTCTTCCCGTCTTCCACTCTTCTTCCTCCTCTCTTCTTCTTCCTCCTCTTCCCCATCGTCGTCAGCACACCATTTACCCCCGCCACCGCCGCCGTCTGCGTTGCCATCTTCCTTGGTAGCTTCCACGTACCATATCCCCTGCTCACCGCTTTCGACCACGAGGAGAAGCTTCTTCGCCGCCCGCCGAATCCACTTCCCCCGGCTCGCAGACACCGAAAACCCCAATGGCGTAACCGGACCGACACGCAGAGCCGCGATTGGAATTCCCTCCCGATGTTCTCTTGAAGCAGATTCAGTAATCGTATGGACCTACTCAAGACCGTCTGTCTGCCGCATGCTCGGTGTCTTTGTACCTTCTACTAAATGCGCAACGGACGGCTCTTTTCAAGACACCACCTTGGTCGATGCCCGATCCTCGCAGTGGCCCAGACACCGACTTGACGATCCTACGGAGGTTGCCGTGGTGCCCCTCGACATGCTACCACTACCCGTCCACCTGTCCTTCATGCGCGGCCACTACTGGGCGGGCATGAAGGCCAACTGGATCATCCTCATCCACCAATCCGGTAGTCCGTGGCGTCTCGTGGATATCTACACCCAGCGAGAGATCACCCTTCCATCGTTGGATACGCCGCCATCGAGCCTCGCGGGCCCGCCGGACACTCCGCCTACCTACGCATCGAGACGCGTCAAGCTTTTGGCTTGACCTCTGTCTGCAGAAAGTTGTAATCTGCGAAGTGCCCACACCATCAGAAGACTACATGGATTACAAGCTCATTGCCTTGTTCAACATGGGATTAGTCTATCTCGAATCCGGTCGCCATACATGGTTATGGCTCATCATCAATCCTGTTGAGGCAACATTTCGTGCGATGCTATAGTGCACGATGGCATCGTTTACGCGGTCAGCGCACAGATTGGCTGCCTATACTAGTGGAATCTATCGTCGTGTAATTGTTCTATCTCATCTCATCTTTACCTTATGAATACGACTGCCTGTTCATTGTTACAAATTTAGAATAGATAGTATGTCTATAACCACATCATTGCTACTCCCTCCGTCCCAAAATAAGTGTCTCAAATTTGTACTAGCTCTAGTACAAAGTTGTACTAAGCTTAAGGCAGTTATTTTGGGATGGAGGGAGTATATGTTCCTCTCATTTCCTAGATTTTTATGACTACACATGTTATTGTTAGAGTTAATATCAGAACAATTGGCATCTAATTATTGTTAGAATACATATTATGAGCATAACATCATGATTGCTATATGTTACTCTCATTTCCAAGATTTTTATAACAACGCATGTTATTGCTTAGAGTTGATATGAGAACAGTAGTAGTAAATGCTAGGGTAGAATATGAGTAAGCTCTATCATAGCTGTTCTCCTCTCATTGTTACATGATGTTTGAACCATGACATATTGCTAGAATATGAAAGCCATTGGCTTATTTTTTTAACTTGGGGTATGATTATGACCACGGCATTGCAATTCTCTGTCTATGATATGTGTCACTGTTATAATAATCTTAATTCCAACATACTCTGAACATGATTGTTTATTTTTGTCCTCTTGGTCTCCAATTTGAATTGTTGCAGCAGACGCAAATGCGCTGGCCTTCATGATTCCAGGACCTGGAATCATACCAGCCGATGGGTGGTGGTTTATCACTCGTTAAGCTGACGGCGGTCATTTGATACTCATTCGCACGTACCAAATTGACCAAACCATTACATCAAACCACATGCAGTACAATGCGTGGGGCGTTCATGACATTGATGGCTATGGCTGCTTCGTGTTCGAGAAAGATCCCAGCTCCGTTGGGCCAGGCGTATTCAACTGGAGGCGGGTTTACAGCCTCGGCAACCACTCCTTGTTCCTCGGGCTCAATTATCCAATCATCCAACCAATCATTGATTATATCACCGGAGATGATTACCGTTCTTCAGTGCATGAGTTGGGCCATGGGAACTATGTTTACACATCATACCATGAGTTTCATGAATCACCATATCCAGAGATTCGTCGACATAGCTTGTTGCCAGATAATCTTCAGTGCTTGAAAGGCATCAAGCTTCCATGCGATGGATGGCTTTTGCAAACCCGACATGCGGCGATGTGGTTCATGCCAACAGCAAATATGCACAACTTGATTCGTATGATATCTAGACTGAGCCATGTATTCTCGCTTGTAGCACGACCCTCTTTTGTTGGATATTATGTAATGTTGTTAGTTTGAAGCAGTCCTCTAGTTTGAAGGATAGATACCTTCCTGGGATCAAGTGCATCCTAACTCACCTGCGTAGGATGTACTGATAATGATGATGGAGATGCTGTGCAGAAGTCATATATATATATATATATATATATATATATATATATATATATATATATATATATATATATATATATATATATATATATATATATCAGTTAGGCTTCCAGCGTATGCATTTCTTAGTTAAACCTATGGTTAAAATGTGACACTAAATACGACTAGTAAGTAGTACAGTAGCAGTACGAGTATATGTCAGTCAAATTATTCATCATGTCCACACATCAAATTGACGTGACAACACGCTGCGCGTGAGGTGACACAAGAATCCCGGCGGCGTGTTCGGGTATTCTGGACTTCAGATTTGGAGTACCACTTATCTGTTGAAATCTTTCATCATTCACTTAAAACAGTCGATTGATCATACATTGAGTACCATATAACTGGAATTACCGATGCAAGTCGAAGAAGGATTGGTCGGTGCTGCCGGCTGGCGTCAAGTTCGATCCCACGGATCAGGAGCTGATCGAGCACCTCGAGGCCAAAGTGAGTCTTGACAATATGAGATCTCACCCTCTCATCGATTTGTTCATACCAACCATCGACATGAAACACGACATATATGCTACACCCAACCTAAGAAACTTCCAGGTAAGACACCGATCGGCCGTCTACTTGCACAAATATATTCCTTTGTTTATAGCTCTATTTTTATTTTTAGACGCAGACCTGATGAAGCAATTACAATTTGACAGTTAATAAAAAGTGAAATAAATGACTGCAACATGCCAAAGATGTTATGAAAATGCCAACTACATACACTAAAACATGTATTCGACAATACTGCAAGTATCACACAGAGTGACCTAAGGAAGCATATCTTCCTGCGCAATTCCAGGGCGTTCAAAAGGGGCATGTGGATGCGTCGCAAGATACAGTCGGAGTGCGGCATGCACGCGATCTGGCACAAGACCAGCAATACCTTGCCGGTGATGGTCAACGGCCGGCAGACGGGCAGCACAAAGGTTCTAGTGCTGCACACCAACAAGAACTTCACCAGCAAAGGACCAATCGGGTGATGCACCAGTACCACCTCGGGACCTGGAGCAAGAGAAGGAGTGGAGCTGGTCCTCTGCAAGATTTTGTACCGCATTTAACACTAGGGCCAGGAGTAAAAAGATTATAAGTTAGTTTGGTATTGGTAGTTGTACTACCTTGTCGTCCGCAAGTTGGTATTGTTGTTAACGATCTTTTGGTATGAACTTGCATTTGCTTCCAACCATCATGCCGAGGGTCGACGTGGATATAAAGCTGAATCATTTGTTTCGAAACGAATTTTCAGGCACCTGATTTTTATTTGATGGGTAGCATAAGCACCCGCCGTTCGAATTCCCAGTTCTCCAATTTTTTCGAAACAAGTGCATGCACTTATTATCACGATGAAAAAACAATATCCCGCCGCATCCCGGTTATCGAACTGTACTTGCAGAATTCTCTCGTTTATTGAGCACGTATATTGTTTTTTCATTTTTTTAGACAGTATATTGTTTTTTCAGGTCGAGCAAGTTTCAACTGGGTTGTAGACTGCCCAGGCTTGGTTTTGTTTTTAATAGGCCCAGCCCATGACGACAACGGGGCACAACAGCAGGTATCTACTGGCCTCTGGCCCGCCAGCATTAGTTATATTTTGTCTTACAACATCCGCAGGCAGTTTTTTTTACTGAATCAAACACACAACCCAGTTCTATTTTCCTCTTGAAACGCATGTCCTATATCCGTTTTCTAATCTCTACCTATAGTTTTACTAGTTCATATACATGTATCATTATATTGAAAACATATAAAATTCCATTTTCATATTTACATCCTTATTTTTGTTGTTTTTCCCACCCAGCGCTGATTTTTTACCACTGGTTTTCCCTTAAACCATCTCAATTATCCCACGTCTTATTTGCTTACAAAAACAAAACGATTTTTTGGCAAAATCAATAAGTTCTTAAAAAATGTTTATCATTTCGGGATTACAACAGTTCGTACTCCACCGAAATATGCAAAATAAGGTCGAACTTTTTGACCGTGGTCCTGGGCAGAAAATGGGCTGTAATAAATTACCTAAGAATTAGCAAATGGGCTGCAAATTATAAAAAAATAGAAAATGGACTTTATGTTGTCTGCCACAGATTTGGAGGCTGACTTGTGGGCCTACTAAGTTCATGCGTACACAAGGTTTCTCAAAAAAGAAACTTAGTCAACAATCGACTCTACCAAAGATCGACCGTTAGATGTCAATCTAACGGCAATCGTGCTTCTTCAGTCTCGATCTTCCCGCCCTAGCCGCCTAAACCAAGCGTCGCCGGAACTGCTCGCTCCGCCTCCCGTGGCGGGTCAGTCTGCCGGGCACGCCTCACGGCCCCATCATACTTGCATCTCGGCTGTCTATCCTCTACTCACCCACACCTCCTGTTATTTTTCGTGACGGCAATTAACCAAATAACCCTTGTACTCTCCACGGCGTGGGCAGCCGATCTTGTGTCTTCCCCTGCCCGTGTCGTTCCCTTCAGAGGCCTCGCCATCGTCCACCGCCACAGTGCTCTCGGCATGGCGTGGTCAACTTGGTCAACGAACGACATCCATCGGAAGTGGACTGTACGTGGAGAGGCTGACAGCTGGGTCCACGGCCGCACACAAGGAAATGCCTCCTTATTATGCGCAAAATAATGATTCCTCCACTTGACATCTGGGACCCCCCGGAAGGGCCTCTGTATTTCGTGAAAAAAAGTTCCCTCCACTGACAGGTCGGACCCACCAACTATATCTTCGCACGCAAGGAAGTGCCTTCTTATTGCGCACAATAAAATGAATACCCCCCTGCCAGCTGGGACCCACCATAGTGGGAGGCTGACTTGTGGGCCTACTAAGTTGACGGGGACGGAGGGCTTTGTCAACTTAGTCAATATATGAACGATTCTAGCTCCAGTGACCGTACGATGTCCATCCAACGGTCGTAGTGCTTCTTCAACCTCTGGTCTTCTTGCTTGGCCGCCCAAAGCGGCCTTGGTCGTGCCGCATGCTCCCCGCCTCCCATGGCCGGTTGTCTTTGCCGCGAGGCCTCACCGCCCCATACTACTTCCACCCACGGCTGGCCATCCCTCCACTCACCCACTCCCTTGTTATTCTCGGCGGCAAAGCCTCACACCACAACCGAACCGGTGAACCCTCATACTCCTCTGCGTGGGCATCCCCATCGCGTCTTCCCCGCTCCGCGTCGTCCCCTTCCTAGGCCTCGCCGTCGTCCACCGCCCTGGTGCTCTCGGCGCGACGCGGTCAACGTGGTCAAGGAACGACTTCCATCGGACGTGGACTGTACGTGGAGAGGCTCACAGCTGGGTCCACGGCCGTAGCAAGGAAGTGTCTCCTTATTACGCGGAAAATAATGATACCTCCACCTGACAGCCGGGACCCACCGGACGGGCCACTGTATTTCGCAAAAAAATGTTTCCCGATTGCCGGGACCCACCAGCTACATCTTCGCACGCAAGGAAATGCACTCGATACCGGGACCCACACGGGCAAAGCGTCGTGGCGTTGTCATTTTGGTCTCGAACGTGTACGTACATACTGGTGGATGTAGAGGCGCGCACGTGTCGTAGTAGAGGCGCGCACGTAGCATGTACACGTACGTACATCGGCCAGCGTGCAAGAAAGAAAATATGACCACGTATGTACATACGGGCGGGGTCTCGAACGCCTACTCGCGCATATATACGTACGGCCAGGGCTCGTGTACATGGCTAGGTCGGAACGGAGAAACAGCGTCGTCGTCAGAAACCATGGGGAGCCAACCGGCCGGGTTTAAAACGGAATGCGTCGTCGTGTTCATCGGGAGGGCTTGGACGGAACATGCGATGGAAACGAGGCCTGGCGTACCGCAGAACGGAGGAAACGGCCTTGTGTCCGACCGGCCACGTTCGAAAACAGGATCCTGTTCATCGGGAGGGGTCTGTCGTACCGCAAAACGGAGGAAATGGACCTCCTACGGTCGAAACGGTGGTCCTGTTGATCGGGAGGGGTGTGGCGAACCGCAAAATGGACGAAACGGACTTGTGTTGGAGTGCTACGGTCGAAACGGGGGTCCTGTTCATCGGGAGGGGTGTGGCGTACTACAAAACAGGACTCCACGGGATACTGTTCATCTCCACCGTCGACCTCCTCCAGCCTCCATGGACTACTGTTCATCCACCGTTGACCACCTCCAGACTCCACCTGCGACTGTTCATCCTCGGGCTCCTATTCATCCAAATTTAACGCAGCGCTTACTCCACCGGCTACTGTTCAACCACCCCTCTCCATGGGCTCCTGTTCAACCACCCCTCAACAGGCTACTGTTCATCCACCCCTCCACCGTCTAGTGTTAATCTAGCCCTCCGCGGGGTCGCCCTGTTCATCCAGCCCTCCACGGGGTCCTGTTCATCCAGCCCCAACCGGCTCGATCGATCGGGGTCCTGTTCATCCAGAGGCAACGCATGTGTCCTGTTCATCCACCCCCACCGCTCACTATTCATCCAACCCCCCCCCCCCAACGCTCACTGTTCATCCAAACCCCCCTGCAACGGTCACTGTTCATCCCGAGACAGCATCGATCGGCTTCGATTAGCAGCGATGCAAGGAATCGCCGATCGCCGGGTTCGATTAAGCGACGCCTCGCCGGGTTCGATTAGAGCCCAACGCCGCACACACGCAGCGTCACGTGTCACGAGAAAGCGATGCATCGCTTCGCCCCCGACCACCCACCGTAGCAAGAACTCGCCGAAATTTTCCTAGCCCTCGCTTCTACCACGGTTTTTTCCGTCATGGACGGCCCAAAGAATGTCATGCATAGCCGTGTCTCCGCCCACCCCGGACGAAAAGCCCATTTTCTCACATGATTTTTTGTTATAGAAGTAGGAGCCCACCACATCTATGATGATACCGCGTTTTGTCACAATTATCGTCATAGAAGTGTCATAAGTATGACAGAAAAATTTTCGTTCGGCCCAAAATGTCACGGATGTGTCTTTTTTTGTAGTGATTACCCGGCAAGTCAAGGCGGCAACGGTAAGCGTAAGGCTAGTGGTAATTTCGATTTCGTGGCTAACACCAATGCGCAGACTAATAATCAGCGTCCCAAGGGAAGACCGGCCCAAGGGTCGCGGTTCAACCTTGATGCAGTGATGAATCAGCCTTGTCCAAGGCACGGTACGCATGAAAAGCCAACTACTCATATGTGGAAGGATTGCTACATCATGAAGGAGTTTAAGAATTCCAATTTTTCAATCATGGCCCGAATGGCGGTTCTGAATCCGGCTCTCACGGACCTGGCTTTGGTGGTGGCGGTTCAAACTCATCTTTTCGTGGTCAAGGCAATCAAGGTGGTTTTAATCGCCATGCGGCCAAGGAAACCAGAGCAGCAATCGGTTATCGAGTAATCCAAAGCAGCTGAATGGTGGTCGGTATCATGTGTTCACCACAAGTCTGCGTGCGAGATCGTAAAATCCATAAGCGGGCGGTGAACTCTGTTGAACCAGCGGTGCCCCGATACTTAAGGTGGTCTGAGCAGCCTATTATACGGAGCCGAGAAGATCACCCCCCCCCCGGGTCGACAATCCGGGTCAGCTGGAATTGGTGGTTGCTCCACAAGTAGGAGGATATAAACTCACAAAGGTGCTCATGGATGGAGGCAGCAATATCAATATCCTTTACTATGAGACCTTTTGTCGTATGAATTTGACTGCCAAGGATCTTAGGCCATCTTCTACTGTCTTTCATGGAGTGGTGCCTGGTAAGTCGGCATATTCTGTGAGTAGGATAACACTGGAAGTGGCTTTTGGAGATGACAATGATTCCAGAGCTAAGAAGTTAACCTTTGAGGTGGTGAAAATTAAGTGCCCCATACCATGCTTTGTTTTATGCCAAGTTTATGGCACGACCGTGTTATTGTTTATTTGCAGCTTAAAATGCCGGGTCACAAGGGCACCATCACGGTGCATGGCAATAGAAAAATCTCTTTGGATTGTGAAGAGGGTCATGCTGCTTATGCTGAGTCGGCTTGTGCCACCGAGGAATTAAAGTTTTATAAAGACAATGTTGACCCGGCGGATATAACACCTTTGAAGAAGCCAACGATAGAGAATGAGCCCTTAATGAAGTTTAAGTCGGAAGATGATACTAAGATGGTTGATTTTGTTCCTGGCAATTCTTCAAAGCAGTTCAGCATCAATGCTAATATGGATCCGAAATAGGAAGGCACGCTCATCGAGTTCATTCGTGAGAACCGGGACATCTTTGCACGGAAGCCTTCTGATATGCCAGGTGTACCGAGGGAACTCGCTGAGCACACTCTTAATGTGGATCCCAAGTTTAAGCCGGCCAAACAGTTTCTTCGCCGGTTTAATGAGGAAAGGCGCAAGGCAATCGGTGAAGAGGTGCCCCGGCTCTTAGCGGCAAGGTTCATCATTGAAGTTTTTCATCCTGAATGGTTGGCTAACTCGGTGTTAGTACTTAAGAAAAATGGCACTTGGCGCATGTGTGTGGATTATACATACCTTAACAAGGCCTGTCCAGCTGATCCTTTTGCTCTCCCTCGTATTGATCAGATTATTGATGCTACGGCGGGTTGTGAGCGCTTGGGTTTTTTGGATGCTTACTCTGGTTATCATCAGATCAAAATCACAGTTAAGGACCAGGAGAAGACAACTTTCATCACTCCTTTTGGAGCCTTCTGCTATGTATCTATGCCTTTTGGGCTCAAGAGTGCCCAGGCGACTTACCAAACGGTGTGTTCAGAATTGCCTTCATGGCCAGATTGGGCGCATGTTCATGCTTATGTGGATGATATTGTTGTGAAAATCCAGGAAGAAGGAGACGTTGATTGAGGATTTTAAGGAAACCTTTGACAATCTCCGGGTCTACAAGATGATGCTTAACCCGGCCAAGTGTGTCTTTGGTGTACCAGCGGGCAAGTTATTGGGTTTCTTGGTGTCTGAGAGAGGCATAGAGGCTAACCCGGAGAAGATCAAGGCTATCACCTCTTTAGCTAAACCGGCATGTATCAATGACATCAAGCGTTTGGCGGGTCGTATCGCGGCTGTGAGCCGGTTTATAAGTCGCCCGGGAGAGAAGGCTATCCCTTTGTATCAGATGATGAAGAAGACAGATAACTTTGTCTGGAGTGATGCTGCTAATGAGGCGTTTGAGGCACTTAAAAAGCAACTGGCTGAGCCGCCGGTTCTTGCAGCCCCTATTGAGAAGGAGCCCTTGCTATTATATGTGGCTGCAAACAACAGGGCTGTTAGTGTAGCAGTTGTGGTTGAAAGGAAGGAAAGAAATCGAGAACTAGATCAAGCGTATTCGCTCCCTGGTAATCGAAGCCCAAGTAATAACCACCCTACACTGGATTAGACTGTTATCTCCACCGCGAGGGGCCGAACCAGTATAAACTCTATGTGTCCCTTGTCCCGTTTAACCCCTTCAAGCTAAGTACGTAGTGATGGCTCCACACCTAAGTCCTTACGCTAGGACATCTGACGTGACAATTCCATGACAACCTCTGTCTGGGTTTACTGGTCCCCTTCGTATTTTGTGTCCAACTTTGATCGTAGATTTGACTAACAAATTATAAGTTGTATGTCACAAAACTTATATTGTTGGATTCATATTTGGAAGCCGTTTCCAATGATACTATTTTTAGGGTATAACTTATTTTTTGATATAGTTAAATTAAAGGTCAAAGTTTGACCCAAACTACAAGAAGAGCTAATAAATCAGGACCGAGGTAGTACTTTATTATAACCTCTTGGCCAGAAAACTATCTTAAAACTAGAATTTTTTTTAACCTAGCAAAGATTCAATCTCTCTAAAGATGACACCATTTGCAGATCGGCCATAGTCCCTTCCTTTTATTACCACTGTTTGGTTAATAAAATGCTCCACATCCCTTGTCAATCGATAAATGGGAACCACTTGAAAAAATCATCAGTGTTTAGTTGAGTATAACTCAATTACATGTGAGAAAATACTCCCTCCGTCCGAAATTACTCGTCAGAAAAATAAATGTATTTAGATGTATTTTAATTTTAGATAAATTTTATTTTATCCATCCATTTTTGCGGCAAGTAATTCCGACGGAGGAAGTATGAAATTGCCCAAATCTGAAATTACGGGCTCCTCTGTTCTATTCTGTTCTGTGCGTCCAGTACACACCGCACGCCCGCTCGACTGCTCCGCCGCCGGAGCTCCGCCCTCCCTCCCGCCGCCGCCCTTGCAGCTCCTCCACCGCGCGAGCCCGCCCCGTCCTTCGCTCTCATCCGCGCGCCCCTCGTCCCACCCCGCCTTCTCCTC
Organism: Aegilops bicornis; assembly: GCA_021605145.1. NCBI lineage: Eukaryota > Viridiplantae > Streptophyta > Magnoliopsida > Poales > Poaceae > Aegilops > Aegilops bicornis. The sequence goes on from JAHIAL010000052.1 coordinate 2,204,573, forward strand.
GCCGCGCCGCCGTCCGCTCGACCCCATCTCGCCCCGTCCGCGAAGGAGACGACCAGCAGCAGCGACCCCAGTCGACGGAGGGAGGGAGGATCCTCTCAGGTGAGCTTCCCTCTCTCTCAAATCTGATGCGCCATGGCTCAGGTTAGTTCCGCTGTTTGGACCATTTCAGGGCCTGGTTGATGTGTGCTGCGATTCATTTGGTACTAGTACAGTATGAACTCTAGCACGGGGAATGGATCTGGGATGACGGGTTTACCTGTCACAGACCACTGCCCCGAATTTTGAGGCAGCACAACAACAGTTTTATTCGTTTGTTATAGAACTCCAAATAATCAAGAATATAACTGAAGATTATATAGCATTTTAACTGAAGAACTTACAGACTTTTCATCAATCAAGTGCCACTTTAACTTCTCATCAGTTAGATATAACATGCTCTACATATAGGTAAATCAACTTTCAACATTGATTGATTCTCTCATTGGTGAAAGAATCACAGGCTAAGAATTCAGAGTAAGGTAACATACATTACTTTTCTCTCGAGTACCAGTTCAATAATCGAACTGTAAACGGGGTGGCCGAATCAAGTGCCACTTTAACTTCTCATCAGTTAGATATAACATGCTCTACATATAGGTAAATCAACTTTCAACATTGATTGATTCTCTCATTGGTGAAAGAATCACAGGCTAAGAATTCAGAGTAAGGTAACATACATTACTTTTCTCTCGAGTACCAGTTCAATAATCGAACTGTAAACGGGGTGGCCGAAAAGTAGAATCAGCTGCCAGGCTATAATCCTGTCTCCAATCCTTGAAGAAGAAAGAGAATACAGGAAGGAGGACACATATATTTAAATAACAGATTATGCTATTGCCCCATATGACAATCTTTGAGCAGTGGATTCGGTTATTTGATGAAAACAGATTAATATTTTGTACGGTCTAGATCAATAGTATCCCATCGAAGTGGTGCTTTTTATAGAGGATATTGTTTTATATGTAGTTCAAGTTTTTGGCCAAAATTTGATTTTTTTTTTTTTTTTGGCATCAGAGAAGATGACATGTTCAGAAACTCTTTTGTTATTTTTGTTAGGTTTTTTTGGTCTCTTTGTACCTATTATTTCTGTCATCTAGCAAAGAAATATGATCAACTGTAATCTGTGGCATTTTATCAAATGGCAAAACTAAGATGGAGCATTTGATCAATTGCAGAGAAAGATGGGGCATGTTTACTGCAGAAGAGAAAATATGGAGCATTTTATCAGTTAGCCTTGTTCCAGTGCTGTCCGTTCCTGGTACGTTTTCTGCACCAAGAGGTTGTCGGAGCTCCTGCAGCAAGGTAAATCCGGCGGCCGGACTCAGTGGGGACCCATGGCGTGGATCTGGATGCTCTCGGTGGCTGGAGCCGTCCTCCTTTGGGCAGTTTCCCTCGGGCGTATCCTCTCCTCCCCGACGCCCTACTCCCTGCCTCCAAGCCCTCGCTTCCTGCCCCCTCTTGGCGACAGGAGGAGCAGGAACGTGCTCCTGGTGCTCGCCCACCCGGCATTTACGAGTCCATGTATGTTACAACTCCACTACTCTCCTTCGTGTATGCTCTGCGTACCAGGCGCTCGACAAAATTCATGTTGCGTCAAACTCTCGTGGCAGCTGTGTAGATCACGTATGACAGAGGGTATTAATGACTGGAATCCAGTAGCTTGTGGAGATGGTAATAACCAATGATTTGACTCTGACTCAAAAAAACTGGCGCCTGTCCAACTCCAATCCATATGCTGCCTGAGTTTCAGTGTGGATATTATGCGTTCTTGTTTAGTTTTATTTGGTGCTTCGGTAGATTTATTCTTGATGTCGATGTGTATCTAATGCAGGTTTTTCACTCCAACTATTCTTTTCCTCAAGTCAAAAGGCCATAGCATTCATGTTTTGTGTATGTCTCTGGGTAAGATTGCGACCCTGTTGTTAAGTATGCCTATTTATTGTGTTTCTTTATGTATGTCCAGGAGCAGTCATCTGTCCACCCATTTGTTTGGCCAAAATACATCATATGCATCAAGGACTATTTTATATGAAAATATACTTGAACATTACTGGATTGTTGCCGGATGTTCGGACACACCATCCATTTTTCCATCCAAAAGCATATATAGGAAACCATTGGTCCATTCTATGTATGCGGCAACACTTAGAAAGGGAATATTTCAGCATCACCCGCATAGCATGTTCCACAGTCCAATTTCAAAATAACAGCATCTGTTATGCATGGACAATTGTCTATATGTGTGGTGATGATTACTGATTATTATTGGCAAATTATAAACATATCACCAACGTATGAAGGAGGGCTTTGGGAATGCAATTTTGTTTTCTATACCACTTGATAGGCCGTTGACTAGAATATTATATCTTTTGTATGAAACATAGAATCTTCTGCCTGGCTTACTAAAATGATAGATAAATAGCTGCACATTTAGAAATCTGTTTCTTTGGCGTATAGTACCAATACAGAACTACTTGTTTGCATATTAGAGCTGCGCCTAGCTAATCTTTCCGAGTGGTTACTACCACTTTTACAGGTAATGCTGATGGTCTTGGAGATACTCGTAAAGAAGAACTGTATGCTGCATGTGCAACTCTTAAGGTACACGGGCCTTCCACTTCTCCATAGTGCCCTCTGGGGAACAAGCTTTTGTGCAGCTCCTGACATGGCTCCCACAATTGCAGATTCCAGCTGAGCAAGTTGCAGTCTTGGACCATCAAAAGTTGCAGGTTATTTAGTTTGCACTCATTTTTCATACTCCAGATACTATTCCAAACACACATTGACAGTTGAGCATACCCAATTTATGTTGTAGGATGGGTTTCATGAGAAATGGGATCATGGACTATTAGCCGAGCTTACCATGGATCAGATCCAACTGTGGGATATCGACACAGTAATGACTTCAACTCAGTCTTACATGAACTCCTGGCCATAATGTACTTTTACCAGCTGTAGTACTCAATTGTAGTGTTACGTGTTACATTGCCAGCTCTAAACATATTTGAAACCATCGATCTGAGGAACAGATTATGAAATGTGTTGATCTGAACTAGATGTAAAATGAGAAATGTTTGAGAAGTATCTACCAGACTACCACCACATCTCTACTTCTGTAGTTTTATTTACTTCCCTGAATAGCTGAATGTTTAAAGAATTTTTTTCACAACCTTTCACTACTTTACTTGTTCCAGATAAAAACCAATTATCTAACACTATATTAGCTATCCCCAGTTCTAAATCAATTCTACTGCATACAATTACTAAATAGTGTACATCATATGATTGTGCGGTTCAAATGCTCTTATCTGCATTTTTTTGGACCTCTCAAACTGATTTGCATTTTTTCCCCTTCTTCTAGTTCACCTACTTACTGCTGCAATATGTCATGTTGTTTTAGATTGTGACATTTGATTCCTATGGAGTATCAGGCCATCCGAATCATCGTGATGTTCATCATGGCATATGGTTAGTGAACTTCTCATTTTGTTGCTACAGTGCATTAGTTTCTCACATTTATCTTTACTTATGATTAGTTTCTCACATCTAAACTGTTCTTATTTTTGTATGAACAGCAAGCTTCTTCATGAGAATCAGCAAGGAAACATTGAAGCATGGGAACTTGTAAGCTTCTTTACAGGAGCCTTGGATCACATTCTCCATGTTTTGTTATTAGATCCTTATAGCCACCTTTTTATTCTAAAGTCTGAAAGAGCATGCAAAATACTTTGTTGGTTTTCCATATGGTGTGCTTAAAAACATTTATCTCGTCATTTTCAGAGGATCAGAAAGGTAGAAACCAATAATACTCTGTAATATGTTCTTTGCAAAATGATATATTGGCTGAGTGCCCTTATCTCGGTCAATTTCACTATTTTATTAGTATCAAGCTAGATAATTTCCAATTGAATAAATAATACTAGTTGTATTCTTATGAAAGGTTTTTGGACAATGCCAGTCGATTTGACGTGTTTTTTTTTCTGTCGTTTGTTTGGATGTATCATAGTTCACAACCTGTGTTTCTTCGATAAATTAGTGGGAGCTAACATGATTGGTGTTGGTTTCTTTGGATATGTAGGTAAGCTTGAATATGCTTCGCAAATACAGTGGTGCAGTTGACATTTGGTTGTCATCTTTCATCTCCTCAAGTTCAAAGCAACTGATGTATTGTCTAGTTAACTGTAGCCCATCCAGAACCTTTGAGGCAATGGCTGCACACAGAAGTCAGTGGGTTTGGTAAGTAGAATCAGTTTTTTATTTGACACATCAGCTCATTTTCTGTTGTAAAAACTTGCACTTCAACAGAATGGTAGAGGTCAATTTCATAGTACTTTGCCAAAAGTTTATTTTGAACAGAAGCTCTAATGACCAATTCACATTTCTCAATGCTGTTAGTTTCTGTAGGGCGTGCATTATATCGATTCAAGAAAATCAATGCATTCTTTTTTGTTGCAGGTTCAGAAGATTGTTTGTTAGGCTCTCAAGTTACACATACGTAAACATGCTCCAGAAAATTTAGCATTTGATATTGAGAAGTACCGTCTTGTCGATCTAGATTGTAGATGTGCCTTATGGTACACTTTACAAAAGCTTCCTATGATCAGGGACAGCGGTTTATGGATCATATCCTTTAGTGCATAGCGAGAGTTTATTGCATACAATCCATTGTGTTGGTACAATGATACCGAAACTTTTAACCTCAATTGATAGTTTCTTGCTAAAAGGTCTTATGCCAGTGTTAGTGCTGGCAGCTATGTCAGTTGTCAGTTGATTGTGTTTTTTTTTTGTTGTAGCTCTCCTTTTCGCTATTGTTCTTGTCCCTAACGCCTAAGGCGTGCATCCGTCTTTGTATGTGCTACTGCGTCTGCGTCTGTAAAGAAATATAGTGATCTAAGCGCTTTTATATTTCTTTACGGAGGGAGTACTTTCCAATTTTGCAGCCCACCAACCGGTGAAACAAACATAGTACGCAGATGATGAACTTGGCAAAAATGTTAGGGACGCAGATGATTAATTTGGCAAAATGTCAGGGTGCAAGTTGCAAAGATTTAATGACAAAAAGGATCCATAACTGAGGCACACGGTTGAAACACGAGTTGCAGCAGATATTCTGCCCCTAAGTTTTAATCTAAGCTCTCTCAATCTGAAAAATGTCTATTAGTTAACTATTTGTTGTTTGCTTTGAGTATTAGTTTAGATTGGCAAAGCTAATCTAATTTGATACTGTAGAAACTATTTAACTGAGTTGATGTTTTTGCACAATGCAACTTTGGATGCACCACAAAACTTACTACTCTGTTCTATTCCCTCCGTTCCTAAATATTTGTCTTTTTAGAATTTCAAATGGACTACCATATAAGGATGTATATAGACATATTTATAATGTAGATTCACTCATTTTGCTCCGTATGTAGTCATTTGTTGAAATCTTTAGAAAAACAAATATTTAGGAACGGAGGGAGTAGAATATAGGTTGTAGTTTGACCAACGTGGAGTTTTGGCTCCTCGGTGCACATACATCCGTGTGAACAAAAAAAAACCTGATTTATTTTTGCAACAAACATAGTTGAGCGTTCTCCCTCGTATAAATGTCTCGAATAAATGGCACTTGTGGTGCTTTGGATAAAAATGGTGCTATAAAAGGGCCAATTTTTTCTTTTAAAAACCTTGCTGCCTTTTATTAACTACTCCCTCCGTTCGGAATTACTTGTCACAAAAATGGATAAAAATGAATGTATCTATAACTAAAATGCATTTAGATACATTCATTTCTTGGACGAGTAATTCTGAACGGAGGGAGTAGTTCACAGCAACCACTGCTGCAATTAGATCACGAATAAAGCCTGGGATACAGAAAACCAAGTCTGACACAAATTATTTAGGCAGCCAACTCTAGCTAGATTTTTTTTTGAGAAACACCTATGACTTTATTCATACTCGTAACAATTACAAGTTCACTTATTTGGACATAAGATCCAGAGAAATACAAAGTAACTCCTATGACTAAGAATTACAATGAAATCTCTTGAAAACACCTTCTTCGCAGTATCGATCTTTGCTCGAAGAAATACTCCAAGGACTTCGGTAAAGAGGCTGCAATTGAACTGGAGCAACGATGTTGTCACTCTTTCACCCACACGAGCATTACCAAAAATGATTTTTGAAAACACCTTGAGTCGCCCATCCAAAAAGAGGTAAGTCTTGATCAACGAATGTATTTGGGCCGGGGATGATCCCCTAGAAGTGCAGGCCGTCGAATCATTATGTCTTCAGCACGGTGTCAATGCAAGGTTATGCGTTGCTCTGTTCGCAGAGCGTTTAGCCCAACACACCTTGACTTCATCATACAGTGTCTACCCCAACACACCTTGACTTCATCCAACGTGACGAGAAGCTCTCTGATCTCTTCAGTAAGGGGTCCAAAACGTGATTTGTCCAGTTTTTTTATTTTAAATTTAAGAAACTAGTGTGTTTTTTTGAGGGCATAAGCTCCTATCTATATCTAATTTCCTTGAGCACAAAATCTATCCTTTTCAATCTTTTTTAGTATCGGAAGGAAAAAGAAAGAAATGATGGATTAGGTTGAACCTCAGAGTCATGAAAAATTTGGGAAGCCCATTTTTGAAAATAGAAATTCAATTTAGAAGGGTAAACCTTGATACGTCTCCGACAATCTATAATTTTATTATTATTCCATGCTATTATATTATCAATCTTGGATGTTTTATATGCAATTATATGTCATTTTATATCATTTTCTGGGTCTAACCTATTAACTCAGTGCAGTTCCTGTTTTTGGCTTTTTAGAAAATCAATATCAGATGAATCCAAACGGGAAAAAAAAAATCTATGGATTAATTTTTTCTGGACCAGAAGGGACCTTAAAAGGTTCGGGAGAAGACCGGAGGAGCCACGGGTGAGCGACAAGCTCACGAGGGCGCCCGAGGGACCCTCCCCTCCCAAGCTTGTGGCCCCCCGTAGCACCTCTTGACCTGATTCCACCTCTATAAATTTGAAAATATTCCCAAACCAACAAAGAGCCACCGGAAACACTTTTTTTCGTCAGCAATCTTCTGTTCTTCCCCGATCCCATCTGAAGGCCTTTTTCGGTACTCTACCGGAGGGAAAATCGATCATGGAGGGCTTCTACATCACCCTTGCTGCCTTCGGATGATGCGTGAGTAGTTAACACAGACCAAGGGGCATAGCTAGTAGCCAGATGACTTCTTCTCTCTCTTTGATCTTCAATACTATGTTCGCCTCAATGTTCTGGAGTTCTATCTAATGTAATCTTCTTTTGCGTGTGTTTGTTGGGATCCGATGTATTGTGGGTTTATGATCTGAATATGCATGAGAAGTAATTGAGTCTTTTCTGAACTATGTTATGCATGATTGTTATAGATTTGTATTTCTTTTCGATCTATCTGTTTGGTTTGGCCGATTAGATTGATTTACCTTCAGTAGGATAGGTGCTTTGTGACGGGTTCAATCTTGCGGTGCTTTATCCCAGTAACAGAAAGGAAAAAACACGTATTTCTATTGTTGCCATTAAGGGTAAATGACGAGGTTTATTCATATTAGTTGAGTTTACTTTGTTTACATCATGTCATCTTGCTTAAGGTGTTTTTCTGTTTTTATTAACTCAATACCCTATAGATGCATGCTGATAGCGGTCGATGGGTGGCGTAATAGTAGTAGATGCAGACAGGACTCAGTCTACTTGTCTAGGATGTGATGCCTATATATATGATTATTGCCTTGAATATCGTCAGAACTATGTGTTTCTCTATAAATTGCCCAATTCGTTCGCCCACCGTATGCTATGCGTTCGAGAGACAAGCCTTTGGGACAAAAAACGCAAAATGGTACTCTTTCCGTCCGGAGGGAGTAGTTTTTTTGTGTGGGTTGGTCGAATTGTGGTAGGTTTTTTGTTAAATACCACCTCTGTTTTAGTTTCAGACTGTCCTATATGTGACCAAATAAACCAATAAATCAGATGCACAATCTGAAACTAGACATTCAGATGGGACAGTTCCAAACTGAATTGTGAGAGTGTGCGACTTTCTCATCCCTTCCGCACCAGCTGCTCCGAGTCGCCGAGCTCCACCTCCCCAGGACTCTCTACCTCGCCGCCGAAGAGCAGCTCGATCTCTTCCAGCGTCTTGCCTTTCGTCTCCGGGACGAACATGTGCACAAACACGACGGACAGCGCCGAGATGGCCGCGAACGCCGAGAACGCGCCGGCGACCGACATGGCGCGCGAGACGGACAAGAACGACATGGCCACGGTGCCGCTGGTCACGCGGTTCACCGCCGCGCCGAGCGCCGCCGCCTGCGACCGCAGCCGCAGCGGGAAGATCTCCGAGCTCGTCACCCAGCAGACGGGCCCGATCCCCACCGAGAAGAAGGCCACGTCGCCGCATACTGCCAGTACGGCGACGGCGACGCCGAGGGTCTTCGGCACCGCCCCGTGCGCGAGCAGCCAGAGCGTCGCCGCCAGGACGGCCAGGCAGGCGGTCATGCCGACCGTGCTCACGTACAGCAGCGGCTTCCGGCCCACGCGGTCGATGAGCACGATGGCCAGCGCGATGAACGCCGTCTTGAAGAACCCGACGGCCACCGTGGCGAGCAGAAGCTGGCTCTCGGTGGTGACCCCGGCGTCCCGGAAGATGGTGGGGCTGTAGTACACCAGCGCGTCGATGCCGGTGATCTGCTGGAAGCACTGGATGCCCAGCCCGGTGACCAGCATCCGGCGGATCGTCGGCGAGGGCCTCGTGAGCTCCCGCCACACCGTCTCGCCGGAGCTCGCCGCGCTGGCCGCGGCCGCCTCGATCTCCGCGAGCCTCTCGTCGGCCTCCTCCTCGCTGACGGTGACCCTGAGAAGCACCTCACGCGCCTCGCCTGCCCTGTTCTTCACCACCAGCCACCTGGGCGACTCCGGGATCACGAGAAGCGCGAAGACGATGGACACCGAGGGGACGATGCCGACGGCGAGCATGACGCGCCAGCCGAGGTGGTCGGGCAGGCCCGAGAAGACGTAGTTGGAGATGTAGCCGAGGAGGATGCCGAGGTTGATGAAGATCTCCGGGAAGGAGGTGAAGGAGCCCCGGGACGCGGCGGGGGAGATCTCGGCGATGTAGACGGGCGCGATCATGACGCCGAAGCCGATGCCGATGCCGGCCAGCAGCCTGCCGGCCATGAGCACGCGGAAGGACGGCGCGAGAGTCATGACGAGGGCCCCGGCCTGGAAGACGGCGGCGGCGAGCCCGATGGTGCGCTTCCGGCCGAGGGCGTCGGCGGTCCGGCCGCCGGCGAGGCTGCCGAGGAGGGAGACGAAGCTGAGGCAGCCGACGAGCACCTCCTGCTGCACCTCCGTGATGCGGAGGTCCCTCTGGATGAACAAAATGCACCCACTCATTACACCAACATCTGAGATTGAAGAAGAGGCAGCAGCTCTAATCAAGTCAACGAAGCAATCAATTCACAAGAAGTCAACACGATTCGTTCACCAATCCTCCTAATAAGAACTGATTAACCATCTCTGTACGATCGCCAAGAAACTCACGGGGAACAACAATGGAATCTGCATCGCCGGTGCGACCTATAGGCTATAGCTAGCCGCCGGAGATGTGGATCGCTTGCGGCGGAGGCGAGGTGGCGTACCGTAGCCGAGGAGCACGGAGTTGAGGGAGGCGAAGACGGAGCAGGCGAAGACGTATCTGGTGCTGCTCCGGCGCCGCCCGGCACGGAGGCCTTCCTCCTCGTGCTCCGGCGGGGCCGCGACCTCGTCCATGCGCACGTACCTGCTCTGCCGGCCGAAGAATCCCGGCAGGCTGGGCATGCCGCCGCTGGGCGCTGCCGGCTCGGCGCCCCGCGGCCCCATGCTCTGCTTTCTTGCTCCTACACCAACGAGCCGGAGAAACCTTGAACGGCAGCGTGGTCGAGCGCTGGATCTGACCAAGGAAGAAGAGACGGGGAAGGAGCACGAGGGCAGCCTTGTCACATGTTTTGTCGTATACTTTTCCCGGCATGCACGAAGGCGTCGCCTCGTCGGGACTCGGGATGGGAGCAGCATTTTTCAAAGGGGACATTTCCACTTTGGCCCTTTGACCACTCGACGGCGTAATTTCTAGTTCTATGTATGGTGGAAGAGAGATTTTTAAGGTTGGTTATTGGGAGAACAACAGGGTTGCTTATTTTTTGTAATTTTATCGTGTTCTAAACCCATTTGTTTTCATATTTTCTTGTTTGTTGAATTACATGTACTTTTTCAAAGGGGACATTTTCACTTTGGCCCTTTGACCACCGGACAGCCTAATATCTAGTCCTATGCATAGTGAAAGAGATATTTTTTTGGTTGAGGAATTGGGAGGAGGATAGGGTTGAGTTATTTACCCAAAATGACCATACTTGAGGCTAGGGTAACCAGTTAGTACTAGATTTATGTCAGGGCACAAAAAACCATTAAAATTGTGCCTAATCTATAACGCGGAGCACCGATGCTCAGATTTGGTCGAGAAAACAGTGAAACTGACAAGTTAGGCCCACCTGTCGGGCTGATGTGGCGTGCTTGTCTAGACAATATGCTGAGTTGGAGGGGTGTCCCACATGTCAGCCTCATGTCCTTCTCACCCTATTTTCTTTTCTTCCTCCTCATCTTTATCTCTATCTCCCCCCCCCATCGTATCCGACCAGGGTCAAGGACCGCTCCAAGGTCGCCATCGCCGACGACCCGAGCCCTCGCGCGTCGGCTCGTCGAGGAGCTCCGCCTGTGCCACCTCCATAAGGCCATCGCCACCGGCCAAAGCGGTATTCTTGAAGCTCTACAGACGGCGTCGCCCAGCCGCTTTCTGCCGGCCGCACAACCACCCTCTTCTCGCCGTTGCTGCCGCAAATGCGCCCGCAACGTTGCTTGCAGCTCATGATCTTCTCTTGCAGCACGTCGGGCCGTTGGCCACGGGGGCGCTAGCGGTGGCGACACTTCAAGCAGATACAACCACTAGGCCATTGCCATTCGACTAGTCTATCAGAGTATCCTACGAAGTCAGGTCCAGTAGGCGCAGGATGCGCTAAGCCGTTCGATCTTCCTGCTGGTGGTCCACCATAGAGCTCCTATGTAGCCGTTTGTTTTCTCGCTTCACTAATTTGTACGAGGACAAGGGCGGCCCCTGCCGAGCACGAGCAGCCTGAGACCACCGTGGCCTCCACAACCGCGGAAGAACAACATGGCCTCCCTATTCATGGACCACAAGCTCATGCAATACAGTACTAAGAACAATAACAGGAATTAAACCAATGAACTCTGATGGCCTGTGAATCAAACAGATGAAGGAGAAATCGATAGGGAACTGAATTTAAGAAATATACAATTGTTGGAAAGGTAAATCAACATCCAAAAAACCAACAGCAGTCTAAACTGCTGCAATCTTCAGCTTTATTACATAATAATAGTTCTTATTTAACAAACACAAGTCCTGAGCAGCTTTACAGGACAAGCAGCAAATAACATCACAACGGTAGGGATAACCAGTTTGGCAACGACAACTTATAGGAAAGTAAGAAAAACCTCAAAAAACAACACTCGTGAAACAGATACTGAACCAAAGTGAACCAAATCAACCTCCTGTAATCAAGCAGAGTGACAAACACAGAGTAATCACCACATCTAACTACACACTGGGCCACTGCACATCGCCGTATTTAACTACAACCTTGATCTGATTGGATTTTTGGCGCTTCTCATTCATTGTCTTTAATTGCTGCACTGCACGGTGCAATGCAGGGTTGTCTCTGTTACCTTCGAGCACCACCTCCTTAAGGCTTGTCAAATTGTCCATGCCTTCCAGTATCTTAGTATCTTTGTCCAGAAATCTCACCTGGAGTTTCTCGAGCTTTGACATTGATTTTTCCTCAAATCTGAGAACCTCCATAAAATGAATATCAAAGTTCAGGTATAGGTTCTTGAGCGCTGGGAAGTTGTGGGCAGTTTGTGCAACCAGCTGTGGAGCAACGTAGTAGTACGCCTCCAGGTGTATGCCCAACAGATTTGGCAGCTTACATACTGGGCCAAACAGTTGGTCACCAACCAAGTATGTCCAAGAAAGGAAAAGCTCGGTAAGATAATTCAGTGACCCGACCCAGTCGGGCAATTTGCTAATGCCGGAACCAATCCGAAGATATCTGAGGAGCCGCGGCGGGGGGTCGATTTCATGTATGAAGTCCAAATATTGTGGGTCCCCAAGAGGGTCGGTACGGTTGACCCAAGGATGATCAGTAATGTTGAGCCACCTGAGGGAATATATCTTGCCCAGGGACACAGCAAGATTTTTCCTAACATTCAGATCAAGGGGACCGCAGTCCACATCCATACGTAACTCTCTCACTTGTTGTAGGTTACCAAGCTCTTCGGCAACATCAGCATCACTTCCAAAAACTACTGCATTCATCGTTTGTAATGCCTTCATCCTACCCAGGCCCTTACTTGCTCTCCAAGATGTATAAAATATGGCATCCTTTTTGTTGATGTGGAGGTGTTCTAGTTTCTCTAGCTTTGTCACCGTTTCCGGTAGATCTTCAAGGTGTGTCTGACGTACATCAAGGGTCTCCAAATTTTCTAGGTCACCGACTTCTGGAGGCATCTCACTAATACTTGTTCCTTTCAAATTCAAGAACTTGAGAAGGTACATCCGGCAAACATGTCTCAAATGCTTGTTTTTTATGGCCGTGCAGTCTTCCAGGTCAAGTACCCTGAGCAGACTTAACTCACCTAGACGATCAAGCAACTTCATGTTATCTTCAGGGCCAAACATGCTCAGTGATCGGACATGCTCCATCTTCATCCCCTCGATGTCATTCTTCCTACCATGTGATGTTGCAATTTCATTGGAGCAAGAGCCTTCGGATACTACCTCTCCACCATGGATGGATAGGCGGCGAATGCTACCATAGGACATCCCTTCATACGAGCCACCTACTAGGCTAACAAAATTAGCCTCCAGGGATTTGGACACCATGACCTCAAGGACCATGTCATGTACCTGACACGTCTCCACAGTCCCATCCCACCAGCTGACAATATCACCGGCCCGAACAATCATGTTCCTACTCAATAACTCATTATAATAGGCTTCTGCAGCCTCCATTAAGGTCAAACCTCGGATCTCGGCAACTAGTCCTTCAGCGATCCATCTCTTCAAGAGCCGCTTCTTGGTGATTACATAATCCTCTGGGAAAATACTAAGGTACATTATGCAACCCTTGAGATAATAGTGCAAGTGGTTATAGCTGAGAGTAACTATTTTCCTCATGCCCTCAAGGGTAGGGTGGTTCTCCATTTGAGAACCAATTGACTTGCATATTCTTTCCCACATATCTTTGCTCTCCGGTGATTTGTAGCTCGCCAAGAGGTTGGCAATACTAATAATGGCCATTGGTAGCCCACCACATTTTCTTAAGATTTTGTCCATTTCACCTTTCAGATCATTGTGCAAAGTGTCGTTCTCTGAACCAAATGCTCTGCTGAGGAACAACTTCTTGGAGTCATTAAAATCAAGGGGTTTCATCTGATGAATGCGATCTCCATCAACACTAGCATCACCGCATGCTTCGGCTACACTCTCTATCCGAGTGGTCACAATGACCCTGCTGCCATTTTTGTTGTCTGGCAACTTCGGTCTGATTGTATCCCATGTTGCTACCGTCCATACGTCATCGACCACAATGAGGTACCTGGTTTTATCATAGGAATTCCATAGTTAATTGCCTTTTCATAAATCACCATTAATTGCATAAACACGACTATACAAGGGCATATAAAAATACATGATACTACCTAACCCCTCATTTTCAAGACACGACTACACAAGGGCATATAAAAAAGACATGATATTACCTAACTCCTCATTTTCAAGACATGTGATAATCAATGTAGATTTTTTGTATATGTTTTATTATTGTAATAATCTGATATTGTAAATGTTTAATGTTTTGTATTTTTCTTACCATAGTAATAAAATATAGCAATATCCAACTATTGTAATAAGAGTTCACCAGATCGATCGCCTGAAGATTTTTACATTCAGTTTTGAAGATCCATTGAAAATACTTTGTTAACTAAATTATTGGTGCGTCAAATTTGAGAGTTTCTGTACCCGGTCAACGACATTAGATCAGCACACCTTTAAGAGCTTTGTGCACGACCATCTAGCGCATGCATGTGTTCTATTTTTTATGCAATATGTATGTTTTCTAGGGAAATATTTCTTAGGCTTGAGTTTTCTTCCCAGCTGGGACATACATGTGCGTTAATGGTGAGTATTTGTTAACTGAAGGAAAATATGTATACCAAGAAAAAAATATTATGATGATCTTACCGTACATACTAATGCATGGATCAATACTACAAACTACTACACATGCAAAGGGCATGAAAGGAAGTTTCTAAGATGGCGGAAAAGGCAAGCCCTATTCGTTGCATAACACACGAATGTCGACCAAACACGCACCCTAGCAGCTATATAGGTGGCTCACTATCTTTTTTTTTCTCCGCCGTTTTAAGAAGGCTATAGAACCATATTTACTATTTTTTTTTCTCCTTTTCTGTTTCTTCAACCAGTTTTTATTTTCTGTTTATTTTTTTCATTTTCACCTTTAATTTTTTGTTCCACATTATAATTTGTGATTATAAAAATAGATAACACGCTTTAAATTTTGGAATTGTTTTCGAAACTATGAATATTAGTAAATTAACAATTTTTTAAAATGGCTGCACATTTTTACAAATTCATGATTTTCAGAAACTTGTCTAAATCCATAATTTTTTTAAATTCATGTATTTTTTTTTAAAATTAAGAACATATTCAAGTTCATGAAATCATTGTGAATTCATAATTATTATTTAGTTTCTTGATTTTTTTCTAAAATTCGGACACATTTTAAAAATCATGAATACATTCTAAAATTCATGGACTTCTTCCAAATTCGTGAATATTTTCTCGAATCTTGAACTTTTTAACAAAAAAGGGAACATTTAAAATTTAAAATAAAGTTACAAACGTTTTTCCAAATTCGTGAACATTTGTGGAAATTTAGGAAAAAATCATTCATGAAAATTTTTAGATTCAAGAGAATTTATAAAAATTAGCAAACATGTTCTAAATTAATAAACATTTTTGAAATTAAGGAACAAGTTTTCATCTTTGCAAACATTTAAAATTTTGCAGACATTTTTTTAAATCCGGGGCATTTTTTTTATTTTGTACCAAATTTTTTATAGGTCCTCAACATTTTCTATTGTTTGCAATATTTTATATTTTTGTCTCTGTTTTTCAGTTTTCCTATCATTTTAGTTTTTTTTCATTCACTTCTTCGAAATTCCCAACTAGGTAGGCTAACCCGCCAGCCAAAGTGAGCATTGCTTGAGTTGTGCGTTTGTTCACCCTCTGCTTACCACAAAATAGGCTATTTGAGTTGGGTTTTCTTGGGCCTATATCTCGGAAAGGTCAACCCAGAAAAGTCTCTGTCGAAAACTAGATCTTTCCGACGCAGGCGAGCAGATAGGCCTACCTTGAAAATAATTGCAAGCGGACCAAAGAAGAGGCCCATCTCACATACCAAAACTATTGGCGGTTGTCTTCTATCTAGGCTCATCTCAGATAGATGGGCATTATATAAGCCTCGGCAGGGAACCCTAACTCTTGATCCTCTTTCCTTCTTTTCTATTTCATCCTCACCTCCCTCTAGCGAGGCCTAGCTGAAGTCTATTGACCATCAGACACTTGTACAAGGGTGGTTGGTTCACTACATATGGCATTATTATCCATTCTTATTTATTATGTGCTGCATCATCCTAATCTCGCGTGATAAACAATTACCTTACAATGATTAGAGATGCTATAATAAAAGCAGTTTTTGGCTTTCTTTTCTTCTGGGAGACATACCTGACTCTCTTCTCCATGGCCATGCAAGTGTCCACCCAAAGACTAAATGAAAAATTTGGTATGTGCCACTGTTCAATTTCGATATTACATTTCTGCCACTAGAATTTCATGAATTGTGTATGTGCCACTAACGCTATGAAGAAATTTTTCACAAGACCCAGCGCGACTTGCTGTGAGAGGTTGGCCACTTATGCCTTGCGGTTTTAGTATGATTTGTGGGGTTTATGTTTATATGATTTGCGGATTTATGTTTATATGATAGCCGTAACTTGTTTATGTCCATATGATTTGCGGGTTTTATCTTATATCTTGATCCCATAAATGACAAGCTATACACACTTCCCTTTTCTTTCATTGATTATTGTGAGAGATCGAACTTTGAGATAGATTAAACTAAATAGACAAAATAATACTAAGTTAAAAAACTAAGTAATATGTAGATATATACAGTAGTGTGTGCGTTTATATGTAGTACCTCTTGTCCTTGAGAAGCTCCTTGAGCATCCTGGTGAGGTCGCTTTCATCCTTGTCGTCGACGCCATCAAGGGGGTTCTCTTCCTTGATGCCTTGTGCATTATCTGCTTTCGCCTGCACGATCTGTCGAAGAATGCGCCTCAGCAATCCCTCGAGATCCTTGGTGCCGCCGAACGCCTGGGACACGGACACTTGCGCTTGGTGTGGGAACTCCACCTCCAGCTTCCGGCACACCTCTATCGCCAGTGTGGTCTTCCCGAGTCCACCAAATCCAACGATGGAGAACACCTTGAGATTCTTGTCACCCACTGCCTTCACCATGTTGGACAGTTTATCAGCCTGCTCCGTGATGCCGACGAGATGGTCAGGCTCGTTTGCTGCTGGCCGGCCGAGTGCGTGGCGGAGCACGGGCGTGGGAGCGGCTATAGAAGAAGTAGTGCATCGCAGTAGCGCCTCACGGCTGACGCCGTAACGCGCATGGCGCTCACTGATCACGACGGCACGGGCGCGGAGCTCCTGGATCTCACGAGCAAGCCGACGGCGAGGGAAGAGCGTCGCGAGAACGCGCTTGGACCAGACGAGTAAGCGGTCTCTCGGCCGGCACCTGATGCGGAGGATGTAGAGGTGCACGCAGTCCTCGGCGTCGTAGGCAAGCTCGCGGACCTGCTTCATCCACACCCGGATGAAGTGGTCAGCAGCGCCCTCCTCGGCATCGGACAGCATGCGGAGGATGGCGTTCATGGTGTCCAGCTCGTCGCTGAGCTCAGCCACCTGCCCTCCGACGCCGCGGAGCTGCTGGTACTCCTCGCCCACAAACTGCCCGACGATGGAGACAAGCTGCGTCGCGGCCTCCATTCTCCCTCTCGTGATTCTCTCCACTCTTTGGAAGGGTGGACCGGAGATGCGGAGCTTTGTTCTGTGGTTCGTCGATCTGTATATGGTTTATCAAAACCGAGAAGATGGCGTGCGTTATTTTATGAAGCAACTTGCATCACCAACAGCCATGGCCAGCTAGACGCACATGATGATGCGGACGACTCGGCTTATGAGTTGACTTCCCAATGGGAAGAAAAGTGTACCTTACCAACCGAACATTTCTTAGTTTTCAATCTACAATTTCAAATTTTGATCATGCTCAGATTGCCATGAACCTCGAAAACCTTTCACAATACTTCACACCTTCGTAATTAATTAGTAACTGTTTTTGACCTTTTGACGGCGTGCTACCGTGGGGCACGACGCCATGGTGGTAGGCGTTGGCGGCGGGTCATGGATGCTTGGTGACGGTGCGCATGGCTGCACGGAAGTGGCGCCCCTGGATATGGTGGAGTTCGGATCTGGATCGGCCAGATTCGTCTTCACTGGCTTCAGAAGGTTTGGTTGCCGCCGGTGGAAGTTCCATCCCCACGCAGTGGTGGCAGGCTGCCCCGGGCGGTGGTGCTCACGGCTTGGGCCGTCACTGCGCTCCGTCATGGCCTGATGGCCGCCAAAAGGCCGAGTTTGCCCCAGATCTTGGGCCTGCCGGGCTCGCCGCCAAAAGGTCGGGTTTGCCCCAGATCTGGGGCCTGCCAGGCTCGCCTGTCCATTTTGAGGGTCACAACTAGGGGGGTTGTGGCGTCCGTCCTCCTCGCCAGTGGGTTACGGCCGGGTGCGCTATGA
Source organism: Aegilops bicornis (assembly GCA_021605145.1). Taxonomy (NCBI): domain Eukaryota; kingdom Viridiplantae; phylum Streptophyta; class Magnoliopsida; order Poales; family Poaceae; genus Aegilops; species Aegilops bicornis. The sequence goes on from JAHIAL010000052.1 coordinate 2,222,683, forward strand.
CCTGCTCGCTCGGCCTTGGGCCGGGGGCATGCTTCCTGGGGTGCCCTCGCATTCCCAGATCTAGGGTAGGGTGAGGGATGGGGATCTGGAGTGGTGATAGTGTCCAGGCGTGTTGTGGTTGTCGCCTTCCTCTCCGGGTTGCGGTTCTAGTCGTCGGAGGGTCTCCCGGGCTCGGTCCGCGACTGACGAGTTGAGGCACCAATGGTGGTCATGGGTGGTTTCTTCGTCGGCCAATCTATGTCGACCAACGGTGATGCAAGAAGGCGGGAACTCTTGAATGTTTGGCGGCGGCCCCATGTTGCTTGGTCTGTCAGATTGCTTATCTGCAAGCATTTGGCGGTGGTGATGGTTACTTTTTCTGGTCGTGTGGGTGATAGAGGTTGTAGTGGCAGGTGATCCTGATGTCCGCGGTGCCTAGGCGGCAGCGATTCCCAGATCATGCTTTGGAGGTCTTGTTTGATGGCGACATGGCTTCCCTCGGGGTGGGTAACTCGGGATCCCTCGGTGTGGCACAGGGGAGAGTATCCGGGTGAAAGCCTAGTGCCTCGGTGCCAACGTTAGCGATGCCCGTGGGTGTCGCGTCCCTCTTGGGGGCGTCGCTTGGTCCCTCTCTCCGAGCCAGGCCTTCAGGTGAAAACCTAGACCGTGTCGTCGTTCCTCATGATGGCGGCGTGTTGCGTTGTCTCCTTGTTAAGGGCGTCGTCATGGAGCCCAGGGCCCTCCGGGGCACCGCGCCATCATCGGCGGACATTTTCGGATCCTGGCTTCGAGCTTCCTCGATTCTAGCTTGGGCGGTCCCCTTGGGCTCCAAATCATTTACGCGGGTCCTTGTTGGCAGCTCTCGAGATCCTTGTTGACTACACGCAGGCTCGTGCTGCACGATCCGGAGCGGGAGGGCGGGGCCCTCTCTAGCGGCAGTTTTGTGCAAAGCACGCAACGAGGCCCCATGATTTCCCTTGGTGGCAAGATCTCCTTCCTTGTTAGTAGTCCATGTTGCGTAGTGGTTAGGTTGTGATCTCTCCTATTTTCTTCTTTTTTCTTTGATCTTCTTGTAAGAGGGTCGTCTCCTCGTCACCATGTATCGGTTCAGCAATGTGCTTTATTTACAAAGCGGGGCAGATGTCTTTCTCGGTATGTTGGAGGCTATGGGTCACAGAAGGTCCCGCTTTGTAAGGGTGTGGGTTGGTAACCTATACCGCAGCGTAATGGGCCGACCGCTTTTCTCTATTTTGAGAAGGTTCTAGAAGGTATTGCCTACTTTTGTTTTCTTTATTGTCGGTGTTTTCTCTACGGTTTGAATACTTTTTAAATAATAATAATAATTATTTTATTTCTTCTTATCTTTCTAATTTTACTATTTTCCTTTTTGACATCTTAATACATGAGCATTTATTAAAGTTTATCAACATTTGAATGCATTTTTTCAAATTTATGAACATTTTTAAAATTTGTGAACATTTTTCACATTCATGAACTTTTTATGAAGTTAAAGAATATTTTAAAAAAATATTTTGTAAAAATAATAATTCACATCATTTCTTAGAATCCAATATTTTGTTTTAAAACCATAAACATCTTTTCTCGATTCAGCAAACTTTTTCAAATAGAAAAAGGCAACCTGTTTGTTTAAGGTAGAAGTGGAGCAAGCGAGAAAAAAGTTGAGTGGCGGCGGATCCGGGACATATGATGGAGGAGGGTGGTGGATTGGGGCCACAAACATGGTTGAGATCAGGCGATGAGTAATTAGACTAATTGGTCAGCAGGTTGGCGTTATCGACCAATGATATTACTCCTATAAAGGATGATGGAGTACCTATCGTGGGAACAATCCCGACAATGAGAAAGGGGTAGGATAAAGGAGCATGATCTATCGACATGCATATGGGTGACACTGTATTTTAGCGAGTTCGGGCCTCTCGCGGTGGAGATAACAACCCTACGTCTCGTGCTCCGGAGATGCTTTCTGTTATCTGTCATGAACACGGGGTTACATGGTGTATTTGAGAGATGGAGAGGAGAACGGATGTCCGTAGTCGTGAGACTAATGGTCAAAGAGCCAGGGGGAAGAATGAGAGAAGAAAAAGAGCCCCATGTCTAGTGGTGGGGGTGGCTTATATAGAGTCGCCACCCCTCACCTCTTATGTTACAAAGAGGGGGCCTTAATGTCATAACTCAACCTACCACTAAGATGATGCTCCGAGTGCCTTGTCGACTGTTGGTCTTTGCATATCCGAGTGAGATTAGGTGCTCCGAGTGGAATGAGCTCGCCGAGTCGAGTGCTATGCTCCGAGTAATGCTCTGGGCCCATCTGATATGTGGACCACATGCTTTATGATCTTTGACCCTTCGTGGGCCTACCTGTTATGTGTGTCCCCAATATTAGCCCCCGAATCGGTTGTGATTTTGTAGAACGAGTTTGTGAAAGACACAATTTGGCCCGAGTGATTACGGAAATTCTCGGTACCCGTCATCGTGCTTTCAGACAACCAAGGTTTGAACAAAATCTCAATTGATTCTGGCACTGTGCTTCCTGACTTATCTGGAGTAAGTGCCCATGAGGAGTAACTTGGTGATGTTCGTTCATCTCTCGGAAGAGGTTAACTCATGATCAGAGTATGGGTGTGTCATTAAACCCGTCTAACAAGACTGGCGCATGGACTGCTCTCTCGGAGAGATGCCATTCTTATCCCGGAGGAACGTCAATATGAGTCGGTTCTAGATCCAAACTTATGATTTTCACGCTTTGAGTCCTAGAAGAAGGCTCAAAACAGGTCCACGAAGGAGCGTTAAACTCACCTTATAGGATTTTTTTGATAGTCGACGGGAGTCTTAGAACTTGTTTGTTTGTTGTTCGTCACTCGGACCGGTCAGGCCGTACCGAGTGGAGATTTCTACAGTGGGGGCACGCTGAGTGCACCCACTGGGTGTAGTCCCCGAGACCGCCGTCGACTGCGGGCAGTCGGCGGGGGTCTGAGATAACTAAAAATCTTCTTAGCTGGTATCGATTGAACTTGTTCCTCTCCGACTCGGAGGTCGAGTAGTAATTGAGGATCTGGAGCTGGTCTTGCATCGAGTAACAGATTACTCGGAATTTTGTTCTATGGGTGCGCGATCAGTGCACCCATAGGGTGTAGTCCCCGAGACTCCGACTGATTGCTGGTAGTCGGTTTGAGTCTTTAGGGTTTGTTGTACTTGAATGTTGATGCTGGACTTGACCGAGCAAAATGTTTCTTTCGAGTTCTCTTCTTGTGGGGGCATCACTTGAAAGTGCACCCACCGGGTGTAGTCCCAAGCCTCTGTCGGAGTAGATGAGTGCAGCGAGAGGGTTTAAGTCTCTGGTAAACCTCATGCGTCGGCACGGTAAATATCTTTAGTCTGAAATTGAGCCAATCAGATGGAGGCGCGGTGAGGAGTCTGGACTAGGGGTGTCCGGATAGCGGACTATCGTCACGGCCGGACTCCAAGACTATGAAGATACAAGATTGAAGACTTCGTCCCGTGTCCGGATGGGACTTTCCTTGGCGTGGAAGGCAAGCTTGGCGTCTGGATATGTAGATCTCCTACCATTGTAACCCGACTGTGTAACCCTAACCTATCCGGTGTCTATATAAATTGGAGGGTTTTAGTCCGTGGGACGAACAACAATCATACCATAGGCTAGCTTCTAGGGTTTAGCCTCCTTGATCTCGTGGTAGATCTACTCTTGTACTACCCATATCATCAATATTAATCAAGCAGGGTAGGGTATTACCTCCATCGAGAGGGCCCGAACACAGGTAAAAACATCGTGTCCCTTGTCTCCTGTTACCATCCGCCTAGGCGCACAGTTCGGGACCCCCTACCGAGATCTGCCGGTTTGACACCGACATTGGTGCTTTCATTGAGAGTTCCTCTGTATGCGTCATCGATAGGCCCGATGGCTCCTTCGATCATCAACAACGACGCGGTCCAAGGTGAGACTTTTCTCCCGGACAGATCTACGTGTTCGGGCGGCTTTACCTGCTGCGGGCCAATTAAGCAGCCATCTGGAGCGGATCGAAGCTTCGCCCACAGCCATCAGGTCAGATTTGGAAGTTTAAACTATACGGCCGATATCCGCGGAGACTAGATCTTCGACGGATTCGAGCCGCAGCCAAGCGCACCGCACTATCTCGATGGGCATGATCTAGCTCTGCGGCGAGCGATTGCCACGGAGGCCGCACCGGCATCCGCTCCGACCCTTAATCCGGAGCCGGATTCCCGATCGAGGGCGAGTGGTTGGACACCGCCTCGGGGCTACAATCTCTCTGGCGATTGAGCGAACTCCATCCTGTCGCCCTTTGCGAAGACCTCGACTCGGTGGTGCCGGACTCCTCTCCGGATCGCGAACCCTCCGCCCCTCGCCAATCGAACCCGATTGGGCGCCGGTCATGGAGTTCACGGCGCGGACATCTTTCGGCACTCGCCCTTTGGCGACATCCTGAATTCACTAAAGTCTCTCTCTTTATCCGGAGAGCCCTGGCGGACTACGGACAGGAAGGTTGGGATGCGGACGGCGAAGAAATTCAACGCCCACCCACCACCCACTATGTAGCCACTTGTCGATGATCTAACCGACATGCTAGACTACGACTCGAAGACATCGGCGGTATGGGCGACGATGCGGAGACGACCAAAGACCCAGCGCCTACAGGGCACGAAGCGGAAGCTCAAAACAGCGGAAGATGCACTTTTCGAGGATCGATGGAGCAAAGTATTCAGCACATGAACAAGTCTGGCGGCGATGGCCGAACAAAGAGCTACCCGAAAAGAAAGCTACTGCCCGATTCGACGAGGAGGCCTTAGAAGCCCCACAATTAAAAAGCAAGAAGGCCACCCGGTCGGATGGGCGACCTCACAGCAAAAAAGAGCGGCGAATGGTGCCGCACAAAAGCCAATATGCGATCCACATAAGGATTCACATCACAAGGATGGCCCAGTTAGGTCCATCTATGGGCCAAGAAAGCATGCTCGTCAAAGCAATGCAATACGCCAAAATTTCGAAGATCACGGCACACCCAAATATAGGGGCGCCGCACACCCCCTATGTTTCACCGATGAGGTGCTGGATCATGAATTTCCGGTGAGATTCAAACCCGTAAACATAGAGGCATCTGACGGAACAACAGACCGGGATTACGGATTGAGGATTACATCCTCCACATACACATGGCTAGAGGAGATGATCTCCACGCCATAAAATACTTACCCCTTAAACTCAAAGGGCCAACTTGGCATTGGCTTAAGAGCCTCCCCGAAAATACCATTGGAAGCCGGGAAGAGCTCGACGATGCATTTCGGGCAAAATTTTCAGGGGACTTATGTCCGCCCTCCGGATGCAGACGATCTAAGTCACATAACTCAATAGCCCGGAGAGTCAGCCCAGAAATTCTGGAACAGGTTCCTTACTAAAAAGAACCAAATAATCGACTGTCCGGACGCCGAAGCCTTGGCAGCTTTCAAACACAACGTCCGAGACGAATGGCTCGCCAGACACCTCGGCCAAGAAAAGCCAAGAACAATGGCCGCATTAACAAGCCTCATGACCCGCTTTTGTGCGGGAGAGGATAGCTGGCTAGCAAGATGCAGCACCAGCGACCCAAGTACATCCGAAATCAGGGATGGACATGGGAAACCACGGCGCAACAAGGACCAGCGCCGGATTAAAAGGAACAATCCAAAGAGCACGGCAGTCAACGCCGGATTCAAAAGCTCACGGCAGAACAACAAAAAACTGCCCCTTAAGGACAATAGCGATGAGCTATCCAACTTCAACAAAATCTTGGACAAGATATGTCAAATCCACAGTACTCACAGGAGGCTCGCTAACCATACCCACGAAATTGTTGGGTCTTCAAACAGTCACAGACCGAGCAGCCCGAACACAAGGGCTCGACACACCAAGTGAAGATGACGACGAGCGCCACAAGCGAGCCGGAAAACAAAATACTTTCCCACAAGAGGTTAAAACAGTAAACTCACTTCACGTGATCAAAGGGAAAAAGCAGGCGGCGCCCACTAAAAGCGCGCCGCTGCTGGTTGTCAAAACCAATCACCTTCGACCATCGTGACTATTCCGAAAATATCCGAACGCAGGATGGACTGCCCCGATCTCGATCCTATAATCGGCCGGATTCCGATTTACACGAGTCCTCATGGATGGCGGCATTGACATAAACCTGATATATCAGGACACAATCCGCAGGATGGGGATAAACCAACCAAAATTCGCCCGTAGCAACACCTCCTTTAAAGGAGCAATGCTGTGCCCATATGCCCATTATGCGGGCTCCATACCGCTAGAAGTTGTGTTCGGTTCATCGACAACTTCCGTCGCGAAAGGTTACTCTTCCATATCGCCCGCTTAAAAGTAGCCATCAAGCACTATTGGGACGAAGCTTTTGCCCGCTTTAACGCAATACCGCATTATGCATCTCTAACACTTAAAATGCCGGTCCATGCGACATCATCTCGTTAAAAGGAAGTATTAAGTGTTACTCGAAAGCACGGAAGAACGGGAGACTGCCTTGACAGCCCCACAGCTATCCGGCTACGCTAGGCAAAGAACCTGAATTGGTCATTCAAACCCGGACACACGGCTAGACGAGTCCGGCGCCTACTAGCGGCACACCCCCATATGAGGGGCTGCATGCATGTATAACAAGAGACAATAAAGCTCAACTTTATTCACTTCTTCGAACCATACTCTGTTTATTTAATATTAAGTACATCTTTCGCACGATCCTTTTTCTTTTAAACTAAGTTCCTCTCTTTTACAGATGAACAACGTGCTACACCCGTCCAGGATACGGCACAACGGAGACACAGGTGCGTATCGTGCAAGAGGGACCCGTTGCAAGGATTCTTTTCAGATTAAGACCCTCGTAAACCTTTTTCTTGTCTCTTGTTGATATACATCCCCCGGTTCCTTACTATAACCGAGGAGGAGGCTGGCGTTTTGGCATTGGCCACACCAGAATTTTTGCGCGTACCTGGACATTATTCTGCCCATTTTCATAAAGACCGAATACCTTAGGGAGTATTCGGCGTCTCGAGTTAGGCCTTATATGCATCAGCTCCGAATCATGTCTTTGGTCAAATTTTGGGTTGCCCGGCTCCTGTGTTTTGCTGCCTTACGTTCGCTTTTCATGGCTAACGCGGCACCAGGAGAACTATCGCGATTGTGCCCCGGTTTGGCCGGGCGAGCACCTCGAGAGAAAGCCGAAAACCGATCACATGATATAGCGAGACTGGTCAACCATTCGATGACTCACAGGAATGTTTAGGATTCCTCCGCATTCATGAAGGACCGGTTTTCGTCAGGCACATACGCACCCCGAATTCGGGAGAGTGCGGTGCCCCCAGGGGCTATATAGTAGCCCCACCCTCGAACTCCTATGGCTAAGTGAAAGTAATAAAGCATTATAGTCCGGTTGCCTGGTTTGCTACTCTATAACCTCCTTAACAGGACCAAGACGTTGGATTAAGTGTGAAAAAGCGCTTTCTTTGCAAACACCCCGCACTATGTGCGTGGGGCTGAAACCAAGGACTGCCATCTTTCGAAGTTATATACACATATACATAAGCGGCCGCATACGGGAGTAGTTTACTACTTGCACGCACAAGTATAAAAAGCTCCTATATTATATTGAAACATTGTTTTCACAAATCATACATGTCATTTAAACATAATATCCTTCGAGCACTGCGTCTCTATTAAACGAGCGCCCGGCAGGACTTCTTCAAAGTAGTGCTCGGCAGGTACTCGGCTTGTGTTCGAATCCTGGGATGCAACGTCGGTGGCCTTCATCTCTGCCCAGTATGTCTTGACACGGGCAAGAGCCATCCACGCTCCCTCAATACACACCGATCGCTTCATTGTGTCGATACGCGGTACCGCACCAAGAAACTGCTGCACTAAACCAAAATAGCTCTTCGGCTGGGGTCCGCCCGGCCACAAGTGAGTCAAGACATGCTTCATGGCAAATCCGGACAACTGATTCAGCTCGGCCCATTCGCCAACCAATCGGTCGTGATGAGGACGCCCGGACTATGGAATTGCGACCAATATAGCTCTTCCCTTCATGCCCCTTCCGCCCCGGAAGTGCTCAATCAGCGTCATGGCCTTCGCCGCCAAGTCGAGATAAGCATCCTCCGAACTCCACAACTTATCCAACTGAGCATACTTTGGATCTGTATATTTCCTCCGCAGCGAATCACGGTTTTCCAGCCGCAATTGCCCGGCGACTCAGCTCCTCCTTGGCAGCTCTCAAAGCCGATTGGGCATTCTTGGATTCGGCGGCGGCCTTTTTTAGGCCCTCTTGTTCCGCTTGACGTTCTTTTTCAATAACCTCGCAGCGATCGGTATTATTCCTTAACTTTTTTGCCATATCAGCCATTTCCTCTTTGCTTCGGCAGTGAGCAGCCCGTTCGGCTTCTAGCTCTTCGGCCGCCTTTAAAGCGGCCGCATTACTGACCCTGGCTTTCTCTTTTGCTCGGCGAAGTTCCGCGCCAGCTCCTCCACAGCGGCGGCACCATCTGCATTAAGCATACGAATAGTAAGACATGGGCGTCAAGCCCCTTACCAGTGTCCACATAGAAGTCGCATACCTTGTGACTCGTCAAACCGCTTATTGACCAGCGATGTCCGCATCCGCCTCGGTCAAGTTGCCGCTTTAGTTGACATATTCATCGATCCGGCTGGCCTCCGGACGCCCGCCACCTGTTTAGGAGCGGCGATATGTTATAATCGAGAATTTGATCCTCGCACGCGTTGTCAATTTTGACAACATACCGAGTCTCAGGGGCTACTATCTATACAGGGCGCATTTTATATGCATAACTGTCAGAAGGTACATCATTTTTGCGTACCTCAAACCCCGTCAGTAAGCTTCTGACGGCTTCATGCAATCCGCTCACCGCGGATGCAATTCTTTCAATCACCGTACCCATTAGAGCACGGTGATCTTCTGAAATAGCCGCTCGCCCGAGCAGATCCTTCAGCTCCTCCGACCGCACACCACTTGGCGCTGGACCTTCCGGCCCCGCCGGACTTGGGGAACCCTCCGCGATGACACCTCCGGGTCGTTCGCTTCACATGAGGGTGCGACAGGTGGAGGCGTTGCTCTCCATCATCTCCGAAGAAGATCCCCGAAGACGAGCTCTGCTGGGAAGGGCCGAGGTCCGAACTACAAGGTACAATTTCGGTTATCTTCATGAATAAATACAGGATGTTCCTTATTTACAAGACCCTTCTTTTTACTTACGGCTTCTTTGGAGGGCTGATCCTCGGGAAATAATGCGGCTGGGTTACTTCCCAACGCCGGACTCTCTGCCGAAGATTCCTTTCCCTCTTTGAGGCCTTGACCTCCGGATCTTCAAGCGGTCCTCTTCTCTCCTCGGAAGGTGGGACTCTTAATCCCTCCTTCCTTGATAGCCTCCTTCAGAGAGGCGATTTGCTTCCCGCTCCCCCTTCGCCTTCCTCAAAAGGCGCGACCTTCAACATCTTGGTCAAGATGGGATCCGGCGTGGTCTCTGGGAGGGGCCGACACCTTATTAACTTTGCCTTGGCTATCCACTCCTGTTCAAGAAAGCGGCTCCTTTAAAGGGCATATATATAAAATAAATGAATGAACAACTTGTCCGGTTCTGGGACTACTTACTTGAGTATCTGGCGATTGCAGCTTAGTCCTGTGTCCTCGGTCAAGTCCCACAGTTCTCTTGTGATCCGAAGAACAGTTTATACATCTCCACGGCGTCGTGCCGATAAAATTTTGGAGAGCTCGTGGTCCCTCGGATTGAATTCCCACAGGCAGAGGCGGCGTTTGCAGGTGGCTGAAGGCGCCGGATCACCATAACCTGCGCCATCGCGACTAGATTGATCCCTCTTTCCGGAGGTCTCGAATACGGCCCTGCAGCAAGGGAACGTCCTTGGGCGGCCCCAGTCGAGCCTTGTTGACCCATGATGCCAGCTGCTGTGGTGGACCTAAGCGGAAGGCAGGGAGCGCCGCCCATTTGGTGCCCCTGGGAGCGGTGATATAAAACCACTCCGTTGCCACAAACCAAGCTCCTCTTGAAAAGAGCCCTCGGGCCACGGAGCATCAGCACATTTGCTTATGACCGCCCCTCCGCACTCTGCTTGTTGCCCCTCGATCATCTTTGGCTCCACCTTGAAGGTCTTGAGCCACAATCCAAAGTGGGGGTAATATGGAGGAAGGCCTCACATACGACAATGAATGGCGAGATATGGAGGATGGACTCCAGATTCAAGTCAAGGAAATCAAGCCCATAATAAAACATGAGCCCCGCACAAAGGATCCGTCAGAAGCCTAAACCCGAAGGAAGTGGGACACGAACACCACGTTCTCGCCCGGGCTCGAGTGGGAATGACCTGCCTCGGGCAGGCAGCCTATGCGAGATCTCGCCGGTTAGATACCTGGCGTTGCGCAGCTTTAGCACATCTTCTTCTGTGACGGAGGAAGACATCCATCGGCCGTGCTGGTCGGATCCGGACATCGTCGAAAGTCCGAAGCGCCTGAATCTGAAGCTTTGGGTGTTGGAACTCGGCCGAGGCGAACTCGATGGAGGGTGTAAAGAAGAGGGCCTTGGTCTCACTATACAGAGGTTGAATACCAAGAGCCCACCCCGTGGTCGATTAGGACTCGCCTTTGATAGAGAAGGCAGGCCCACGGGCACGGTTGGGTTACCCACGTCCGTATTGATGAGAATCCCGGAATAAGGGGGCACGATCTATGCTTTGATAAGAACTGCCAAGGAAACCGCCTCGCTAAACACGCTAAGGTGGAACAATAAAAAACGATTCATATAAAGGCCTGGCTGTGGTGTGATGTCACGCCGCGGAATACGTCAGCAGATCTGTGCAAAAATTATTCTCTCTACGGTGTCATGTGGAACTTGTTTTCCAGAGCCGGACACTATCCTTGTGTTCAAAACCTTCTATGAAGTATTCGGAGGAGGGACCCGCCTTGCAATGCCGAAGACAATATGCGCGCCCGGACTAAATGCGTCATTGAAGCCCTGGTTCGAGGAGCTCACGAGGAGTCCCGGACTAGGGGTGTCCGGATAGCCGGACTATCGTCACGGCGAACTCCAAGACTATGAAGATACAAGATTGAAGACTTCGTCCGTGTCCGGATGGGACTTTCCTTGGCGTGGAAGGCAAGCTTGGAGATCTGGATATGTAGATCTCCTACCATTGTAACCGACTCGTAGTAACCCTAACCTATCCGGTGTCTATATAAACCGGAGGGTTTTAGTCCGTGGGGACTAACAACAATCATACCATAGGCTAGCTTCTAGGTTTAGCCTCCTTGATCTCGTGGTAGATCTACTCTTGTACTACCCATATCATCAATATTAATCAAGCGAGGAGTAGGGTATTACCTCCATCGAGAGGGCCCGAACCTGGGTAAAAACATCGTGTCCCTTGTCTCCTGTTACCATCCGCCTAGACGCATAGTTCGGGACCCCCTACCCGAGATTCGCCGGTTTTGACACCGACAGCCGGTTTCACCCTTTTCGTGTGAAAGGGGTATTTGTCCGAGTGGATGTGCTTCCCGACTGATCAGGGTAAGTTGACTGCGGGGCAAAACTTGGTGGCACTCGTATGTCTCCTGGAGGAGATAGACTAGTGGTCCGATGTGGAGTACCATAAAATCCGAGTGGCGAGGCTAGCGTGTGGACCGATTCTCCGGAGAGAGGCCACTCATTATCCCGGGGGAACACTAGCACATGCCATCTGAAAGTGCAACCATCCCTAGGTGGTTTTTGTAATTCCTAACAACATATAGCTTATTGAGCTAATGCTATTCCAAGATAAATATTTCAGGAAAGCTCAATGATTGGCATGGCATGGATGAGAAAAGTGGACCCCTCAAAATGCTAAGGACAAAAGGATTGGCTCAAGCTCAAAGCTCAAGACTCTGCATTTTCTATTTTAGTGATCCAAGATCACATTGAGTCTATAGGAAAAGCCAATACTATCAAGGAGGGATGAGGTATTGCTTAATGAGGTTCTTGCTTAAAATGCTTAGTGATATGCTCAAAAGCCCTCAACTACTTTCTCACTTCCACATATGACCTAAACCAAAAGTCAAACTCATTACCGGTTCTTTCTATCCGGCGCCACCGAGTTCAGATGTCATAGCCACTTCCACAAACCCTAGGCAAATCGGTCTCACCGATAGGGATCTCGGTCTCACCGAGATGGTGTAATCTCTCTGTTTCCCTTCGTAACGTTTCGGTCCCACCAAGATGAGCGATCGGTCCCACCGAGATTGAAATGTAAACTCTCTGTTTCCCCTTTGTAACATTTCGGTCCAACCGAGATGAGCGAATCGGTCCCACCGAGTTTACCTGACCGACTCTCTGGTTAGCTACTTATTACCAAAATCGGTCTCACCGAGTTTGTGTAATCGGTCTCACCGAGATTACATTATGCCCTAACCCTAACCATATCGGTCCTACCGAGTTGCATGTCCGTCCATCGAAAATCCTAACGTTCACTAGATTTCTTGAATCGGTCCGGACCGAGTTTCTTAATTCGGTCCCACCGAGATTGGTAAGTTGTGTGTATAGCAGTTAGATTTTTGTGTGGAGGCTATATATACCCTCCACCTCCTCTTCATTCGTGGAGAGAGCCATCAGAACATGCCTACACTTCCAACTTACTTTTTCTGTGAGAGAACCACCTACACTTGTGTTGAGATCAAGATATTCCAATCCTACCATATGAATCTTGATCTCTAGCCTTTCCCAAGTTACTTTCCACTCAAAACTTCTTTCCACCAAATACATATCCTGTGAGAGAGAGTTGAGTGTTGGGGAGACTATCATTTGAAGCACAAGAGCAAGGAGTTCATCATCAACACACCATTTGTTACTTCTTGGAGAGTGGTGTCTCCTAGATTGGCTAGGTGTCACTTGGGAGCCTCCGACAAGATTGTGGAGTTGAACCAAGGAGTTTTATGCAGGGCAAGGAGATCGCCTACTTCGTGAAGATCTACCCCTAGTGAGGCAAGTCCTTCGTGCGGCGGCCATGGTGGGATAGACAAGGTTGCATCTTCGTGGACCCTTCGTGGGTGGAGCCCTCCCTGGACTCAGGCATACGTTACCCTTAAGTGGGTTGAAGTCTCCATCAACGTGGATGTACGATAGCACCACCTATCGGAACCACGGCTCAAAAATCTCCGTGTCTCCAAATTGCGTTTGCCTCCTCAAACCCCTCCCCTTTACCTTCATATGCAATTGTGTTATTTTCCGCTGCTATACTCTAGAATTGCATGTGTAGGTTGATTGCTTGACTTGCGCTAATTTGCTAAAAACTGCCAAGAATTAAAATTGGGAAAAGGCTAAGCTTTTATTTGGTCAAGTAGTCTAATCACCCCCCCCTCTAGACATACTTTCGATCCTACACCATATTTGAGTCCAAGTTTGTGAAATTGACAACTTGGAGCCCAAGAAGACCCAAGTGTATCCGTAGAGGATGTTGTTTCACCCTTTTGCAGTCCTAAAGATGACTCCAGGTAATGATTTGGGCGATCGTCCGAGTGGACGGTGCTACCCTCATAGATCTTCGGCGGACCGAGCATGTATGGTTAGAAAAATATTCCTGATGTGATCAACAGGTTGGTCAAATGGGCATAACCCCTGAAAGCGGCCTGGCCCATGGATGTGCGCAGCCCCGAGTGATGCTCGAAAGAGGCAAGCTTGCTACAGAGTGTGATATGAGGTTTGATCATATGAGTAACTTAGTTGTTCCCGTGTTGGGGGTGTAGTGGTGAAGACATGTCCAACTGTTGGTGCGCGCGGGGCGGCCGAAGGGCGAGGATGCGTAAACAACCAAGTGGCGACGTGCGGGGCGGCCGAGTGGTGAAGATGTGCACAACCGAGTGGCGACACGCGGGGCGGCCGAGAGGTGAAGACGTGCACAACCAAGTGGTGACGCGCGGGGCAGACGAGTGGTGAAGACATGCACAGCCAAGTGGCGACGCGCGGGGCGGCCGAGTGGTGAAGACATGCACAGCCAAGTGGCGAAGCGCGTGGCGGCCGAGTGATGAAGACGTGCACAACCTAGTGGCAACGCATGGGGCGGCCGAGTGGTGAAGACGTGCACAAATGATGGTGACGCGCGGTGCGGCCGAGTGATGGAAAAACGCACAACCGAAAGTGGCGACATGCGTGCGTGGCGGCAGAGTGATGAAGACGTGCACAACTAAGTGGCGATGCTCGGGGCGGCTGAGTGATGATGTGTGAGGTGGCCGAGCGAAGAACTATGGGTCCAGCCAAGTGGCGATACATGGGGTGGGCGCATGAAGGATTACGTGTCCAGCCAAGTGGAAAAAATGGTCCTCAAAGGAGTTAGCGGATGCTTTCTAAGCTGATGTAGCGGCGAATTCGGTGTAGTGTGGCTGCGACCCAACAAGACCGTCGCGACAATTGAGTCTGAGTAGGAATGAAGATGGCGTGCAGAGTGGCTGGGTGATTATGAAACTTGTCAAAGTGGCGGATCGAATGCACTTGTTGAAGTGAAGGGTTTGACTGGTGATGAAGTACTCAACCGCTCAGGAGAGTGTCATTCCGAATGAGCTGCAGCCCCCGGGTGCGGCGTAGCCCCCGAGCGTACTACAGGCTTCAACAATGGACATGCCGGGATACGAGAAATATAGTTTTGAATGGATAATTTGTAATTCATCGAGTCGTACTCGGGTAAAGATGAGGAGAAGCTTCCGAGTGATGCTCGAAAGGGGCAAACTCGCAAAGGAGTGAAGTGTGCAGTTTAACTATAAAAGTGACTTATTCGTCTCATGCCTGACGAGGTCTATATTATTGATACGATGAAGAGGATTCCACAGAGGGGTTCGCCGGATCTGTTTGAAGTCAATAGAGCGACAAGGTTGGTGTTGTGGTGCGCTAGGACCGGTACGGTGACCGAGTCTGAGTAGCGATGGAGTTGGCGCATAGGGCAGTCGAGTGTCACGTAACTTGTGTATGAAAAATAGCACAAGTCTACATAATAATTTCTCGAGGAAATTTGGTGTGTGCTGATATGATTTGTGTAAGTGACACCCATAGAGACCCGCTGGGTGTGCAAGGGGCTTGCTGGTTCAGAACCAACAAGAGTCTAGAAGAGCAAAGGAATTGATCGAACTTGAAAAAGTGAATGATCCAACCGAACATGTTGGAGTGTTGGCTCAAATAAAATGGAAGTGTAGTGTTCCGACTGAGTTGCAGCCCCCGAGGACTGATGCAAACTCAAAATGAAGAGCACATGGTGTTTGTGTATGTGTTAAAATGGAAGTTGGACT
Source organism: Aegilops bicornis (assembly GCA_021605145.1). Taxonomy (NCBI): domain Eukaryota; kingdom Viridiplantae; phylum Streptophyta; class Magnoliopsida; order Poales; family Poaceae; genus Aegilops; species Aegilops bicornis. The sequence goes on from JAHIAL010000052.1 coordinate 2,238,027, forward strand.
CAGGAGGTACGGAGCAAGTATGTGAAAATAAGCATTGGACACAGGAGGTACGAAGCAAGTATGTGAAAATAAGCAACCGACCGTAGAGGTACTCTCGGTGGCGTGGCCTCCGAGTGAACATGATGTGTGAATTACGGGATACTCGGGAACGCGGAAATAATAGAATATAGTGCATGTAGAATGACTTAGCTATTTGAAGGCGCGTGAGTGGACGAATGGTGAAGATGTGTTCAACCGATGGCGATGCGCGGGGCGGCCGATTGATGTAGATGTGTCACACCTAGTGGAGACGCGTGGGGCGGCCGAGTGGTGATGAGGTGACCAACCAAGAGGCGACACATGGGGCATTGGAGTGGTGATGAGGTGACCAACCAAGAGGTGATGCGCGGGGCGGCCGAGTAGTGATGAGGTGACCAACCGATGGCGACACGCGGGATGGCCGAATGGTGATGAGGTGACCAACCGATGGCAACATGCGGGGCGCCCGAGTGGTGATGAGGTGACTGTCGGTGTCAAAACCGGCGGATCTCGGGTAGGAGGTCCCGATCTGTGCGTCTTAGGCTGATGGTAACAGGAAGCAAGGGACACAACGTTTACCCAGGTTCGGGCCCTCTCGATGGAGGTAAAACCCTACTTCATGCTTGATTAATATTGAAGAAATGGGTAGTACAAGAGTAGATCTACCACGAGATCGTAGAGGCTAAACCCTAAGAGCTAGCCTATGATCGTATGATTGTAATTGTGATCGGCCTTCTAAGGACCAACCTCTCCGGTTTATATAGACACAAGAGAGGGCTAGGGTTTTACATGGAGTCGGTTACAAGGAAGGAAATATAATATCCGGATCGTAAGCTTGTCTTCCACGCAAAGGAGAGTCCCATCGGGACACGGGCCGAAGTCTTGAGTCTTGTATCTTCACGCTTCAATAGTCCGGACGATGTATATAGTCCGGCTGTCCGGATACCCCCTAATCCAGGACTCCCTCAGTAGCCCCTGAACCGGGTGTTGGGGATATTACTACTGGGCGTAAACCGGCCTATCTGGGCCGGTTTAACTTCATCAGTAGATCAACAGTGTAAAAGCCCGAGAGGCATGAGAATAAGGGCCCAAGGCCTGTAGTCGGTTTAGCACCTGTAGCTATAAACCGGCCCGGTATGTATACTTGTATCATAAGTTAGGAATAGAGAGAGACCAACCCGGATGTGTATGAACCGGAGATTGGGACTCTCTGAGCCGACGGGCGTCACCCATGTATAAGGGGACGACCCAGGACGGTTCAAGGACAGCAACTCGAGGCCTAGGAGAAGCTTATTCGCTCCCTAGTCATCGAAACCACATCAATCCCATCACAACTAGACGTAGGCTTTTACCTTCATCGAAGGGGCCGAACTAGTATAAACTCTCGTGTCTTTACGTCCACTTTAACCCCTTCAAGTTAAACCGTGGCGATGGCTCCACGACTAAGTCCTTTCATGAGGACATCTGCCGTGACAAAACCACGACAGCGGTTGGCGCCCACCGTGGGGCTATCGCCGCGATGGTTTGATGATCTTGGATGGCAAGATCGAAGGACTCGAAGGCTATGCCGTAGGCCGGATGACCAAGAGTCGTCGCGGCAAGCTCTACATCGACGATGCAGGATGGGGCCCCGAGGCCGGTTCAATCGAGTACGGATACCGGGTCCCATTTGGTGGCATCCACGTTTTCATCGGCAAGATCGGGGAACCAGGGCCTAAGCTGGACATCTGCACCGACCTCGTCGAGAAGGCTCGGCGTCTGAAATCTACCCAAGCTAAACCGGCTGTGAGGCGTGCCTTTGTGGGAGTTATCCACGGAGGAAGTTATGAGGGCGGATCAGAATCTGGTACCGAAACGGTCGTTTGCTCTGACGACGAATCATCAACCGGAGAGACTGAATCTACGTATCGGCTACAAGATGACGGATTGGGGGCTGTTCCGATGGTGACGATATTCGGACCCCCGTTCTACCCAACCGGGTTGGAGTATTCATGGCTGGTACACAAGCAGCGCTTCATTCTTCAACGGCTGCGGCGGCGATGGCGGTTCAACAATGGCGGCGGCAGCTGCGGGCGAGAGGCCCCGCGCCCGCTAGCTCAAGTTTTATCGAATCTGTTCGATGTGTTGGCTGCGCTCATGGCGTAAGCTAATCCCGGCGGACCAGGATGCTCTGTCAATGCGGAGATTGCAGGAGTGAAGGAACAAATCGCCCGAGCCAAAGCGGATCTAGCAGTGGCAGACGCCAGATGGCGGCGAAGCGGGCCGCTTTGAGATGCGCGACTTATAGGCTCATGTTGGATCGAGCAGCGTCGCATGAAGTCATGAAGAGGAGATATAGATCCCGTTTGCCTTCAGGTTTCGGAGGAAGAGACCTTTTCAACACCCGGGCGGGAACCAGTAATCCGCCCGGTAAACCGGACGGAAGTGCCTGGGATGGCTGCGCCGGCTCAACCCCGTTTGATAGATCTGCCTCGTCATAACGCCAGTGTGCCTCAGGCTGTGCAGACACCTCCGGGCCACTACTCCAATCCGATGGATAACCTCGTTGCAGCTGCGGCGCGATTGGAAGCTATTCCAGTTGAAGGTGATTCACCACAGGCAGTGGAGACGCGCCGGGTTAAGGAACTCCTTAGAACAGCCTTAGTTCAACAGAGAGCATACTCATACAGCCGCGACCGGATACACTCTACCCCCCGCCCAAGCCGGAGCTATAGCAGGCACGTGGATGAACCGGCCGTATCAAGTAATGAACGGCGGGGTGCGCCCCGTGGCAACCACCCGGCAGGTGGTGTTGATAATGCCTAGGAGGTAGTAGACCGGGCCCGAGCACGCAGGAGGCCGAGTTAGCAAAGACAAAGACCAAGCATATCAGCTTACACGCCGGTTCTTCCCAACCTTGTCGATCGAGCCCGGCTTTCCTCTAGCTCTTTGGGGGTACCTTGCCTCGTCCCGCTTTTACGCAATGTACGCTTGCCCAAAGACTTCAAAGGTCCGCGCAAGGTGCCAAATTACACCTCCGATTTAGCTCGAAGCATGGATAGAAAGCTATGAGATGGCCATGGAGATGTTGGGATGTGGGCGAGGCAGCGTGTGCAAAAGTACTTCACCATGATGCTCGAAGGCACGGCCCGTACTTGGTTGAAGAGCTTACCACCCAATTCTATCAATTCATGGGCCCAAGCTGCGAACTCGGTTTATCTAGAATTTCAAAGATACATGTAAACAGCCCATGTCCGTAGTGGACTTGGCGGCTTGTGTCGAGGGAAGGAGTCAACAACCCGTTGGGTACGCGCGTTTGAAATTCTGCACTCATCGAGACCCGGATCAACGGACTCTGCGATCATAACCACGGAGGGTAATTGCCGGTTCACGCCTTTAAAGCTGAAGTTGGGACGCATGAAGCGGTTTTGTAATGACATGGGCACTCTCATGGGTGCTTTAGTGAAGTATGCTGATTCTGATAGTACCAAGGATCCCGAGTCTGATGATGACGAGACAATGAAGGGAAAGAAGAACAGCAGCTCCAAGGGCCAGCAACATCATTCGGCAGGTAATGGTGGAGGCAAGCGTAAAGCGAATGGTAACACGGACTTCAGATGCCAACACCAACGCGCAGGACAAGGGCCAGCGGCGCAAGGGTAAACGGCCGAATCGAAGCGGAGTGCCTAATCCCAATCCGGACCGCTTGAACTATTTATTGAATCAGCCCTGTCCGAAGCACGGGACGACGGAGATGCCAGCAAACCACCTCTGGAAGGATTGCTATATCATGCAGGAGTTCAAGAATTCAACGCTTTCCGGTATGATCAAGGTTCCGCGGTTCAGGATCCGGGTCGGGTTTCGTGGAGGAAATTCCAGTTCAGGATTTAATGGTACGTCGGTAGGACATAATAATCAGAATAATCGAATAACCAAGGAGGTTACAACCCGGCAACAGCAATTGATCGGGTTATCGAGCCACCCAAAGCAGTTGAATAGTGGGCGGTACCATGTCTTCACCACCAGCTTAGATAAGCGAGACCGGAAGCTTCAGAAGCGGGCAGTCAACATTGTTGAACCGGCCGTGCCTCACTACCTACGCTGGTCAGAGCAGCCCATTGTATGGAGTAGAGAGGATCATCCTCCTCGGGTGGACAATCCGGGTCAGCTAGCCCTGGTAGTGGCACCTCAGGTGGGAGGTTATAAGTTCACCAAAGTACTCATGGGCCGGAGGGAGCAGTATTAATATCTTGTACTATGAGACTTTCCGTCGTATGGGGTTAATAGATAAACATCTCAAACCGTCCAATACGGTGTTCCATGGGGTGGTGCACGGCAAGTCAGCATATCCGGTTGGTAAGATAGCTCGAAGTGGCCTTCGGAGATGAATATGATTCTAGATCGGAAACATTGGCGTTTGAAGTGGTAAAATACAAAGTCCATATCACGCCCTATTTGGGCGGCCGCTTATGCCAAATTCATGGCACGGCCTTGTTATATTTATCTGCAGCTCAAGATGCTTCGGGTCACAAGGGACAATAACGGTTCATGGGAGCCGCAAGATCGCTTTGGAATGTGATGAAGGCGATGACTTATGCAGAGTCGGGTTGTGCCACCGAGGAGCTGAAGTATTATAAGGACAATTTGATCCGACGGACATGACTCCATTGAAGAAGCCAACCACAGAGCTTGATCCGGCCCTGAAATTCAAATCGGCAGCTGAGACTAAGCTTGTTGACTTCGTGCCTGGCGATTCGTCCAAGTAGTTCAGCATCAGTACCAACCTGGATCCAAAATAGGAAAGCACGCTCATCGAGTTCATCCGTGAGAATCGGGACATTTTTGCCTGGAAACCTTCTGGCATGCCAGGTGTACCGAGGGAACTCGTGAGCACACTCTTAATATTGATCCCAAGTACAAACCGGTGAAGCGGTTTCTCCGCCGGTTTAACGAAGAAAAGGCGCAAGGCCATCGGAGAAGAGGTGGCGAGGCTCTTAGCGGCTGGTTTTATCGTTGAAGTCTTCCATCCGAGTGGCTTGCTAATCCGGTGCTGGTTCTTAAGAAGAACGACACTTGGCGCATGTGTGTGGATTACGAGATCTTAACAAGGCTTGTCGGCGGATCCTTTCGCCCTCCCCGCATTGACCAGATTATTGATGCCACGGCGGGTTGTGAGCGATTGAGTTTTTGGATGCATATTCAGGTATCATCGAGATCAAGATGGCGATTAAGGACCAGGAGAATCGGCGTTTATCACCCCCTTTGGAGCCTTCTGCTTTGTGTCTCTGCCTTTTGGGCTCATGAGCGCCGAAGCTACTTATCAACGCAGGTATGTAATTGCTCGCATAAACAGATCGGCCGTAATGTGCACGCCTATGTAGATGATATTGTGGTTAAGTCAAGGGAGAAGGAGACACGATTGACGATTTGAAGGAAACCTTTGACAACCTGCGGGTTTACAAGATGATGCTCAACCCGGCCAAATGTGTTTTTGGTGTTCCAAGCAAGTTATTGGGTTTCTCGTGTCCAACAGGAATCGAAGCTAAACCGGAGAAGATCACGGCTATTACTTCCCTGGCTATACCGAAGTGCGTTAATGATGTCCAGCGTTTGGCAGGCCGGATTGCCGCGTTGAGCCGGTTTATCAGCCTCCTCGGAGAAGGCCATCCCTTTGTACCAGATGCTGAAGAAAACAGATCAGTTTGTTTGGAGTCCAGCTGCTGATGAAGCGTTGGGGGACTTAAAGAGGCAATTGGCCAACCCGCCTGTGCTCACCGCTCCCATTGACAAGGAGCCGCTTCTGCTATATGTTGCTGCTAATGCCAGGGCGGTTAGCGTGGCCATTGTGGTAGAGCGGAAGGAGGCAGGGAAGGAGCATCCGGTTCAACGTCCGGTTTATTATATCAGCGAAGTACTTATTGAATCCAAGCAAAGGTATCCGCATTGGCAGAAGCTGGTGTATGGAGTTTTTATGGCTAGCGAAAGCTGAAGCAATATTTCCAAGGGCACCCCATCACGGTGGTCGATTCTGCTCCCTTAGGGCGATATCATACAAAACGAGAAGTGGCGGCGGATTGCTAAATGGGCTATAGAGCTCGGGCCGCACGATCGAAATACGTGCCTCGGACGGCGGTACAATCTCAAGCGCTTGTAGATTTCATTAATGATTGGACGGAGTTGCAGGCGCCTGAAGAAAAACCGGATCACACATATTGGACCATCCACTTTGATGGATCCAGGCAATTGGAGGGCTCGGGGGCTGGAGTCGTACTAACTTCCCCACGAGGTGACAAGTTTTGTTACGTTCTTCGCTTAATGTTCCCTTGTACTAACAATGCAGCTGAGTATGAAGCCTTGCTCCATGGTCTCCGGATGGCTAAGGAGATGAATTTAAGCGGGTTAAGTGCTTCGTGACTCGGACCTAGTGGCTCAACAAGTGTCCGGCACTTGGGATTCAAGGACCCGCTCATGGCTGCATATCGTGGTGAGGTGGATATCATCACGGGTCATTTCAAGGGCTATCGTGGACCACGTGGACCGTCGGAAGAATGAAGCGGCGGACGCTTTTAAGCTGGTTGGGCTCTCAACGTAAACCGGTCCCACCCAATGTTTTTTACGGGCGTCTTGTATAACCCATCGGTCAAGCTCCCTGGTGAAGCGGATTTGGCTATTCCTGATCCGGAGGCCCAATTGGTGGCAGCCCTTCATGTCATTCTGGATTGGACGCTCCCTTATCTTGCGTACATGAACCGAGGCGAGTTACCAGAAGATGAGACGTTGGCCCGGCAGATTGTCCAGCGATCTAAGTCTATGACTATTATTAATGATGAATTGCATCATTGGCAACGTGGGCGCTTTCAACGCCGTGTGTCCCCGAGGAAGTTTATGAAATATTGCGTGAGATCCATGAAGGAGATTGTGGTCACCACGCGGTTCAAAATCCTTGGTAGCTAAAGCATTCCGCCATGGTTTTTATTGGTTGACCGCCCATGCCGATGCGGAAGATCTAGTCGAGACGGTGTGATGGTTGCCAAATTTTTCCAGACGCGTGCTCATGTACCGCCCAAGAATTGAGGATGATTCCGATTACTTGGCCGCTTATGCGACTTGGGGTTGGATATGGTTGGACCTTTAAAAGGTCCAAGGACAAAAAGACCCACCTCTGGTGGCGGTTGACAAATTTACAAAGTGGGTGGAGGCGTAATCTGTTAGCAAGTGTGACGCCGACTCTGGCCAGTTCAGTTCATCAAAAAGGTGATTTTCCGGTTTGGCTTTCCACACAGTATCATCACAGATAATGGTACCAATTTGTCCAAAGGTGCCATGAAAGAGTTCTGCGAACGTGAGCACATCCGGCTTGACGTTTCTTCAGTAGCCCACCCACAGTCCAATGGTCAAGCGGAAAGGGCTAATCAAGAGATCTTGAGAGGCATCAAGCCCCGGCTTATGGTCCCTTTGCAGAGGACACCGGGTTGTTGGGTAGAAGAGCTACCATCTGTGTTATGGAGTATCAACACTACGCCCTAATGTATCCACGGGATACACACCGTTCTTTATGGTCTATGGAGCAGAGGCGGTTCTCCCCAGTGACATCCGTCATGACTCACCTCGTGTGGCAGCTTATGTTGAAGCGGACAACGAGACGGCACGGCAGGACGCTTTGGATCGGTTGGATGAAGAGCGTGACATAGCAGCTGCCCGCTCGGCGATTTACCAACAGGATCTTCGTCGTTACCATAGTCGCCGGTCGTAACCGAACTTTTCAAGAAGGATATTTGGTGCTTCGGCTCATCCAAGACCAGACTGATGTGCACAAGTTATCCCCACCTTGGGAGGGACCTTTCGTGGTCAGCAAGAATCTGCACAATGGGTCATACTATCTGATCGATATTCGAGAGCATAAAGACTCACGACGCCGGAGGAGGAGACCAACAGCCGTGGAACATAGCTCATCTTCGGCCTTATTATATACGAGCCATCGGCTCTACTTATGTACATATTATGGCGACAAAGGTATATATTATGAATAAAGTAATAAACCGGAGCCTCAGCTAAAGCGGGGTATCTGCTCATTACATCATGTGTGGTTACATGGAGTTGTTACGCCTTAAAAGCGGCCTCCGGTTTACTCCCTTGAGTTTGCTTTTCAAAAGCTTTGTGATATCACTTGGGGGCTTGGTCGTCCGAACCAATGCAACACCTTTTGATAGGCGAAGCCACCAGATCACTTGGGGACATGGTCAAGTCTAAACCAACACGCCTCTTGATCGGCCTAAGGCCATAGAGTCACTTGGGGGCTTGGTCAACCCGAACCATTGCCACGCCACTTGATCGGGCAAGATAATGCCACGGTTTCAGCTTGGGGACCTGGCTGACTTGAACCATAGCTACACCTTATAGGGAGCTTGGTCGTGGTCCGACCATGGTAACACCATCTGATCGGCTCAGTAAAGTTTTCCTTTTTGCAAACGGTTTATCATTGCCTTTGCTTCCATGTTTTTTCATAACTATTATTTGATTTTTGTTGTGTTTTTTAAACCGACAACATTTTTAAACCGGTTCAAGCTGTCAATTGACGAAATTCGGTTCTATTTTTAATCTGGAGATAATTTCACCGGTTTGACTTTTTTCTGCTAACATTCCATTATGGAGTAACAGAGGGCTTGTCATGATTACACGGTTTACGGCTTACGTGGTAAACCGGCATTATAAATACAGAGCTATTTTCTCCTTTTGACAAGAAGGGTTTATACAACCTCCACTTCAAGATTGGTTAAACCAACTTTATGCCCAGCGATGGCAGGTATTTTGTATCACAAATGTTTATTATATACCTCAATATTTCATTTCATATTTATATGAACATCACAAGTCAAATGGCGGTACAAAACCGCCGTGGCGGTTTAAGATTTTGTGACTGCAGTAGCGATATAGATTAAAAAGTTTCAATCATTCAAGCAAAAGTATCAGCACCTATGCACGAAGGCATATTAAAAGCAAGAGTGTTGGCTATCCTATTACAAGGCAACATGGTGCCTAAATAAGATCATTGTTTCTTGCGGAATATAATGAAGCAACTGTTTCAAACCAAGCTTCGGTTCATATTGCTTCGCCGCCCGGCCTGATGATTGTGGGTCGTCTCTGCGCCGCTTGACTTCTTCATCTCTTCGCCCACCGCCGGAAGTCAACAAGAGTCCAGTCGATTCTCATTAAAGCTTGAAAGACAGCTTCTTCATGGATCGTGGAAGATGGTTCGATATCGTGAAGCGTAGGTGTGCTTACGAATCGGAGGATCAGTTCTCCGCTTCGGGAATAGGTGCAGCTACTCGCTTGTTCTGATCGTCATATTGAGCTTGATAATGTGACATGTTTGCCTCTTCGCCAATTGGCAAGCCGGAGGGCGCACCGCCCGGTTTTATCGCTTCTCCGTGTCATCTTCGTTGAACTCTGAACCGTCTTCCTTCAAATTGATAGCCTCGAGCTGCCTCAATGTGATCGAAATCGCACCCATGCTTTGGCCCGATTAAAGCGTTAATGGCGCGGTTCGAGCAGCAGATTTCTTCAGCTCTTCAATCCGGGCGGAAGCATTGACAACCTCCTAAGAGTATCTTGAATTAAGGAGGGTGCTGGATTGTTATGTGATGAAGTGGAGATGATTCGCTGCGCTCCGGTGTACAATCGCTCTATTAAAGTGTAGGCAGCTTTCAATTTCATCCGAACATCCGATCCAAGTGACCAATGCGTGTGCCTACAATACAAGAGAAATCACAAACCGGACTTATCATAAGAAGGCCAAGATTATCACAGAAGCCAAAGGAAGCTTACCGAAGATGGCAGCAGTCATGGCATGCACTTGCCGCTTCACGTTGGTCAGTTCATCTACCACCGGTTTCAGGGCAGCTTCAGCATTTTCAACCTTTTTGGTTAAAGCGGCCTTTTCAGTATCCCAGCCGGCCCGCTCAGATTTGAACCACTCCTTGAGCTGCTCCATAGTAGTCAAGGCGGTTTTCAGCTCATCCTTGGCCTTGGAGGTTTCTGCTTGTTGAGATTTCAGATTTTCTTGAAGGTCATTGATTTGTGAGGCTTGTTGGATATCTCTCACCGCAAACACAACGGGAGCATGTTAAATATTTTCATTACAAGTCCCAAATGCATAACCAGTCATACACTTGGCACTTGGGGGCTAATGCATATTTGATTTTCATCTACCAATAAAATCACAAAGTCCCAAGCTCAATACAAGTATTCAACTTGGCACTTGGGGGCTAATGGCTATTTGATCGAACATGTTCTAATGCGGCGATATAAATTACAGTCCGGTTTAATTATATTAAGTTGAACCGCCTTTGAGGGCTACATCGAGATTCTCAAGCATTGAGTTTATGTTAAGTCCGGTTTAACTATACTAAGTTGAACCGCCCTTGGGGCTAGGAGAGTTAACAAAATTACCTCAATTTTCTTTCATCATCTTCACCAGCCGACTTCATAATCACGGCTAGTATACAAATGGGTTCAAATAGCTGTAATGAAGGTGTTGGGGGTTCGAGCGGCGTAAGTTGCCTGATCAACATCCCACTTGCCCTTGCTCATGGTGGCAAATTCTTCCATGGCGTATGTTTGGATAAAGCGACCGGGTTACCCGGTTCATCGTGGCCAAAACCAGTGATCCTAGAACGCCATCGCCTTTGGTATCACCGGTTTGACCGAGAACGATCGTTTGTCGGCAGGCGGATTGACCGGTGGATTTTCAATCCGGGTTGGCTTCCGGGCTGGTCGACAAGAAGGGAAGTGTCAATGGCCTTTCTTCAAAGAACAAGAATCGCTGTCTTGCAAAGCGGATCATTGGGCGATTTTCACAGATAGCCTTCCAAGATTTGGGGCGTATTCGTCTGAAGGGCAGTCTTTTAAGTCAACCGTTTTGTCCATTTGGAGCCTTTTGCTTGGCCTTGGCTTGGCCCTCGAAAAGGCACAATAACAACAATACGGCATATACTATGCAATGATGCAAGAAACAATATGAAATGTATAACTTACCCAAGCACCGCTTTTAAGTGGTGGCGGTAGCCGAGTAGCCGATGACTCGCCAGATGAGGAGTGAGAAGTGACACGATAATCGGAGTCAGATGGATTAAGGGGTTGACGAAAACAGCCGCTTTAGGGTAAGTAATCGACAAGCAAATTAGAGACCTCTGAACGATGTTTCGAACCGGACTGTTTGGTAAACCGGCGGAGGTAACTACCTGGTCATTGCCGAAGTTGTGCGGCGAACTTCATGTTGTTGAGTCTTCATAAGAAATTTGGGATCCAAGTAAGCAAGGGGATGAGAAAATTTAATTTTTCGGTTTGCCCGACGGATTTTAGTGAAGGCAAAGGATTTGAGTCGAGGAGAGAATAGTTACCTCTACATCATCAAACATTCTGGTTTCAAAGATCATCTTGACAAATATCATCATTAATTAGGTGTGTGAAAAGTAAGCCAAGTGAATCAAGTTCTACCTCAAGGTCCGGGTTACCCACATCATCATCCACAGTACCGGATCGAGAAGATGCAAAGTGGTTTTCTCTTATGAGCAGTCATCTTGACAGCTTTGGTCTTTTGCGGATTGGTTTTTCCGGTTTGTCGCTTCTCGGTTTCTCTTGTGGACGTTTCTTGCTCCGTAATGGATCATCACCCTGATTAAGCAGCAGTTGATGTTAAAAATGATGCCCAAAATAGCAGTAATATATTCAATAAAAAAGTCAAGTCTTACAGATGGTGGTTTGTTGGTAGCGCGAGAACGGAGCAGTAATCGTTCGGCACAGAGGTGTTCCGGTTCATTCAACATTTTCTTCACGCTTCAAGGACCTCATCATCGGTGAGCTGGATATTAATGTGTCCGAGGGGGTCACGACACTACCAAGATACTCACACATTAAACCAGAAGGCCGAGAGGGCAGTATGCTCCATGATATCCAACAGCGTCTAGATCAATTCGGTTAAACCATTGGCCATGAAGGCTCGAGCTTGGAGAGTTGAGGAGCATATTTACTTCTCTCATTGGCGGTTAATCTTTGCGGAAGGGATGTGTATTATCGAAGTCGCTCCGACGAAAACCGGCAAAGGATTCTCATTAGCAAGTGAGGTGTCTCGCAATAAAACCATGCTTGATTCCATTCCTTGGGGTGGCTGTGCAGTTCGACATGAGGATAAGTGACCTCCTTCCTTTTTTGAATCGCCACACCACCCAATTACGTGTTGGGCCCGCTGGTGAATCTCCTTGCGGCGGTTTAGATGGGAAGTCTCTAAACAGTTCAACCGTGGGTTCTTCTTGAAAGTATGCCTCACAGAGCACTTGTAAGTGACAAATGTTGGTAACAGAATTGGGGCCCGTATTCATGGACGGAGTTGAAAATTGGCTAACACATCCCGGTAAAATTTTGAACCGGGCGGGTTAAAACCCGGCTAAGTGATTCATGCGAAAACTACAATCTCTCCTTCTTGAGGTGTGGGTGGACATTCGCTGCCGTGAACCCTCCAATGGATAGTATTTTACCGCTTAAAGCGCCATTAGGACCTGATTGTTTAATTGAGTTTCGTGACACGGGAAGGAGCCCAGTTGCACTCATATACTTGTTTGGCCATCTACAAAAAAATATAAATCCGGTTCAAGAAATGTGTTGGGACAAAGAGAGAACCGTGTACAATGCTAAATCGGAGATAAATGCGTCTAAACCGGAGTTCTATGAAGCGGCAGAATTTGGATAAGGAGTTTTCGCGGTTCAACAAGGGGACTAATGGTGTATACCGGTTTATTTAATTTTCTCTATGACAAGTTAAACCGCTCGGTCTGAATATTGAAAGCAATTGAGGTTGCGAATGGTTAAGTGTGCGTAAACAGGTTTCACAAGATTTCTCTACAACGAAGCGATCTCAAGCCGGATCTGAAAAGAAGGAAAATATCTAAAAAATAAGAGCAAGATTGATGCAATGAGCAGGAGATAATATGCGAGATCTATGAACGGAGCACGAGACTACTGAGCGGATGCTAAAAGCTACTACTAATCGTAACAAGGTGTCACAGAATCTATCCGAGAATCTGGTATGAGCATGAGCAGTTAATGGAGCACCGCAAGAACATGAAACCCTAGAACGAATCTAGGTCGAGGGGAACCGAGGACCCTACCGAGTTGAGGAGATGCGGAAGAGTGCCGCGCTTTCTCCGCGTGCTCAAAGTTGATGCAAGCGGCTCAAGATGGTGCAGAGGTCGATGGCGGCAAGTGGAGCTCCGAGGCTAGTGGCGCTTGAGGAAGACGAAGAAAGGGGACGGAGGGAAGAAAGGAATGACCCTTCGGTCCTATTTATAAGGCAAGGTACACCGTCAAAGCGCTAGCGTGAATCAAGGAGCCACAAATCTAGGAAGCGGAGCTGTCACCTCGATTATTGCGGATCTGTTAAACAAAGAAGATATCATGAATGCTATCTTTATGGGGACGCTATGCCGGTTTACAAAGAACCGGAGAAGGTGACATCACGCCGGTTCAACGATTTCAATAAGGTATTCAAGATGAAGGTTTTTATCAAGGATTGACATGAACCTGTTCAAATCAATCAGGGCCTAATGTTGGGGATATTACTATCGGGCGTAAACCGCCTATCTGGGCCGTTAACTTCATCAAGAGTTCAACGGTGTAAAAGCCCGAGAGGCATAAAAGTAAGGGCCCAAGGCCTGTAGTCGGTTTAGAACCCGTAGTCGTAAACCGCCCGGTATGTAAACTTGTATTGTAAGTTAGGAATAGAGAGAGACCAACCCGGATACGCAGTATGAACCGGAGATTGGGACTCTCTCTCAACCCTCTGGCGTCACCCCGTGTATATATAAGGGACAACCCAAGCGGTTCAAGAGATAGAACAACAACTCGAGGCCTAGGCGAAGCTTATTTGCTCCCTAGTCATCGAGACCACATCAATCCCATCACAACTAGACGTAGGCTTTACCTTCATCGAAGGGGCCGAACTAGTATAAAATCTTGTGTCTTTGCGTCCGCTTTAACCCCTTCAAGTTAACCCGTAGCGATGGCTCCACGACTAAGTCCTTTCATGAGGACATCTGTCGTAACAAAACCACGACAAGTCCCATTGTTAATGTTTAAGCGTTTATGCAAACTGGGGTGCTTAATTTTAGTTGATATGTACAAAAATAGAGATTTGAATGTCTCAAGGCACCTCCTTGTACTACCGTTGTACACTAATGTTCATCACTGGCAGAAGGTGTATCTGGGAGACTTGGGACGATGTCCAAGATGAGTATGCGTATATGAGGCGTCAGTAGGCCCATCTCCCTCGCAAAGATGGCATACTATGATACTATCGCAATATTTTCTTCTATTTATTTTGTGTGTTTCATCAACTATCGCCACTATAATGTAATCACGCTTTTTCATTATCTGTGCAAACAGGGTTATTCACTTGCATTTTGGTGGAACTGCACAAATGTACGTATGGAACCGCATATATGCAGAAAAGTGCGAGGTGTGCCAAGTAAAAATTACCGACACCAACCATGCTGCATGCACGCATTGGCATCCACCACCACCAAGGATGTGTGGCGCTCTGTGGACGGATCTTTCTCGGCAAAGAAATCATCTAACCAAATACTAGTAGCTTATATTGGCAGTTTTCTAGGAGTACTCTTTTCTCAAAGAAGCACCAATCTATCTTTCTTTATTTGTACACCGTGGTCACAACTTTGACCCAAAGGTCCAGAGCTATTTTAGGGTGATTGGTGCAAGACTGGAGACCGATTGTAAGCATGATTTTCATTAGTTGCACACTGATTGTAAGCATGAGCAGGTGGAAGATTAGGTTAGTGCGAATTTTACCTTAAACCCTACCACCGCCGTTGAAACGAGGCGAGCATCGAGGGAACCGTGGAGAACGGTGGGGAAGCGACGTCAAGGCCATCCGCCTCCTCTTGCGGTGGGAGAACGGATACTCTGTGGCTCCGTCGGTTGGCTCGCACCCTCACGAGCGGCACACCATACTCGATCGATTCGTTATCCTCCTGGTGCTCGACCTTCGACCTGTCGCCCACCACCTCCGCCGATCTGCCTCGGTAATCTGTCCGCCTCCATCGCCCAGAGGAGATACTCGATGAACTTCGAGGACTACGGGCGTAATCACGCCGAGGAGTACATGTACATCGCCGCCTCATCGCCGCTGTCTCGCTCTTTCATATACATTGCCACATGGCCCGCATCATTCTCGAAATCTCCCACTCATTGTCAAACCAACTAAGGATCTCCTTCAACCTGGCTAACTTTGCCTGGTCGCCACCGCGATCTCGCTGATTTGATGTCAGCATCCTCTCCATAGATGTCCTTTCCGAGTGTTCAGCTAGCTTTGGAAGATGGGAGGAGAGACGGTGGTCTTGCAATGGAGAAGAGGGAGAGGCGAGATAGTGGTTTTGGAATGGAGATGATGGAGAGGAGAGGAGGTGGTTTTGCAATGGAGAAGATCAGAAGAGGGAGAGGCGAGACAGTGGTTTTGGAATGGAGATGATGGAGAGGAGAGGAGGTGGTTTTGCAATGGAGAAGATCGGAAGAGGGAAAGGCGAGACGGTGGTTTTGGAATGGAGATGATGGAGAGGAGAGGAGGTTGTTTTGCAATGGAGAAGAGGGAGAGGAGGCGTCATGGCATGATTTAGGATTTGACGAGAGGGCAAGCGCCAGCAGATCGGATCAAAATTAAAATCAATTTACCCTTCAATTAAGAAAGCGACCCCACATTAACTAGTCTCCCTTTATTCTAGGTCATAATTGACCATGATTCGCACATAAAATATATGTTATATGTTGCAAAAATAATATAATTTGAAAGTACATTCAGATACGAACCAAACGATACAATTTTTGGTGACATGCATTCACATTTTTCTTGTCAACATACGATGCATTGGTCAAACTTTGACCCAAAATACGCATAAAATAGCAAAAAATACTTCCAAGACCAGCTGCCGCTCTTCCGCTTCTTCTCCTCTTAAACCACCGCCTCGTCTCTGCTCCAATCTAAATGCAGCGCCGCTCCTCTCCTCTTCCATTTCAAAACCACCGCCTCCTCTCCTATTCTAGTCCAAAACCAGCGCCGCCCTCTCCCGCTCTAATCCAAAACCAGCGTTGCTCCTCTCCTCTTCCATCCAAAAACCACCACCGCGAGTGAAGGTGCTGTGGAAAAGTAGATCGATGGACGTAGTACAACGATACGTGAGGATCGCAGACGCGACCACCTGTGAAGCTAGCTAGGATGTTGGAGATATAGTCTTGGTTTGACCACAAGGACCAACTAGGCGCGACGGCGACATCCATGGCCAAATATCTGCAATGAGCTAAAAGGCGGCAATACTCTCGGAGGGAGTCGCCACTGAGTACATACAGAGCTG
Source organism: Aegilops bicornis (assembly GCA_021605145.1). Classification (NCBI taxonomy): domain Eukaryota; kingdom Viridiplantae; phylum Streptophyta; class Magnoliopsida; order Poales; family Poaceae; genus Aegilops; species Aegilops bicornis. The sequence goes on from JAHIAL010000052.1 coordinate 2,254,439, forward strand.
CTCCTCTGGGCCATGGAGCAAACAGATTCACCGAATCCGATCGTGAGGGAGCGGTGGTGGGAGTATCGATCCCAGATGGAGCATCCACCAGAGATTGAAGGATCGAGCATCTACAGGTGACGCTTTGTGAGGGTGTCCTGCCAGAGCGAGCCGGGTGGAGTCTTCACGACCGAACCCAACTTCAAAAGGAGAAAAGCAGTTGGCTGACGATGCTTCCCCGCCATCGACTCCCTCGCCCTTCACATCGTCTCCTCAATGGGCGGCTGTCTGCCCGAGGAATAGGAGGGGGCTGCCCCTCCAAATTTCAATAGTCGGGTAGGTTGTGAATTGTCGAGGAGCTTAGGGTTGTCAGTATTTGCAGGTTGTGAATTGTGTTTTGTGTTGTGTATTTTGAGAGTACTTTCGTAAATGAATGTCTTTTGAATTTCAGATTTGCAAGATTGAGCATATGAAGTATTTTATGAATTCTAGAGATCTATTTTAGCACTTAAAAATGTAGTTTCATAGGAGTATAAAAGTGCATAATGTGATTCTCGGAGAAGAAAAGCGCAAGTTTCGAGTTTACATAAGAAATCGCAAGTTCGGGCCAGATAAGAAACTGCAACTTTCGTGAGGCGTAGCATTTATATTAACACGGCCTTTTCAAACAGGGTTAACATCATGTTGGAAGTTTTATTCATGGTCGAAAATGGAACTACCAGCCGCTTAACATCATGTCGATCAACATTCATGCATAGCACATCTTCATATGATGCACAAATAAAATGCCCACACAATGTCGAGTGTGTGAAACACGAGGAAAACGATGGACTAAGTTTTGGCAAGTGTTGGACGTGGTTTTGGGCTGCCCTGCCTAGGCTTTCATTTTTAACATATGAAGTCCACGACCTCGGATGGGAGGTCCATAGGCCTGTTTGTATTTCTTAGGGCCGCCATGTATCGACCGCCTATGGACCTCCCATCCGAGGTTTTATTTTTGGCAGCCCAATTTATGTATTTTTTTGAAGAAAACGCAGAGGTCTGTTCTATTTTTCTATATAAGAATAGGAACGCTGTGTCCAACTTATGTTTCCTTCTAACTATATTATATACATTTTAATTATTTTATATGTTATTATATATTATTTTTATTGTCATCATATATTTAATAGATACTTACATATGTAAGAAAACAATATCCCACATCTTATTAATTATAAAAGTAATTTCTTAACAAATAAAATCCTGGATTGTTTTGGCACGAAAATCCTAGTGATTGTGTACAAAAGCTTGGTAAGATTTAAGGTAGAATGTAATAATATCACTTAGTATTTAACTATATTTATAACAAAATGCTCAACCCCTTTTTATTTTTTGATAACATTGCTGGCCCAACCCAACATTATAATTAGAATCAGCCCAAAGAAAATCATGTATTTCGAGAAAGTGCAAATGGCCTGTAGTTTTTAGGAAATAAAATAAATGGGCGCGATGGACGCTACATTATTTGTTCACCCAGCCCATTTAATGGCTGTAATTCAAAAAATATATCAAATTGACTCAGAATTCTACCACGCAAAAAAAAGATCAGAATTCTGAAAAATGGGTTGAATACGTGCCACATTTTTGGAGGCTGAAATGTGGGCCAATAGGTCGAAGCCAACGCAAGTCGTTGTCAATTTAGTCAACAAATGGTTCTGACATGTTAGCCGTTGGATTTACATGCAATGACCGGCATGCATCTTCAATCTCTCGCCTTCTTCCTCCAGTGCCGCCGGGACCACTTCCCGCCTCCCGCTGCTAGCAGCTCTGCTTAGCACACTTCGCTATGAAGCGCCATTACACCGCTGGCGTGCCATCCCTCCACCCTCCACACCTCCTCTGTTCTTCTCCACCGATCGCCGAACCACACCGCACTAGAACCGATTAACTCAGACACCTCTCCGCTCATGCGACTCTACTCCCGCGTTTTCCCATCTCCCGGCTCGTTGCTGTCCGGGGCCTCGCCCGTCGCCCACCACCTTGGATGCGCCAAGGCGTGGCTTGGTCAACGTGGGTCAACGAACGACACCATCGGAAGTAGATCAGGCGTGGAGAGGTCGATACCGGGTCCACGGCCGCACACAAGGAAATGCCTCCTTATTACGCTGCAAAATAATGATTCCTCCACCGACATCCGGGACCCACCGGAAGGGCCTCAGATTTCACGTAAAATAATGTGCCCCTCACGACATGTCGGACTCCAGCTATCTTTCGCACGCAAGGAAGTGCCTCCTTATTACGCACACAAAAATGAATATTCCCCCGCCACCGGAACCCAAAGATAGTGGGAGGCTGACTTAGGGCCTACCAAGTTGACGGGGACGGAGGGCTTTGTCAACTTAGTCAATATGAACGATTCTAGCTCCTCGTTAATCAGATGATGTTTATCCAACGGCCGTAGTGCTTCTTCAACCTCTCGGTCTTCTTGCTCCAACCGCCCAAACCACCGCCGTCGCGTCAAAGATGCTCCTCGCCTCCCGTGGGTCGGGTTGTGATGCCATGGAGGCCTCACCGCCTCTACTACTCCCACCGCTGGCCGTGCCATCCCTCTACTCACCCACACCCCGTTATTCTCAGCGCAACAGTAGTCTCACAATCAGAAGCCGAACCAGTGAACCCTCAGATTCTCTTCGCATGGGCATCCATCGCTGCCTTCCCCGCCCGAAGTCGCCCCTTCCTAGTCCTCACCGTCATTCCACCGCCAGGTGCTCTCGGTGCGGCGTGGTCAAGGAGCCGACTTCCATCGAACGCCGACTATACGTGGAGAGGCCGACAGTCATTCCAGTGCCGCAGCGAAGGAAGTGCCTCCTTATTACGCTGCGAAAATAATGATTCCTCCACCTCGACAAATGGGACCCACCGGACGGGCCACCGTGATTTCGCTAAAAAACATTTCCTCGACCGCCGGGACCCACCAGCTACATCTTCGCATGCAAGGAAGTGTGTTCGAAAAAACGATTCGCCTTCTCGACCGCTGGGGACCCACCAGCTACATCTTCGCACGCAAGGAAGTGCGTCCCGCAAAAAATGATTAGATTCGCCGACCGCTGGGACCCACCAGCTACATCTTTCGCATCGCTTAGAAGTGCTCGATACCGACCCACCGTCGAAGCGCATTTAGCGCTATTATTCTCGGTCGCGAACGCGGTAATGCATATATATTGGTGGATGTACAGCGCCGCATGTGTCGTAGTAGAGGCGCCAGACATGTCGTAGTAGAGGCGCGCACGTAGCATGTACATGTATGTACAGCCGCCGTGGTGCAAGAAAGAAAATACGCCACGTATGTGTACATACGCAGCCGGGTCTCAACGCCTACTACCGCATACGTGACGGCCGTGGCTCGCGTACATGGCTGGGTCGGAACGGAGAGACATCGCCGCTGCCGTGGTTCATGGGGAGGCAACGGAATGCCGTGTTCATGGGGAGGCAACGGAATGCTCGTGTTCATGGGGAGGCAACGGAATGCGTCGTGTTCATCGGGAGGCAACGGAATGCGTCGTGTTCATCGAGAGGCAACGGAACGCGTGGGAGCCAACCGGCTGGGTCGGAAAGGAATGCGTGGTCATGTTCATTGGGAGGGCTTGGACGGAATAGGCGATGGAAATGAGGCCTGGCATACCGCAAAACGGAGGAAACGGACCTCCTACGTTCGAAACGGGGTCCTGTTGATCGGGAGGGGTTTGGCGTGCCGCAAAACGGAGGAAACAGACCTCCTACGGTCGAAACGGGGTTCCTGTTGATCGGGAGGGGTGTGGCGTGGACGAAACGGACCTCCTACGGTCGAAACGGGGGTCCTATTGATCGGGAGGGGTGTGGTGTACCGCAAAAACGATTTAAACGGACCTCCTACGGTCAAAACGGGGTCCCGTTTCATCGGGAGGGTGTGGCGCATCGCAAAACGGGATTCCACGGATACTGTTCATCTCCACCGCCAACCTCCTCCAGCCTCCACGGGCTACCGTCGACCTCCTCCAGCCTCCACGGGCTCCTGCTCATCCAGCCTCCACCGCGCTACTCCACCGGCCATCGTTCAACCACCCCTCCACCGCTTCATCGCTCATCCAGCCCTCCACACCACGGGTCCTGTTCAACCACCCTCCACGGGCAGCCCTCCACCGCTTCATCGCTCATCCAGCCCTACACACCATTGGGTCCTGTTCATCCAGTGGCAACGCCGCCGCTCACTGTTCATCCAACCCCCCCCCCCCCCCCGCGCGCAACGCTCACTGTTCATCCAATCGATCGGTTTCAGCAGCGAAGAAGAGCGGGCGAATCGCCGATCGGGTTCATTAACAGCCATCGATCGATCGCTTTCGGGTTCAAGATAACGCGTAACTGCAATTGCAATCGCCGGGTTCGATTAGAGCCCAACGCCGCTTGGGTTCATTAGAGCTAACGCCGCACACATGCGCCAGACGCGTGTACGAGAAACGCGCATCGCCGCCCCCGACCTCCCACCGTAACCGGAACTCTCCGAAATTTTCCTCCTCACTTCTACCACGGTTTTTTCCGTCATGGACGGCCCAAAGAATGTCATGCAGCTGCGTCTCCGCCCGCCCAGACGAAAAGCCCATTTTCCTCATGATTTTTTTGTCATAGAAGTAGGAGCCCACCACATCTATGATGATGATACCGGTTTTGTCACAATTATCGTCATACAAGTGTCATTTGTATGATGAAAAAAAAATTGCTCGCCCAAATGTCACGGATGTGTCTTTTTTTGTAGTGCAACATGGGCTCAAGATAGTTGAGTAATGTTGTGTCAACTCTTTCAAGTTGGTGGGCTAGCGGATGTAGAGGGAAGTAGGTGTAATCAACAACAACAACAACAACAACAACAACAACAACAAATAACAACAACAACAACAACAACAACAACAACAACAACAACAACAACAACAACAACAACAACAACAACAACAACAACAACAACAACAACAACAACAACAACAACAACAACAACAACAACAACAACAACAACAACAACAACAACAACAACAACAACAACAAATAACAACAACAACAACAACAACAACAACAACAACAACAACAAACAACAACAACAACAACAACAACAACAACAACAACAACAACAACAACAACAACAACAACAACAACAACAACAACAACAACAACAACAACAACAACAACAACAACAACAACAACAACAACAACAACAACAACAACAACAACAACAACAACAACAACAACAACAACAACAACAACAACAACAACAACAACAACAACAACAACAACAACAACAACAACAACAACAACAACAACAACAACAACAACAACAACAACAACAACAACAACAACAACAACAACAACAACAACAACAACAACAACAACAACAACAACAACAACAACAACAACAACAACAACAACAACAACAACAACAACAACAACAACAACAACAACAACAACAACAACAACAACAACAACAACAACAACAACAACAACAACAACAACAACAACAACAACAACAACAACAACAACAACAACAACAACAACAACAACAACAACAACAACAACAACAACAACAACAACAACAACAACAACAACAACAACAACAACAACAACAACAACAACAACAACAACAACAACAACAACAACAACAACAACAACAACAACAACAACAACAACAACAACAACAACAACAACAACAACAACAACAACAACAACAACAACAACAACAACAACAACAACAACAACAAGTCTTTCAAGAAGGTTGTTCATAAGAGAACTTTTGATGTTCAATATTATGAATAAACATAAGGGCCATACTTTCATTATGAATGAGATGTATGTTATGAATAATGATATCAATATATTACCTCTGTGTTTACTTTCATAATTCATTTTAGAGCTTCTTACACTCTAGCCTATTGCACAATGTTTATTGCAAGAGGGTTGTTCATAAAAGAAAAATTGTTGTTCAGTATTATGAATAACATGAAGGGCCGTGCTTCCATCCAAGATGGGATGTATGTTATGAATATTGATGGTAAAATGATACATCCATAACACTGACGCTGAATGTAGCAAGACTATGAGAATACCACACATGCGTGGTAATCGCATTTGGTCACATTGGAGAAACCCGCATGGAAAAATTCCATTATGATTGATTTTGAAGTCGTTTGATTTTGAATCATCTGACACTTGCAACTTTCCTTCGGAAAGTGAAATGACTGAAATACTGTTCACATGCCATAAGGAACGAGCGACAAACTTATTGGTGATCATACATTTTGATGTGTGTAGTTCAATAAATTTTGTTGCAAGTAGTGGATTTATCTATCTTCAGAAATGACTCAAGTAAATATATGGATATTTGCTTGATGACACATAAGTCTGGATCTTTTGAAATCATTCAAAAGGTTTTCAAACATGAAGTAGAAGTTATTGTAATAAGAAAATTATGTTTCTGCAATTTGATTGCAGAAATGAATATTTGAGTTACAACTTTAGCGAATGTCTAATGAGTTGTGAAAAAGTTTCATAAGTTACACCTCCGGACCACCACTATGAGTGGAATGTCTGAAGATGTAATCAAACCATTTATGACATGGTAAGATCAAAGATGACATAAATAAATTTGCCATTATCACTTTAAAAAGTAATGCTTTAGAGATCATGCTTTTACACCTAAAAGAGCTCCATCAGTCTGTTGTAATGACGACATGGTATGGTACACCCAACCATGTTATATCTTTTCTTAACATTTGGAATATGGGGCTTGTGTAAAGGTTACAAACCTATTCCAAATCGCATAAGTGCTACTTTGTAAGTTATTCCAAGTCATTGGGTATTCCCCCACCACTATACCGAGGCAAAGGATTTTGCCAGAAAACGGTATGCTTTTAAAGAAAATAGTTCTTGCAAAAGGGTGAGTGGGAGGACAATGCAACTCAACGAGATAACAAGTATCTTCGCTATCGGTCAAAGGAAAGGAACCTTGGAAGTGATTCCGGAGTTTCCCTCGTGGATCGAGCATCTGAAGCCTCTACATGAGATGTATGGACTTTGGTCGAACTTGCAGCTGAACAACATAGGCAAACTTCGTGCAAACCTCTCAGGTGCACAAACGAGATATTATTGTTAGACAATAGTATACCTATGATACACAAGGAAGCGTTGATGGGCCCTGACTCCAGAATTGGCTAAATGCCAATATAATCCGAGATAGTTTCCATAAATAATTCAAGATTTAGATCTTGATAAACCCTCTGAAAGACTTGGAGTCTAACGGATTGTAATGGGACTATAAACTGAGATGGAGAAAAATGTTTTATCCATTAAGCTCGACTTTTTGCAAAATGAGATTGTCTCACTATAGCAATGCTTAAAGTCGGTTCGGGTTAAACTACCAATTAATACATATTTCGAACATGAGATATGAAACATGGATGACAAAAAAATTTCCATGAAATGGAAATACAACCTAGGACTTGTATGTGATACAATCCAAAGTATTTTTCCGGTCTAGAGGATGCTAGTTAGTATGCTAGCTTCAGAGTTCCAGCAATGGACAGAAGAGAGCAAAATGGAGTTGGAATCTTCATTTTTGATGGAATGGTCAAAGGGGTTTGACTTCATCAATGGGTAACGAAGATGCTTGTGGTTTCAAGAAAGTAAGTGGGAGCATAATAATATTTCTGAAAACCTTGTGTGCTTGACACATTGTTAATTGGAAATAAATTTCCTGACACGAATTAGGACTTCATTTGAAAATAGTTTTCGATGAAGTGCTTGGGCTAAATAGCCTTGACATTAGGCATAATAGTCTATGGAGATAGATTTACTTAATGGGGCTGAGAAAAAATACATATTGACAAGATTCTAAAACCATTTAGCACTAAGAACGACAAGGAGTGATTCTTGCCAAAGTCACATGGAAAGAGTTTTTGCAAGACTCGGTGTCCCAAAACACTGATGAGCAAAATACATGATGGAGATTCCACACACTCCTGGATTAATCATTTATTCCATGATATGTAAAACAACCAGATATGTCCAATACTCCCAAGCTGTTGCGAGTATAGATACCAAAGTGATCAAAAGTACTAATCATGGGACAACAGTGAAAAAGGGTCATTGAGTGCTAGAGTAGCACTGATGACATGTTTTCTCGCAAGCGGAGATCATGAAGAGTTCACAGAAATGTTATATCGACATACCTTCATCATTTCTCCTTGCGATTTTCGATTTAAATTGAGGGTTTTGTGTAACACACAATATGGTAGCACAGTTAGTTTGAAATTGTTCCAAACAAGATACTGTGGCAAATTCTATAACAAAGGCTAAGTATGTTAATGCTTTAGAAGTGACAAACAAGATGTTGGATCATATACTTCATTAATGAACTTAGTATGGTTCCAAGAAGGCTTTGGTCAATGGGACACTACTGCAGATAGTTGCTCCATAACTCAGTCTGAGGAATCAGGTTTCGACCACAGATTCACATATATGCAAAGCCAAGTCCGCACAAATATGAATTTTGTGAAAGCGTGAAAACGCAAGGATATGCAGATATACACACGGAGCTGAAGTTGTCAGACCCATTGGACATCAGGCTATACCACATGCGAAGCATTTGTTACACCGGTATGCCATAGGAGTAAAGTGCATTAGCATTAACTAGATTATTGACTCTAGTGCAAGTGGGAGTCTGTAGGAGATATGCCCTAGAGGCAATAATAAATGCTATTATTTATCTCCATGTTCATAATTAAGTTTATGTTCCATGCTATAACTGCTATGGTTCTCGAGTCTGCAATAACACGAGGCTCGGAGGAAGACTCATATGCACGTGTGGAATAATAAACGGTAAGATGTATTCCTAGTTTGGCCTCTAAGACTGGCTCAAGTGTTGCATGATGGTTCTGTTTTCCTGATCATGGGCATGTCTATGCCAACAACCTTGAGGGCACAATGTTAAGAGAACATTTGTGTTGAGTCGACCCAAATTAATGTTATGCTATGAGATTCATTCGTCACAATTTAATGGCACATAACATAGAGATAGTTAATGTTTGCATAATTCCTTAGACCATGAGAGTATCGACTTTCTTTATGCTTGATTCATGAACTTTGGGGTTTGTTAAACGTCATTCGTAACTGGATGGCTATTACGGCGGCTTACGGGTTCATGGGAAAGTATGTCAAGTAACTTGATAGCTCAAGATTGGGATTTGCTCCTCCGAGGATGGAGAGATATTCTCAGACCTCGGTGTTACACGGTATCCATCATCGCCTGCCATACACAGTGTGATTTGATCATGTGGATGCGGGAACACGGGAACGAGAAAAGAGAACAAAACTAGTAACGAGGTAACTAGCATAGTGGACAAGTTGTTGATCCACGGGGATGCAAGTAAATCCGACTTGGGGTCTTTCTAACATATCGCGAAGCAACAGGAATAGCACACGATAACTGGAGGTTAACTCGAATATTCATTCGTGTGGGTATAGGGGTCAATATGGGTGTCCACGACTCCGATGTTGATCATTGATCGGAAAGTTTTCCGGTCATGTCTATGCTTCACCGAACCTATAGGGTCACACGCTTAAGGGTCATCTATCTCATGAATACTAGATGAGAGTCTGAGAGAAATTTGCCGAAAAGTTTTGGAGACAATGGAAATGTTCCTGAGCTGCCGGTACCGGGTTTGGTTGCTTTTGCGTATGAAATTCACTAATCTGAAATTGTTTCTGAACGAATCCAAAATTATTTTAGTGGGTACTAGAATTATTCTAAGACCAATAGAAATATTTTCGGATTTAATGGACGCAAAAAATTGTCTTCCTGAATAGTGAAAACGCATTCTTGTTTGCTTTGCACAGATGAAAATCACTAAACCGAAATTGTTTCGGAACGCGTTGAAATTTATTTTAGTGGGTACTGGAAATGTTAAGAGCCCACATAAATATTTTCAGTTTGAACAGACACTGGAAAATGTTGTCATGAATAGTGAAAGTGCTTTTTGCTTGGCTTCTTGGAGAAGCCACCCTTGGGCTTGGCCTATAAATAGGGGTGGAGGGGGCTGCCTAAAGGGACACTCTTGCTCTCATACAAATGCCATGCATGATCTGGCTCTTTCTCTCTCTCCCTCCCAGCGAAATAGTTTCGTAGTGCCGAGAGGCTGTCTAGGTTCCGACAGGAACTTGTTCTGGACGGCGAAGCCCTGCCGGATAGATGACACCATATGTGTGCAAACCCGTAGAGGGGTCGTAGTTTCGATCTTTATGCTCGAGGGGCTGTTTTGAGAGTGCCTCCTGAAGGGCTGTCCAAGTGAGGGTCTGAGTTCTGTGAGTCCTACCGATGGGCTGTGGGAGTGACCTTTTGAGTTTTTAGAGTGCCTCCCGAAAGGCTGTCCGCGACACCGTCCGCCTCCCGGAGGGCTGTACGTTGGGACGATGAGGGAGTACATCCTCGCGGTTGGGAGGTTGTAAATCCTAGCTGCGGGGATCTGCACCGCCGATCGTCATCGACTCTACTTCACAAGCGCCACGAAAGTTGGTAACGAAAAGATCAAACCTTGTATGTAGTCTCCATAGTGGTCCCGGGTCAGTGCGTAGGTTGGAATTTTTTTGTTTTCTCGCTATGCTACCTACATATCTCACCATTCCTGATGACTTGGGGAGCGCTGTATGTTCAATCTCAACCTACCATGGTCGGCATGGCCTAAATTTGTGAACATATACCGCCTGTTGCTACATTATCTATGTATTTGCATCAAATCTTTGTTACGTTATCTATTTTAATTCTATATTTTTGTACTTTCCTTTCATCTATATATTGATCTGCTTCTCGATTACTCCCATATTTGCAAAGCTTGCTCTGTTATTTCAATATATCTAATTTACGATCTTAATTTTCATTTCATGAAGTACATCCCTTGCTTTGCAAGAACAGGAGTAGAAGGAAATCTTGGGCTTTACTTTGTTGATGACTCCCAGGATGTCATAATTACAACGCATGATGGATTTACAGTGATGGTTAGCGTAAAACTTGATAAAGATGGTCACTCCTATTTTAATGCGGACCTTTGGAGAAAAATGTCTAAGTGTTATGAACTGAAAGCTCGCAATAAAATTCTAGTGCGTCCACCATAGTCTGGTCTAATTAACATGGATGTTTACTTCCCCAACATCATCAACCGATCAAAGTCTGATCGAGGTTAGTGTCCTTTCAACTTTCTCCATGCTATCATATTACTTAGCAAAATCGGGGTATTTGTTCTAACTAGTTGATCACTGTTTAAGCAACCAATTGTGATTTCATTTTCTGACTCCGTTCCTACGCAGTAACAAATTCTATTTATCAATTTATGCGCACTATATATTCTTCTGCCATGTTTTGAATAAATAATACCTTTCCACCTTTTAAGCAGGATATGTCGGATGCCTAGTGAACGATCTGTATGTTACTAAGCGTACCAAATTTCACTGGAAGGACTTGAAGCATGTCATAAACTTTGGTGATAATTCGACAAAGATAGCACATCGTATGAACGCTAGATTTTGGATGCGATTAATTAGACCTATGGTGCACACATTGAACAAGACCAATTGTGTGCACAAAACGCTGGTAAAAAGTCTTATTTTAATGTTGATGCTCATAAACTATATATATCTTCAATGATATGTTACAATTGGTTTTTATTCTACATGTCAACAGAAATTGCCCGCTGTAGCAGTTCTTGGATCGATTTCCCGGCGTGGTCGAATTACACTTGTGCCTGCTAATAACGCCAAAGTGATTGCAACGTACTGCATTTCCCGTAGAAATGGAACCATTCAAATTAACAAGTTCTCGCTTGTCATGGCAATGCATTCATATTGGAAAATTGGAAACATTGTTCTACTCATGCTCTACCAAGGCACGAGAGGGCTCTTCCTTTTCATTGACGAGATGCCGAGTCGCCATGATCAAGCTGCTTCCAGCGGAAAGTTGTGGTTGTTGGCCCTCAGCCTCTTAAAATGTACTAGACGTTAATATGTTAAGTATGTAGATACGGACCATATGGTTGTTGGCCCTTAGCCTCTTAAAATGTGATAGTTGTTACTATGTTAAGTATGTAGATACTGACCATATGGTTGTCAAAACTGTGTTACGAATATCCTCCTTTTGTCGAATAGTGTAACCACTATATATATGTTACTCAAATGCTGTTACCCAAGTTCTTAAATTTTCATGGAAAGTATTAGTATCGTACACAGTTCATTGAGTTTAAGCGTGTGCCCGATGTCTAGAAGGCATTTGCATATTAACTGTCCATATTGCAAATTTACACACGTACTAACATAAGGAAACATACTAATCATCGCACATGAGTACTCGCAGACGCATCATGTGCGATACTCCTAGCCACCGCAAGCAACTAGTTTGCATTTTTCAAAGTTTTTTGTACACACAGAATCGCACATGAACTAACTGTATTAACCGCCTGTGTTGTAATTTCTCATCGCAAACAGTTTATCCAAGTTGGCTGTTTGCCACATATCACACACATCTTGTTTACACGACTCGTTTCTGTTCTTTTGGCTCATCGTAAACAGTTCATCCATGTGAACTGTATGCCACATATCACACACATCTTGTTAAGTTGAACCGTTTTTGTTGTGTTCCCCAATCGAAAACAGTTCATCCAAGTGAACCGTATGCCATATATCGCACACACATTGATATGGTTGCCCATTTTTGTTGTTCTTCCTATCACAAACAATTCGAATGGATTAATCGTGTGCCCTGCATCGTACACGCAACTAAAATCTGAACCGTGTTTGATGGCTCTGCCATCACAAGTGTTTTGCACATTTTTTGATGATTTTTTTACGCCACTGTTTGCGATTATTGCATCGCACATAGTTTCGTCAAAGGGTCTCTGATCATATCGTCGCGTTAGCAGTATCCTGCAGTAGTGTATACCAACAATAAAATCTCGGGCAACTAACATATCGCCGGACAAAGGGAATTGTTATACGGGATTAACTGAATCCTCGAGATCATGGTTCAAACCAATAAAGATCTTCGTTGAATATGTGGGAGTCAATAGGGGCATCCAGGTCCTGCTATTGGTTATTGATCGAAGAGGTGTCTCGCTCATGTCTTCATGTTCTTGAACCCGTAGGGTCACACACTTAACATTCAGTAACACTATTGTAGTATTAGGATATTCATAATGGTGAGACCAAATATTGTTCGGAGTCTCGGATGGGATTCAGGACTCACAAGGAGCTCCGGAATTGTCAGAAGGTGAAGATTTATATATGGAAAGTGTTTTTCAGGGTTTTGGAATAGTTTGAAAATAATTTGGTAGAGTACCAGGAAGGTTATAGAAGTTTTCGGGGGTTCCACCATGGCGCCAAACGACCCGGGTGATGGGTTCTACGGTAGGGTGTGTCAATTGCAAATTAAATTTTCCTATGTGCAGAACAACCAAGAACATGCTGTGGGAGATGGACCACAGATCGTTACCACTAGACGCGCAATGCCGTGCACCAGAAGAAGAGTTGGGGCAATACATCTGCATGGATCGTCTCCTCCTCGTCCGATCTTTCTCGAGCAGCCGGTCATCAGATCCCACCTACAAGTTCGCTAGAGCGGCACAGGTGCACCGGCTCTAACGGTATCCGCGCGTGTAGGAGGAAGACAGTGCAGCGGACTGCTAGGTCCGATCACAATCGACGGCGACTGGAGGTGTTTATTCGCAACACATGAAGACCTAGTGACATCGAGGAAGAGATCAACCCAACGAGTGTGCCACACCTCCACTATATATAGGCGTCCATCGCGAGCTCAACACTTAGGCCTCGCACGGACCCTAAAGCCCAAAATATGTTCGGTCGGGATCCGAGTCCGAGTAGGATCACATCTGACTCATGGAGTCAGATCGGGCCTCACAGGTTCCTTCCTTAAGCGCGTGACCCCTTAGGTTCAAGTCAGCTTGGCCGCAGGTCGGATCACCTCCGACCTGCTCGGCTGGTAGCGGCATCTAGCAAGGCGTGCCGACCACCAAGTAGACAATGAAGCCGGTTGGCGAACCTGTGCAACATGTCACACTTATCTTCCCTTTTCCACACGATATATATTGTCGGGCTCAAGGTGAGTCTGTCATTCCTGTGTTAGCCCGACCACAAAACGGATTATCTCATAATCCTTGTCGCATGGCCATGCTTATCTTGGTCGGATCACATGAGGGGCCCAGAGTATATCTCTCGTGATCGGAGGGGCAAATCCCATCTTGGTCGACCATGTCTCACAACATGGGTCTAGACAAGCCCGAAACCCACCTTTGTAACTACCCAGTTACGGAGTAGCATTTGGATGGCCCAAAGCAAGTTTGTCACCATCCCGAGTGCATGTGCTATCTTAGGTCTTAGGACATAGAACATATGTTGTACTAGAGACTCACAGATGGCATATCATTGCATCTCATAGTCGGGTCTGTCCAACTTGTACTTTATCTCGACTCGGATCGGACTACATCAAATCCGACCAGATCCTTCCAAGTCCATATTATCTGGTTAGCATCCAATCCTTCATGACTAGTGAAACTAAGCCATCCACCGTGTCATACGCTAGTCTAGTCGGCTGCACGTCCACACAGCCCTTTCGACTAGGGACCTTTTAGGACAATCATTATACAATGCATAGTCCCACAAACAAGTCACGTACTTGGTAATACACATCATTGATAATGTCCAAGGACTATCTTTATTCATAAACACATAGGAAATATCATCATACATGATTGCCTCTAGGGCATATCTGCAACACCGGGAAGGGCCCACATGGACTAAAGGGTGGGGCGACAGCCCATATGGGCCGGCCGCACCAAGCCCCAACGCCCATGTCATTTAAATCTAAAGATAAGGTCTTATCTTTAAATTTAAAGGGAATTTCTCTCTTATAGCCGGCCCTAGGAGGGTTTTGGCCTCCCCTCCCCATCCCTAGCTATATAATGAGAGGGGAGACGCATGGGGAGGAGGCTCACCCCTTGCCTAGCCGCCGCTTCTCCCATCTCCCTCCATCTTCTCGTTCGGTTGCGCTTGGCGAAGCCCTGCTGGAGTTTCTCTTACACCACCACCACCACGTCCTCGTGTTGGTTCAGATCCCATCTACCTCTTCTCCCTCACTTGCTAGATCAGGAAGGAGGATACATCACTGAGCCGTACGTGTGCACATCTCGGAGGTGCCCCTTGCTACTTATTGAGCTTGCGTTGATTTTTCCCTTGAAGAGGAAAGGGTGATGAAGCAAAGTAGAGATAAATATTCCCCTCAGTTAAAAAACCAAGTTATCAATCCAGTAGGAGGTAAAAGCAAGTCCCCAATAGATGCACCTGCACAAACTAACAAACACTTGCACACAACGCGAAAGAGGGGTTGTCAATCCCTTCACGGTCACTTGCAAGAGTGAGATCTAACAGAGATAGATATAAAAGATAAGTAAAAGGCAAAATAAAGTAAATAAAAATAAATTGCAGCAAGGTATTTTTGGGTTTATATATCTGAAAATATATGATGTAAAATAGACCCGGGGGCCATAGGTTTCACTAGAGGCTTCTCTCTTGAAGAAAACATATGGTGGGTAAACAAATTACTGTTGAGAAATTGATAGAAAAGCGCAAAGTTATGACGATATCCAAGGAAATTATCATGAATATAGGCATCACGTCCATGTCAAGTAGATCGACTCCTGCTTGCATCTACTACTATTACTCCACACATCAACAGCTATCCAACATGCATCTAGTGAATTAAGTTAACAAGAACGAAGTAAGGCCTTAAGCAAGATGACATGATGTAGAGGGATAGATCCAATTAATATGGTAAACCCCCCATCTTTTTTTTGCTTAATGGAAACAATACAAATACGTGCCTTGCTACCCCTACTTTCACTAGGTCAGGACAACGCAAGATTGAACCCCATCACAAAGCACCTATCCTATTGCAAGAAAAACCAATCTAGTTGGCCAAACCAAGTCCACAGACCGGAGAGAAATACAAAGCTATCTTAACCATGCATAAAAGAGTTCAGAGAAGACTCAAAAAATATTCATAGATAATCTGATCATAAATCCACAATTCATCATATCTCAACAAAAGCACCGCAAAAGAAGATTATATCGAATAGAACTCCAAGAACATCGGGGAGAACATTGTATTGAAGATCAAAGAGAGATAAGAAGCCATCTAGCTACTAGCTAGGTCTGTGGTAAACTACTCACACATCATTGGAAGGGCATCATGGTTGCTGTAGAGGCCCTTCGTGATCGAATCCCCCTCTGGCAGAGTGCCGGAAAAGGCCCCAAGATGGGATCTCACGAGAATGTGTTTAAGCTTGCGTGAAAAGTATTTTTGGTGTGCCCTCCGATGTAGGGGGGAATATTTGAGAATTTATAGTGCTAGAGTTAGGGTAGAGCCACAGGGCGCCCACAAGCCCCCTAGACGCGCCCCTAGGGCTTCTGGGCACCTCGTGGGTCTACTGGCCTCCTCCTGAAGCTTCGTGGGTGTCTTGTTGTCCAAGAAAAATCATCGTAAAGTTTTATTCCGTTTGGACCCCATTTGGTATTGATTTTCTGTAAATGCAAAAACAAGGACAAAGAATCGGCACCGTGTTAATAGGTTAGTCCCAAAAATGATATAAAATAGCATATAAATGCATATAAAACATCCAAGATGGATAATATAATGGCATGGAACAATATAAAATTATAGATACGTTGGAGACGCATCAAGCATCCCCAAGCATAATTCCTGCTCGTCCTCGAGTAGGTAAATGATAAAAATAAAAGTTTTGATTTGAATGCTACCTAACATATTTATCAATGTAACTTTTCTTGTTATGGCATGAACGTTCAGATCCATAAGATTCAAAACAAAAGTTTAATATTGACATAAAAACAATAATACTTCAAGCATACAGGTAAAGCAATCATGTCTTCTGAAAATATCATGGCTAAAGAAAGTTATCCCTACAAAATCATATAATCTTGTCATGCTCTATTTTCATCACACAAAGTATTTATCATGCACAACCCCGATGACAAGCCAAGCAATTATTTCATACTTTTAATGTTCTAAAGCTTTTTTAGCTTTCACGCAATACATGAGCGTGAGCCATGGATATAACACTATAGGTGGAATGGAGTATGGTGGAGGTTGTGAGGAGAAGACAAAAAAGGAGAAAGTCTCACATCAACTAGGCAAATTAATGGGCTATGGAGGTGCCCATCAATTGAAACCGATGCGAGTGAGTAGGGATTGCCATGCAACGGATGCACTAGAGCTATAATTGTATGAAAGCTCAAAAGAAAACTAAGTGGGTGCGCATCCAACTTGCTTGCTCACGAAGACCTAGGGCAATTTGAGGAAGCACATCATTGTAATATACAAGCCAAGGTCTATAATGAAAAATTCCCACTAGTATATGAAAGTGATAAAATTGGAGACTCTCTATCATGAAGATCATGGTACTACTTTGAAGCACAAGTGTGGAAAAGGATAGTAACTTTGTCCCTTCTCTCTTTTTCTCTCATTTTTTTCTTTTTTGTCTTTTTCTTTTCTTTATATCTTTTCTTTCTTTTGGGGCTCTTTGGCCTCTCTTTTTCTCCTTTTTTTATTTAAGTCCGGGGTCTCATCCCGAGTTGTGGGGGAATCATAGTCTCCATCATCCTTTCCTCACATGGGACAATGCTCTAATAATGATAATAATCACACTTTTATTTACTTACAACTCAAGAATTACAACTCGATACTATAACAAAATAAGACTCTATATGAATGACTCCATGCGGTATACCGGGATGTGCAACGATCTAGAGTGACATGTATAAAAATATGAATGATGGCCTTGCCACAAATACTATGCTAACTACATGATCATGCAAAGCAATATGACAATGATGGTATGTGTCATAATAAACGGAATGGTGGAAGTTGCATGGCAATATATCTCAGGATGGCTATGGAAATGCCATAATACGTAGGTATGGTGTCTGTTTTGAGGAACGGTATATGGTGGGTTTAATGCACCGGTGAAAGTTCTGCGGTACTAGAGAGGCTAGCAATGGCGGAAGGGTGAGAGTGCATATAATCCATGGACTCAATATTAGTCATAAATAACTCACATACTTATTGCAAAACATTATTAGCCACTGAAACAAAGTACTAATACACATGCTCCTAGGGGGATAGATTGGTCGGAAAAGACCATCGCTCATCCCCGACCGCCACTCATAAGGAAGACAATCAAAAATAAATCATGCTCCAACTTCATCACATAATGACAGACCATACGTGCATGCTTCGGGAATCACAAACCTTAACACAAGTATTTCTACTAATCCACAGTTACCAACTAGCATGACTCTAATATCACCATCTTTATATCTCAAAACGAATGCAAGCAATCAAACTTCTCATATATTCAATGCTCTTTATGAAAGTTTTTATTATATCCCTCTTGGATACCCATCATATTAGGACCAAACCCATAACCTAAGCAAACTGATATTCTATTTTTAAGACTCTCAAAATAATATAAGTGAATCATGAGAGTTCATCAATTTCTACAAAATAAAACCACCACCATGCTCTAAAAAGATATAAGTGATGCTCTAGAGCAACTGCCTAGCTCAAAAGATATAAGTGAAGTACATAGAGTATTCTAATAAATTCACGATTAATGTGTGTCACTCTCAAAAGGTGTGTAAAACAAGGATGATTGTGGCAAACTAAAAATCAAAGGCTCAAATAATACAAGATGCTCCAAGAAAAACACATATCATGTGGTGAATAAAAATATAGCCTCAAGTAAATTTACCGATGGATTGAAGAGGGGATGCCATCCGGGGCTTCCCCAAGCTTAGATGATTGGTTGTCCTTGAATATTACCTTGGGCTGCCTTGGGCATCCCCAATCTTAGGCTCTTGCCACTCCTTCTTCCATAGTCCATCAAATCTTTACCCAAACTTGAAAACTTCACAACACAAAACTCAACAAAAAACTCGTGAGATCTGTTAGTATGATAACACAAACCTCCACTTTTAGGTACCTTATGCTCTCATTCTAATTTTATATTGGTGTTATATACTATATTCTAACTTATCCAAGGCTCATACCCCCTGATACTACCCATAGATTCATGAAAATAAGCAAACAACACATATAAAACAAAACATGTCAAAAGCAGAACAGTTTCTAAAGATCAGAATATTAGTCATACTTCTGTAACTACAAAAATGCTGAAAACTTAGAAACACAGAGGCAATTCATATATAAATCTTGTGTAAAAATTCAAAATTGTTCCACGCTCCTGTGAATTTTAACAATTCTGTTAATGGATGCAAAAGTTACTATTTTTCAGCAAGCCAAATCAAAGACATACCAAAGCATCCCAAAGGTATTGCTTGGCTCAAACACTAATTAAAACACTAAAACACAATTACTACAGAGGTGATATTTTGTATTCTCATAAAAACAGAAAATAAAAATATTGGGTTGTCTCCCAACAAGCGCTTTTTTTAAATCCTTTTAGCTAGGCATTGATAATTTTAATGATGCTCACATGAAAGATAGCAATTGAAACACGAACAGAGCATCATGTAGCATGTGAAAAACAAGTTTAAGTCTAACATACTTCCTGTGCACAGGCATTTTATAGGGAAAAGATTTATCAAGACAAGCAAAAACTAGCCTACGCAAGGAAGAAGAAAGAAACAATAGCAATCTTAACATAACGAGAGGTAATTTAGTGACATGAAAATTTCTACAATCATATTTTCCTCTCTCATAATAATTACATGTAGGATCAAATTCAAATTCAGAAATATTGCTATCACATAACATATTCTCTACATGACCCACATGCATGCAAAGTTGACACTCTTCACAAATAGTGGGATTAACATAGAATAAAGTCATTAGTTCTCCAAGCCCACTTTTATCAAACATTTCATCAGATTGATCAAAGTCCAAAGTAGTGGGATCATTATTTCCTAAAGTTGACACTCTTCCAACCCCACTTTCAATATTATTGCAAACATTATTATCATGATGCTTAAATAAATTTTCAAGATCATAAGAAGCATTGTCACCCCAATCATGATCATTGAAATAAGTAGTGGACATAGCAAAATTAGCATCCCCAAGCTTGGGATTTTGCATATTATCTGCACAATTGACATTAATAGAATTTATAGTAAAATCATTGCAACCATGATTTTCATTCAAGGAGCTATCATGAATCACTTCATAAATTTCTTCTTTTAGCGCTTCATCACAATTTTCAGATTCATGAATTTCAAGCAAAACTCCATAAATATAATCTAGTGCACTCAACTCACTAGCAATTGGTTCATCATAATTGGATCCTTTAAAAAGATTAGCAAGTGGATGAGGATCCATAAACTTTTTTCTCTTCAATTTTCAATAAACACACATTATACCAAGCGAATGAGCAGACAAACCAAGTAAGACATAAAGGCAAACCAAAAGACGAATGGAAAGAAGGCTAATAAAAAGGATTTTTTGTGTTTATCTGAAAACATTTTGGAAGTGGGGGAGAGGAAAATGAGAGGCAAATGGCAAATAATGTAAGTGCAAGAGATGAGAGTTTATGATAGGTACTTGGTAGGCTTGATGTAGAACCTCCCCGGCTACGGCGCCAGAAATTCTTCCTGCTAGGCATCACGTCTGTGACAAGTAGACCGACTCCTGCCTACATCTACTATTATTACTCCACACATCGACCGCTATCCAACATGCATCTAGTGAATTAAGTTAACAAGAACAGAGTAACAGCTTAAGCACGATGACATGATGTAGAGGGATAGATCCAATTAATATGGTAAAACCCCCATCTTTTTATCCTTAATGGAAACAATACAAATATGTGCCTCGCTACCCCTACTATCACTAGATGAGGATACTGCAAGATTGAACCCATCACAAAGCACCTCTCCCATTGCAAGAAAAACCAATCTAGTTGGCCAAACCAAATCGACAGATCAGAGAGAAATACAAAGCTATGAACATAAATTTTAAGCGACTTGGGCATGATCATGTTGCAAAATCTTGGGAAAGAATGAAATTGATGCTAAGAAATTGTCCTACTCACAGTTTACATCTTTGGATGATTATACACAATTTTTATGCGGGGTTGAATTTTGTTTCTAGACATCTTTTAGATTCCGCCACAGGTGGTACTTTTATGGAGATTACTTTGGGTGAAGCTACTAAATTGCTTGATAATACTATGGAAAATTATTCACAATGGCATACCAAAAGAGCACCTACAAGTAAAAAGGTTAATTCGGTTGAAGAAATTACTACTTTGAGTGAAAAAGTTGATGCTCTTATGAAATTTATTGCTAGTAAAAATGCTCCTATTGATCTTAAAGATGTGCCTTTGTCTACTTTGATTGAGAAAACTAGTGATCCCGTAGATGTGAATTTTGTCTTTCGAAACAATTTTAATAACAATGCTTATAGAAGTAATTTTAGTCCTAGGCCTTTTCCTCGAAATTCCTCTAAAAATTATGGCAATTACTATGGTAATTCTTCTTACAATAATATTAGGAACCCCTCTGATATTGAGAATAATATTAAGGAATTTATCAATGCTCAAAAAGTTTTCAATACTACGATAGAAGAAAAGTTGAATAAGATTGATGATATGTCTAGAAGCATTGATAGAATTTCCCATGATGTAGAAAATCTCAAGATTATTTTTTCCACCTAAAGTTGATGTGAATGAATCAATTAAAGCTTTGCATGTTTCTATGGATGAAAGTAAGAAAAGAACTGCTATGCTTAGAGCTAAAAGAGAATTTTTAGAAAGAGCGTTTTCTACCGATTGCTTTCGTAATAATGATGAAGATCTTAAAATGATTTGTGTTTCTTCTATTGATTCCTTGTTTAGTAAGATTAAAATTGATAAAGGGACTGGACAAGAGTCAACTTTAGCTAGAGGGCGTCCCGATAATTTGAAGGGTGAAAATCTTGATGAAAAAATTGATAAAAGTGGGTTTGGAGAGGTCAAAACTTTAACTAGTGATGTACCCACTCTTTTGGATTACAAATGATTTAATTATGATAGTTGCTCTTTGATTGAATGTATTTCTTTGTTGCAATCCATGATAAATTCACCCCATGCCTATGAACAAAATAAAGCTTTTACTAAACATATTATAGATGCCATGATGAAAGCTTTAGAAGAAAAGTTTGAATTAGAGATTTCAATTCCTAGAAAATTATATGATGAACGGGAACCTACCATTAAAGTCAAGATTAAAAATTATGAGTGTTTTGCTTTATGTGATTTGGGTTCTTTGCACAATTCTGAAATCTTTATGTGATGTGCTTGGTCTTACCAATATTGAAGAATGTTCTCTTAATTTGCACTTGGCGGATTCTACTATTAAAAAGCCTTTGGGAAGAATCAATGATGTTCGTATTCTTGCAAATAGGAATTATGTGCCCATAGAATTTATTATTCTAGATATTGATTGCAATCCGTCTTGTCCCATTATGCTTCACTACTGCTGGATACTGCTAACCCATTAATTATGATCATAGACTGC
The DNA here is from genome assembly GCA_021605145.1 of Aegilops bicornis. Taxonomy (NCBI): domain Eukaryota; kingdom Viridiplantae; phylum Streptophyta; class Magnoliopsida; order Poales; family Poaceae; genus Aegilops; species Aegilops bicornis. Next base: position 2,277,059 of record JAHIAL010000052.1, read on the forward strand.
TTGTCATTAAATCAGAAAGCGGCGTGCAATAATCGCATAAGCGGTGGTGTAAAAAACCATCAAAAAGGTGCAAAACATTTGCGATGATGGATGCATCAAACACGGTTAAGATTTTAGTTGCGTAATGCGATGCGAGGGATCTGATTAATCCATTCAAAGCTCATGCTGCGACGAGGTAGAACAATAGAAAGCGGGTAGCCATAACAATGTGTGTATGCGATGCAGGACACACGGTTAATCCATTCGAACTGTTTGCGATTAGGTAGAACAAAAGAAACGGGCAGCCATACCAATGTGTGTGCGATATACGACATACGGTTAACTCGGACGAACTGTTTTCGATTAGGGAACACAATAGAAATGGTTCAACTTAACAAGATGTTTGTGATATGCATCATACAGTTCACATGGATGAACTGTTTGCGATGAGCCAAAATAACACAAATGAGTCGTGGAAACAAGATGTATGTGATACGTGGCAAACAGCCGACTCGGGTGAACTGTTTGCGATGAGAAATTACAACACAGACGGTCAATATAGTTACTTCGTGTGTGATTCTGTGTGTACAAAAAACTTTAGAAAATGCAAACTAGTTGCTTGTGGTGGCTAGGAGTATCACACACGATGCGTTTACGAGTACTCGTGTGCGATGATTAGTATGTTACACATATGTTTCCTTATGTGAACATGCGTGTGAATTTGCAATATGGACAGTTAATATGCAAATGCCTTTCCGGACACTCCAAGACACGCTTAAATTCAATGAACTATGTACGATACTAATACTTTCCCTGAAAATTTATGAACTTAGGTAACAACATTTGAGTAACATATATATAGTGGTTACACTATTCGACAAAAGAACTATCACATTTTAAGAGGCTAAGGGCCAACAACCATATGGTCCATATCTACATACTTAACATATATAGTAACAGCTAGCACATTTTAAGTGGCTGAGGGCCAACAACCACAACTATCCACTGGAAGCAGCTTGATCACGATGACTCGACATCTCGTCAATGAAAAGGAAGAGCCCTCCTGTGCCTTGGTAGAGCAGGAGTAGAACAGTTTCTCCAATTTTCCAATATGGATGCATTGCCACGAGAAGCGAGAACTTGTTAATTTGAATGGTTCCATTTTTGCGGGAAATGCAGTACCTTGCAATCACTTTGGCGTTATTACTAGGCACAAGTATAATTCGACAATGCCGGGAAATCGATCCAGGAATTGCTACAGGGGACAATTTCTTTTGACATGTAGAATAAAAAACAATTGTAACATATCGTTGAAGATATATATAGTTTATGAGCATCAACATTAAAATAAGACTTTTTACCAGCGCTTTGTGCACACAATTGGTCTTGTTCAAAGGTGCACCATAGGTCTAATTAATCCCATCCAAAATCCAGCTGTTCATACATACTGTGCTATCTCTATCGGATTATCAACAAAGTTTATGACATGCTTCAAGTCCTTCCAGTGAAATTTGGTACGTTTAGTAACATACAGATCGTCCACTATACATCCAACATATCCTGCTTAAAAGGTGGAAAGGTATTATTTATTCAGAACATGGCAGAAGAATATATAGTGCGCATAAATTGGTAAACGGAATTTGTTACTACCTAGGAACAGAGTCAGAATATGATATCACAATTGGTTGCTTAAATAGTGATCAATTGGTTGCATAAATAGTAATATGACAGCTTGGAGAAAGTTGAAAGGACACTAACCTCGATCAGACTTTGATCGGTCGATGACGTTAGAAGTAAACATCCATGTTAATTAGACCAGGCTTTGATGCACGCACTAGAATTTTATTGCCAGCTTTCAGTTCATAACACTTAGACATTTTTCTCCAAAGGTCCGCATTAAAATAGGAGTGACCATCTTTATCAATTTTTACGCTAACCGTCATTGTAAATCCATGTTATGCGTTGTCAATATGACATCCCGGGAGTCATCGATGAAAGTAAAGCCCAAGATTTCCTTCTACACCTGTTCTTACAAAGCAAGGGATGTGCTACTTGAAATGAAAATTAAGATTGTAAATTAGATATATTGAAGTAACTGAGCAAGATGCAAATATGGGAGTAATTGATAGAACATATCCATAAATAGATGCAAGAAAAGTACAAAAATGTAGAATTAAAAATAGATAATGTAACAAAGATTGGATCCAAATATATAGATAATGTGGCAACAGATGGTATATGTTCACAAATTTACGCCATGCCGACCGTGGTAGGTTGAGATTGAACATACAGAGCGCTCCCTAAAGTCATCCGGAATGGTTAGGTAGAACTTCGTTCCCAACTAGCCACGACCCCAGTTGCCCTATTTGTGCTCGCGCTGTTGACACATGAATGAACACCCACAAATCAGCTAGAAAAAAAATGATTCCACGGTGATTTCCGCTGGTTGATTAACAGCGACGGACGGACTGCGATAAGAGATGATTGAATATTTCGCTAATTAAGGTGATCATCTTATCCATGAGAAAAATCCCCGGCCCAATCCTGCAGAAAACCCCAGTCGACTAGAGTCTAGAATGTCGGTGCAGATAGGCGGCAGAAAGCAGTGGAGGCAAAATCCGGTGCCATTTGGAGCACGACCTATGCCCGCCGCCAACAGCCGTCGAGCTTAGGGTGCAGAGTTGCGGAGGAGTCCGTGGCGAGTGAGTGAGGACGAAGTGGGTGAGGGTTTTCTTTTCCTTTTGCATGTGTGAGTGAACACACACGGTTCGCAGAGGCAACGGAGATGAATCGTGTGCGATAGTAAATCACCGAGATTGAATGGGAATGCAAATTTCCTTTGTCCTTCATCCATGAGTTTTTTTCTACGATGAACATAAACCTCGCTAATCATCGTGTTCAAATTTGACACTTTTCCAGGTTCATTTACAATATTGAGGGGATTATGTGCATTTTGTAGGCATTAATGCACGTAATTCAAATTCAAACAATCGGTGCATGAAAGGGTGCACAAGAATGGTCTGGAAAAACCACACTCGTGGTATTTAGTAATTTCTCAAGGCTTTTACAAGGAACGGGCAGAGATGTCAATGGAATGTGTGGCAATAGTCAACTACAAACGCGTCATTTACTGGGTTATCAACTATAGAACAATGAAATACGTGCTTGAAAAACATGACGGCTGGCATGGTGCCATGGTATGGCCTCACCGCGTTCTCGGGTTGAAAGCTGAGAAGGTTTGATTTATGTCGTCATGCACGCACTTCATAAATCGAACCATCACCGAGGAACTTCAATGCTTTCGAGAGGAAAATCACCAAGATTGAAGGGGAATCCAAATATCCGTCCTAGTTTGTCATTCAGTTTTTTTCCAACGATCAACATACCGCCTCAAATGAAACGTGTTCAAATTTGACATTTTTCCGAACTCATTTACCATATTTAGGGGATTGTGTGCATTTTGTAGGCATTAATTATGCACATAATTCAAATTCGAACAATCGGTGAATGAAAAGGTGCACAAGAACGGTCTGGAAAACCATGCTCGTGCTATTTAGTACATTCTCATGCCTTTTCCAAGGAATGGGCAGATATTTCAAGGAAACGTGTGGCAATAGTCAACCATAAACGCGTCATTTACTAGGTTAACAACTATACAAAAAGGAAATACATGCTTGAAAAAACATGACACCTGGTGTGGTGCCATGGTATGACCTCACTGTGCCCTGGTAAAAATGTCGTCATGCACGCCTTTCATAAAATGAACCATCACCGAGGAAGTTTCATGGTTTCGAGGGGGAAATCACCAAGATTGAAGGGGGGTCAAAATTTCCTTTGTCCTTTGTCCACGAGTTTTTTCTATGATGAACATACAACCTGCAAATCACCGTGTTCAAATTTGGCACTTTTCCATGTTCATTTGGCATATTTAGGGGATTATGTGCATTTCCTAGGCATTAATGGACATACTTCAAGTTCAAACAATCGGTGCATGAAAGGGTCCACAGGAACGGCCTAGAAAACCATGATCGTGCCATTTAGTAAATTCTCATGCCTTTTACAAGGAATACCAGATAGATATTTCGTTGAAATGTGTGGCAATAGTCAACAACAAATGTTTGTTTGTTGGGTTTTCAACTATAGAAAAAATGAAATAAATGCTTAAAAACATGACGCCTGGCATGGTGCCATGGTATGACCTCACCATGCCCTGGTAAAAATTTGAGAAGGTTTGGCTTATGTCATCATGCACGCCCTTCATAAATCGAACTATCACCGAGGAAGTTCAATGCTTTCAAGAGGGAAATCACCAACATTGAAGGGGAATCCAAATTGCTGTCCTAGTTTGTCATTCGGTTTTTTTCCAACGATCAACATACCGCCTCAAATGCAACGTGTTCAAATTTGACATTTTTCTGGGCTCATTTACCATATTTAGGGGATTATGTGCATTTTCTAGGCATTAAATGGACATAATTCAAATTCGAACAATTGGTGCATGAAAAGGTGCACAAGAACGGTCTAGAAAACCATGCTCGTGTTATTTAGTACATTCTCATGCCTTTTACAAGGAATCGGCAAATATTTCAAGGAAATGTGTGGCAATAGTCAACCATAAACGCGTCATTTACTCGGTTAAAAACTATACAAAAATGAATACTTGGTTGGAAAACATGACGCCTGACGTGGTGCCATGGTATGGCCTCACCATGCCCTGGTAAAAATTGGAGAATGTTTTCCATTATGTAAATGTGATCTTGGCGCCTTTAAGTAAAAATGAGCCATCATCTCGAGGAAGTTTCATGGTTTCGAGGGAAATCACCAAGATTGAAGGGGGATCCAAATTTCCTTTGTCCGTTGTCCACGATTTTTTTCTATGATGAGCATACAACCTGCAAATCACTGTGTTCAAATTTGGCAATTTTTTAGGTTCATTTGCCATATTTAGGGGATTATGTGCATTTCCTAGTCATTAATGCGCAAAATTCAAGTTCAAACAATCGATGCATGAAAGGGTCCACAAGAACGGCCTAGAAAACCATGCTCGTGCCATTTAGTATATTCCCATGCCTTTCACAAGGAATAATGGATAGATATTTCTTTGAAATGTGTGGCAATAGTGAACCACAAATATTTGTTTGTTGGGTTTTCATCTATAGAAAAATGAAATAAATGCTTAAAAAACATGACACCTGGCATGGTGGCATGGTATGACCTCACCATGCCCTGGTAAAAATTTGAGAAGGTTTGGCTTATGTCGTCATGCACGCCCTTCATAAATCGAACCATCACCGAGGAAGTTCCATGCTTTCGAAAGGGAAATCCTCAAGATTGAAGGGGAATCCAAATTTTCTTTGTTCTTTGCCCTGGAGTTTTTTTCCATGACGAACATACACCCTGCAAATCACCGTGTTCAAATTTTGCATTTTTTCGGGCCCATTTACCATATTTAGGGGATTGTGTGCATTTTCAAGGCATTTAGCGCATATAAATCCAATCTAGCTACAGGTGCACGAGTGTGATGTGAGGGATGTGGATTGCCGGTCGATTGCGGCGCATCCAATGGTGCACACGCGCGATCCGCGTGGCTGGGGTTCCGGCCAATCATAACACAACACACAATAGGCTCGGCGACACCTTTGCTTTTGGGCAGCGGAGATGAAGCGTGTGCGATAATGAACGAAAGCAAATTGTAAGGGAAGCCAAATTTCTTTTTGTCGTTTGTGGTTGAGTTCTTGAATACCACCGCCTTTGTCACGGGCTGCCCGGCCCTCCGCCCCGAAGCTCTTTCGAGCGTCGTCCATGGCACCATGATTCCTGATGGAATCGTAAGGAAGCGATGGCATCCTGCGATGCCGTGTTCCTCGCCGCCGCGACCGCACACATGGTAAGTGAAGCTATGGCATCTCGCCGCCTCGAGTTCATTTCGCCGCGCGGCTAGACAGGCGATTACATGGGCGGACTTTGAGGCTGCCATGGCGAATGGGTGGTGGATCTAGAGGCGGCCAAAGCCGCACGTATGAGCGGAAAAGGCGGAAAGCAGTCAAGAAAAGAGAGTCCGCCGCCAAGAAGAAAAAGATGCCGCACGCCGTGGTTAGGAGAGCTTGGCGGAGATCGAACCGCAGTGGGCTGCCGCCTACAAGGCCGGGAAGGAGAACGCCCGTTCGCCAGCATGCCCTGATGGCAGCATGTGAGAAGCAGTTTAAGTTTGCAGTATTAGAGCAAACTACCAGTAGTACTTTAAGTTTGTAGTATTAACTTACAATGTCGGTAAGAGCATCCTTTGAGGGCTTTGAGCATTGATTAGCATGTGTGCCCGTGTGCATTTTTTGCGTTAATCATTAGAAGATCATCAAACACACGGTTTCTATGTCGTACCTGTCTGCATTTTTTGTGTTAATGACCCATAAGTCAGTTACCTGTGCGATATTTCCTAATAAACCAGGCGTACCATTGTCCAAAAAAAATCAAGTACACGATGTACATTTTTTTGGAGATGGGATTTGCCAACTTTCTTTTTTCTTGCGCACGAGTATTTTATGCGCTTCGTCTGCGTTGTGTGTTTCCCCCACCCAAGTTTCAATTTTCGCACCAAAATTTTCATTAGGCGCGCGATTTCAGAATTTATTCCTCCAACCACATCCCCTTCCCCTCAGAATCCCCCCTCCCTCGCGCCTCCCCCTACCGGCATCTCAAACCGCCGCCGCCGCAACACAACTACAACCACATCTATGTTCTGCTTGCTTCCAGTCAGGTAACCCACCGATCTCTATCACGTCCCCGACCTGATTGCTTAAATGACGCCTACGAAACATCCTCATGCCTCCAAATCCCCCCGCAAGGAGCTAATGGTGGTCCATGGCGCGATGGCCGCTGTGCGTGTTGACCCGGAGGAACACCTCGCCTCCGCAGCCGCTGCCGACATGGTGCAGGATCTGGCCCAGATGAAGTCCCCCAGCGACTACCCCCCAAAGACTTAACAGTAAGATCGACCAGCTAAATATTACCAATACCAATTGCAACGGCTATGATTTGTAAGGTTGATGTATTAAGCATGTTTGTGCCTTGTTTATTTCAGTACTACACACTGTGTGATGTTCAAATATTACCGTGTCCAGCTCAATTTCACCAATACCAGCAACAAACTTACAATACATGCCCATTTGCTATTTTTAGTGGATGCTAACCCTCTTGCACTTAACATGTCTGTCCATGTACTTACGCAGGGTCATAACGGCCGATGCTTTGTTTGCCGTCGAGGTGAGCTGCATCCCATGTCTTACAATATTTCACATAATTTGTGCAATTGCAGTTTAACTTCTACCCATTTACTGGTTGCCTGTAGGCACACATGTCGCTGGCACCGATCCATGCTTCGACCGAAGGAACAGCTCGCCTCCTTCGTCGCTGACTTTTGGGCAAGCTACGCCAAGATGAAGTGCCCCAGCAACTACCTCTCAGGACTTACCAAGTATGTACTCACCAGTTCAATCTTACCAATACAAGTTGCAATTAATGGCTATGTTTTGTACGGTCGATGTATTAAGCATGTTCTAGTAAACATGCCTAGCACATTTTCGCTACTTTCCCTACCTTTTTATAGACATCTGGGCCATTCTCTGCTCCGCAACACCTGCCTTTGTGATGTTTAACTATGCCAATTGCATTTTTATCGATTACGGTTTCAATATCTATTAAGCTGCTGTTGCAATTAATGATTGAATCCATTTTAAACAGTTGCATTTCAATGGCTACAAACTTACAAAACATGACTTAGGATGCTGTTAAGCCTGTTTTAATTAACAATTGTATCCATTTTTTAATCTGTCCATTTGTTACCATGCTACTCTCTGTCGGCGTTCTGGGAACGGGGGTCCCCAGACTTCTGCTCGTCAAGGCCCACCTAGCAAGGGTTACAGCTGGCCGTCACGTCTACCATCTTCGTCAACAAGGCACCCAAGACCCTCGCGAGGGTCCAAGCCTCATGAGGCAGACGATGCAAGACCTCCTGGAGTGGCCTAGCTAGAGCAGGCTCACGAGGAGCGGAGATATCAAGGCGGGGCAAACCTCACGAGGCTCTCGTGGCGTGAGCCATGACGAAGCAGTACCAAAGGGCGCCGGCATGCATACAGCTCCTTATTTCCTCTTCAAAGCTAAGGAGGCCAAATACAGCGAAGAGTACCGAGGCATGAGGCAAAGGTTGCCATATTGGTGCAACGAGACGAAGAATAGGAAGACGGCAAGGCGGAGGTCATTGATGGTGTCCTGGACTAGGGGGTACTCCACACGTCGTCTCCCGATCAGTTGGATTGGGCCGAGGACCCCCATGGCCGTATACTCATGGGCCAGTTCGGACAGTTGCCACATACAAGGAAGATTCCACAAGACTTGGTGATCAAGAGAAGGACTCCTCCCCACCGGCGTATTCGGCTAGGACTCTTGTTATCCTAGGCCTCTGGTGCATTATATAAACCGAGGCAAGGCTAGTTGATAGATCATATGCAACAATCATAATCATAGGCTAGCTTCTAGGGTTGAGCCTCTACGATCTCGTGGTAGATCAACTCTTGTAATACTCATATCATGAAGATCAATCAAGCAAGAAGTAGAGTATTACCTCCATTGAGAGGGCCCGAAGCTAGGTAAACATCGTGTCCCCCGCCTCCTGTTACCATCGATCCTAGACGCATAGTTCGGGACCCCCTACCCGAGATCCGCCGGTTTTGACACCGACATTGGTGCTTTCATTGAGAGTAAGGATCAATGGCTCGACTGCAGATCGACTGCTACGTCGGCTTCTTCGTCACCGGCTCGGCTGGTCACCTTGGCTGGACCAAGGACTGCGCCCAATCTCCGATCGTCATGTTCGGATGAGGGACTTCATCAACATCAACTCGATCTCTATCAAGATCATGGAGGAATCATCCGTGGAGCCCGGGGCTCAACGTCAACATTGCCCTCGAGCGGCGGTCTTTATTTTCTGGACAGCGAACTTGTATCTGCCGCCACCGCCTCCTCAAGTGCCGTTTTAATGATAGCTTCGGTGGAATTGTCCGGAATTGAGTCTACAACAACCCTGGAAAATTTCGTCGAGTTCCGATGGAGGAACCTCTGGCAATCCACGATATACCGGAGCCCTGTCAAATCTGGACGGGAATCTGGACGAGTTTAGGGCGTGGTATCCATCTTCTAGCTCGGACGTCCTTTGGAAGATCCAACCGTTGATCGGCTGCGAAATTCCTATATCTACCACACCTCAAAATTTCAGCTCGATCCGACCGTCCAAACTCTGGGAACCTTCCGATTAGTGCATCACTTTTCGGATCTGTTTTCTGCGCGAGAACGAATCCGACCCAAATTCATCTTTTTTATGAACGGGATTTCGGACATCCTTTTTGAAGGAAGTTTTGCATGGGGTATTATGTTTTGTTCCCAAACACATCCCTCTAATTTTGAAGTCTTTTTCCAATATGATCTTCACCATCGCTGGTGTCAAACCAGCCCGCTAACGCGTTTCACTGGCCGCCGACCTGCTTAGACACGTTGTCACTTTGTTGAGCCGAGCTCAACTTCTTCGCTCGGCAAGCCGAACAGGAGTTCGGTATCGCGAAGGATAAATCATCACTAACATCTCTGCCCCATGGATTACACGGAGCGGGCACGCCGGCATCGCCGCATGGTCACTTCATCAAGCCGGCATCGACCACGCTTTCACGGGCCGCATCGGCAAAGACCGCCTTTGTTGCTTCTTCAAGCCGATGTCCATCACGCCGACCTACTTCGACTCAGCGGCTGACATCGAGGCTTCGACATCTCGATCGACCAGGGCTTCACATCTATTCATCAACCTACTCCGGAGACTTCAACGCCACTAGCCAATCAAATTTCACACGTTAGCTGGACCGAGGGCTTTTCCTCGGCAAGCCAACCTTTGCCAGCATCGACATGCCGTCGCTTCATCGCCCATCAGGCAATGGGTGTATGGATCGATTCCCAATTTTGGGAGTCACCTTCCTTTGGATTGCTACAAAAAATAAACCAGGTGCTATTAATCCTAGTAATTTTTGCTTGTTTGGGTTTATTTTTCCCAAGAAATTATTACTCTGGTTTGTTCCATCATCTGCGTATACGTGTCTATCGAATGATGGCCGCACTAACAACTGATGCATGGTGGTTCCACAGTTCCAAGTACATAGCCCGGCGCAAGATGCCGTGATCCTAACTTCGGACCGACATTCGGTGAATTCAGGCTTTGCACGCCAACGCCTGCATCGACATTCACTTGGTAGCGCTCACTTATATTTTCTTTTATTACTCACTTTGCATAAATTATTTATTATGCAACGATTTTTTTAATTATTATTATTACTATTATCTCCGGTTTGCACTATTTTTTGTGCACAGGAAAATGATCCGGGTTGGGCAGTATCGTCAACTCAGCGTCTTGACATGCCACGCCACCTCGGCTATAATGGGGCTTCATTAACACTTCATTACCCCATGCCGGGACTTGGCATCGCTCTGCTGGCCTGCATTGACCGTGCTATGTCACCACTTTGAGTGCCGAGCTCTTCGGCTCCACCTCAGCACTTGGGACCGGCTTGGGGGATGGAACCTTGTCCCGCATCAAGCTCGGACTGCATCATCAATACCAAACACATTAACCAGCTAAGTTGCCTTCATGCTCAAAGTTTTAAATTTTTAACTTGTGTTCGGTTCGACCAAGCATTATACCTTTTTGGCAAAAAGTGGCTTGTGAAAAACTTCCTTGTCGAAACTTTGTTTGTGACACACAAATTCAAACACCCCGTTTACTTGGGGGCTTCCTTTATGAAGCTTTTCCTCTTGCATATGATTATACTTGTACGGCTTCGTTCCTTTTTCGTGTATTACGCCACAATATGCACCATAATGACTTAAGCGATTTGCAAACTGGGTTGCCTCGCTCCTGTGTTTACCCCTATGTTCCCGATTGTTCGGCTAGGGAGTAAAGGGAGCACCTCTGCGATTGTCACGACCGGGTCATTCGAGCCGGACCTCAGACTGGATGAAGCCGAAAGCTAGCGCTCTTATTGTTTTCAATTATGGTCGGCACACAACGGAACTCATGAGTACAAAAAATCTATCGCACAAGTCTCATAGTAACAATGAGCACCGAAGAAAGGTATTGGTGGGGGTACTATTTTCTTCGAAGATGCTTCTTACACTTCACAAGTAATATAGCATAAGTTCCCGAAAGCGCTTTTGTCTCGTTATAGCCTTATGGCCTGATTGCACAGTTATCGAAAACACCGTCGATATTCTCGATAGTGGAGTATATAACACTTTTTCGCCCTTGACTGAAGAGGGAGAAGCCGACGGTCGGTTAAGACGCGTATAAAGTTCGGGTGAACATAGATATGATATAAGTACTTTGGTACATACAATCATTATACATAAAAGTCTTTTACCCAAGTCACTTGGGGGCTCTTAAATTTATATGAGCCGTTTTATAATAAGTGTTCTTCTTCTTAGTCGTTGCAAATTTTTTATTATTATTTTTTATCACTCATTTTTTCGACACGAGTGTGTGGTCACTAGCCGGGGAGCCTAATTTCTATCTCAAAGCCGCTAGAGTTTAGTTTCCTAAGCTGGCCTAACGAGAAGTACTCCGCCTTCGGGATAGGAGGTTGAAGCCGTAGGCTGACCCGCTTGAGGTCTTGAGATAAGATGTGTCATGATAAAGCACGACGGAAGGACCTTTTTTTTCTAAAGACCAATTTTCGATTTGGCACCGAACACTTGATCTAGTTTGGGCGTCCAGTTTTTACTGGAGTTTTCGGTTTTCCAAGCCTATGGCACGTTTAAACTATTTGTGTGTTTCCAGCATTAGTCTCGTAGTGCAATGCTGGACACCTTTAGAGATTCGGCAAAAGCATTCTTGGATATTGCCATATATGCATCGGTTTCGAATTGTGTCTTCGGTCGATAGTTGGGTTGCCCGGCTCCTGTGCTTGCCTCCTACTGTTGGTGTCAAAACCGGCGGATCTCGGGTAGGGGGTCCCGAACTGTGCGTCTAGGCGGATGGTAACAGGAGACAAGGGACACGATGTTTTTACCCAGGTTCGGGCCCTCTCGATGGAGGTAATACCCTACTCCTGCTTGATTAATATTGATGATATGGGTAATACAAGAGTGGATCTACCACGAGATCGAAGAGGCTAAACCCTAGAAGCTAGCCTATGGTATGATTGTTGTTCGTCCTACGGACTAAAACCCTCCGGTTTATATAGACATCGGATAGGGTTAGGGTTACACAGAGTCGGTTACAATTGTAGGAGATATACATATACGTATAGCCAAGCTTGCCATCCACGCCAAGGAAAGTCCCATACCGACACGGGACGAAGTCATAAATCTTGTATCTTCATAGTCCACGAGTCCGCCAACGGTGATAGTTTGGCTATCCGGACACCCCCTAGTCCAGACTCCTCAAGAGTCTTTGAACCAGGCTTCAATGACGACAAGTCCGGCCGCATATTGTCTTCGGCATTGCAAGGCGGGTTCCTCCTCCGAATACTTCATAGAAGATTTTGAACACAAGGACAGTGTCCGGCTCGCAAAAATAATTTCCACATAACACCGAGAGAGAATAATATTTACACAAAATCAATCTGTGGACGTATTCCGCGAAAGTGCCATCACGCCACGGCCAAGTCTTCGTTCAATCATTTTTCTTTGTACCACCTCGCTGCGTTTAGCGAAGGCGATTTCTTGGCACGCCTTGTCAAAGCAGAGATCGTGGTCCCCTTATTCCGGGATTCTCATCAATACGGATGTAGGTAACCCTACAAGGCCATCAATTTAAGGCGCTTGGGAGATAAGCGAGTTTTACAGTTGGTGGGGACGCATAGCCGTCTCTGGTCCATATAAGGGGATAAGGATCCACCTTTTCACCTATGCCTTCTTCCTCCTTTGCTCATCCATTCCTGCGCACTGGAGCTCCAGCGCCCAAGTCCGCACATCGCACCTCAACCTTCTCCAATTATGTCCGGAGTGGGAGGCAAGTGGATGGCCTCCTCCGTCATGCAGGGGCACATCACAAAGCTGCGGGAGGCCGGATACTTGTCCGGCGACATCGCGTTTCGGCTCCCCAACAATGGGCAGCTCATTACCACCCCCAGGCCCAATGAGAGGGTGGTGTTCTCACCCACTTCCTCCGTGGATCGGGTTTTCCACTTCACCCCTTTGTCCGGGGTTCATGTTCTACTACGGCCTGGATTTCCACGATCGGCCCCAAACATCATCCTCAATATCTCGGCGTTTATGCGTCAGGTGCGAAGGCTTTCCTCCGCATCTAGCCCCACTTCGGTTTATGGTTGAAGACCTTTAGCGTCAAGCCGAAGATAGTGGGCGGCCAACAAGCGGAGTGCGGAGGCGCCATGGCGGCGTGATGCCCAACGTTACATGGCTTGAGGGCTTCTTCGTGGAGACCATAAAGGGGTGGCAATCGGGTGGTTCTACATCACCGAGCTGCGCTGACTCAAATGGGCGGCGGCCCCGAATTCGATCTGGCTCCCCACCCCGCTCACATCATGGAAAGAGACGGGCCTGACGTGGGGTGATTCGGAAGAGCCGACCGACTCCAAACACGTGTCCAAACCCGTGGACAAGAAGCTCAAGCTTGTCAACGTAGTTCGTGTTATGCTCATCCGCTGGATTCTCCCATGCCAAGAACGGGCCTTCAATTTGTGGGAGTTCGATCCGGCACAAAGACCGGACTTGAGCCGCTCTTCGACACTACGCACGAAGATGCCCGGAAGGTGTCAAAGGCGCGCTGGCCCGCATCCGCCATCAAGATCACGGATTCAACTCGCAGCTAAGCCAGCGAGGTAAGTTATTTTACCCTTTATGGGACTCTTTTTCATAGTTTGACTCTATGCGGATCTAAAACTCCTAACCTTTGGACAGATCGGTTGAGAGCGTCCGGACAGATTAACTGTCCCGGCTCCTTTGCCGAAGACCAGTGGGCCTTGACGCCCGCCAGGGCTGCTGGATTCCCACTCCTCACGCGTGGTAGCGGAGAAGAAGGCCAAGAAAGGAGGCCACGGAACTCGAAGGAGCTCGGCGCCAGTGTTGTCGGATTCAAGCGTAATCCTCTCCCGAGAACGCAGGAGGAGGAAAGAAGCCTCTCCACCGGGAAGAGAAGAAAAGGAAGGCCGCCCCCGGAGGGTCCAAGAAGGAAGAACCCTTCCTCCGGACGTCTCCACCAATGCCAACGACGGCGAGGAGGAGTGGCCCTCGAGGCCAAGCCTCGGCGAGATCGTAAGTGTCTGGATGCCCATGGTTTTTATTCATTGCATAGTGTTCTCTAATGCCGAACAATCATGCAGCCCGCCCAGGCGAGCTTCGCCCGCTTCGTCATTGCGGGTCCCACTGACCGTCCAAGTGGAGAGCACTTCTCTTCCGGCCGCCTCCTGCCTCAGCGCCAACGACGGCAGAGGTGGGGCCCCAAGGGGGCCTGGTCAAGAGGAGGTGGCGCAGAGGCGCCACAAGGCAGCCTCCCGACTCCAATCGCGAGGGGAGCAAGACCCCAGGGCTTCTAAGCCCGACCCTTGTCCGGACTCCATACCGGAACCTTCAATGTTCCAAGTCCGCAAGCGGCCTCTTCAGAAGAAGGGTAAGACGCCGGTGTCCTCCGGCCCAACCGGGAGGCATCGATAAGCTTCGGGAGGCGCTAACAGCGCCTCCATCGAGGAGGAGCACCGCCTTTGTTATGAGTGTGGTGATCCAGAAGTTCGATCCGCCAAGAGCGGGCTGACTGAAGTTCGCAACAGCCTTCTAACGGGCTTTGAGGTAAGTTTTCAATATATGTAAGAAGATTACCTGCATAGATAGTAGCCCCCTCGATGCTTAGTTCAGTGTTCGGAAAGAAAAGCCGGACTGAGGATCTAAAAAGAGATATGCAGAGTCTAACATAAATATGTCAATATGGGAATCTGCAGGCTGCCGACTGGCCAGACCGATCAAGCTGGAGGTCAATGCATTGAAGCAGAGCCTCGGCGGTCCGAGAACGAGCTCGGCCTTGCCAAGAAGCAGCTCGAGGACAAGGAAGGTAAGTAATACCTTATTAAAGTAATACCTTATAGAAAGGAGTTGGTTGCAAAAAGACAGAATAACATGGGTATTGTAGGGGCCACGGCGAGGTGGCGACTCAAGGAAGCGGTGACACCGCGGCCGGCTCATGACAAGTGAGCCGACCGAGCGAGAGAAGGGGAGGCAACACGGCGGAGGTACGGCAAGAGCTCCGTGCTCTCGTGAAAAAACACGAGGGTTTGGAGCGTGACTTCAAGACCCGAGAGTCCGAGCTTGCTTCGGCTCTTGAGAGTGCCAAGGCCGCTAAGGCCGAAGCCCAGAAAGCCCTCCAGGAGATTGAGGCGATGAGGAAGATAGCAGCAAGTAAGGCATTCTTTATGCAAAGCAAGAATGTAAAAGTCAATTATCTGTTACTTACCCTAATCCGGAGCTCTCCAGGAGCCTTCGCAGATCTGCCCTGCAGTGTATCCGATGCCGCCGCTTTCTACCGAGCCGAAGAGGGGAGCTCGACGGAGAAGGTGTTCTAGTCTCAGTATGCTGAGGCCGAACATCCTGTGCCCCTGAGCGACCAGCTGAAGCAGCTGGTCGAGCTCCACAAGGTCGCCGAACAGGCCATGAAGGGCCTCATAGTTCGGCTTTGGCCAACGGAAGCCATGCCCGGGAGCTACTTTGGTCTAGTGCGGCGGCTGGTGGACGCCTGTCCATGGATTGAAGTCATCAAGCGCTCCCTCTGCATTGAAGGTGCCGTCAGGGCCTTGCCCGTCTTCTGTAAAATTACCTTTGAGGGCAAGCTGGACGGTGAGAAGCTTGTGAAGGACGGACCACCAGGGCAAGGAGCATCGCATGCGCTGAAATGTATTATGAGGGCGTCCTGAAGGTGCCCGCCTAATAGCCGGTGAATGCTCCAAAGATGTAATTTTTGAATAGACTACGCATTTGTTAACCTCAGACGCTGAAAACTTGTTCATATGCGCTTAAGCAACGCCGGGTGAATTTAAAATATTACCTTCATGCGGTTGTTTATCAAAATTTGAGAGATGGCAAGTCGTTGGCTTCAAATTTCATGCCCCGAAAGTGCCGGGTGTTGGGATAAACTTGAGCGCTCTTGTTCCCATTCTTGGATCCTTCGAGGGAGGCGCTCAACGCAACGTAACAAGGCAACCGGACTTATAGTGCTTGAACACTCTCACTTAGCCATAGAATTCTATAATTTTAAATTTCGGTGAAGCCCACAGTATTAGGAAGACCCGAATTGGGCGCTTATCCATGCCTTTGGCCGGACAATCCCGGTTCCTCGCTCTAAGCAGCATAAGTCTTTAGGGACCCAAAACCTCTCGAACAGCGACCAGCTCTCGCCCTATCATGACGGCCGCTTTTAGCTTTCTCCACTGAGGTGCTCACCCAGCTCAACCGGGCACAATCGCGGTGGTTCTCCGGCGCTTCACCTTAGCCGATATAACGGAACGTAAGGTACCAAAACATGGGAGCCGGGCAAACCCAACTATTGACCCAAGACATGATTCGGAGTCGATGCATATAATGCTATAAGTTCGGGTGCCGCACTTGTGAAAGTGTTGGGACTTTTCACACCACGCTTTTTGGGGTACATAAGCCCCGGTGTGGTGGCCGTACTAATTTGTATGCGGTTCTTGCCAATGTCATAGATGAACATATACAATGGGAAAGAATGCAATATTAGGCAAGAGCTATATATTGTTTATTCAAAAGAAAGCGCAAATAAAATCGTAACGATACAAATTTGGCGATAAGCAAGGTATGGGACTTTTGACATGTCCCCTTCTTCCAGGGTAAGTTTGCGGTGTGGTATATGTAAAACAGGTGTACTTTGCTCGTAATAGAGACCACCTGGACACTTGACACGAGTTTTACGCTTCCCGGCTGTTGTATCGACGTAGTCGGCGAGGAATGCCGGACAGGCTTCGGAGAACAGAGTCCTGAAAGTAAAATAAAAAAAGAAAGAAAAGGAATGACACAAACGGTAGCCCCTAGTGTGGTCTAGCCGCATTTCGCACGCCAGTGGTCGTGGCCCGTCCCCTATGCCCATGGTGCTTGAGCGCCATTACGTGCTGTAGTAATCAGCTTCGAATGCACTGGCGAGGGCTGGGGTTGGGGCCGGATTGCTACGCTGCTTGCTCGGATCGTGCAGGCGGTCTTGTTGTAGGTTACTCCGGCGCTTGACGGTGTCCGGTCGTTTAATAGCCGGACTCGAGAATTGCCTTAAGAGGTTGCTTTGCACTTCCGCCGCTAGGGCGCCGTATGCTCCTCCGCTCGGAGAGAGCGTTGGTGTTTCCATTGACCGTGATTACACCTCGAGGGCACGGCATTTTGAGCTTGAGGCATGAAAGCGGCACCGCATTGAACTTTGTAAATGCGGTTCGTCCGAGCAAAGGCGTGATGATAGCCGCGGAGCGGGACTATGTCAAGATTAACTCCTCACTCGAAGTTATCCGGGATCGAAGACCACTTGAGTGTGACCGAGCCTGCATAATTGGCCTCTACACACGGAATGACGCCTTTAAAGGTCGTCTTTGTGGGTTTAATCCTTGAGGGTCTATGCCCATTTTGGCGCCTTTGTATCTTGGTAAAGCAGGTTCAAAGGCTCTTTGTCGCCGTCCATCGGGACTCTAGTGAGGTGAAATCCATCAATGATTGGGTCAAGAACCAATGCGGCCCGAATCCGCCGTGGGATGCTAGTGGGGTGGTCCCTTCATCAAAAGTGATCGCGGAGGACCCACGGTTGAACTTTTGGCGGCGCACTGCTCCATCGCATATACGCTCCCTTTAGTGCACGCTTCGCTCCCTTTTGGGTATGTGGGTTGCATATATCATGTTCATCGTCCGCACTTGTGGGGGAAAGCCCTTCGTCCCTCTGTTGTTCGGGCGCCGGGCTCTCCTCATCATCGCTATGCAGCCCTTGTCATTGAGTTCGCATTTAACTTGCTCGCTGCTTGAACACCCAACAATCCCTGTTGGTGTGGTCATTGGCTAGTTTTCGGGGTGCCATGTATCCGCACAAGCGTCGAGTATTCGGTCCAAGTTGGACGGGCCCCGGTATTTCTTTTGAATGGCTTCTTCCACGACCGGGTTTAGAGCCACCGAATCGCATTCTACCGTCAGATCTTCAGCATTGTCACCGTTAATGCGGCCTTTATGCTTGTTGCGACGCTGATCTGCCATTGCTCTCCTTGGTATCCGAACTACCGGTGTTTGGCCAAGTTGTTGCTTCGAGCTAGCTACCGTCCTCTCCAGCAAAAGCGGGTCATGAGTGGTAAGGGCTGCCATGGATTTCGCTTTTCCTGTCCTAGGTGCCGGGCTAGCCACTCGTCAGCTGATGTTGTGTTTGAAGGCTGCTAGTGCCTCTCGCATCCTGATAGTCGACGATCTGATTTTTTCTTTGTTAGGAACCGCGTCGTAATTGTCTCCGGCCGATTCTTTCCATGGCTGAATTATATGGCTAAGGTTATCGGCGCTCGTGGTCGCATTACATGTGCCCCGGAAGTTATCAAGGAATGCGCCTTCAGTCCTCCCAACAACCGATTGACTCTCTTGGCAAGCTGTTGAGCCAATGCCGAGCTGGTCCTTTAAGCTTGAGTGGGAGGTATTTGATGGCATGTAGATCATCACCGCTTGGGCCATGTGGATATGGAGGAGATAGTCTCGATCCGCATCAAGTAGGATCTGTGGTACCATCGTATGATTCGATGTTTACAGGTTTGAAGCCCCTGTGATTTGATGATCCATTACTTCATCATGTGAAGCATAGTGGGTCTGCGCGCCTACGTATTGGGCTATATCACGGCGCAGCTCATATGAGCTGTGTCTCTCTTGTGTTCGGCCCGTCTGGGTTGTTGTATCCGGCGTGTGACGGTAATCATCCCAAGTCGTTAGGCGCCCGTGATCTGTAGATCGATCTTGTTTGCTTGCCTTATCCTCGATTATATCTACGCAAGTCCGGTAGCGTTCTCCCGTGCCTTGGTACTTTTTGAGCGCGTCGGGCGTGGCTTGAGCGGAGGGCCGAGAGGCTTCTACTGTCAGCTGCCACGGGTGGCCGGTCTGCCATGTCGCGTGCGCTGGTGACACGGGTGCTTCCTCCTCCGATCGAGGCAACGGCCCGGCTGCGTTTGGGGTAGCTTTTGAGGCGTTCAAGTTCAGTACTCTTCGCTGCAAGGACTTCGGTCCATCTGTCAGCTAGCAGGTCTTGGTCAGCTTTAAGCTGTTGCTGATTTTTCTTGAGGCTGCTTGCCGTGGCCATGAGCCTGCGTTTAAAACGCTCTTGTTTGGCGGGATCCTCAGGCACGACAAATTCGTCGTCGTTGAGGCTTGCCTCGTCTTCGCAGGGAGGCATATAATTATCGTCCTCTACCTCTGCATGCGCCTCTCTATCATGAGGGCTGGCTTCTCCCTCCTCCTGTCTTGCTGAATCCTCTTTGGAGGGGTTGTCTTCACCTTTGTCAGGGGTGTTATTATCTCCGTCTTGGAATCACCGTTCTAACGTTGTGGCGGGATTTAGAAGCCAGCGCCCACGCGTCGGCGCTTGGGCTATTTCTTAGAGGGTCATCCTCCGCTATTCCATCGCCATTCCCATCTTTTGGGATGTCCACCATGTATATGTCGTATGACGAGGTGGCATTCCGGTCTCAGTAAGTATGGCTGGTTCTTGGTTGTCTCTCGCATCGTCGTCCATACCACGTAAGTCTTCGTGAGTCGAATCGAGCATGTCGGTTAAATCATCGGCTAAAGCTACAAAGTGGGTGGTGGGTGGGCGTTGAATTTCTTCGTCGTCTGCATCCCAACCTTCCTGACCATATTCCGCCAGGGCTCTCTGATAAAGAGAGAGACTTTAGTGAATTCGTGGATGTCGCCAAAGGGCGAGTCTTTGAAAGATGTCCGGCAGTGAACTCCATAACCGGCGCCCAATCAGATTTGACCGGCAGGGTGCGGAGGTTCGGAGTCCGGAGAGGAGTCCCGCACCTCAGAGTCAATGGGCTTTGTAAAGGACAAGGGTTGTGTTCGGATCAATCGCCCTTGTAGAGATCGTAGCCTCCCGAGGCGGTGTCCAGCCCACTGCCCTCGACGCATGGGTCGGCTCCGAACTAAGGGTCGGGCGGACGCCGTCTGACCTCCGTGACACCGGTCCGGTGCGAGAGCTAGATCATGCCCATCGAGACAAGTCTTGGGCGCTGCTGGCTGTGGCTTGAATCCGTCGAAGATCAAGTCTCCACGGATGTCACCGTGTAGTTCAAACTCCCAAACCCGACCTGACGATGGCCAGGGCGTAAGCTTCGATCACTCGGATGGCCAAGTGAATTGCCCGCAGCAAAAGCCGCCCGAATACGAAGATCATTCGAGGAGAAAAGTCTCACCTGGACCGCGTCGTTGTTGATGATCGAAGGAGCCATCGGCCCTAAAGGTGACAAAGACAGAGGAACTCTCAACGAAAGCACCAATGTCGATTATCAAAACCGGCGGATCTCCGGGTAGGGGGTCCCGAACTGCGGCTATGCGTCTAGGCGGATGGTAACAGGAGACAAGGGACACGATGTTTTACCCGTGTTCGGGCCCTCTCGATGGAGGTAATACCCTACTCATGCTTGATTAATATTGATGATATGGGTAGTACAAGAGTAGATCTACGACGAGATCGTAGAGGCTAAACCCTA
The DNA here is from genome assembly GCA_021605145.1 of Aegilops bicornis. Lineage (NCBI taxonomy): Eukaryota > Viridiplantae > Streptophyta > Magnoliopsida > Poales > Poaceae > Aegilops > Aegilops bicornis. The sequence goes on from JAHIAL010000052.1 coordinate 2,297,794, forward strand.
GAAGCTAGCCTATGGTATGATTGTTGTTCGTCCTCACGGACTAAAACCCTCCGGTTTATATGGACACCGAATAGGGTTAGGGGTTACCAGTCGGTTACAATGGTAGGAGATCTACATATCCGTATCGCCAAGCTTGCCTTCCACGCCAAGGAAAGTCCCATCCTGGACACGGGATCGAAGTCTTCAATCTTGTATCTTCATAGTCCAGAGTCCCGCCAACGGTGATAGTTCGGCTATCCGGACACCCCTAGTCCAGACTCCCTCACCCTACGTTCCCGCTTTGTTCGGGTTAGGTGTGCAAAGGGCGAACCAACTGGATCATTGTGCTTCCAAATTTCGCATGGTTAAGCACCTCGATTGGAGAAAGCCAAAAACTGGCTTGTCACAATAAGTGTAAACTGGTCAAGAATCCGATGATGACTATGTTAAATGACGGGCCGTTCATAACATTGGCCAAAGTGTTTACGGCTTGACCTCGGATGTCGCCAAACACTAGCCGGGGGGCTCATAACTAGCTTCCCCAGTTTAAAGCTCCTATGACTAAGTTAAAGTTATAAAGCTCGCATATCTGATTGCCTTGTTTACTGCTAACACAACCACCTCCGGCACGCAGACGGGCGTCAAGGGTTGTTTTGTTAGTGCTGAAACACCCTGCGTAGAACCTACCAAGGGGTAGAAGCTGACGATGGGCCACTTTCAACTAATAAACGATCGCAATGGAGTCAAAATAATGATGTAAAGTACTTGAATACATAGAATCATTACGCATAATCTGTGATTTTACTTTAGATATCGATCCTTAATTCGGCCACCCGTGCCCACATTAAAGTGGGGGAGCTCACTGGCCCGATGCTCATTATTTATGAATATTAAAGGCACATCGATCCCCATTCTAGTGTTTCCACCGACCCGGTGTCTCGGGGAGCTACTTGCATTGCCTATTTAATGCAGAAAATCCAAAGGGCTCGGTGTTCGGTTTGACCAAACTATGGGCAAATGTGTCTTGGATAACAATAGGTACCATTTGGACCCTATCCGCGTCAAGCTAGTATATATTATAAGCGACTTCTCCGACCCTCTCTCAAAGGCCCGTTAAGCGATCACTATTATCTCTAATATATTACATCGAAGTTTTTATTCCTACGTGCTACCGAAAGGCTAGGATTTGATCCTCAGGCCGGTTTCGCGCATCGACCTAAGTCTCAGGGGCTACTAGGATCAGCGGTTTCATGTTTTCCTTCAGGTGCATCTTGGGTTTTAGACCGACACACACCTTGAGGGCTACTAGTTATACATGTTGGCAACTAACAAATTTACGCGCATCGGAAATAAAAATCCATAAAAAATCAGCCCGCTGTCGGGTGGTGCACCACCTCGGAAGCAGTCCCAAGATAAAGCTTCGAGCGCCATATCGGCTCCGTAGAGGGCATTTCCGGCATTAAGCTCGGCTAAACTCCTTCAACTTTTTGAACCAAGGTGATCTATGACGCCTGGATATAGTCGGCGTTGGAGCTCGGATACAGTCGAGGCGTTGGAGCTTGGACACGATCCGGCGTTGGTGCTTTGGCTGCAAAGGATACCTCAATACGATCCGGTGTTGGGGCTTGGATGCAAGAGGACACTACCGCCGGGAACAACTTCAAACCCGAGGTGTGGCATAAAATAACAAGGCATTGATAAAGGCCGAAACTTAAAGAGCTCCTGACATACCCGACGTAAACTTCGTCGGATGCACTTCGGCGATCCTCAAGATCGGAGATGAGAAGATTTGTTGAACCAGTTTTCAAGGCCGACAACCGAAGATGAAGAATAGTTCAGAAGAATCGAGGAGCGTCCCCAACTTGAAGACCGGTTCAGGGGGCTACTGACGGTGTCCTAGACTAGGGGGTACTCAACACTTCGTCTCCCGATCAGTTGGAGGGCCGAGGACCCCCATGGCCAGATACTCATGGGCCGCCTTCGGACAGCTTGTCAGATACAAGGAAGATTCCACAAGACTTGGTGATCAAGACAAGGAGTCCTCCCCACCGGCTTATTCAGCTAGGACTCTTGTTATCCTAGGCCTCTGGTGCATTATATAAACCGAGGCCAGGCTAGTCGATAGATCATATACAAAAATCATAATCATAGGCTAGCTTCTCGTGGTAGATCAACTCTTGTAATACTCATATCATCAAGATCAATCAAGCAGGAAGTAGGGTATTACCTCCATTGAGAGGGGCCGAACCTGGGTAAACATCGTGTCCCCCGCCTCCTGTTACCATCGATCCTAGATGCATAGTTCGGGACCCCCTACCCGAGATCCGCCGGTTTTGACACCGACAGCCATCGTGGAGCCCAAGACGGCGTCACCGCAGAGCTTTTCGCAGGTGAAGACCGCTTTTGTCAGGATAGCTTGTACTAGCTGTCCCCCTTCAAATTTGCCCGCCGTTGTTGGCTCCCTTCCCGCTCGATATTTGGGAAGAGGACCAGGGCCTCTATAAATAGAACTAGCCACCGCAGTAGGGGCAGGTTGAACCGAGATCGAACCCACACGCCACAAGTTCATACGCACAAGAACACCTCAACCTCAGGAGGCTGTTCTTCCCTTGTACTGTTCATCATCAGCCCAAGAGTCAATCCACCACCACCACACTGGAGTAGGGTATTACACCACAATAGTGGCCCAAACCAGTATAAACCCCGTGTCTTTCTGTGTTGTGAGTTCGTCGAGTTCGTCCGCAAGATCATAGCGAGCTAGAGCGTAAATCGGTAGGAGGGCAAGACTTCACGCGCACCCCAGTTTTCGAACCTTAAGGGTTTGCCAGAACCCCACATCCGACATTTGGCGCGCCAGGTAGGGGTGCGCCGTGGTTTCCCTTCCACCAGTTCGTTGCTCCGTCGCTCCGTCGCTTCCATGACGGACGCCGCCGTCTTTCAGCCGGCGTCGGGCTGCTCCTCTCCGCCGCCTCGCTCGAGACGGGCTCCGTAGGCGAGCCACCTCGCCGCTCTTCGTCTCCCCGCCGCCAACGCTGCCACAGGCCGCTGGGAACGAAAGCGGCGTCCTCAGCCGCATCCTTCAAAGGCGGGCAGGCGGCCGACTGCCATTCGTCACTCACCCTGCCGTTCTTTCGTTTCACGTGCACCGCGCTCCCATGGAGGCACGATCCGCGCTCATCGCGGCGAATGAGCTCCTGTGTTACCGCCTCGTCGACAACCTCTATGAGGAGTAGCTCGACCACGTCGCCGAGCTCGTCCGTGCCGCAGGGGGCTCTCCGGCGCTGTCCCACTCTCTGCCTCCCCCTCAACCAGCCGCGGGCGACGGGGCTCATGGCATGCCTCCACCGCCTCAACCCCAACCGCCTCAACCCCAAGACGGTGCCTTCGCACCAAGGCGCGCGCCTCCGTGGCGTGATCCACCGTGCCCGGCGCCCGCGCGTGAAGAAAGAAGCTGCCAAGAAATTCGCTGGCTGCGAAGTCGCACCGGCGCCTCGCGCCACCTCATCAAGACCGCGCGTGCGCTGCGGTGGCACGGCCGAGGACTCGCCAAGACCAAGCTCCACCTCGAAGCGGGCCCCGGCCGACCACGGCCGCTGCCGTGCTTACACCCCGAATGCAGAGCGCCGTCGCTGGCCGAGGCAAGTTAAAGCCAGATCTACCTCCCTCGGTACTACGGCACCGCCCGACCCCTTGAGTTCCTGCAGCTCTATGAGTTGAGCATCGGTTGCCAACGGCGGCATTTACAAAGTCATGGCGTAACTGGTTTCCCATGGCTCTCAAGGATGGGGCCCGCTCGTGGCTCCTGAACCTCGCAGACGGCTTGATCTCCCTCTTTGGGATGAGATCTTGCGCGACCGCAACCCGCCAACTTCTAGGGCACTCGCGACCGCCCACCGGCCGCGGGCGATCTACGCCGCATCAAGCAACAGCCAGGAGAAACCCTCCAGAAGTACATTCAGCGCTTCAACAACACCCGCCTCAAGATCCCCAAGGTCACGGACGAAGCCATCATCTCCGCGTTCTCGGTGCGCGTCCGTGACGTCAAGAGGCGAAGGAAGAGCGGGCTATCCACGAGAGCTTTGCACATCTCGGGGCTGTTCAACCCGGCGACCAAGTGCGCGCAAGAGCCGAGGAGGCGCCTCTCCCTCCTTGAGCTGCCAACTACTGAGTGGAGGAGAAGAAGGCCAAGGCCAAGGGCGTGAAGCGCAAAGAGGCGATGGTAGGTTCGCAGCATGAGCCCGACACCAAGCGAGGCGATATCAGCACTGAGTCGTCCAGAGAACGGGGACCGTTTCTGCGCCTTCCATAACCTGAACACCCACAACACCAGCGATTGCCAAGAGCTCGAGCCATACGGGAAGGGACGCTACGGTCGGCCTTGAGCCGGCAACTGACCGAGAGCTACGGCCGTGGAGGAGGACGCAGAGGCGGACGCCGACTGGGGCGACCGTGGCCCGCCGTCGGGAGTGGCGCGACGGCCCCTCGTGAGGACCGCTGGCAGGACCAACCTCGCGAGGGCGCTGGAGGGACCAGCCTCGTGAGGATCGCCCCGTGGCAACGCCTTGGTCTTCCCCCGTTGCCGCCACCAAGAAGGAACGACGACCACCACCAGGACGAGGGGGCTGGGGGCTTCCAGGAGCCGCGTGCGATCGCTTGCATCTTGGGCGGTGCTCAGGCCCCATCCTCTCAGTGCATATTCAAATAGTTCACTCGCAAGGTGAACGCGGTGCTCCCCAAGCTGAAGGCCACGCGCCCGCTCAGGTGGTCCCAATGCGCCATCACCTTCAACTCGCAGACCAGCTCAAGTGCGTAACCACCGCTGGCGCACTCCCTATGCTGTGTTCCCCAGTCATCAGCAATGTGCAAGTCACCAAGACCCTCATCGACGGCGGCGCAGGGCTCAACGTCCTGTCCGTCGACACGTTCTACAACCTCCAAGTGCCATATGAGCAGCTCCAGCCTACCAAGCCTTTCTCAAGAGTGACCGACGGTTCCACCACACCGATAGGGCAAGTCCGCCTGCCTGTCACCTTCGGGGAGCGCAAGAACAACTGCACCGAGCTCATCGACTTCGACATCACGCACATCCGCCTGCCGTACAATGCCATCCTTGGGTATCCAGCCCTGGTCAAGTTCATGGCAGTCACTCACCACGGCTACCACGTTCTCAAGATGCTAGGAAGCGGGGGAATCATCACGGTCCCATGTGAAGAGAGGGATGCGGTCTGCTCCATTGAGCGCGCCTTCCAACCGCAGCAATCGACAACCCTGACAGCAGAAGTGAAGGCCCTCCGGAGACCATCCCCAAAAAGAAGCTGCAGCCGCCGCAGACCCAAGAAGATGGCGTTGCGTCAGAGCCTCGTCCCGAATCGGTGCACGCTCCAGGCGCCTCCCTCCACCACATAGGAAAGAGGCGCCAGCGCCCTCCTCGGCGAGACTGGGGCTCTCTCCGAGAGCCTTAGACCTTGCCAACCTCACGAGGGAGGCGCTTAGGCACCACTTGAAGCGTGCCTCACGGCACACCTTCCTCATGAGAGCCTGAGGGCAAGGTGCCCACCACCCTGGAGTTCATCGGCCAAGACCACCCAGGAACTTCAAGAAGCAAGAGCCATGCGCGGCCACAGCCGCTCACAAGGCGCAGCTCCCCATCCAGGCGAGGATGACGGGCTGCGTGTCTGCGTCGACGTCCCAGGGCTCAACAGGGCCGCATCTCAGGAACACTTCTGGCCATCACGTGTGGCCCGCTGTGAGGGCCCACCACACAGCTACGTTCGCATGCCCTTCGGCTTGCTGACCGTGGCGTCGGCCTATCGGCGCAACGTACGACAAGTCCTGGCGGCTCAGGAGGCTAGGTTCCACGCCGTTCTTGAGGAGATGGAGACAGTCTTCAGGGAACCTCCTGAGCCCCCAGAGCTTCCCGAGGATCACGGTCCCGGTGGCTCATGAGGAGCCATTCCTTCAGCGCGTGGCTTCAGCTGCACCTACTCTACTTCGTCTACAGAACCAGGTGACATCTTCCAAGTTCGTTTAAGCTGGGAGCGCCCCTCGGGCTGCATTATTCCCAGGCCACATGGGTCCATCTTTGTGGCATGTATCCCTTTTGCTTAAGTCTTTAGCTTACCTTGCTGGGGGCGCCCCTCGGGCTGCATCATCCCTAAGCCGCTTCGCTGCACTCCAAGTGGCACGTATCTTCCTGCATTTATCCAAGTCGATCTGCCCTTTATGCTTAACCTGCCGATGGCTATCGCCTGCTCGGTTGCCGCCCGCCGTGGGCCTGTTTATCCCATGCAACCCGCTTGCACGTTAAAGGGGGGGCTCCTGAGCATCGTGACTCAGTAGCTCTTACGAGCTCTCCAGCCCTCACCCCCTGGCCTTGACCACGGCATTGCGACCTGACATACCAGCGGCGGCTGAGCTCGCTCGAGGGCAGGACACGAGGGCGTGAGTGCTTGCATCCTAACCGCCTTGCAGGAACATACTGATCACCAAGACTCAAGACCAGGTGCAACCCGCTTGAGGTAGGGCCTCGTGAGTCCAGCTGGCTCACGAGTGCCCAGACACCTCAGCAGCCCTGCCGTGCAAGCCACGTGTCGGGGGTGGGGCTGTAACACGCCTGGGCTCCACCCGAGGGGGGCCCCATCCCGTGCCAAGTGGAAGCACCATGCTCCAGCTGGCCGACGACATCGCCGAGGGGAGGCTATGCCCGTGCAGCACAAGCGGAAGCACTATGCTCAAGGCTGGTGATAAATAACCGAGGCGACCGCCACGGTCGTGCCAACCTCGAGAACACAGAGCTCGACACCCAGCCTTACCAACGCCTCTCCTCGGGAAAGCCGCACATGGGCTGGGCACGGGCTGCAGACGGAGTCACGCCTAAGCCGTCGCCTCCTAACCAGGTCCCTCGGACTGGGCATCAAGCGCCCCTCCCGAGGAGCCTCGGCGAGGGCAGGTATGGGAATTGTTTGCACGTCAAGGGGACTCTCGAGCATCGCGACTCGAGGAGCCTAAGCGGTCACGTAGCCCCTCACTCCTTGGTCCGTCACGGTCTCTGATTGGCCCAATGGCGGTTGAGGTATGCTTGTGAGGCCGGGCTCTCTGCTGACGTAGAACATTAATCTACCCCCGACCTCTCCCTATATGTTGTTTATGCGCATCAAGGGGACTCCACGAGCATCGCTACTCAGAGCCTAATCGTCACGTAGCCCTCACTCCTTGGTCCGCCCTGGTCTCGCCGCCCAATGGCGGTTGAGGTATATGCAGCGTGGCGGTTTCGCGACGCAGAACGCCAAGAAAATAGGGAGGAAATCACAAAATCTCGAAGGAAATATTACAAGCATATTGTCTTCACAATACCAAATGAAAAGTCTAAACGCCTCCACGAGGCCTGATACATGTTGCAGGAATGAAACGGGAAGAATAGCCGCAGGTCACCTCTAGACGTCGCCTGCGGAAGGCGCTCCCTCATGAGCGGTTTTGTCTTGACCACCAGCCGCAAGATCGACGACGTCGGACAGAGGAGTGGAGACAAAGCCGCTGAACCTCCTCAAGAAGGCCCCACCTGATCACCTGCGGTCGCGGCGGTCAGCCAGACCGATCTTCACCCACAGCTCCAAAGCGGTTCGTCAAGCGGCGTTAGAAGTCGTCGCAGAGGTGCAGATGGTTGAAGATGCGAGTCAGTGCAGCTGAAGACAGGACGCGAGCCCCTGCCTCCGCCATGGGACCGAGACCATCAACGACCTCCTCAAGCGCCTTCACCACGAGGGGAAGCAGCTGGGCGGGGCCGTCCTCGTCGGTGTCCAGAGGCTTCTCCGAGCCGTGCGTAGAGCGCGTCTTGACGCGCATTATGCGAGACCTCTTCTCTAGATCGACAAAGGCCATGCGATCTTCCGCCAGGACTCGCGCCTTGGCATCAAGATCAGCCTCCCTCGTCCTCATCTTCCGCTCCAGCTCTTCGAACCGGTTGCGCTCGGCGGCCTGCTTCTTCTCCAGCTCCGCCAGCTCTGCATCACGATTCTTGACGGCTTCCTCCCGGGCCTTCATCTCCTCCTCCTTCGCTTGGCGGCAGCGCACCTCTTCAGCATGCTTGTCACGCAGGCTCTGCAGCTCGCCCTCCAGCGCTTGGTAGTGGTCACGGCTGGCCTTGGCGTCCTTTAGCGCCGCCTCACGATCGGCCGAAGCATTGGCGGCTCCTTGCTTCTCCTTCTCGGAAGCCGCAGCAGCCTGGCCCAGCGCCGCATGGACTGCCAGATCAGAGTGAAGCCAGCCAGAGGCCAGCTCCAGACGCCCGGCCACCAGGCGCAGGTCCGCCCTCAGGACATTCTCCTTCAGCTAGGTCATCTCCGCAAGGGCACACTCCAAGACGGCAGCAGGAGAAGAATGACGAGGAAATGGAGATGCAGCGGTAGGAGGAAGCGACATCACCACCAAGGCTTGGGAGACCGTGGGTTCCGGAGCAGCTGGGACCTCGTCAGCCGCGCCAAGTACCGGCACCTCTGGAGCCAGCGGGGCCATGGGGGCTGACTCCATGCGGCGAGGCTCCTCTTGGCCTCGCGAGGACGACTGAGCTAGCGAGATGCGGGCGCTACTGCCTCCTTTCCCTGCGGAGGGAGGCACGGCCGCCGAATCCTCCTTCCTCTTCTTCGCCGAAGGTGTCGGCCTAATCAACCAGGGGCGAGAATCAGGAAACAACGAGTACAAACAAGGACAAGGCGAAGCATAAGACACTTCTCGATCCTTTCAGCACGTATTCCATCGACCGCTTAAGAAGCTTGAAGTCTGACAATTTCGAGACACGAGGAGCAGGCGTTCAGGGCTCCGGCACCAGCGGAGGCAGAGGCGAGCGAGCCGAGCCCGCCCAGGAGGCGCCGACGGGGCAGTGATCATGGCGGCATCGCGACGACCTACCCTTCGTCGGGATGAGGGGTTGCTCTCTCTCCCCTTGGTGGGCGTCGGCATCGGCATCATCAGGAAGGGCGCGGAGAATCTCGGCCTTGCTCAGGGGGGAAGTCTCCCCCACCTCTTCTAGGGTCTTCTCCGAGTCCTCCTCCTCTTCTCCCTCGCTGCGGGACTCACCAGAAGACACCTCCACCGGCTTCTGTGCCGAAGGAGCTCCGGGAAGCGTTGGCGGCACCAACCCGCGCGCATCAAAAGTTGGCCTGGAGGCGATGAATTCCTCCAGATCCCTGCGCTGGAACAAGGGAACGAAAGCACTAGGCGGATACTCCTGGTTGTCCCTGACTATGAGGCGCAGGACGACGTCCAATTCATCGCCAGGCAGGTCCCTTGGCCTCAGGCGGATCTTGTTCCCCTCTTCTTCGAGCTCCTAGAGGGGGCACACGCGCGCCTGGAGTGGCGCAACCCGCAGCGTCAAGAACTCCCTCAGGAGCATCGCCCCCATTATCTTGGCCGCCCTCATGTTGCCCGGCCTCAGGTTGGTCATCATCTGCCCCAACACCAAGGATGCCCGCTCGTCGACAAGCTCCGCCTTGGGCCACCCCCCGTTGGGTGGAGGCGCCGCTGTGGGCAACTCCAGACGCGGGTCGGCGCGCTGGGCATCCATCATGACCCATTTGGATCGGATGTTATCGGCCCTCTTCCCGGTGCTCGAGATCGAGTTGGCCTTGCCGCAGGCGACGAAATTAGCACATCTGGTGATGTTCTCACCGCTGATGCGGTGGAAGAAGAAATGGCGAAGGAGCGCCACGGACGGCATAACGCCCAGGTACGCCTAGCAGTAGTAGGCAAAGATGGACAGGAGGAGGACAGAGTTGGGATGGAGATGCAATGCTTGCAGCCCGTAGTGGTCGAGGACCTCATAAAAGAAATCAGAGAAGGGAGGAACCAACCCGACGGTGACGCTGCTCGATAAGAAGGGGAAGAAGGTGCTCCCCTCAGGCTCTGGCTCGTCGGACGCGGGCCGGAGATCCGTCTTCCCCCACTCTTTGCTCTCGCCCGCTGTCAGCAGGCGCACGGAGGCGAGGCTCTTCTTCGTGATGGTGGGCGCCTCGAGGGCCGGCTCATACTAAGCCGGTGTTGAGGAAGACTTGACCTTGCGCGGCGCCATGGGCGACAGAAGCAAAGCAAGGGTGGAGCAAATCTGGAGATAGCGGCGGCGAAGAGCGAGAAAGGGGATCTGGAGCGAGGCAAGGAAGAAGCAATGAAGAAAAGAACTGCCCACGCCAGCCTTTGTCAGGGCAAGCAGTTGCCGAGGCAGCGTGGGGAAGCAGAGACACCCACGTCCAATCAACCGCCACGCGTCGACCGAGGCCACAGGCTTTTTGGGGCCCGCTGTGCTCCGAACTTGACCCTTGGCTTCGCCGTGATGCCAAGCCCGAGCGCACCTTGGGCCCAGGGGCTACTGTTGGCGTTCTGGGAACGGGGGTCCCCAGACTTGCCTGCCTGCGGCCCACCGCGCGGCCAAGCAGCAGGCCGTACGGCCCATCTTCATCAACAAGGCACCCAAGACCCTCGCGAGGGTCCAAGCCTCGTGAGGCGGACGACGCAAGACCTCCTCTAGAGTGGCCTAGCTAGGCAGGCTCACGAGGAGCGGAGATATCAAGGCGAGGCAAACCTCACGAGGCTCTCGTGACGTGAGCCATGACAAACGGTACCAGCGGGTGCGGGCGAGGCGCCGATGCATGCAGCGTCCTTATTTCCTCTTGATTGCTAAGGAGGCCGAGGCAGGCGAAAAGTCTCAAGGGCATCAGGCAAAGGTTGCCATATTGGTGCAACGAGACCAAGACCAGGAAGACGGCAAGGCGGGGGTCATCGTGGATCCCAAGACGGCGTCACCCCAGAGCTTTTGGCAGGCGAAGACCGCTTTTGTCAGGATAGCTTGTACTAGTTGTCCCCCTTCAAATTTGCCCACCGTTGTTGGCTCCCTTCCCGCTTGATATTTGGGAAGAGGACCAGGGCCTCTATAAATAGAACTAGCCACCGCAGTAGGGGCAGGTTGAACCGAGATCGAACCCAGACGCCACAAGTTCCTACGAACAATAACACCTCAACCTCAGGAGGCTGTTCTTCCCTTGTACTGTTCATCTTCAGCCCAAGAGGCAATCCACCACCACCACACTTGAGTAGGGTATTACACCACAACGGCAGGGCCGAACCAAAGATAAACCTTGTGTCTTTCTCAGGTTGTGAGTTAAATTCGAGTTCGTCTGCAAGATCTTAGCGAGCTAGGCGTAGATCGGTAGGAGGAAAGACTTCACAAGCACTCCCAGTGTTCGAACCTTAAGGTTTTGCGGAACCCCACATCCTATTAATTCGCAATGAAGATATACTAGAGATGCTGCCCCATTTGCTATTTTTGGTGGATGCTAACCCTGTTGTACTTAACATGCTTGTCCGTGTAATTTGCAGGTCATAATATGGCCGATCTTTGTTGTTTGTCCGTCAAGGTTAGCTGCATCCCAAGTCATCTGATATTTCACATCATTTGTGCAATTGCAGTTTAACTTTTACCAATTACGGGTTTCAGCAGGTGCACATGTCGGTAATCGATCCACGCTTCGACCCGAAGGAACAGCTCGCCTCTGCCGCCGCTTACTTTGGACGGGCTCTGGCCAAGATGAAGTGCCCCAGCAACTACCTCTCAGGACTTAGCAAGTATGTACCCACCAGTTCAATCTTACCAATACCAGTTGCAATTAATGGCTATGTTTTGTATTGTTGATGTATTAAGGATGTTGTAGTAAACATGCCTAACACATTTGAGCTATTTTCCCTACATTTTTATAGACAATCGGGCCATTATCTGCTCTAGTAGCACCTGCGCTGTGATGTTTACCTCTGGCAATTGTGTCGTGGAATTGTCACGGCAGATGTCCTAGCGAAAGGACTTAGTCGTGGAGCCATCGCAACTAGGAAGCAAGAAGGGGTTAATCGGGACAAAGGACATGGGGTTTATACTGATTCGGCCCCTTACAGTGAAGGTAAAAGCCTACGATCCAGTTTCGAGTGGGATTGCTTATGTCTCGATAACCAGAGAGCGAATCCGCTTGACCTAGCTCTCGATTTGATGTTACTTGCCCCGAACCGCAATCAGGTCGTCCTTTATATACAGAGGTTGGCGCCCAAATGACTCATAGAGTCCCCGGCCGGCTCATAAACAGTGTCCGGCTCGATTTCTCTCTATTCCTGCCTTATAATACAAGCTACACATATATGGCGGTTTATCTCTACGGGCCTTAAGTCACCCTTTGGGCCTTGGGCCCTTAGCTAACCCGCCATCTCCAAGAGTCATCTTGGGCTTCATGGTCGTCATAAGTATAACCCGGCCCCTCCCGGGCTGGTCATACTAATAGTTATATCCCCAACATTAGGCCCTAGATTGATTTGAACTGGTTCATGTCAATCTTCAACATTTACAAAAAATCTTCTGCTCTTTATTGCACGGCAATTTTTAACCCGCCATGACGTCATCTTCTGGACTTGCAATAACCCGCCATGACGTCATCTGTCATTAATTCATATTTTATCCAATATATCTCAACGGATCCTTATCTTTAATAACCATCCCGAGAATCGAGGCGTCCTGACAAGCTGGATGCCCATATTTTTCGGCCTCCTCATTTTTCGCGCCCACTTTATCAGTCTTTCCCTTGTAAATAGGTACGACTGGTCTTTATTCATTCTCCCCCTTTCCATCGTCTTCTTCCTCTCGCAACCCTACTGCTGCTTGAGCTCCGCCGCCACCGCAGCACACTTCATCTTCCTCGACCCTGGCCGCTGCATCGACCTGAGCTTGTCCAGAGAACGGCGGCGACCCTCCGCAGTAGATCTGCGTCCATAAGTCTTTGCTTTTCCGCACCGTAGATCCACATTAGGGTTTGCGAGTTCTTTTGTGTTCTTTGCTGTTCATCACGGATTCTTCGTAGTTTCTCCACCGCAGCCTCTTTTGATCTAAAAGAAGTATGAAACTCATGCGGTAGCTGTTTCGCATCCATTTCAGATGCTAGTAGATCCCCTTTTCTTGTACAAAGGCCTCTTTAGAACCGACGAACTCCTTTGTACTGGTTTTTTAGGTATAGAATATTTTCCTTTTCTGAGCATCCGTCGATCCAAAATAATGATTGCAATCTGTGAAACCTGTTTTTGTGACACTTAGTCAACGTCTGTGTTTTGATAGATCCACCTAGCCATGGCGGCACTAATCACTGACTTAAACTGTAATGCTCAATAGATAACATCCACCACACATGGCAGCTTAAATAATCTGACATAATTAGCCATATACCATTAGGCCCCTTTATAAGCTATCATCTTGAATATGCATTGAAAGATTTCTCTCCGGCTTAAATTTGAACCGAGAATTTTTACTCTGTCTTAGGCTTTCATCATAATGGCACCAAAAGCACCCACTACATGCAACTGGGTTAAATCCATCGTCACGAGACGATCTGTTTGGATGACTTTGTAAAGACCGCTATCTGCCGAAGAAGGAGGTCATGTCTTATCGTGCTCCTAATCCAGAGGAAGAAATTCCTCAGCCCAAAGAGGGGGAATTTATTATTTTCACGGATCACATGAACCGGGGTTTTTCACCACTCGGCTCAAAATTCTTCAGAGACGTCCTGCACTTCTTTGACCTCCGTCCTCAAGACATCGGACCCAATTCCGTGTCTAATATTTGCAATTTTCAAGTGTTCAGTGAAGTATATCTTGGAGAAGAACCCAACATGTTACTCTTCAGAGAGCTATTTTACTTGAACCGCCAGAATGAATGTGCCAACGGCCAAAGCTTGGAACTTGGTGGTGTTTCAATCCAACGTCGGAGAGACGCGATTTTTCCTTATGCCAACCCGCCGAGTCATCCCAAAGACTGGAATAAGACATGGTTCTATTGTCAAGACACTCTCCGGCTAAAGAAAATTCTCTACCCGGCTTTCGTGCTCTGCGTCTGGAATCTGACCATCCACTTCCGGATAAAATAACACCATTAACGCAACACGCCATTTCGCCCCACTCTGCCAAGATCGTGGCTCTTCCGGGAATGGTTTGAGTGGTATGGATTTGGTCCGGGTCTGGGTTGCTTGGCGGATCATTCCATTAAGTCGCTGTTCCGGTTTGATGTATACCTATTCAGGCGAGCAAAATGATTCTCTGTGGCACAGTTCCGTCGATTTACCTGAAGATGTCATTGATGATACAACAAAGTCGCTCTTGAACGAGAGCCTAGCAGACTGTGGCAAGTTTTGCTTAAATCCTTTCTGCAAAGCTAACCTAGCTCTAGCAGTAAGCCGCCAAACTTGATTAATCTTACTTTCACCCTTATGATTTTGTATTTTACTCAGATTCTCACTGCTTTTCACAGGCTAGCGACAAATTCTGGAAAGTCAAATAATATCATGAAGCTGCAAAAAAGGCCAGGAAGGCCAAGAGAGCCGCCAGAAAAGAGGCTGCAAAGAAGAAGGGCAAGAAAGCCACCGCCTCTGACTTGCTTCGGCTAGAAGAGTCTTCTGAGTCAGAGGTAACCCTTGACTCTCTTGGCTCCTTTTTTAACCATCTTATTGACACTGATTATCAGTAGGAAGACACGGGAACCAGTCGTGGAAAGCTGAAGAGGTAACTATCATTTCCTCCGACTTCGAGCCTTTGCCAAGACAGAAAATCCGAAGAGTAACCCGGAAAGTAAGATTTTCACATCCCTTAGCTCATCACGATCCTCAATTTCTTTTGAAGCGACAGATTCATGAGAGCCGGAGGAGACCCGGACCAGTAAAGATGCGTAACTCTCCTCCGGCTTACCCAATGTACCAAGTAAGCGCCGGAATGAGGTCATCTCTGATTTAAATGCTTCTTATACTTTGGCGGGTCTCACTCGACAACCACTCAATTCCACTGACTCAAATTATCAGGAAACTTCACCTTCCTCCGGCGAGTCAATGCAGTCCAATTTGCCGTCTTTTAAAACCGCTCCAGGGTAATGATAGCCTGCTTATCCTGTGTTTATTTCATTTTGTTGTATTTGCACTGACCTTTTGATCTTATGCAGCTGACAAGCAAAGCCGAGCAAAAGGGCGAAGAAGAACAAGTCGGCCGAAGAACCGATCTTAAATGAGCCGGAACTTGGAACGGCCGCACCGGAAGCCTCCACTCATGAGCCGCCGCCTAAGCTAGCCCATGATATACCAACGCCCACTGCTGACCCGACTTCCAAGCAAGCCGTCGATGGTTCTGAAAACCCGGAAGTCCCTAGCCCGGCCAGGACAGATGATCCTCAAGACCGTGATGTCGAAATCACCAAGACCGGCTTTGTTGAGTCGGGGAGGCCAACCGTGCTGGCCAAGTGTTCCGCCAAAGAGGAACTTCTGGAACACCGCAGGGTTAAACTTCATGTTGCTGATTATACTCACATGAGTATTGGAGAAGTCTTTTCTGGCTATATGAGCCAAGTGCACAGCAGTCGTGACATCGAAATTGACATGGTGAAGCAAATGCATCAGAAGTTTGAGGTATAACTTTTCTCCGTATTCATTTATCCTTCATCGTGCAGCCCCCAAGTCTATTGCTTATGATGAATACGTTGTAGACTTAGAAACAAACTTAGCAATATTAGTAACCTATTTGAATTAAAATACGGAAGAAATTCGGCTTACTCCGCAGTCCCCAAGGGCCGGTTTAATCAATATGAATGAGCCGGTCTTTCCCATGCTTATGCAGAATATAATCCTTGTGTAGATTGAACAACAATATGCATTAGCCCCCAAGTGCCAAGTATTCTTGCTTGCAAAGTGCTTGGGACTTAGTCTCATAAATCGCTAGTTAGATAAAACATTAATTAGACATTAGCCCCCAAGTGCCAAGTGTTGTTGCTTGCAAAAGACTTGGGACTTAATACTGTATGCCAATATTCATGATTTTTGACCAAGATTTGTGCAAAGCACGATCGCTCAACTTCAATCGTAACTATACGAGGCGAAGAGCCGCCTAGAGGCCCAAGAAACTGAAACTCAGAAGGCTAATTCCAAATTTGAATTCAGTATATCTGAACAAGAGAAACTGAAATCCGAATTTGAAGTTGAAAAGGAGGCCTGGGCTGACGAAAAAATTGCCTTAACCCAATGAGCCGAAGCAGCGGAAAAAGCTCTTTAAGAGGTAACCACCGAATTATCTGGCTTAAAACACCGTGTTTCTCAGATGGTCACCGCAATCTTCGGTAAGTCGCCCTGCCAATGATAAGTATTGAACGTTTGTAGGATCATATGAATGTGTAATTAACTCACCTGATATTGCTATACAGGGCCCAGGAGCTCCAACCTTAACCAGAACATGCTGGTGAAGCCGAAGGCAGTTTACACACTCATGGAACAACTGTGTACCGGATCTCAGCGTGCCTTGGCCGCAGTTGCCCTGTCAAACGAAGTCCCCACACTCCTGGCAAATGTACTAAAACGGCTTGCTGTGCTACCCCAGTGGTTCAATGAATTAAGGCGATCTTCTGCGAGAGCCGGAGCCGTAGCTGCATTAAGCCGGGCCAAGGCGTGGCTACCGGAGCTAGGCCCGGCCGACATCGCAATTGGATACCCAAGCCTGAAGGAGGACGGCACATCATTTGAATGTATGACTTCACCACTTGTGTGAAGGAAATACGCCTGCGGGCCACCTTGATTGGTAATGACACGGATCTTACCAAGTACCAACCGGTTATGACACGTAAAACCGAGAGAATTCCAACGCCACATTATGAAGTGATCACCGATCCCTCTAATTGTGAAGCATACCTTCGCCCACAGAAGTTGACCCGACGGATTAATTGATGATGAAGCTGAATTTGAAGCTTTGAGTGGCATTGACTGGTCATCATCAACCTTCCAGGACAGGGAACAAGATGGAGGAGCGGAAAGGGATGATCCGGAAGCTTCAGGCCAAAAAAACAATTGATCCGTCGGACGGCTCATATTTGTGTTTTGCTGAAAAAACAATGTTAATCATTTGGACTCGGGGAGTCATGTAATAGGGTAGAAATACATTTTGACGTGACATCGTTCACGTGTTTGGTGCTCAACACTGTTAAGCTGCCATCTTATATTCACCCGTATTATACTTACCATTTGTTTTCCTTATGCTTAAGGAAGTTTTTAAACTGTCCTGCATATAGAAATAAATCACAAGACCCTTGGCGGCTTACCGTAGGGTGGGTCATATATCTTACATGAAACCCGGAACATGAAAAAGAGTTATAGATAAGCTTGTTATGAATTATAGCTTTAAAACACAACTATAGTATCATACCTGTGATCCTTTGATTTGTACTACCGGTTTATGTGATCCGAATAGTAAGGGTGATAACCCAATCTTGTAGAAGCCGGCACTTCCACACATATGATGACTGTTATACGCTGGCGACTTATTGGCCAAGGCCAAGCCGGGTTAAATAGAAGCCACTCATTATACGCTTCAAATATGATCAAAAAAGTCTCAAGACAAACTCAAAAGATTGTTTGCAAAAACTTTAGAAAACAATTTGAGGCTTCTGATTCGAATACGATCAGTAAACTGTTCCAAATGGGTTAAGCTAGGATTCGAATATGATCATGTAGCCTCCAGTGGCTTTGGCGTTGTGCCGATCAAGAGGGTACCGACAACTATGTTCTCTTTGGTTCAAATACGACCTATGTTTGAACAGGAAGCCCCCAAATGACCTTGAGAGTTTTTTTAACGACGCCGATTCGAATACGATCAACGTCGGACCCAAAGGGGTTGAGCTATGATTCGAATACGATCAAGAAGCCCCCTAGTGGGTTTGGCAGTGTGCCAATCAAAAGGGTACCGACAACTGTGTTCTCTTTGGTTCGTATACGACCTATTTTTGAACAGGATGCCCCCTAGTGATCATGAGGTTTAACGGCTAGATTCGAATACGATCATGAGCCGGACCGAGAGGGTTAAGCTAGATTCGAATACGAGCAGCCCCCAATTGGTCATTTTATAATTAGAATAATAAAAACATATGATCATTAAGGACGAAAAGGACAAAGGTCCTGCTTTATTACTTATCATAATATATACATCATCAATATATGTACATCATGAGAGCTGGTGGCTCAAGTGTAGTAAGGCCATAGATGAGCAATATTCCATGGCCGGAGGGTCTCCTCCTCCGACTTACGTGAGTCTTTGTGCTCTCGAACATCGATAAGGTAGTATGACCCGTTGTTCAAGTTCTTGCTGACCACGAAGGGTCCTTCCCAAGGTGGGGATAGCTTGTGCGCATCAGACTGATCCTGGATGAGCCGGAGCACCAAGTCACCTTCTTGAAAGGTTCTGAACTTAACCCGACGGCTGTGATAACAGCGCATGTCCGGTTTATAAATCGCCGAGCGGGCTGCTGCTAAGTTGCACTTCTCATCTAACAGGTGAAGTGCATCCTGATGGGCATGTTCATTATTAGCTTCAACGTAAGCCGCCACACGGGGCGAGTCATGACGGATGTCACTAGGTAGAACCACCTCTGCACCATAAACCATGAAGAAAGGCATGCAACCCATAGACCTGTTGGGGGTAGTATTGATGCTCCATATCACAGAAGGTAACTCTTTTACCCGACAACCCGGCGTCCGCTGCAAAGGAACCATAAGCCGGGGCCTGATGCCTTTCAAGATTTCCTGATTGGCTCTTTCAGCTTGCCCATTGGATTGGGGGTGATCTACTGATGAAACATCGAGCCGGATATGCTCACGTTGACAGAACTCCTCCATGGCACCCTTGGACAGATTAGTACCATTGTCAGTTATGATGCTGTGTGGAAAATCAAAGCGAAAGATCACCTTTTTCATGAATTGAACCGCCGTGGCTGCATCACACTTACTGACTGGCTCTGCCTCAACCCACTTTGTGAATTTGTCAACCACCACCAAGAGGTGGGTATTTTTATCTTTGGACCTTTTGGAAGGTCCAACCATGTCAAGTCCCCCAGACTGCAAACGGCCAAGTAATTGGAATCATCCTCAATTGTTGAGCCGGTACATGAGCCCTTCGTGAGAATTTCTGACAACCGTCAAATTTACTGACCAGATCTTCCACGTCGGCATGAGCCGCCAGCCAATAAAATCCATGACGAAAAGCCTTGGCCACAAGGGATTTTGAACCGGCATGATGGCCACAATCTCCTTCATGAATCTCACAAAGAATTTCTTGACCCTCCTCAAGAGAGACACAACGTTGAAATGCCCTAGTGACACTGCGATGATGTAACTCCCCATTGGCAATCGTCATTGACTTAGACCGCTGGGTTATCTGCCTAGCCAAGGTTTCGTCTTCAGGCAACTCGCCCCGGGTCATGTAAGCCAAATATGGCACTGTCCAATCTGGGATGACGTGAAGAGCCGCCACCAATTGTGCTTCCGGTCAGAACAGCCAAGTCTTCCTCTCAGAAGCGATTTGACGAAGGGTTATGCAGAACATCCAAAAAAGTGTTAGGTGGCACCGGCTTATGCTGAGACCCCAGCCGGCTTAAAGCATCGGCTGCCTCGTTCTTTCTGCGATCAATGTGTTCCACCTGGTAATCCTTGAAGTGTCCAGCAATGGCATCAACTTTACGGCGATAAGCCACCATGAGAGGATCCTTGGAATCCCACTTGCCTGATACTTGTTGAGCCACCAAATCTAAATCGCCAAGGCACCTTACCCGGCTTAAGTTCACCTCCTTAGCCATCCGAAGACCATGGAGCAAGGCCTCATACTCAGCTGCATTGTTAGTACAGGGAAACATCAACCGGAGTACATAACAAAATTTGTCACCTCGAGGGGAAGCTAAGACAACTCCAGCCCCCGAGCCTTCCAATTGCCTGGACCCATCAAAATGAATAGTCCAATATGTGTTGTCCGACTTTTCTTCAGGCATTTGTAGCTCCCTCCAATCATTGATGAAGTCCACCAGTGCTTGAGACTTAATAGCAGTGCGTGGCACATACTTTAAGCCATGAGGCCCAAGTTCAATGGCCCACTTGGCGACTCGTCCTGTGGCTTCTCTATTTTGAATGATATCTCCCAAAGGAGCAGAACTGACCACAGTAATGGGGTGACCCTGGAAGCATTGCTTAAGCTTCTGGCTTCCCATGAACACCCCATAAACAAGTTTCTGCCAATGTGGATATCTTTGCTTGGACTCAATAAGCACATCACTGATGTAGTAAACTGGCCGTTGAACCGGATGTTCTTTGCCAGCTTCCTTGCGCTCCACCACAATGGCAACACTGACAACATGTGTGTTAGCAGCCACATATAGTAATAAGGGCTCCTTATTAATGGGAGCAGCAAGGACCGGCATCTCAGATAACTATCTCTTCAAATCTTCAAAGGTAGCGTTAGCATCATCACTCCAGACAAAGTCATCCATCTTCTTCATCATCTGATACAGTGGTATGGCCTTCTCACCTAACCGGCTTATGAACCAGCTTAAGGCAGCAATACGACCCGCCAGACGCTGAACATCATTGATACACGCCGGCTTAGCCAAAGAGGTGATTTCCTTGATCTTCTCTGGGTTAGCCTCAATGCCTCTGTTAGAAACCAGAAAACCCAAAAGCTTGCCAGCTGGCACTCCAAAAACGCACTTGGCTGGGTTAAGAATCATCTTATGGACCCGGAGATTATAAAAGGTTTCCTTCAGATCATCTATCAAGGTCTCCTTCTCTCTGGACTTCACCACACTGTCATCAACATAAGCATGAACATTGCGCCCAATCTGACTATGGAGACAGTTCTGCACACATCGCTGATAAGTCGCCTAGGCACTTTTAAGCCCAAAAGTCATAGATACATAGCAGAAGGCTCCAAACAGAGTAATGAAAGCTGTCTTCTCCTGGTCCTTAACTGCCATGTTGATCTGATGATAACCAGAATAAGCATCCAAAAAGCTCAAACGCTCACAACCCGCTGTAGCATCAATGATTTGATCAATACGAGGGAGAGTGAAAGGATCGGCCGGACAAGCCTTGTTTAAGTCCGTGTAATCCACACACATACGCCAGGTGCCGTTCTTTTTTAGTACAAGCACCGGGTTAGCCAACCACTCTGGGTGAAAAACTTCAACAATAAACCCGACCGCCAAGAGCTGGGCCACCTCCTCACCAATGGCCTTACGCCTCTCCTCATTAAACCGCCGAAGAAACTGCCTGACCGGCTTAAATTTTGGATCAATATTAAGAGTGTGCTCAGCGAGTTCTCTCGGTACACCCAGCATGTCAGAAGGTTTCCATGCAAAGATGTCCCGGTTCTCACGGATGAACTCGATGAGCGCGCCTTCCTATTTGGGATCCAGATTGACACTTATACTGAACTGCTTAGATGAGTCGCCTGGAACAAAATCAACAAGCTTGGTTTCATCGCCCGACTTAAATTTCATCACCGGCTCGTGTTCCGTGGTTGGCTTCTTCAAAGACGTCATGTCCACCGGGTCAACATTGTCCTTGTAGAACTTCAACTCCTCTGTTACACAAAGAGACTCAGCATAAGCAGCATCGCCTTCCTCGCACTCCAAGGCTATCTTCCGACTCCCATGCACTGTGATGGTGCCCTTGTGACCCGGCATCTTGAGCTGCAGGTAAATGTAACACGGCCGTGCCATGAACTTTGCATAAGCCGGCCGGCCAAACAGTGTGTGATATGGGCTCCGGATTTTGACCACCTCAAAAGTTAACTTCTCAGCCCTGGAATCATGCTCATCCCCAAAGGCTACTTCCAGCTCAATCTTACCCACTGGGTACGCCGACTTACCGGGCACTACTCCATGAAAAACAGTGTTGGACGTCTTGAGATTTTTATCAGTCAATCCCATGCGACGAAAGGTCTCATAGTAGAGGATGTTGATGCTGCTGCCTCCATCCATGAGCACTTTTGTGAATTTGTATCCACCAACTTGAGGTCCCACCACTAAGGCCAAGTGACCCGGATTGTCAACCCGGGGAGGGTGATCCTCCCTACTCCACAAAATAGGCTGCTCAGACCATCTCGAGATAACGAGGAACCGCCCGGTTCAACAACGTTCTCACAACGCCTCTTATGAAGTTTCTGGTCCCTTTTGCATAAACTGGTGGTAAACACATGATCGCCCACTATTCAGCTGCTTTGGGTTACTCGATACCCGGATTGTTGCTCAACGACCTCCTTGGCGAGTGCTAATTATAACCACCTTGGTTAACTTGAGGGCCCTGAAAGTTGGAATTTGAACCGCCACCCGGGCCATGAAAACTGCCGCCGCCTGAACCGCCGCCGGGTCCATGACTGCCGTCGAACATGCTAGAATTCTTGAAAGACCTCATGATCGTACAGTCCTTCCATAGGTGCGTGGCCGGTTTCTCCCAGTGCCGTGTCTTGGACAGGGCTCATTTAGCAACTGCTCAAGGGTGGGACCTGACCCGCCAGACCAAGGAGGTGGCCTCCCCTTACGTCGTTGATTGTTGCCCTGCGCATTAGCCACAAACTCCGAGCTAGCGTCAGCCTTACGTTTATTATTGCCTCCTTGATTCGCTGGGTTATGCTGAGGACCTTTAGCGTTGCCGTTCTTCTTTCCCTCCCCTGTCTTCGCTTCATCAGACGCGGGATCCTTGGTACTATCAGAGTCGGCGTATTTGACTAGAGCCGCCATCAGCTGGCCCATGTCATTACAATCGCGTTTGAGCCGCCCCAGCTTCTGCTTCAGAGGTTCAAAACGGCAATTTTTCTCCAACATTAAGACTGCAGAGCCGGCATCCATCTTATCAGATGAATGTATTATGGCCTTCACCCGGCGCACCCAATGGGTCGTGGACTCGCCTTCCTCTTGGTTGCTATTAGTCAAGTCCACAATCGGCATGGGCTGCTTGCATGTGTCTTTGAAGTTCTAAATAAACCGGGCCTGTAACTCGGCCCAGGAACCAATGGAATTAGGTGGCAGTCCCTTTAACCAAGTGCGGGCTGTTCCATCCGGCATCATAGTGAAGTACTTGGCCATTGCCGTCACATCGACCTCCAACAATTCCATGGCCATCTCATAGCTTTCAATCCATGCCCCGGGCTGTAAAGTCGGTCAGTGTAATTGGGCACCTTTTGAGGCGCCTTAAAATCCTTGGACAAAAGCTCATTACGCAGTGCTGGTACTAAGCAAGGGACACCTCCCGTTCTCGTGGTCGCACCTGCCTCAATAGAAGTCACCGGATAAACCGGAAAAGACTGGTAAGCCGCCCGCTGAGCCGCCTACTCAATTGCCTGCTGAGCCGCCTGCTCAGCCTCTTGGCGTATCCTGTCTTGATCAACCAAGTTAGGAGCCCCATCACGCGCCAGGTCTCGCCCGCACGGCTGGTCACGGCGCCGGGCGTTGCTTGAAACTACCGCCGAATCCATACACTTGCTATAACTCGAGCTCCGGCTTGGGCAGGAGTCGAATAAATCCTGTCTCGACTATAAGAGTATGCCTCCTGCTGTGCCAGAGCCGTCTGAAGAAGTTCTCTGACCCTTCGTGTTTCCATCGCCATCGAGAGTCGCCCTCCACCGGGAGAGCCGCCAATCGTGCCGCCGTAGCGATCATGTTCTCCAACGGGTTAGAATAATGACCCGGTGGTGTTGGTACATACCTTGAGGTGGAGCGGTGTTCACTCGAGGAGGTTCCATCACCCGTGGTTGAGCCGCGTCCCGCTCCGGCGTCGCGGCGGGTTTACCTCCGGCGGATTCTTGGGCCTGCACCGGGTGTCGGAAGAGGTTTCTAGGATCATAAATCGGCGAGCCGGGATTGGGACTTCCGGTGCCTTCTCCTCATGACCTCATTTGATGCATTTAAATCCATCGTAAGCTGGAACGCTTCTGATTGAATCTGCTGAGCTCGAGCATCCAAAGCTGCTTGCTCTGTGGCTAGTCTGGTGTCCTCAGCTGCTAGGTTTTCTTTGGCTTGTGCTATCTCCTCATGCAACCGTGCCACCTCTGTATCATGCTCAGCTTGATCCGCCGGATTAACTGCGGCGGTTAACAGGGTTGTCAGCCTATCTGTGAGATCTATCGGACCTTTGAGTGGCGAGCGCCTTTGGGCCTCCTCCTGCCCGGCTGCGACCGGAGGTTATTGCTGCTTGCCTGTAGATTTTGACGGGTTGCGTGCCCGCCATGAAGATCCTACTCTACCTGGCGGCTCAAAGGGTTCGAATCTTGCTGCCATAGGAATAGCCCCCAAGCCCGCTGTCTTGTAGTTGATACAACGAATCCGTCTCACCCATGTCCGACTCACCGTCAGAATAGATGGCCGTCTCACTGCCAGACACGGATCATTCAGGAAATTCCCCGTCGTGGATGCATCCCATGAAGGCACGCTTCATAGCGGGCGGAACCCGGGCGGGTCTCGCACGCTGAGCCGTCTCGATGATGTCAGTGAAGATGTCCGGCTCAGGGCCCGGCTCGCCGATCCGGCCGATGAAGACATGAATTCCGCCGAAGGGGACCCGGTACCCGTACTCAATTGAGTCGGCGTCGGGGCCCCAGCCTGCGTCGTCGATGTAGAGCTTGCCGCGAAGACTCTTGGTCATCCGACCCACAGCGTATCCCTTGAGCCCTTCGAAGCTGCCCTTCAAGAACTCAAATCCACCATGCGCTAGCCCCACGGTGGGCGCCAAGCGTCAGGAATTGTCACGGCGAGATGGCCTAAGCGAAAGGACTTAGTCGTGGAGCCATCGCAACTAGGAAGCAAGAAGGGGTTAATCGGGACAAAGGACATGGGGTTTATACTGGTTCGGCCCCTTACGGTGAAGGTAAAAGCCTACGATCCAGTTTTGAGTGGGATTGCTTTTGTCTCGATAACCAGGGAGCGAATCCGCTTGACCTAGCTCTCGATTTGATGTTACTTGCCATGAACCGCCACCGGGTCGTCCCTTTATATACAGAGGTTGATGCCCAGCGGCTCATAGAGTCCCAGCCGGCTCATAAACAGTGTCCGGCTCGATTTCTCTCTATTCCTGCCTTATAATACAAGTTACACATATATGGCGGTTTATCTCTCACTGCCTTAAGTCACCCTTTGGGCCTTGGGCCCTTAGCTAACCCGCCATCTCCAGGAGTCGTCTTGGGCTTCATGAGCCGTCATAAGTATAACCCGGCCCCTCCCGGGTGGGTCATACTAATAGTTATATCCCCAACAAATTGCATTTTTATCAGTACCGGTTTCAATGTCCATTAAGCTTATTGCAATAACAGTTGTATCCATTTTTAAAGATTTGTATTTCAATGGCTACAAACTTACAAAACATGAATTAGGATGTTGTCAAGCCTGTTGCAATTAACAGTTGTATCCATTTTTAATCCATCCCTTTGCTACCGTGCTACTCTTTTGAAATGAAGATATCACTACAGATGCTGTTGTTTTATTAGCATTTGCTATTTTTGGTGGATGTTAACCCTGTTGTAGTTAACATTGGCTTTCCAAGTACTTACACAGGGCTAGAATGGGCGATGTTGTTGTTTGCCACCGAGGTTAGCTGCATCCCATGTCTTATACACCATCTATTCCTAAATATAAGTATTTTTAGAGATTCCGATATAGACTACATAAGGAGCAAAATGAGTGAATCTAGATTCATATCTACAATTCTATATACATTCTTATGTAGTTCATATTGAAATCTAAAAAAAAATACTTGTACTTAGGAACATAGGTAGTTGTATTTTACATCATTTGTGCAATCTCAGTTTAGCTTCTAACATTTACTGGTTGCTTGTAGGTACAAATATGAGGGGTACCGATCCACGCTTCGATCCCTTTTGCGTATGGGGCAATTAGATATTCATGAACAAGCATCAAGTGAGGAATCTAAGAAAGATTGTTAGGCGAAAGAAACGGGTGATTAGAATTAAGCTCTTTATTTACACTTTGTCGAAGACAACAGTGAACTTTAGGATGGTAAGTAATGTGTTGCCTTTTCCCCCTGCCCACAACAAGTTACTCTATTAGACCTCGATTATCTTATATTTTTTCTCTTTTAGTGGTTTCGAAGCTATTTACTGATGATTACCTTGCAAACTACATGACCGGAGAGGAGGCAACTAAGGTTAAAGTATATAATTCATGCTACCATGATAATGCTGTAGAAGACTTCCTGAAGGCGGTGAAGGATGGGCGGGAGTTCGTCACAAGGGGTTGGACAAAAGTGGTTCGTGCCTATGGCATGGAGGAAGGCACATTATGGGCATTCCGCTTCTTCAACACCGTCGACAGTCAAAATGATTTACACTTGTCTCTTCACCTTTACCGCCTTTCAATACTGTGGTTCATCATAGTTAATTGCTGCCTAATCCTGTAATTACTGAACATATTGTACTGGCAGTTTTATTTATGGATTCGTTGTTGAATCATTGTGCTGAGAATTTGAATTGCACGCTTCGTTGATACGTCTCCAACGTATCTATAATTTTTGATTGTTCCATGCTATTATATTATCCATCTAGGATGTTTTATATGCATTTATAGGCTATTTTATATGATTTTTGGGACTAACCTATTAATCCGAGCCGGTGCGATTTCTGTTTTTTCCTTGTTTTTGAGTATCGTAGAAAAGGAATACCAAACGGAGTCCAATTGACCTGAAATTTCACGGAGATTAATTTTGGACCCTGTTCCGGCACCCTGCCAAAGAGGGGATCCCTCACCGGTGGCCATCTTCATCATCCCGGTGCTCTCCATGATGAGGAGGGAGTAGTTCACCCTCGGGGGTGAGGGTATGTACCAGTAGCTATGTGTTTGATCTCTCTCTCTCTCTCTCTCTCTCTCTCTCTCTCTCGTGTTCTTGATTCGACACGATCTAGATGTATCGCGAGCATCGCTATTATAGTTGGATCTTATGATGTTTCTCCCCCTCTATCTCTTGTAATGGATTGATTTTTCCCTTTGAAGTTATCTTATCGCATTGAGTCTTTAAGGATTTGAGAACACCTGATGTATGTCTTGCATGTCTTATCTGTGGTGACAATGGGATATTGACGTGATCTACTTGATGTATGTTTTGGTGATCAACTTGCGGATTCAGTGAACTTGTGAACTTATGCATAGGGGTTGGCACACGTTTTCGCCTTGAATCTTCGGTAGAAACTTTGGGGAACTCTTTGAAGTTCTTTGTGTTGGTTGAATAGATGAATCTGAGATTGTGTGATGCATATCGTATAATCATACCCTCGTGTGGGTGGGAAACGACACCTATGGGATCACAAAAATCCCTACTGCGGTTGCGGGGCGCGGGGTTGAGAGAAGAGCGGGTCTAACGGAGAAGCACGCTGATTCGTTTATCCAGGTTCGGGCCGCGAGGATACGTAAACCCTACTCCTGCTTTGGTGGTTGTATTCTGTGTTCTTGAGCTAGCTACGGAGTGTAACGAGCTCCAAAAAGCCGAATCCTTCTCCTGGCCGCCTCGGGCCTCCTTTTATAGGGACAAGGGGTTGCCACGGTGGCACACGGGGAGGTGGAAAGGTCTCTGATGTACGAGGTTATCCCTCGTATTACAGGACAAGGTGCATTTAATGCATCGCTTAGGTGTCCTCT
The DNA here is from genome assembly GCA_021605145.1 of Aegilops bicornis. Classification (NCBI taxonomy): domain Eukaryota; kingdom Viridiplantae; phylum Streptophyta; class Magnoliopsida; order Poales; family Poaceae; genus Aegilops; species Aegilops bicornis. The sequence continues at coordinate 2,325,266 of JAHIAL010000052.1, forward strand.
CACTTTATCAGGGACGGGGGTGAGGCCCGTCCCGTCCGTCGCCGCTCCTCTAGGCTTCGACACGCCACAGCCAGCGGTGCATGCGGTGCCATGTAGGCGGCAGTGCAGCTGAGGTGGCGCGGTGGTGGAGCCTCCACGAAGGGCTGCATGTAGCCACGCAGGTGCCTGCCCAGTTGGTTGGCTCGGCAGATGCATGCGAACAGTGGCGGAGACTTGGCTGGTGCGGGCCTGATGGTGGCCCCGCTGGCGTGCTTGGCGAGGCCCTTGCCGGGTGGCCCGACAAGGGTCTTGCTTGGAGGTGACCCGACAAAGGGTCTTGCTGCAGTGGTCTTGGCGTCCCGGCAAGGATCTTGCCGGGGATCTTGTGGGTTCCTTCGGCGAGGATGGCTGCCTTCCCATCTTCACTTGCTCTTGACTATCCTTTGTCTTCACAAAGATCGGCATGCCACCACAGAGGTGCCTCCCGAGCCCTGTCCCAACACATGTGTTGAGTGTTGGTGGGCTCGAGGGTGGCTTCGCTTTCGGTGGCGTGGGCCGAACTGCCCGGCAAAGTCTTCTTGGGACTCTTTGGGCACCGCCAAGCAAGGATCCTTGTCTGGGAAACCTGCTTCGCCCATCTGACTCTTTGTGGCCTTGGTCCTTGTCGTTGCTTTGCATCGTCTTGGGCTTCGGTCTTACCTTGGCTCACCTCCTCCACTCTGCTTGGTGTGGCCGTGGGCGTGGCTCCGACTGCCCGTGCACAGGTAAAGGGATACCAAAATGTGCCCCTAGTTTTGTACACCGACAGGAGCCCGCGGGCCTGGGCCACACATAAGCGCGACACGTTGTTGGGTCAGGCCCAAAAGCGGTGCTGGCAAGCGGGCGGTTTTACATGTAAGATTTTTCGCTGCGCTTCCACACCACGCGCAAGGCTGGGCGCGGTGTGGAGGGGCGTGCGTGACATGGGCGGCATGCGTGGGGCAGTTTCCACAAGCATGCGTCACATCGTAGTAAAGAGGCGGCTCACGCCTTCCCCGTAAAAGGAGGGAGGCGTGGAGGCGCGCTCATTCTTGAATGGGGCCGGCCTTGGTCTTCAAGGCGTCCACTCCCCACGATCACGAGGTGGGGAGAGGTCACCTCACTTGTCCCCTCGGTTCTGCACACCGGCCACGTGTCTCCCATGCGCTTGGGGTGGCAAACGGTGGAGGCGGGAAACCGGGCCGTCGCTGGTTGGGGCAGCGGGTCGGTCCTGGTTCCCTGTGCCTCCCGTGTCTTGATTGGCCCGGCCAAGCGGGCGGCCGAGCCCCAACCCCGTTCCCTTTATAAAGAGGCGGAAGGGGGATGGCATCCCGCATTCTACCATCTTCTCCCGCCTTCTGCTTCTGCTCCTTCCTTCCATTCGTCATGGAGAAAGGAAATCACGGTCCTTCGATGGTGGCGGCGAGGGTCACCGCTCGACAACGTGTCCCTCCTCCTCCTGCGCCTGCGGTGGCAGAGCCGACCCTTGAGGGAAGGGGAGGCGAGGCCGAGCGGCCGCAGCGTTAGGGAAGAGGAGGAAGGGTGGCGCGCCGACCTCGCCCTTGCCGCAGCTCCTCCTCCGATGGAGGCCTGCAGGGACAACCGTGCGGAATTCTTACGTCGGTCACGCCCGCCGCCGCCTTCGCCTCCCGACTCCATTTGCGCAGGAGATGGAGCTGGATCCGCCGCAATCATTGCGGCTGCATATGAGGGGCTGCGGGAACAGCGGCACATGGGCCGACGTCGAGTTCCCCGGCCCTCATGTCATGTATCTTCACCGAGGGTGGAAAACCTTCGCTCGTCTCCATAGCTTGACAGATGGCTCACTCTCCATTTCAAACTAATGGAGGGTGGCCTCCTCTCCGTCAAGATCTTCGGGCACTTCGGGACTCGCGTAAGGTGCTGCGTGGAGAGCTCTTCTGGTGACGAAGATCCTTCCTCGAGCGAGAGTGGCGAGGAGGACAGCAGCAGCGACGACATGCCAGCGGGCGGCAGGATGACGGGTCCGACTAGGCGTCGGGCGCCGTTCCGAGCGGCACCGACAACCCCATCATCCGTGTTGCCGGCTCCTTGAACTTCTCGGGGTCGTCTCCTTGGGCGGCTGGCGTTGGGAGGCTGCGGAAGAGGAAGAGGGCGGGCGGCAAGGCCGCCAAGTCGGAGTACGCGGGCACCGACACCTTCGACGCGTACTAATGTCCTGCCGCCTCGTCTTCGAGCTCTGCCTCCGGTGCCGCCATCACCATCCAGCCCTTGGACAGCCACCAAGATGTTCTCTTGGTGTCTTCTGCCACTCGTAGCTCGCCTAGGCGCCCCTTTTGCCCTTTTCGCCTCCTTGACCTGCCTCCTAAGGAGAGGGACAAGAAAGGGATTACGGGCACCTTATCTATTTTTAGTCTTGTAAGCCTTCAGGCCTTCGTTAACTTTAGAACTTGTAATCCCCTTGCTCATGTTTTTCATTTCGTATGAACTGCACTGCACGAATGTTTTTAATGAAAAAGGGATGTTTGCCGAGATTTTTGTTCATAGGTAAAACCCACGACAAGGAGTCAATCCTTGTTACCTTTAAGATAAACGTTTTCTCGCCCGGCAATAGGCCTTGCCGTCCCCCCACTTCGCTCTACCTATCTCATGCGCTTGGCGGAGGCAGGGATGAGGTGGGTTTAGGCTCCTCGTTTCATTTCCTTGCTGCCGCGCCTACGACCAAACTCGGTCCCAGGAAACGAGTCCTGGGGTCCGGAGTGAGGGGAGCACGGTAGCCTAAGGATAAAATGAGGTTTCACATACCTCAGTCCATAACGAAACACATGATAAGGGATAAAGAACTTATCTGAATCTGCAGCCCCCGGCAATCTTTGGCTTGCCGCGGGTGTATCTTTGCTCTTGTAGCCCCCGACAATACTGGCTTGCCGGGGCCCGGGCGCTGGTCCGTCCCCTTTCTTCCAAAGCAGCTTGGCAAGGATATTCATGTGTCCTGCGAACCAAAGTAAGACAGAGAGAAGAAATGTAAAGACGCCTTTTCGACCTCTAAGCTAGGGGTTAGCCGCCGCTAAGCACTATCAACCCTAACCAAGGACGAGACTCGACCTAGCATGCATGCTATAACTTAGGGCGCCAGCGCTTCATTTATTCTCGCTCAGGGTCTGTGCCTGGCTTTGTACAAAGGGTCACATGCCTTGCAGCAAAGCTCGTACAAAAGGTGGCTTGCCGGGAGGCCCGGCAAGCCACGCTTTATAGGTAAAACTTGCGAAGATCCTCGATGTTCCAGGAGTTGCTCACTGGTACGACATCCTCGGTCTCCAGGTGGACTGCGCCAGGCCTGGTGACTCGTATTACGCGGTAAGGGCATTCCCACTTAGGCGTCAACTTGTTGGAATTCTTGGCCGACTGAACGCGCCGAAGAACAGGGTCGCCTTCCTCAAAGCTTCGGGCATGAACCTTGCGGCTATGGTAGCGGCGCAAGGCTTGCTAATGGCGTGCCGCTCTCACACTGCCCGAAGGCGATCTTCCTCAAGGAGCGTCGCGTCATCTTGGCGCCAACGGCTCTTGGTCAAGCTTCGTCATAAGCGAGCACTCGAGGTGACCCGTATATGAGTTTCATGGGGAGAACTGCTTCCGCCGCGTATACCAGGGCAAAAGGTGTCTGGCCGGTGGCTCGATTTGGCCTCGTTCTGATCAACCAAAGAACCGCCGATGGTTCATCAATCCAGCGCCTTCTGCTCTTGTGTAGCTTGTCAAAAGTTTTTGTCCTCAGGCCTCGCAACACTTCAGCATTTGCTCTCTCCGCTTGGCCGTTGCTCCGTGGGTGTGCCACGGAAGCAAAAGCAGAACCTTCTTCTTGCCGAGGTCTTGAATGTATTGCATGAAGGTGTGGCTTGTGAACTGCGTCTTGTTTTCGGTGATGACTCTATTTGGCACACCAAAGCGGCAGACCAGTCCTTTGAAAAACTTGACAGCCGACCGGCGGTCACCTTTCTGATTGCTTCCACCTGCAACCACTTTGTGAGCTTGTCGATTACAGCGTACAAATCGAAAACCCCGGCGGCGGGGAAGGGGCCCAGTATATCGAGCCCCCACTCTGAGAAAGGCCAGGAGAGAGGGATTGTTTGAAGGGCTTGAGCTGGTTGATGAAGCTTCTTTGAATGGAACTGGCACGCTTCATACTTGGTGACTAGCGCCGTTGTATCTTTGGAGGCGGTGGGCGGAAGAAACCTTGCGGAACGCCTTCCGGCAAGGGCCCTTGACCTATGTGGGAGCCACATATGCCTCCATGTATCTCCGCCAACAGCTCCAGTCCTTCCTCCCGGGATGCACTTGAGTTTCACACCGTTCGGCCTTCTCCCGTCTGGGGCGTCATCGGCCATTTAATGCAGGTGAACCGACGGGCTACTTTCTCCGCTTCTTCCTGCTCCTCAGGAAGCTCCCCTGTCTGGAGGAATTGGATGGTATGCTGCGCCCATGCCGGAGCCTGAGGCTCGACGACAAGGACTAAAGGCATCTCTTACGCCATGGGAAGCGGCATCTCTATAGCCGGGGCTTGGCCCACTGGAGTCAATTGCTCTTAGGCAGGCTCAGCGTCCGTGGCGGTACCCTTCTTGCCGCGGCCGGGGCTCGGTAGGGAAAGTACTTGCCGGGACATGATTTCCTCCGCTTGCTACGCCCTGGCGATGGATCGACGGATGGTTGAGTTAACGGAGCAAAAAGGTACCTGGTTCCATGGTAGCTTGAATGCGCAACCGACATGTAATCGGCGATGTCGTTCTCCGCTCGGGGGACGTGCTCCGCCTGGATACCGTCAAAGCGTTCCTCTAGTTTCCTCACGTCATCTACGTATGCTTCCATCAGTGGGCTCTGATAATCTTTATTGACTTGCCTGACAACGAGCTGTGAGTCACCCCTGACGATGAGCTACTTGACCCCGAGGTCTACCGCGATCCTGATACCGGCAAGCAATCCCTCGTACTCGGCGGTGTTGTTGGTGGACATCTCCCTGGGGAAGTGCATCTGGATTATGTAATTGAGGTGCTCTCCGGTGGGTGTGACGAGCAGCACACCGGCACCGGCTCCTTGCAGCGAGAAGGCCCCATCAAAGTACATGACCCAGTTGCAGTCCGCCTCCTTGCCGGGGAGAGCGGTCTCCTGGATTTCTTCGTCAGGTGTCGAGGTCCATTCTGCGATGAACTCCGCCAGGACTCTGCTCTGAATTGTCGAGGTACTCTCAAACTTTAGGCCGAATCTTGACAGCTCCAAGGCCCATTCCACAACCCTTCCGGTTGCGTCTGGGTTGTGCAGTATCGGTTGCAATGGGAGGCGGGTGACGACAGTGATCTCGTGTAACACCCCAAAATTTTGGCCAAGTTTTCAACATTAAAATTTTTTCCAGGAGTTTTAAATTTTTTTTCTGTGGATTTTTAGAACTCTTCTTTTATTGCTAAGGAGTTTCATCTTTTTCCCAAGTGGGGCTTTCCAAAATACATTAGACTTCTGTACCAGCTCATTATAACATTTTCATAATCAGTGGATTTATTTATTAGATTATTTCACCACAGGCTATATTTAATAAAATGACTTGCTTTAAGTTTGGAGCTCTTTTGTACTACAACCATTTGATAGACTTAACTAAAAATCCAACCAAAATTTGGAGATGTCATGTGATGTCTCTAGATCACTTTTGTGCAATAATATATTTCATTCATTGCATATTTTGAGTGCTTCACATGTTTTTCTTCTACGGTCCAGTGGACAATTTTTCACTACAACCCTTTTAAACATTTGTTTCTAGCCTCCACCAAAATTATGGGATGTTAGTAGCATCATATGATTTCATTATATGTAAAGATCCAATGATGTTCTTTGAAAATTTTGAGTGAATCAACCTCATCTTCATTACGGTCCATCATGATGGTTTGTACAAAGCAACCATACTCTTGATTGTTATTTGGCCCTAGATTCTTTTCCCTACTTGTAGTCCTCCATGCTAAACCCCTAAGTCCAGAGCATGCAACCATTGGCATATTTTTGGTGCATGAAATAATGCCACTCACCTCCTGTCCAGATTTGAAGTTCTGCAAAACTTGCACTAACAAGTTTGTACTTCTCACAAACTAACCTCACCACCCTCTTGTGCATCCAAGGAGACACTGATCTGGAAGATTTGGCCCCTCCAAGAATAGCCTAAGTGCCTGTTGCATTTTGTCAAACAACATGAGTGCACAAATGATTTGGCATGACTTCAAGTTTTCATGGTGAACTTGAGCCCCTGACCAATCCACCATGTCCCTTTAGTCCCTTGCTAACATTAGACTAGTCATGTTGCTTGCCAACTTCAACCGCGACCTCTAGGCTGCCCTGACATTTCGTCGAGCATGTCCCGGGCGTGCTCTGGGCGCGTCCAGAGCGTGCGTTTGGCACCCACGAGCGCCCGAGCCGCCGCGTCACACCCCGCACTCAAACCCGGCCCGTGACCGGCCCCAGCCAGCACTCCGTGTTCCCCTGCACCGCCACACCACCCCGACCAACCTGGCACCCCACAGCGCCACCGCCAGGACGGCCGTGGCGGCTAGCTGGCGGACGCTTGCAGGTCCGGCCGTGGCAGCGCCGCCCAAGTCGCCAACGCTTGCCACCTGCCCCCTGGAGCAGTGCGTGCTCATCCACAACTTCGTCCTCTAGCGCGCGTCGCCGCCACGTCGCCCTAGCTACAGAACGGTCGCCGGCAAGCTTATCCACGGCCACGCAAACCGACCTCCATCACCTATATAAGAGGTCCCCGAGCTCAAACCCATGCCTTGACAGCCTCACACCATCCCACTCGTGCCCCCCTTAGCCGTCAATTGAGAGGGAGGAGTCGTCTTCTTCCTCTCCGGCAACTCTGGCCGCCGCCGCCACTGCCCAGGCCTTGGCCAGGCGCCTCCAGAGCCTCCCCCTCTCCACTCTTTGCACCAGGAGCTTCCTCTCCCTCCCGTGATCAAATCCCCCTACTCGATTTCGATCCGGAACCCCCGCCTCCCCAAAACCACTTTACCACCGAAACTTTCCTCCGCCGCGGAGCTCGCCGCTGGCAAATCCCTCCACCTCTGTAAACCCTGCAACCACCGGGAGGATCACCCTCTACCCGCGGATCCATCCCGCCTCGGCTTCCCACAAGGACCCGCCGTTACGGGCGGCAGTGCAGCCGAATCCCGCCTCCGCTCGGGGACGGAGGGAGAAGAAGGAAGGCGGACTAGTCAAACCCGACTAGTGGGCCACCTAGGACCCAGCCATTGACCACGCACGGTCCACGCGGAGTAAGTGGAAGTGTATTCTCAGATTACGCTTTCGACGTGTACGTAATTATTCGAAACGTTTTCTTTTCTGTTTTTATTTAAATAACAAATTTTTTACAAAACTTTGACCGGATATAACTTTTTAAATACAACTCCAAATGAATTGATTCTTTTTCCTACCTCTCTCAAATATTGTCTAGTTTATTTTAAGATTTATTTGAAAAAATTTCAAAACAACTTTTTGTGCTGTTTTATTTTGGGGGGTAAATCGAATAAATTCTTTTAAATAGGCATTTTGGAAGATTTCCAGATGTTTTTGATGCACCCTTTCTTTCCCATGACCTGAAAGCAAGCATTACGAACCACTGGTGAATTTTTGTATGTGTTGCATAGCACTGTGGCAACACCACCCCGGCATATACATGCGTCATTTTATGTGAGGATGTGATCCTATTTATGGTTGCATATTAATGAGTTTATGCTAATAAGGTTGACATGATTTGTGATGGAAATCACCATCATACGTCTTTCATACATACCGGAAGGAAGAAGGAAGGACCTCTGTCTTGGGTAGACACGGTCTTGTCCCTAATCCTCCGTCGAGACGGTCGTGTCCGGCATGGCATGAGGGGTAGGTATGTGATGTTTTCCATCTGTTGTTTGAATTATATGTATTGTTATGCTAATCATGCAGAACATTGCAACCTCCTGAGTCGCATCAGAGGTCGCTCTAGTCTTGTGCCAGAACTCCCCATACTAGCTTCAGATTACCACTCGTCCCTACACATAGTAGGGTGCGGTTTAAGTAAGTTGTCAACCCTTTCCTAGCACACACCGCATGTGAGAGGCCGTGGTGGAAGATATCGGAGGCATCCGTAGTCATGCCACCGGTCCGGGAGCATGGGTGTTTCGGTTGTAGCCGAAAGGGGTAGCTCCCAGTTCTTGGCAGTATAAATTTTGTGATCCCATGTTACGTCGAGGTTGTAGCCTCCCGATTAGAGTTTCGCTTAACAGTGTCGTGGGTGATTCCGCACACGGTGAGTTAAGCTGGTGTGTGCAAGTTAGGTGTGTTTTCAACAAAAGACCATAGACGGAATTAGTCCCGATGGACTAAAGAAATCCGTCACTCGTGGGTAAAGAGTACACCTCTGCAGAGATTAAACCTATTGAATAGCCGTGTCCATGGTTAAGGACTCTGATGCAGGATGGGTCAAGTGTCGGTCTTAGTGTTGGTCTTCGGAGGTGAAACTATTAAACCAGAATTGGAATTACTACGTGTGACTTGTGATAATAATGATTATTATTATTGTTGTGGACTAACCCGTGATATTTTGTCATCATCGAATATCTCTGGGATGGTTCTACCTCCGGGATATTCACTATGTTTATTTCTTTTAAGATATTTTCGGCATATTATTTCTTGTGACTAGTGTCATGAGCTTAAGATATTTTCGGCATATTATTGTCATATTATATTTGTGTTCATAATGTTTGCGAGTACATTCAAAGTACTCACTGGCTTGTCCCTGGCTATTGTCTTGGCCAGATTTCATGCTTTCGGAGAGGAGCGACGTGATGACAGCCGGAACCTGAGCAGCGGTGATAGCAGTCTCGCGAAGATAGGAGTTAACTGGTCACTGTTCCGTGGGAAATGGAGTCCCATAGACACCGATGATTCACAACCCGCTTCGCCATCTACCACTAGAAACCATTTGTTGTACTCACAGGCCAAAATGGTCTTGTACTACATATGTTGTATTTTGCTTGGATTTTACGTATCAAGTTGGTGCCTCATCACCAATGATTATCCTGGGCTGATGAGTACAAGGGCCATTTCTGGGAAATTAATACCCGGAGAATCGGTCGCCACAGACTTGGTATCAGAGCCAGGCTGACCATTGGCTAATCCTATCTTAGCCAGGTCAATGAACTTAGGCTAACCACCCACCGAGCCATATCCAAAACCCCAGCCAAGCTTCCCGTGCAAGATAGCCACACAGTGAACCGACGCTTTTGGCGGTCGGTGCCCAACCTATCAACCAAGCCCGTCTATCAAACACCAGTGACCAGCGCCAAAGGTGTCTCATTCGCAAGCGTGCGAAGGAAGACTCCGTCCCCTTTTTTTCTATAAAAAGGACATGCTCGCCTCAACCCAGCCCAGCACAGCCGCTACCCCAAAACCGAGCCACAATGCCTGGTCCCGTAGTGCACCATGAGACCACAGCGACCAACCTTGGAGGTTTTGTGACAGTACTCGCAAACCTTATCCGTCGTGCCTATGCGTTAGAAGAGCCACCCGAAAATGTTGTGTACCAAGGACCCATAAGTGGTGAGCCGCGTCAATTACGGGCCACCAGACATATCTACGGTAGGGTCCGGCACCCGGCGCCCTACGGGTTCACCGGAAGAACAACTTCCTTTGAGCCACAAGCCATCCAACTAGCTGCTCGAGAGGCTATAGTTCATCTCGAGCACCTGTCGCCCCGAGTTAAGCGTCGCTCGTTCCACTACTACCCAGGCGTGAAGGGTATGGTAGACCACCCCAAGTTGCCAACGGAGATCACGAGACGGATCCCGCATTACTGCACCTAGTGCGCTATGTAAGTGCACTGGAGGACCTATTCGATCAAATCACCATTGATCTGATTGCAGCTCGTGGAGAGCTGGTTCGTCGAGCCCCATCGAGAGAGGAGATCAAGCCCAACGCCGATAACCCAGTCGTGCTATTTGGACAACCGATCGAGACCCTGAGGGCAGCCCCAGCTGTCAGCCAAGGTGCTTTGATGACCCCAGAAGTGCTTCGCCGCCTCCTGGGAGCACACTCCAACGGGGTTGTGGTCAACAATCCCCGCGATGGTCATCATCACTACCCCGAGCCTGCAGCCCCTCAGCCCTCTCCAGCAAATTCCGACGGTGAGAACCGTGGAGAAGCCTCGACATCCACAAGGGACGCCCGCTTGGATGTAAACGAAGTAGACTGAGTCACTCGAGTAGTGGCGAGTCCCAGTGTATCCCCGCTTTGTAATTTTGTGATTCCTTAAATTAACGCAGCCTGGCATCGTACGTCTGTTTTATATAGTAGTCTTGCATGAATGTATTAGCATGCAGTGTGATTTCTCTATCCTTGGCGCAACCACCAAAAACCGCTCCGACAACCCACACAGTGATACGTCACTTTAGTAAGATATGTATATCTATGGTTGACCCCGAGCTGAGCCGGCCAATTCTCTACTTTTACCACGGTAAATGACCCAGCCCCGGTGCTATAAGAAGGGCCATCGAGTAACCTTGCCAAGCACCCCTCACCTTGTGCACCATCCCCACCACCATTTCTTGCCATGCCAAGCCCTAGTATTTATCTGAGGACTCCAGATGCTACCCCAGGTAGTTTTGTCAAGATATTGTGGGATTTTACCCTTGATACCATGGGCGCTACCCAGCCACCCCGGTCTGAGCTGTTCAAATCGAGGATCACCCTTCCATTTCGAGATATTGGGCAGCCGTGCACATCCCTCCCAGAACCCAAACCAAGACCCAATAAAAGTCTCCTTCGTGGGGAAATCCATGCCAACCCGCACATGGCCATAGAAGCTGCTGCGTGTGAAGCACTTGCTGCGCCTTCGATTCGCGGTACCCTATGCCTCGAACGAGAGTATTATTATTTTCCGAGCTGTGCAGCACCCGAGGGAGTAACATCTTTTCCGGGTGGACGTATTGAGAGAGACCCAGTCTTGGCCAACCTCGTCCAATACGTCATCGCTCAAGAGCGGCTAACCCAACATGTGATGGGTTACCTATAGAGCCTCGCGGATTTAAATCCTCAGATCGCCATCGGCAGATCATCGAGGCCCGACCACCAGAGAGACACATTCATCGACCGGTCAATCCCTTTTCTCGATAGAAGAAGAGTGTATCCCGCATCGAAAGCGTTTCCTCGGGACCCCGTCCGATTCACTGTTTCAATTTAGATGCACCGCTGTATTTATTGTCGCAATTTTTATTTATGTGTTGTAACTTATGCTTAGTACCCCGAGTTTTTGCGAGTAAATCATTAATGTAAGCAGCTACATCGCGATTTGACTCTAGTGTATTATCGTTTTCTCTCGCGAGAAATCACGGAGTGAGATTTCTTTTCCCTGAGTTGCCGCGACCGTATATTTTCTCATGACATAGATCATTTATTTCACGCAGCACCACGACAACAGACTCACAACCACAATTACTCCGAACACATACACGCTTGCAAAATTTTGCAACTGTATTATGCGTCTAACTAAGCACCTCCGACAACAGTTATCACCCCGGCACACCCACCTACTCATCGTGGGCCACCGCGACCGTGGAGAGCCAAGAATCGAAAGCAGCGGCATCGCGGCGATCATCGAGGATCATCGCGCCAGGAGCACCGAGAGCCCCAAGACTGCTGCCAGCCCTCCGCACAGCAGGATCACGTACCAGTCCGGCGCCACCTCCGCCATTAGCGCCTCGTCTCGAGCTCCGGCAAAACGGAAACAGAGGAGAAGATAGGAGAAGGAGGAGCGAGGCCAGAGAGGAGAACGCCGCGGTCGTTTTATAAGCCTGAGCTCGGTGTACGGTGGGCGTGGTCCACCAGCGCCGCTCGTCGTCCGACCGCCCGGTGTTGAGGCGAATCCATGAAAGCAAGGCCGACAGCCAAGACTGCCCGCGAGGTGAGTGCACGCTGCACCGGCAGCTAGCACGCCACAGACTACCGCAGATGCCCTAGGTGCCCTACGCTGCTAGGCATCGCCCGGTGGAGGAAGCGCGGGAGAGCACACGGGGGAGATGAAGAAGAAAGAGCCGGAGGAAGAAGGAGAGACTGATAGTGGGCCCTGGTCCCACCTGTCAGCCAAAGGGAGCACTGTGCTCTCGGGTACGACCAGCGTATTGTAGAATTTAGAATTTATTCTAAATCCACAGTGTCCAGCGTAGAAATCGCTCGTTTTTCCTAAACGTGGAACTTCTCCACACAACGCCAATATCCCACACTGTAGTTACTCACCACTTATTGCCCTCTCACTGTAGGTGTTTTTGTTTTGGTACAATTTTGCTATAGAGACAGCCCTTCGCAAATCTCGAGGACGAGATTTTTTCTTAAGGGGGGTACTAATTGTAACACCCCAAAAATTTGGCCAAGTTTTCAATATTAAAATTTTTGCCAGGAGTTTTAAATTTTATTTCGTGGATTTTAGAACTCTTCTTTTATTGCTAAGGAGTTTCATCTTTTTCCCAAGTGGGGCTTTCCAAAATACATTGGACTTCTATACCAAGACACATTATGACATTTTCATAATCAATTGGATTTATTTATTAAATTATTTCACCCTGGGCTATATTTAATAAAATGACTTGCTTTAAGTTTGGAGCTCTTTTTGTACTACAACCATTTGATAGAATTAACTAAAAATCCAACCAAAATTTGGAGATGTCATGTGATGTCTCTAGATCACTTTTGTGCAATAATATATTTCATTCATTGCATATTTTGAGTGCTTCACATGTTTTTCTTCTCCGTCCAATTGGACAATTTTTCACTACAACCCTTTTAAACATTTGTTTCTAGCCTCCACCAAAATTATGGGATGTTAGTAGCATCATATGATTTCATTATATGTAAAGATCCAAGGATGTTCTTTGAAAATTTTGAGTGAATCAACCTCATCTTCATTCTGGTCCATCATGATGGTTTGTACAAGAACCATACTCTTGATTGCTCTTTGGCCCTAGATTCTTTTCCCTACTTGTAGTCCTCCATGCTAAACCCCTAAGTCCAGGAGCATGCAACCATTGGCATATTTTTGGTGCATGAAATAATGCCACTCACCTCCTGTCCAGATTTGAAGTTCTGCAAAACTTGCACTAACAAGTTTGTACTTCTCACAAACTAACCTCACCACCCTCTTGTGCATCCAAGGAGACACTGATCTGGAAGATTTGGCCCCTCCAAGAATAGCCTAAGAGCCTGTGGCATTTGTCAAACACCATGAGTGCACAGCCAGATTTGGCATGACTTCAAGTTTTCATGGTGAACTTGAGCCCCTGACCAATCCACCATGTCCCTTTAGTCCCTTGCTAAACTTAGACTAGTCCTGTTGCTTGCCAACTTCAACCGCGACCTCTAGGCTGCCCTGGCATTTAAATCGAGCATGTCCGGGCGTGCTGCAGGCGTGTCCGGAAGAGCGTCGTTTAGCACCCACGAGCGCCCGAGCCACACACACCTCAAGACCTCAAACCCGGCCCGTGGCCGGCCCCAGCCAGCACTCCGTGTTCCCCTGCACTGCCACACCACCCCGACCAACCTGGCACCCCACAGCGCCACCAATAGGACGGCCGTGGCGGCTAGCTGACAGACGCTTGCAGGTTCGGCCGTGGCAGCGCCGCCCAAGTCGCCAACGCTTGCCACCTGCCCCACAGGCAAGGTCGTGCTCATCCACAACCGTCCTCTAGCGTCGCCGCCACGCCGCCCTAGCTACAGAGCGGCGGTCACCGGCAAGCTTATCCATGGTCACTGCAAACCGACCTCCATCACCTATATAAGAGGTCCCGAGCTCAAACCCGCACGCAGCAGCCTCACACCATCCCACTCGTGCCCCCTTAGCCGTCAATTGAGAGGGAGGAGTCGTCTTCTTCCTCTCCCAACCTTCTGACGCCGCCCTTGCCCAGCCCTGATGGCGCCTCGAGCCTCCCCTCTCCACTCTTTGCACCAGAGCTTCCTCTCCCTCCCGTGATCACATCCCCTACTCGATTTCGATCGGGAACCCCGCCGCCCCAAAACCACTTTACCACCGGAACTTTCCTCCGCCACGGGCTGCCGCCAGCAAATCCCTCCACCTCAGAAACCCTGCAACCACCGGGAGGATCACCCTCGACCATGGATCCATCCCGCCCTCGGCTTCCCACAAGGACCCGCCCGTTCACGCGACGGTCGCCTGAGTCCCGCCTCCGCTGGGGGACAGAGGGAGAAGAAGGAAGGCGGACTAGTCAAACCCGACTAGTGGGCCACCTAGGACCCACTGTCAGTGACCACGCACGGTCCACGCGGAGTAAGTGGAAGCGTATTCTCAGATTACGCTTTCGACGTGTACGTAATTATTCGAAACGTTTTCTTTTCTGTTTTTATTTAAATAACAGATTTTTGACAAAACTTTGACCGGCTATAACTTTTTAAATACAACTCCAAATGAATTGATTCTTTTTCCTACCTCTCTCAAATATTGCCTAGTTTGTTTTAAGATTTATTTGAAAAAAATTCAAAACAACTTTTTGTGCTGTTTTTATTTTGTGTGTTAATTCAAATATATTCTTTTAAATAGGATTTTTGAAGATTTCAAGATGTTTTGGATGCACCCTTTCTTTCCCATGACCTGAAAGCAAGCATTACGAACCTGGTGAATTTTTGTATGTGTTGCATAACACGGTGGCGACACCACCCCGGCATATACATGCGTCATTTTATGTGAGGATGTGATCCTATTTATGGTTGCATATTAATGAGTTTATGCTAATAAGGTTGACATGATTTGTGATGGAAATCACTGTCATACGTCTTTCATACATACCGGAAGGAAGAAGGAAGGACCTCTGTCTTGGGTAGACACGGTCTTGTCCCTAATCCTCCGTCGAGACGGTCGTGTCCGGTATGGCATGAGGGGTAGGTGGCGTGATGTTTTCCATCTGTTGTTTGAATTATATGCATTGTTATGCTAATCATGCAGGAACATTGCAACCTCCTGAGTCGACCGTAGATCGAGTCTTGTGCCAAGAATCCCCATACTAGCCAGATTACCACTCGTCCCTACACATAGTAGGGTATGGTTTAGTAAGTTGTCAACCCTTTCCTAGCACACACCGTACAGAGAGGCCGTGGTGGAAGATACTGGAGGCATCCGGTAGTCATGCCACCGGGTCCGGGAGCATGGGTGTTTCGGTTGTAGCCGAAGGGGTAGCTCCCGATTTGCAGCGGTATAAATTTTGTGATCCCATGTTACGTCGAGGTTGTAGCCTCCCGGTTAGAGTTTAAAGCTTAACAGGTGTCGTGGGTGATTCGGACCACGGGTGAGTTAAAAGGTGTGTACAAGTTAGGTGTGTTTTCAACAAAAGACCATAGGCGGAATTAGTCCGGTGGACTAAAGAAATCCGTCACTCGTGGGTAAAGAGTACACCCTCTGCAGAGATTAAACCTATTCGAATAGCCGTGTCCATGGTTAAGGACTGATGCAGGATGGGTCAAGTGTCGGTCTTAGTGTTGGTCTTCGGAGGCGAAACTATTAAACCAGAATTGGAATTACTACTTGTGACTTGTGATGATAATGATTATTATTATTGTTGTGGACTAACCCGTGATATTTTGTCATCATCGAATATCTACCGATGGTTCTACCTCCGGATATTCACTATGTTTATTTCTTTTAAAGCCCTTTATGTGGTGTCGCCGACGCCCGACCGTAATGGCATTTCTTTTAAAGCCCTTTATGTGGTGTCACTCAGACGCCTTATTGTGGCATTTCTTTTAAAGCCCTTTATGTGGTGTCGCTCGGACACCCGATCGTGGCATTCTTTTTAAAGCCCTTTATGTGGTGTCGCTCAGACGCCTTTAATGGCATTTCTTTTAAAGCCCTTTATGTGGTGTCGCCTAGACGCCCGACTGTGGCATTTGTTTTGAAGTCCTTTATGTTATTTATTCCATGATCTTAATACTATCATACTACTGCATATTCATAATTAACATGTTTTCACGCATCAGAGTCTATTATTTCTTGTGACTAGTGTCATGAGCTTAAGATATTTTCGGCATATTATTGTCATATTATACTTGTGTTCATAATGTTTGCGAGTACATTCAAAGTACTCACTGTCTTGTCCCTGGCTATTGTCTTGGCCAGATTTCATGCTCGGAGAGGAGCGACGTGATGACAGCCCCGGAACCTGAGCAGCGGTGATAGCAGTCTCGCGAAGATAGGAGTTAACCTGGTCAGCTGTTCCTGTGGGAAATGGAGTCCCATAGACACTGATGATTCACAACCCGCTTCCGCCATCTACCACTAGAAACCATTTGTTGTACTCACACAGTCAAAAAGCGGTCTTGTACTACCTATGTTGTATTTTGCTTGGATTTTACGTATCAAGTTGGTGCCTCATCACCAACAGCTTATCACAGGGCTGATGAGTACAAGGGCCATTTTCTGGGAAATTAATACCCGGAGAATCGGTCGCCACATCTCGTGGGCCTGGAAGTTGTGATGCAACTTCCTCGAGGCCATAAGGAGGCCGAAGAGCAATTTCTGCACACCGGAATACCTTGACCTAGCCCCCTGCAAGAGGGAGCCGACAAAGTAAACCGGTGCTTTGCATCATCTTCTTCTTGGGCACCACTTCACTCGACCGCTGGGCATCGCACAGGTGGCACCAGATCTGCCGGGGCCGCTCCTCGTCGGCCACCGGGCCGCTGGGAATCTTCGGCTCGCCCTCCGCTGGTTCTGCCGCCATTGCTGCCTCCTCGTCGACCTCCCTCTGTGCCACCAGTGCGGCGCTGACCACTTGATTCGTCGCCGCCAGATACAGCAGCAACGGCTCTTGTGGTTTAGGCGCAACCAGTATTGGCATGGAGGAAAGGTATTTCTTCAGGTCCTGCAGCGCGGCCTCGGCTTCTGGGGTGCACTCCATTGGGCCCACCTTTTTCAAGATCATGAAAAAGGGAAGGGCGCGCTCGGCGGACTTGGAGATGAACCGGCTCATGGCGGCAACGCAGCCAGTGAGCCGATGCACGTCGTTGATCCGCTTGGGTGCCTCGATCTGCTCAATGGCCTTGATCTTGTCTAGGTTTGCCTTGATCCCGCGCTGTGACATGAAGAACCCGAGAAGCTTGCCGGACGGGACGCGGAAGATGCACTTCTCAGGGTTCAACTTGAGGTTGATCTTGCCAGGTTGGCAAACTTCTCTTCTAGATCTTGCACAAGAGTCGGCCCGTCCTTGGTTTTGACAACTATGTCATCCATGTAGGCTTCCATATTTCTATGGAGCTGAGGTTCAAAACCAATTTGGACTGCTCTTGCAAATGTTGAGCCAGCACTCTTCAACCCGAAAGGCATCCGTAAAAAGCAATACGTACCACATGGGGTGATGAATGCTGTCTTCTCTTCATCTTCTCTTGTCATGAAGATTTGGTGGTAGCCTGAGTAGGCATCGAGGAATGAGAATAGATCACATCCGGCCGTGGAGTCAACAATCTGGTCGATGAGCGGCAATGGGAAGGGGTCCTTAGGACAAGCCTTATTGATATATGTGTCATCAATACGCAGTCTCCACTTCCCATTCGCCTTTGCGCACCACTACCGGATTGGCCAACCACGTTGGATGGAGCACCCTCTCACCAAACCTGCCGCTTCTAGCTTCCTCGATCTCCTCTGTGATGAACTCCTGCCTCTCTAGAGCCTTTACGACCTTCGCTTGGCCGAGGCCGTGCGTGGGGCAGACAGCTAGGTGGTGCTCAATCACCTCCACAGGAACACCGGGATGTCGGACGCTGCCATGCAAACACGCCGACATTTGCCCGCAGGAAGGTGACGAGCTTCGCCTTCCTATTTGTTGTCGAGGTGGAGCCTATAGTGAAGGCCCCTCCCGTGCCCTCCGTGACGGCACCTTCTTGGTCTCTGGCGGCTCGGCTGGATCTCTTGCTCTTGTCGGCAGAGCTCTCTGGCACGTCCTCAACGGTAGCACAACACTCTGAGGAGGTGCACTTGCCGGAGTGGGTGCGAGAGGTCTTGCCGGGCTCCTTCTTTCCTCCCGGGCCTTCAGCGGCAGGAGCAGGTGCCTTGACGACAGCTGCTGCAACAGCTTCCCGGTTGAGTTGTTCGGCGCAAATCAGCGTGTCCTTCTTGTCGGAGGGGATGGAGATGATGGTTAACGGCTCGGGCATCTTCAGCATGTTGTAGGCGTAGTGTGACGCCGCCATGAACTTGGCCAGTGCCGGGCGGCCGAGGATCCCGTTGTAGGGCAAGGGGATCTTAGCTACGTCGAAGACGATCTTCTCCGCTCGTAGTTCAGCTCTCCTCCAAAGGTCCCGGCAGCGTGACCTTTCCCTTCGGGTCAGCTCCTCCCGGATTGACCCCTTGGAACGTGCCCATTTCCTTGAGGTCTCCGTCAGGGATTTGGAACCTTTTGATCACGACAGGCGAGATCAGGTTCAGGCCGGCCCCGCCGTCAACCAACATCTTGTTCACCCTAAGGTTGTGTATTGTTGGCGAAACCAACAATGACAAACACCCGACCGCGGTAGTGCGATCAGGTTGGTCCTCGGCGTCAAAGATGAGGCGTGCTGGACCACTTTAGGGCTTCGGCGTCGAACGACAAATTGTTGCGTGACCTCTCGCGCCCATCGCTTGAGCCGGGCGGCGAGAGGTATGCAGCAAGGCGCCGCCATCGATGCACATGGCCTCCGTAGCCTTCTGGAACCCTTGCTCACCGGACTCGTCGTCCTCATCGTGATCGTCGTCTTCTTGTTTCTTGTCACGGCCCCGGGCGGGTGTCTCTTGCTGATTATCCTTGCCGGGGCGGCCTCCTTGGCCGCCACACTTCTTGTCCGACCCCTCAGCACCATCTTGGTCCTTCTCCTTGTTCCGCCTTTCGTACTCAACCTTTTGCTTCTCAGCAAGCAGCTCGACTTGTCGGCAGTTGTGGAGATCGTGGCCCTTGGTGCGGTGGATCTTGCAGTATTGCTTGCCGGAGCTTCCTGTCTTGTCGGTGGCCGCCAAGGCCCGGTAGGCGGCGCATCCGGCAATCTTCTTGCCGGGGGTGTCTGCCTTGACCTTCTTGCCGGCACCGGTGTCGTCAGATCCCTCAACGGCAAGCATAGCCTTGCCTTTGTGTTTCTTGTGGTGACGTGTCAGGACCGGTTTTCCAATAAAACATTTATTCAGAAACTGACCCTTTTATCAGACCAGTATAGAAGAATCCTTCTTACTGGTAGACGAATCCTTGTTACAGAAATCCAGAAGTACTAAATATCTTACAAGGTTGAGCTGAGGTTGCTCAAAAATTTATTACAAGAACACCGATATAATACATAAAGGCGGATATGACACAAGGAGTAGGGTGGCATAACTACTGACTCGTAATAAACGTGGTGGTGGATATGTCACAGTGAAGTGGGTGACATGACTCATAAATCTTACAGCTCATCGAGCGCCGGAGTGAGGCTCGATGATTTCTATTCTGGGTAGCGGACGCGCATATAATACAGGTGAGCAATTCCAGGATCGCACGGGACTGACTGGGACTCCTCTAGGCGTCGGACTCGCTATCGTACTCTTCATCCATAAGATGATCGCCTTCGTCAACATCCGCCAAATCAACAAGCCAGGTGAGTACTTTGAATGTACTCGCAAGACAGTTTGGACATAAGATATAACAAATGCAAACATGATGCACATGAGCATATTAGTAATGCGCACTCAGATAATAAAATTGCACTGCATGATAAATAAAAAGGAAGTCAGGTGATAGTCCTCCCGAAATCCCAATAAAATAACTGAAGAACGATCGGGTGTCTGAAGCAACGCCTCGAAAGGTAAAAATAAATTAACAATGCCGCGGTTAGGCGTCGGCGACACCACATAAAGGGCTTATATTGAAATATAAAGCGGCGATTGCATGCCCACGGTCGGACGTCTAAGCGACATCTCGAAAGGGCTTATATCAAAAGTAAATAACAAGAATGCCACGATCCGGACGTCTGAGCGACATCACATAAAGGGCTTATATCAAAGGTAAATAACAAGAATGCCACGGATCGGACGTCGAGCGACATCACATAAAGGGCTTATATCAAAAGTAAATAACAAGAATGCCACAATGGACATCCGGCGACATCACATAAAGGGCTTATATCAAAGGTAAATAACAAGAATGTACCCACGATGGACGTCTGAGCGACATCACATAAAGGGCTTATATCAAAAGTAAATAACAAGAATGCCACAGTCGGACGTCTGAGCGACATCACATAAAGGGCTTATATTTCGTTATTCGAATTCAAGAAGCTCAATAATTTAAATCATCTCAAGGAAATACTTAGTACGTAATAATAAACTGGTTAGTCCATCCACAGGAATTACATACAGCCGGGTTTACCGCTCATGTTTATTCACCAGAGATTTTCACCAGACCGATAATCGAGACCGTTTAGGACGGACATTGAGACCGAGCATCGACATCGATATGGATATGTTGACCAAGGTCCTTGACCATGGACACGGTTACTCGGATGGTTTTGACTCTGCAGAGTTTGTCCTCTTTAACCACAGCCAATGGATTTCTGTAGTCACTAAGGACTAGTTCCGTTCTGATATTTTAGGAGAAACACATCTAAGCGACACACCCATTCCACATTCCGCTGCCAGAATCACCCTAGGCAACGTTCAAGAAAAAACTCTAAGACGGGAGGTCACAACCTCGAGTAGCATGGGATCTAATTTATATCGCGGCGCTCTAAGGGGTGCCCCTCTCGGTCCCAACCGAAACACCCATGCCCCCGACGGATGACGGGCTTTAATCCAGGGGCATGGAACCCTCATCACTGCCCCTCTATTTGGTGTGTACAAGGAAAGAGGTTTGCAACTTACTAAACCGTATTCTTTGTAGAAAATATGTGGCAGCACGAAAATGGGACGGAGGTAACGTGACTTGATCCACGTTAACACTGGAGTTAAACGGTTGACATAAGACTGGCATGCTTCAACAATACCATCTTACCACCTTTCATTTCACCACATGATCATGTTATCTCCCATCGAATGACACATCAAGTTTCGAAGCTCACTTGTAGGTGCCTTGCATGCAATATAACTCTCACTGATACTTATATAAACATGCCATGAACTAACTACTCAAGCAAACATGCAAAACACTCATCATATCAAAGGTTCAAACATGCTTGCCTGGTACGGAGTAGTCAAAGTCTAGCTCGGTGAAGTTGGCGGCTCCGTCACCTCCTTCGGTATCTACGGTATAAAAGAAATCTGATACTAGCGTGAATACCGTGCGTGCATACAAATTGTTCCAAATATTTTTCAAATAAACATGGTTAAAAACTAGACAGAAAAATAAAGATGACAGAAAAAGAATCAATTCAAAATCATCTTTTGTTAAAAAGTTATAAAGTTTTCAGTCCAGGGACTCATCTGTAATGAAACAGAAAGTTTCCAGGGGTTAGTTTATAAAAACAGAAAACGTTTCGGTTAGAAATACGCCAACCCCAAAGGAAAACGTACTTTGCCCGAAGGTGTTTCCAGAAAATGGTTCGAATAAGAAGGAGAGAGGCTGACGAGGGAGTCCCACCCGTCAGGTTTAAAATTTTGAAACAGAGCACTCTGGTGCTCGAGGGCCGCGGTGGTCGCCGGCGTCGATCCACGGCGAGGTAGGGGGAAAGGAGGGTACCTACGGGTTCACGGAGGTCTTCCGCACCTGTGGGTGGTGGAGTTGGTCGTCGGCGAGCACCACGTCGACGGCGGCCTCCACTCCGGCGGACGGTGGTTCGGGCGGTGGTGGATCTTGTCGAGGAGGGCTGCAGACGCCAAATTGAGGCTAGGGTCAGAAGAGTGGGTGCACTAGGGGGTTACTGGCGAGGTTTGGGAGGCGGGGGTGCCCTCACCGGAGTGAATCGTGCCGGAGCCCGAAGCGGATCGGGGCGGCCGGAATCGGGGAAGAAGACCTCCTCGAGGTCCTCCTAGTGGCTGGGCAAGGTCCTGGTGAGGTGGAGGGGTGGTGCTTGGTCGAAGGCGAGCTCGGGGTTGCTATTTACAGCCGGCCCGAGGCGGTTGCCGAGAACGGGGTATATCCGGCGAGCAATTACGGCGAGGCAGTGGTCGGGCAGGTGGTTTAGGTGATTGGGCATCATCGTGTTGGTCCACTGGTTCCGTTCAAGGGCTAAACTTGGCATGACTTGGGTGATACTCCGAGCTCTTAACGGAACGGCCTCGCGGGCACGTCGGCGGCAGGGAGCGCGCTCTGTGCTTTCCAGGCCACGACGACGGCTCTGCAGCATGCACAGGGAAGGGGACGGCCACGCGGAGGCTTCTGGTGGTGTGGGCGGTGCTGGACGGCGCCGAAAGGCAGGGCTGGCCCCTGTTGGCCGCCACGGGTGGTTCTGCCACCGCGGAAGACGCCGGAGCTGACGCGCCACGTCGCCACCGACACTCGCGACCGGCCAAACGACCGTGCGGCGCGGTGGATAAGAAGGAGGACCAGGGAGCAAGAAGCCGGAGCGAGCACTGGCGAGATTGACATCATGACTCAAGAAAAGCGACATCGACGGCAGACTGAAACTCCGAATTTTCTGAACTTGCACAGAACCAGTGCCCACCAACTGTTCGACGAAATGATTTGGGCATGTGGAAAATATTTCTTGAGCTGGGAATTGGCGAGGTGGTCTCTTGATGCATCCAGAGGCTGCCTGATTTATCTCAGATTTTTAGGAGAAGAAAAAGAATGAATTTCACCAAAAATGGCAAATCTGGTTGAAACTTGCCGCAATCATATTTTGAAAATTTTGCACTGTGGACTAATGGATCTTGATGGATCTAGGTTGAGGGTACTAAGGACTAGCCAGAGGAGTTTATTTGGGACCAAGACTCAAAGGGATTATGGTGGTTCCTTTGTAAATCATCAAGGCTCAAATAAATGACAGAAAATGCTTTTGAGGGCAAAATAAATAGAAATAAAACTTAAAGGAGGTAGAGACTTGCTGGAATGGGGTGCTTGGTTTGATCCAAGGTGGGGAGGTGGGTTTGGAAGAAAGACTTCAACATGTGGCATGGCAAAAGAGAAAAAATTTTGAATGGGAAAGAGTAGATCCATAAACCATAGGAATTCTTTTTAAAAGAAAGAATTATAAAAACTTTCCAAGATTATTTGTGTTGGGCCAACACAATATGAAAAACCCTCAAGACCACAAATCAACATTGAGAAGGACCTTAAAGAAAATATTTGTCATAAAAGGATTTGAGAAGGAGAGTCCCTCTTTTAGAAATATTCAAATAACCTCCTTTAAATCAAAAAAAATTAATAAAAACCAAATCAAAAATTTTGGAGTGTTACAACACCTACCCCCTTAGGAAAAATCTCGTCCCCGAGATTTCAGCTGATCCTCAAATAGGTGTGGGTACTCTGTCCGAAGGGAATCCTCTCTTTCCCATGTTGCTTCATCCTCGGTGTGATTGCTCCACTGGACTTTGAAAAACTTAATTGTTTTCCTCGGGTCCTCCTTTCAGACTCCTCCAATATTTTTATTGGACGTTCCCTGTAGGTGAGGTCTGGTTGCACATCAATGCTCTCATGAGATACATGCTTCTCTGGGTTGCTTACACATTTCCTCAATTGCGAGACGTGGAACACGTCGTGGACGTCTGACAGTTCTTTGGGTAGGTCTAGCTGGTAGGCTATCGTGCCTCTTCAAGAACTACGTAAAGGTCCAATAAATCGTGGTGCTAGCTTTCCTTTAACTTTGAATCGTTGCAGGCCCCTCATAGGAGATACTCGTAGATACACATATTCACCGGGTTCAAAGCTGACTTCCCGATGTTTTCGATCATAATAACTCTTTTGTCGGCTTTGAGCTGTCTTGTGTCGGTCCCTGATTAGTCTAACTTTCTCCTCAGCTTCCTTGAGCATGTCTGGGCCGAAGATACGACTGTCTCCTGTTTCTGACCAATTTAATGCAGTACGACATCTCCGACCATACAAGGCTTCAAAAGGTGCCATTTGTAGACTTGCTTGGTAACTGTTGTTGTATGCGAACTCGGCATATGGCAAGCTTTCTTCCCAACCGGTTCCATAGGTGAGAAAACATGCTCTTAGCATGTCCTCTAGAATTTGGTTTACCCGTTCAGTTTGTCCATCAGTCTGGGGGTGGTATGCTGTACTGAATACTAGTTGAGTTCCCAGGGCTTGTTGTAACTAATCCCAAAACCTAGAGACGAATTGAGTGCCTCTGTCGGATATTGTAGTCTTTGGAATTCCATGCAGGCAAACTATACGGGAGAGATAAAGTTTGGCAAGCTTCTGTGTGGTGTAGGTTGTCTTTACGGGAATGAAATGTGCCACCTTGGTTAATCTATCTGTGATGACCCATATGTCATCATTTCAGTGTTATGACCGAGGTAGTCCGACTATAAAATCCATTCCAATTTCGTCCCATTTCCACTCAGGTATCCTGTTTGGCTGTAATGTCCTGCTGGTTTTTGGTGCTCGGCTTTAATGCGCTGACACGAATCACAACAGGCAATGAATGTGGCTATATCCCTCTTCATACCGTGCCACCAAATTTTTTCCTGAATGTCATTATACATTTTGGTTCCTCCAGGGTGGATTGAATATGGAGCGGTGTGGCCTTCAGCTAGAATTTGCTGTTTGAGGTCCTCTATATTTGGCACGCAAAGTCTGTCTCCGTACCATAATATTCCCTTATCGTCTACGACGAATTCTGAGGCCTTGCCCATACTCACTTTTCTTTTTATGCCTTCGATGCTGGGATGTCCATGCTGAGCCTTCTTAATCTGTTCCACAAGGGTGGGTTGTATTTCCAAATTTGACACATTGCCTTCAGTGACCATCATTAAGTTGAGTCTGGCGAACTCCTGCTGACATTCAGGTCTCAACTTCGGTAGACTGTCGTTTCCCGAGCTTGGGTTTCGACTAAGAGCATATGCCACTACATTCGCTTTTCCTGGATGGTAGTGAATGCCAACATCATAATCTTTCACTAATTCCAACCATCGTCGTTGTCGTAAATTGAGTTCGGGTTGTGTGAAAATATATTTGAGACTTTTATGTTCGTGTATATATTTCTAGCGATTCCCAAGCAAAAGTGCCTCCACTCTTTGAGTGCATGAATGACTGCTGCCAATTCCAAATCGTGAGTAGGGTAGTTTTCTTCATGCTTTCATAGTTGCTCGGAAGCATATCACGACTACTTTGCCTTCTTGCATTAGAAATGCATCCGAGGCCCTTCCGGATGCGTCACAATATACTTCAAAGCTTTTGTGTATGCGTCTGGTACAACCAATACCGGTGCCGTTGTTAACTTCCTTTTGAGTTCTTGGAAACTTTTCTCGCAAGCTTGATCCATACAAATTTCTTATCCTTCTTGAGTTATCTTGTGTCATTGGTTTTGCTATGGTGGAGAACCCCTCAATAAACCTTCGGTAATATCCAGCCATTCCTAGGAAACTTCGTACATCTGTTACGTTGGCTGGTGGTTTCCAGCCAAGTACGACCTTGACTTTTTCTGGGTCTACGGCAACACCTTCTTGGGTCAATACATGGCCTAGAAAACCAACCTGTCTCAACCAAAATTCACATTTGCTGAACTTGGCGTATAATTTATGTTTCCTTAATTCTCCCGATTACAATTACGAGATGTTCAAAGATGTTCTTACGGTGTCTTAGAGTATACCAGAATATCATCAATGAACACCACAACAAATTTGTCCATAAACTTCATAAACACTTTGTTCATGAGGTGGACAAAATATGCGGGGGCATTTGTCAGTCCGAACGACATTACTGTGAATTCATATAATCCGTATCTGGAGGTGAATGCTGTCTTGGGGATGTCTTCTGTCCGTACCTTTAATTGATGATACCCTAATCTTAAGTCAATTTTTGAGAAAACCTTGGCTTGTGCGAGCTGGTCAAATAAATCATTTATCCGTGGCATCGGATATTTTTTTTTATGGTGACCATGTTGAGTGCTCGATAGTCTATACATAATCTCAGTGTCCCATCCTTTTTCTTGGCAAATAAAACTGGTGAACCCCAAGGTGAGGAGCTGGCCTGTATAAATCCTTTTGTCCAGTAATTCTTTTATTTGCTTCTTTAATTCTACCAACTCGGAGGGTGCCATTCTATAGGGTTTCTTGTAAATGGGGGTGGTTCCAGGTGCTAGTTCAATGATGAATTCTATTTCCCGGTCTGGTGGCATGCCTGGGAGTTCTTCAGGAAATATGTCAGGGAACTCACACACCACTGGAACTTTCCTTAACTCTGAAATGTCCACCTTGTTCAACCTTGGTTGCCGTGATACTAGTCTTTCTTGAGCTGCAAACTTTATCGTCTTCCCGTGATGATGAGTAAGAATTACATTCCGATTAAAGCAGTCGATAAATCCCTTGTTGGTGGTTAACCAGTCCATTCCTAGGATAACATCCAGTCCCTTATTTTCCAAAACGATGAGATTTGCCTGAAACTTTAATCCCTCAATTTCAATAACCACACCTTGGCAGTAACTCTGAGTGATTTGCTTAATCCCGGGGGACTTGATGATCATGGATTTTTCCAAGGGAAGCATCGAAAAATCATTTTGCAAAGCAAATTTCTTTGAAATGAGCAGGTGAAGCTCCGTAATCAAACAAAACTGTGGCGGTCTTTGTGTTGACGAAGACGTCACGAGTATGATATCCGGGGCATTCTGTGCTTCTTCCTTGGTCACATGGTTCAAGTGACCCTTCTTGTGGTTGTTATTGGGGTTGAAGTTGTTACGCTTGGGTGTTGAATTATTCCCACTTGCTGTTGGCTTGGGGGCGAGTTCCTTGGCTTTGGGCACTGTTTGGCATAGTGTCCTTCTTCTCTGCTACCGTAGCAAGTAACACCTGGGCGATACGTAAAATCCTTGTCCCTTGCATGAAAATTTTTGTTTGGGCGTGGAACGTTGGTTGTGGGTTTGTTTGCTCCAATCTTCTGAAAATCAGTCTTGTTCCGGTTGTTGCGAGCGTGAGTAGTCTTGTCCCTTTTGCGCTTGCGAAAATCCTCCAAGCTGCGGTGCTCATTTTCCAATGTAATAGCTTTGCCCACAAGTGTTTTGAAATCCGGAAAGGTGTGTACGACCAGCTGGCATTTAAGTGCTGGTGCTAGACCGTCCAGAAACTTTTCCATCTTTTTATTTTTAGTCATATGCTCTTCGTGGGCATAACGAGATAATTGAGTAAACTGACTATTGTACTCAGCCACTGTCATGCTTCTCTACTTGAGATCATCAAACTCCCTTTTCTTGATCTTCATAATGCTTCTAGGAATGTGCGCCCCACGAAAACCTTCTTTAAATTCTTCCCAGGTGATGTTATTTTCATTGGGGGTGCATGTGTAGGAAATTTTCCCACCATGATGCAGCTGCTCCAGTGAGGTAGTGAGGTGCATAAAGTACCTTCTCACGGTCCGAACATTGTGCAATAATTAACTTCCTTTCAATGTCTCGAAGCCAATCATCGGCCTCAAGAGGTCTATCAGTGTGAGAGAATGTTGGGGGACGTGTCTTTTGTAGTTCAGACAATTTAGAATGCTGCTGATATGGTTCACGGTGGTTTCCCATATTGATAACATGGTTCATCATTTCTTGATGCTGCTGCTGGCTTTGCTCATAAAGGCGGCACACTTGAGAAAATGCTGCTTCACTGCCTTGCTGGCTTGACTGCCCCTGTGTGAAATTGTTACTTGTCTGGGTACCATAATTTTCTTCCGGCGGACTTGGCATGGAACGAGTCCAGGGACGAGGCATTTTCCACTCTGGGGTATTTTTGCAGAACTCATGAGAAAAACTGTGTGGCAAAAATAAATAATTTTGCAAAGGCGGAATTTTTAAAGACTCCAAAATTTTTCAAGAAAAATACTTGATTGCGCATGGAGAAGGACCGCTCAGTACATATCTTACAAGCAAGCCGTAATTATACAATACATCACTCAGGATGTGCGTACACATTCCTGACATGTTATTTAGGCTAGTGCACTTCTCCGAGTTCCTACATGATGCGCACACAAACTACTTCACACCAAACCTATATACACATAAACATATCATACAAGCTAGTACATCGCACGGCTGCTAGGTGCACTTAGTCGGAGATGGTAAGAACTTCCCTCGGCCTGCCGAGGGTAAGACCTAGTGATGCTGGAGACTCAACCTCCTCCTCACTAATAGGCTCCAGCGCCAATCTTGGGTTGAGGAGTTGGTGCGGGCGCGGCAGGTGGTGCAGCCATGATTGGAGTAGGAGCAATGACTTGGTCAAACTCCTCAGTCATAGGCAGGCGGCAAGCGGTGGCGAAGACGGCAGGTGTATAGGATGGTGAGGACGAGACGTATGTCAGTGGTGGTGCTGTATGGAGGACCTCCCTCCAGTTGGCGGAACAACCCTGCACGAAGTCCATACGAGCAGCCACCAAGTCGTCCACGAGGTTATCAAAAGCTGCCTCAAGAGCTTTGAGATACTCAACAAGCATCTAAATAGCCTCATCTCTCTCTCCCCTAGGGCAAGCGAATGCATAGTGACATGTGTATGGCACGTGGCAAGGAAGAGTAGCGATGGCAAGCGAGCCTTCATCGAAGGGAGCGCATCACAGAGACGAGCTATCGCCTCACGGGCAGCCATCTGCATGGCATGCCTCTCCGTGAAGCATGGCCCTTCCCACAAATCGAGGCGGCGTGACTCGTAACGTCCTCCCCTGAATTGCACCGCCTCAAGGCGCATAGACACGCTGTCGCTGATCTTGTGCTTTGGTAGAGTGTGAACTCGACGAGCCGACGGCCCGATCGCGAGCTTGGTGATGGAGGCGAGAAGCTTGATAAACCCCTCGGGCACATTGGCGAACACACATGACTCATTGTCAGCCGCCACCATCTACAAAAGCAGATAAAAATCCTGAATAGTCAAATCATAAATTTATGATGACTAACAGAAAACGGCTACATTTGCAAATTGTTAAAATGGCACTAATTACGCTAATAACCGATTAGCGATCGCACCTAGTGGCTTCCCTACGGTCGACTGGCCGATACCAAGTTTGTCAGACCAGTTTTCCAATAAAACATTTATTGAGAAACCGAATTCTTTTATCGGACCAAAGATAGAAGAATCCTTCTTCTTGGTAGACAAATCCTTGTTACGTAAATCCACGAGTACTAAATATCTTACAAGGTTGAGCTGAGGTTGCTCAACAATTTATTCTGAAACAACGCCCGATATAATACATAAAGGCGGATATGACACAAGGAGTAGGGTGGCATAACTACTGACTCGTAATAAACGTGGTGGTGGATATGTCACAGTGAAGTGGGTGACATGACTCATAAATCTTACAGCTCATCGAGCGCCGGAGTGAGGCTCGATGATTTTTATTCTGGGTAGCGGAAGCGTATATAATACAAGTGACCAATTCCAGGATCGCACGGGACTGACTGGGACTCCTCTAGGCGTCGGACTCGCTATCGTACTCTTCATCCATAAGATCGCCTTCGTCAACAATGGCCAAATCAACAAGCCGTGTGAGTACTTTGAATGTACTCGCAAGACAGTTTGGACATAAGATATAACAAATGCAAACATGATGCACATGAGCAGATTAGTAATGCGCACTCGAGATAATAAAATTGCACTTTGCACGATAAGTAAAAGGAAGTCGGTGGTAGTCCTCCGAAATCCCAAAAAATAATCAAGAACGATCAGATTATGCAGGCGGCGCCTCGAAAGGTAAAAATAAATTAACAATGCCGCAGTCGGGCGTTAGGGCGACACCACATAAAGGGCTTATATTGAAATATAAACGACGGTGCGTGCCACAGTCGGACGTCTAAGCGACATCTCGAAAAGGGCTTATATCAAAAGTAAATAACAAGAATGCCACAGTCGGACGTCTGAGCGACATCACATAAAGGGCTTATATCAAAGGTAAATAACAAGAATGCCACAGTCGGACGTCTGAGCGACATCACATAAAGGGCTTATATCAAAAGTAAATAACAAGAATGCCACAGTCGGACGTGTGAGCGACATCACATAAAGGGCTTATATCAAAGGTAAATAACAAGAATGCCACAGTCGGACGTCTAAGCGACATCACATAAAGGGCTTATTTCAAAAATAAATAACAAGAATGCCACGATGGGACGCCCTGAGCGACATCACATAAAGGGCTTATACCAAAGGTAAATAACAAGAATGCCACGATCGGGCGTGCGGCGACATCACGTAAAGGGCTTATATCGAAAGTAAATAACAAGAATGCCATAGTCGGACGTCTGAGCGACATCACATAAAGGGCTTATATTTCATTATTCGAATTCAAGTAGCTCATGAATTTAAATCATCTCAAGGAAATACTTAGTACGTAACAATAAACTGGTTAGTCCATCCACAGGAATAACATTCAGCCGGGTTTACCACTCATCTTTATTCACCGGAGATTTTCACAGAGACCCATACAGGACCGACGCCGAGACGGACGTTGAGACCGACATCGATACATCGATATGGATATGTTGACCAAGGTCCTTGACCATGGACATGGTTACTCGGATGGTTTTGACTCTGTAGAATTTGTACTCTTTAACCACAGCCAACGGATTTATGTAGTCACAAAGGACTAGTTCCGTTTACGGTATTTTAGGAGAAACACATCTAACCAGTACACACCCATTCCACATTCCGTTGCCAGGAATCACCCTAGGCAACGTTCATGAAAAACTCTAAGACGGTGAGGTCACAACCTCGAGTAGCATGGGATCTAATTTATATCGCGCTCTAAGGGGTGCCCCCCTCTCGGTCCCAGCCGGAAACACCCATGCCCCCTGACCGGATGACGGGCTTCAATCCAGCGCCATGGAACCCTCATCACGGCCCCTCTATTTGGTGTGTACAAGTAAAGAGGTTTGCAACTTACTAACCCGTATTCTTTGCAGAAAGCGTGTGGCAGTACGAAAAGGGGACGGACGGTAACGTGACTTGATCCACGTTAACACTGGAGTTAAACGGTTGACATAAGACTGGCATGCTTCAACAATACCATCTTACCACCTTTTATGTCACCACATGATCATGTTATCTCTAACACCCCAAAAATTTAACCAGGTTTTAGTTACTAAAATTTTGCCTAGAGTTTAAAATTTTTGCCTACAAGAATATTTCTGGTGATTTCAGAACCTTTCTTTTAATATCAAGGAGTTTTTCCCAAGTGGATCTTTTCAAAACATATTGGACTTCTATGCTCTCTTTATAACATTTCTTAATCAGAGGATTTATTCATTTAAATTGTTTCACCCTCAGCTTTATTCATTAAAATGAGTTTCTTTAAGTTTTGGAGCTCTTTTTGAACTGTAACCATTTGATAAATTTAACAAAAATTCCAACCAAAATTTGGAGATGTCATGTGATGTCTCTAAATCACTTTTATGCATTAATATATTTATTTCATTGCATATTTGGAGTTCTACACCTGTTTTTCAAATCTGGTCCAGTGGGCATTTTTGCACTATAGCCTAATTAAATATTTCTTTCTAGCCTCCACCAAAATTATGAGATGCTGGTAGTAGCATATGATTCAACTTTATGCAAAAACCCAATGATGTTATTTGAAAATTTTGAGTGAATCAACCTCATCTTCATTCTGGTCCAACATGATGGTTTGTACAGCATCCATATTCTTGCTTGCTTTTTGGCCCTTGATTCTTTCCCCAGCTTGTAGACCACCCTACAAAACCCCTAAGTCCAGGAGCATGCAACCATTGGAATACTTTTGGTTCATGAGATGATGCCATTTACCTCCTGTCCAGTATTGAATTTTTGCAAAACTTGCACTAACAAATTTGTGCTTTTCACAAACTAACCTCACCACCCTCTTGTGCCTCCAGAGAGACTAGGATCTGGAAGATTTGGCCACTCCAAGAAGAGCCTAGGTGCCTGTGGCATTTTGTCAAACACCTGGAGTGCATGGACAGATTTGGCATGAGTTTTGGTTTGCATTGTGGACCTGATCCTCTGAACCAACAGGCATGTCCGCTAGCATCCCAGCTACCCCTTTTCTGGAAATTAGTACCCGGAAAAAAACGGGTCGCCACAGACTTGGTATCAGAGCCAGGCTGACCATTGGCTAATCCTATCTTAGCCAGGTCAATAAACCTAGGTAAACCAACCCACCAAGCCATAACCGAACCCCAGCCAAGCTTCTCGTGCAAGATGACCGCACAGTGACCCGACACCTTTTGGCAGTCGGTGCCAAACCTATCAACCTAGCCTGTCGATCACGCGCCAGTAACCAGCACCCAAGGTGTCTCATTCGCAAGCGTGCGAAGGAAGACTCCGTCCCCTTTTCCTCTAAAAGGGCACGCTTAGCCCCAACCCAAAGACAAAGACAGCCACTACCCCAAACTGAGCCACAATGCACGGTCCCACAGACACACCGAGACCACAAGCAACCAACCTTGGAGGCTTTGCGACCATACTCACAAACCTCACCCGCTGTGCGTATCGTTAGAAGAGCCCCTGAATATGTTGTGTACCAAGGACCCATGAGTGGTGAGAGCCCGTCAGTCAGGCCCTTGTACACATCTACGGTAGGGGTCTGGCGCCCGAGAACGCCCTACAGGTTCACCGGAAGGACAACTTCCTTTGAACCACAAGCCATCCAACTAGCTGCTCGAGAAGCTATAGTTCATCTCGTGCACTTGTCGCCCGTAGTTAAGCGTCGCTCGTTCCACTACTACCCAGGGCGTGAAGGGTACGGTAGACCACCCCAAGTTGCCAACGGAGATCACGAGACGGATCCTGCATTGCTGCACCTAGTGCGCTATGTAGGTGCGCTGGAGGAACTATTCGATCAGATCACCATCGACCTGATCGCAGCTCGTGGAGAGTTGGTTCATCGAGCCCCGGCGAGAGAAGAAAATGAGCCCGACGCCGACAACCCAGTCGTGCTATTCGGACACCCGATCGAGACCCTGAGGTCAATCCCGTCCGTCAACCAAGGTGCTTTGATGACCCTGTATACTTCGTGCGTCTTTTGGGAGCACACTCCAACGGGATTGTGGCCAACAATCCCCGAGATGGTCACCATCGCTACCCCGAGCCTGCAGCCCTCAACCCTCTCCAGCCTAATTCCGATGGTGAGACCTGTGGAGGAACCTCGACATCCACAAGGCACGCCTGTTTGGATGTAAACGAGGTAGACTAAGTCACCCAAGTAGTATCGAGTCCTAGGGTATCCTCGCTTTGTAATCAAGTGACCTTGTAAATAAGCAGCCGTCGTCATACCTCTGTTTTAAATAGTAGCCTTGCATGGATATATTAGCATGCAGTGTGACTTTTCTACCCCAGGCATAGCTACCAAAACTACCCCGACAATCCCCATAGTGATACGTCACTTTCGTGAGATGTGTGTATCTGTGGCTTGACCCCGAGCTGAGCCGGCTGATTCTTTACCTTTCACCAAGGTAGAATGACCCAACCCCGGTGCTATAAAAAGGCCACCGCGTGACCTTGCCAAGCACCCCTCGCCTTGTGTACCCTCCTCACAACCCTTTCTTGCCATGCCGAGCCCTAGTATCTACCTGAGAACTCCAGATGCAACCCCAGGTAGTTTTGTCAAGATATTGTGGGATTTTACCTGCAGTACCACGGGCGCTACCCAGCCACCACAGTATGAGCTATTCAAATCAAGGATACCTCCTTCCACCTCGAGATATTGGGCAGCAGTACACATCCCTCCCGTAAACCCAAACCAAGACCCAACGGAGGTCTCCTTCTTGGGGAAATCTATGCTGACCCCACATGGTCAGAGAAGCTGCGGCATACTGGCGCTTGCTCGACTCCGATTCGCGGTACCGTATGCCAGCGAACAAGGGTATTACTACTTTCCAAGCCGTGCAGCACCCGGAGGAGTAACATCTTTTCTCGGTGGACGAATTGAGAGAGACCCAGTCCTGGCCAACCTTGTCTAGTACGTCATCGCTCAAGATCGTTATCTCCAGAGTCTCGCGGATTTAAATCCTCAGATCGCCATCGGCAGATCACTGAGGCCCGACCAGGAGAGGCACATTCATCGTCTGGTCAATCCACTTTCCCGATAGAAGAAGAGTGTATTCCGATTACAGAGACGTTTTCCGGGACCCGTCCGATTACCGTTTTCATTTTAGACATCACAGCTGTGCTCATTGCTGCAACATTTGTTTGTGTGTTGTAACTTATGCGTGGTACCCCGAGTTTGCGCGGCGAGAAAATCATTTAGTTTCTGTTAATGTGAGTAGCTCTGTTACGGTTTGACTCTAGTGTATTACTGTTTTCTCTCGCGAAAATCCTGGAGTAGGATTTTTTTTCCCTAATTGCTGCATCATACATCCCCTCACGTCATGGATTAATTTTTTTATTTCCCGCAGCACCACGGCAGCAGACTCACAACCACAATTACTCGAACACCCACGCACTACTTGCAAAAATTTTTGCAACAATGTTACATCTAATCGAAAGCACCTCCCGACAACGGCGCAATACCGACACACCCCGCTTACTCCTCGTGATCACCACCACCGCGGAGAGCCAACACCCGAGTAGCAGCATCACGACGATCATCGATGATCATCGCCCACAGGAGCACGGAGAGCCCCAGCACCGCTGCCAGCCCTCCGCACAATAGGATCACGTGCAGTCCGCACCACCGCCGCCATTAGAGCCTCGCCTCGAGCTTGGTAAGTGGAATCAAGAGAAGGAAGGAGGAGGAGAAGCGAGGCTAGGTGTGAGGATAAGAGGAGAACACCTCGGCCATTTTATAGCTCGAGCTCGGTGTGCGGTGGGCGAGGTCCACCAGCGCCGCTCGTCGCCCGATCGCCGGTGTTCGGAGGCGAATCCTCGAGCAGTGCCGACAGCGCACTGGCCCGCGAAGTGAGTGCACGCTGCACCGGGAGCTAGCACGCTGCGCACTACCACGGTACGGCCTAGATGCCCTACGCGCTAGGTGTCGCCGGTGAAGAAAACGCGGGAAAGCGCGCGGGAGAGAGGAAGAAGAAAGAGCCGGAGGAAGAAGAAGAGGCGGCCGTGGGCGGATCCCCTCATCGACGAGAGAGCAACCTTGCTCTCGGGTACGACCAGCGTATTATTATTAAATTTAGAATTCATTCTAAAGTTATATCCGGTGTAGAAATCCCTCGTTTTCTTTCCAAAACTGTGGATTTTCCCCACGCAGCGCCAGTGTTCCACACTGTATTTTTTTTGCACCACTTATTGCCCTCTCACTGTAGCTGTCTTATTTTGGTACAATTTTGCTATAGAGGCAGCTCTTAGCAAATCTCGAGGACGAGATTTTTTCTTAAGGGGGTAGTATTTGTAACACCCAAAAATTTAACCAGGTTTTAGTTATTAAAATTTTTTGCCAAGAGTTTAAAATTTTTGCCTACAAGAATATTTCTGGTGATTTCAGAACCTTTCTTTTAATATCAAGGAGTTTTTCCCAAGTGGATCTTTTCAAAACATATTGGACTTCTATGCTCTCTTTATAACATTTCTTAATCAGAGGACTTATTTATTTAAATTGTTTCACCACAGGCTTTATTCATTAAAATGACTTTCTTTAAGTTTTGGAGCTCTTTTGAACTGTAACCATTTGATAAATTTAACAAAAATTCCAACCAAAATTTGGAGATGTCATGTGATGTCTCTAAATCACTTTTTATGCATTAATATATTTATTTCATTGCATATTTGGAGTTCTACACCTGTTTTTCAAATCTGGTCCAGTGGGCATTTTTGCACTATAGCCTAATTAAATATTTCTTTCTAGCCTCCACCAAAATTATGAGATGCTGGTAGTAGCATATGATTCAACTTTATGCAAAAACCCAATGATGTTATTTGAAAATTTTGAGTGAATCAACCTTATCTTCATTCTGGTCCAACATGATGGTTTGTACAAAGATCCATATTCTTGCTTGCTTTTGGCCCTTGATTCTTTCCCGACTTGTAGACCACCCTACAAAACCCCTAAGTCCAGGAGCATGCAACCATTGGAATACTTTTGGTTCATGAGATGATGCCATTTACCTCCTGTCCAGTATTGAAGTTTTGCAAAACTTGCACTAACAAATTTGTGCTTTTCACAAACTAACCTCACCACCCTCTTGTGCCTCCAGAGAGACTAGGATCTGGAAGATTTGGCCACTCCAAGAAGAGCCTAGGTGCCTGTGGCATTTTGTCAAACACTTGGGGTGCATGGACAGATTTGGCATGATTTTTGGTTTGCATTGTGGACCTGATCCTCTGACCCAACAGGCATGTCCACTAGCATCCCAGCTACCCCTAGACTAGACCTGCTAATCCCCAGCTCCAACCAAGCCGCCTAGCAGGCCATGGCTTTTCGTCGAGCAGATGATGGGCGTGCCTTTAGGCGCGCCCGAGGCGTGAGCGGAGCACGCGTTTTGCACGTGCCAAGACCGAGCCGCCGCGTCTCGCCCCGCACTCACTCTGGTCCGCGACCGACCGCAGCCAGCACGCCGTGTCCCCTGCTGCACCCCACGAGCCCCGCAGCTCTCGCCACGTCGCCGGCAGGCTAGCGCCCCCCAAGCCACGCCCGCTCGCCAGCTCGCCCTTGGAGCAGTAACCGCTCGTCCGCTAGCTCCTGCCGCCATCCCCAACCTCGCCACGACGCCCTGCAGCTACAGAACGTCGGTCGCCGACGAGCTCATCCATTGCCGCCGCGAACCGACGTGGGGCGCTTATAAAGGAAGCCCCTCGAGCCCTCCGAGCACACAAGCAGCCTCACACCGTACTCATGGTGCCCCCGTTCTTGTCAATTGGAGAAAGAGGCCGTCTTCCCCACTCCGCCAGCCCGTACCGCCGCCTTCCGACTCCGTCCCGGCGCAACCAGAGGCCTCCCCTTTCCACTCTCTCCACCGGAACCCCTCGCCCTCTCGTGAGTCCTCCCCCCCTACTTGATCTTGATCGGGACTCGCCGCGGGCGAAATCTCACTTTTTCCGACGACCACCGTCCGCCGCGGAGCTCGCCGCCGGCAGCTCCGTCCAGCCCAGAGAAAAAACAACCACCGGAGTGACCGCCTCGACCCCCTGAGCCCGCGGGTGACCTCCGTTTATCGAGCGGTACCGGCGTTCGCCGGCGAGCGTAGCCGGAGTCCCGCCCCCCCTTTCGGACAGACGAAGAGGAGGGAAGTGGACTAGTCAAACTGACCCGATGGGCCAAAGGGCCCACTGTCGGTGACTCAGCGCGATCCACGCTGGATAAGTGGAAGCGTATTTCGAATACGCTTTTCGGCGTAATGTATTTATTCAAACGTTTTCTTTTCTGCTTTTTAAATAACAGATTTTGACCAAACTTTGACCGGCTATATCTTATTAAATACAACTCCAAATAAATTAATTCTTTTTCCTACCTCTTTCAAATATTGTCTAGTTTATTTTAAGATTTATTTGAAAAAAAATTCAAAACAACTTTTCGTGCTGTTTTGATTTTGTGTGTTAATTCAAATATATATATTGAAATAGGATTTTTGAAGAGAGGAGAAAGATTTCAAGATGTTTTGGAATGCACCCTGCCGTCCCATGATCCAAGGCAAGCATTCGAACCACAGTGTAATTTTTGTGTGTCTTTGTTGACTTCGGTGACAACACCACCCCGACACGAGCATACGTCATTTTATGTGAGGATGTGATCCTACTCATGAGTGCATATTAATGATTTTTTTTATGCTGATAGAGTTGACATGGTTGTGATGGAAATCACCGTCATATGCCTTTCATGCATACCGGAAGGGAAGCCGGAAAGGCCTCTGTCTTGGGTAGACACGGTCCTGTCCCTAGACCTCCGTCGAGACGGTCGTGTCCGGTATGGCATGAGGGGGTATGTCGCGTGGTATTTCTATCTGTTGGTTGAAGTATATGTATTGTTATGCTAATCTTGCAGAGAATATTACAACCTCCTGAGTCGACCGTAGATCGAGTCTTGTGCCAATAAACCCCACACTTGCTTCGTACTACCACTCGTCTCTACAACAAGTAGAGTACGGTTCAGTAAGTTGTCAACCCCTTCCTAGCACACATCGTACAGAGAGACCATGGTGGAAGATACTGGAGGCATCCGGTAGGCATGCCACTTGGTCCGGGAGCATGGGTGTTTCGGTTGTAGCCGAAGGGGGTAGCTCCCCAGTTCTTGTGAGTATAAGTTTTGTGATCCCATGTTACATCGAGGTTGTAGCCTCCCCACTTAGAGTTTTACTTGACAGGTGTTGTGGGTGATTCCAGACACATGCGAGTTAAGCTGGTGTGTGCAAGTTAGGTGTGTTTCCAACTAAAAGGCCATAGACGGAATTAGTCCCGATGGACTAAAGGAATCCGTTGCTCGTAGGTGAAGAGTACACCCTCTGCAGAGATTAAACCTATTCGAATAGCCGTGTCCATGGGTAAGGACTACGATGCAGGATGGGTCAAGTGTCGGTCTTAGTGTCGGTCTTCGAAGGTAAAACTGTTAAACCAGAATGGAAATCACGACTTGTGATTTGTGATAATTATGATTATTATTTTTGTTGTGGACTAACCCGTGATATTATTGGTATTATCGAATATCCCAGGATGGTTCTACCTCCTGGATATTCACTGTGATTATTTTCTTTTAAAAGCCCTTTATGTGGTGTCGCTAAGACGCCCGACTGCGGCATTCCTTTTAAAGCCCTTTATGTGGTGTCGCTAAGACGCCCGACTGTGGCATTTCTTTTAAAGACCTTTATGTGGTGTCGCTAAGACGCCCGACTGCGGCATTTCTTTTAAAGCCCTCTATGTGGTGTCGCTAAGACGCCCGACTGCCGCATTTCTTTTAAAGCCCTTTATGTGGTGTCGCTCAGACGCCTTGATCATGACATTCCTTTTAAAGCCCTTTATGTGGTGTCGCTAAGACGCCGACGGTGGCATTTCTTTTAAAGCCCTTTATGTGGTGTCGCTAAGACGCCTTCGAGTCTTGACATTTCTTGTAAAGCCCTCTATGTGGTGTCGCTAAGGCATGCATTCATGACATTTCTTTTAAAGCCCTTTATGTGGTGTCGCTTAAGACGCCTCGATCATGACATTTCTTTTAAAGCCCTTTATGTGGTGTCGCTAAGACGCCCGACTGCGGCATTTCTTTTAAAGCCCTTTATGTGGTGTCTCTAAGACGCCGACTGTGGCATTGTTTGTTATTTATTCCATAATTTTAATACTACCATATTACCAAATATTCATAAATAACTTGCTAGCATACATCGTTGTTTTATCAACTTTTGTGGTGACGTCATGAGCATGGTTACTTCGGCACATCGTTGTTATTTTATGCCCGTGTTCATAATGTTTATGCAGTACATTCAAAGTACTCACTGGCTTGTCCCTGGCTATTGTCTTGGCCAGATTTTTCTTGCGCAGAGAGGAGCGACCTTGTCGGCAGCCCCGGAACCTAAGCAAAGGAGATAGCGGCCTCTAGAAGATAGGAGTTAGCACAGTCACTGTTCCTGTGGAAATGGAGTCCCATAGACATTGATGATTCACAAACCACTTCCGCCATAAACCACTAGAAACCATTTGTTGTACTCACAGGCCAAAATGGTCTCGTACCGCATATTTTGTATTTTGCTTGGAATTTCTGTATCAAGTTGGTGCCTCATCAGGTAACAGTAATCCTGGGGCTGGTGAGCACGAAGGCCCCTTTTCTTGAGATTAATACCCGGAAAAAACTTGCATCCAGA
This sequence comes from Aegilops bicornis, assembly GCA_021605145.1. Taxonomy (NCBI): domain Eukaryota; kingdom Viridiplantae; phylum Streptophyta; class Magnoliopsida; order Poales; family Poaceae; genus Aegilops; species Aegilops bicornis. Next base: position 2,365,061 of record JAHIAL010000052.1, read on the forward strand.
GGCTGCCTGATTTATCTCAGATTTTTAGGAGAAGAAAAAGAATGAATTTCACCAAAAATTGCAAATCTGGTTCAAACTTGCAGCAAGCATATTTTGAAAATTTTGAACTCTGGACCAGTGGATCTTGATGGATCTAGGTTGAGGGTACTAAGGACTAGCCAGAGGAGTTTATTTGGGACCAAGACTCAAAGGGATTATGGTGGTTCCTTTGTAAATCATCAAGGCTCAAATAAATGATGAAAATGCTTTTGAGGGCAAAATAAATAGAAATAAAACTTAAAGGAGGTAGAGACTTGCTGGAATGGGGTGCTTGGTTGATCCAAGGTGGGGAGGTGGGTTTGGAAGAAAGATTTCAACATGTGGCATGGCAAAAGAGAAAATTTTTTGAATGGGAAAGAGTAGATCCATAAACCATAGGAATTCTTTTTAAAAGAAAGAATTGTAAAAAACTTTCCAAGATTATTTGTGTTGGGCCAACGCAATATGAAAAACCCTCAAGACCACAAATAAACATTGAGAAGGACCTTAAACAAAATATTTGTCATAAAAGGATTTGAGAAGGAGAGTCCCTCTTTTAGAAAAATTCAAATAACCTCCTTTAAATCAAAAAAAATTAATAAAAACCAAATCAAAATTTTTGGAGTGTTACACGACGGCGGCCCTTCTACGTCGGGGCGGCGGCGTCCTCATCGGTGGAGTCAGTTTCCGCGCCAGCGTCTTCGCCGGGGTACTTCCTTCCCTCTTCATCCCGGCGCACTGTCGGCGAGCGTAGAGCTCGACCACATCCTTAACCTTGGTCATCGCCCGGCTCCTCGCGCATCTTGCGATTGCGCGACGTTCGATGGAACGCGCTAATCACAACAAGCGGAATGAACGTCGGGGATGTTGTATCGCACCGGCTGAATCTGCGGATGTACTTGCGCAGGGTCTCCCCTCCTTCCGGGAATGATATGCGAGATCACTGGCACAGCCATGAGCTTGGTGGCCTTCTGTGAAGGCGCCAACGAACTCATGGCACAGATCTGACCAGGAAGAGATGGAGTCCGCCGGCAAGTGCATCAACCAAGACATTACATTGGGCTTGAGCGCCAGCGGGAAGTAGTTGGCAAGCACCTTGTCGTCGCGAGCCCCAGCGGCCTGCATCGTGATGGTGTAGATGCTGAGGAACTCGGACGGATGGGTCTTGCCGGTGTACTTCTCGCCGACGTCGGGCTTGAACGTGCGGTGGGACGGCCACTGGAACTGCCTCAGCTCACGGGTAAAAGCCGGGCAGCCCACCTCGTAAGGTAGGCCGCCGGGCTCCCCCGGTGCCGGGTGGTCCGTAGCATGTCCCGCCCGCTTGTCCGACTGGCGGCACGTTTCACGCCGACACTCGACGGTGGTTCGAGCGTCTTCGCGAGATCGCTCCTGAAGGACCTGGCGCTGGTCGCGGAGGGTCAGTGGATCGTATGACGCTATGGAGATGTTATCACCGGTGCCGCTGACGGCAATGCTTCGCGGCTGACGAGGAGGAGGAGAGTGCACCGTGGCGGCAGATCCCCCGGTCCTCCCAGCGCCAGCATGTGGTGGTTCGGTGGAGCGCTGAGCCGAGGGCCCCGCCGGTCGCGGATCCTCTTTATTCGCGACGGTGACGAGGCTCCGGATGGTGGCCCTCCACTCATCGAGCTTCTCCGCAGCAGGAGGGAAGTCGAGGAGCAATGGCGTGGGTGGCGGCAACAGCTGAGTGGATCGTGGTACGCTTCGACTTCTAACCAGGTTAGAAGGAGCTCCGTCACGACTCAGCGGCTACGTGCCATTTTCACCAGCGCTTCGGCGAGCGTGTTGAACTCCTTCGTCTTTGCCGATGACGACGCGACAGGTTTTCCCATGGCGGTGCCGAGGTCACCAATGTGGTGACGCTGCTGCTCGCCAGCCTTACACCACGGGAACAACGCGCGATGGTCGCCGGTGTATTCTTCCTGGAGGTCTCCGCGCCGCCCGGAGTCGGCACAACGACACCCCCGGAGGGCCCCGCGCCGCCTGCGGGGGGCCCAGCTCTGTCCTTGGGTCTGGTGGCATGCAGCAGGTCGTCTGGTGCATGAATGACGCCTCTCGCCGCTTCGCCCGGACTCCGGCTGGTGGTGGTCTTGGTGCTTGCGGGCTGCGGCCTGAGTCCTGTCTGCGACCAGTCCGCTACTCGTCCGCACCGGCACGGGGTGTTCGGCCCCCAATAAGCCGATCGCCACAGCCATCTTCTTCTTAGGGGCCATGGCAATGAAGAACCGCTAGGCTAACTATCAGACCAGATTCTCACAAACGCGCCCCCTACCTGGCGCGCCAAAGATGTCGGTGGGAAACGACACCTATGGGATCACAAGAATCCCTACTGCGGTTGCGGGGCGCGGGGTTGAGAGAAGAGCGGGTCTAACAGAGAAGCACGCGGTTCGTTTATCCAGGTTCGGGCCGCGAGGATACGTAAACCCTACTCCTGCTTTGGTGGTTGTATTCTGTGTTCTTGAGCTAGCTACGGAGTGTAACGAGCTCCAAAAAGCCGAATCCTTCTCACAGCCGCCTCGGGCCTCCTTTTATAGGGAAAAGGGTTGCCACAGTGGCACACAGGAGGTGGAAAGGTCTCTGATGTACGAGGTTATCCCTCGTATTACAGGACAAGGTGCATTTAATGCATCGCTTAGGTGTCCTCTTACTTTTATCGGGGGGCCAGGCGAGGCCCGTCCGTCCGTCAGCCGCTCCTCTAGGGCCGACACGCTACCGCCAGCGGTGCATGCGGTGCCATGTAGGCAGGCAGGCAGCTGAGGTGGCGCGGTGGTGGAGCCTCCACGAAGGGCTGCATGTAGCCATGCAGGTGCCTGCCCAGTTGGTTGGGTCGGCAGCTGCATGCGAATGGCGACGGAGACTTGGCTGGTGCGGGCCTGATGGTGGCCCCGCTGGCGTGCTTGGCGAGGGCCTTGCCGGGTGGCACGGCAAGGGTCTTGCCGTGGCGCGCAGGCGTCCCCGGCAAGGATCTTGCCGGGGGTCTTGTGGGTTCCTTCGGCGAGGATGGCTGCCTTCCCATCTTCACTTGATCTTGACTATCCTTTGTCTTCACAAAGATCTCCATGCCACCACAGAGGTGCCTCCCGAGCCCTGCCCCAACACATGTGTTGGGTGTTGGTGGGCTCGAGGGTGGCTCGCTTGGCTGGCGTGGAGGACTGCCCGACAAGGGTCTTGCAGGGGCTCTTGGCCGCCTGCAAGGATCCTTGCTTGAAACCTGCTTCACCCATCGACCTTTGTGGCCTTGGTCCTTGTCGTTGCTTTGCATCGTCTTGGGCTTCGGTCTTACCTTGGCTCACCTCCTCCACTCTGCTTGCTGTGGCCGTGGGCGTGGCTCCGACTGCCCGTGCACAGGTAAAGGGGTACAAAAATGTGCCCTTAGTTTTGTACACCGACACCGCGGATACTTGTGGTGACATTGGAGTATCTAGGTGACATTAGTGTTTTGGTTGATTTGTGTCTTAAGGTGTTATTCTAGTATGAACTCTAGGATAGATTGAACGGAATGAATAGCTTCGTGTTATTTTACTACGGACTCTTGAATAGATCGACCAGAAAGGATAACTTTGAGGTGGTTTCGTACCTTGCAATAATCTCTTCGTTTGTTCTCCGCTATTAGTGACTTTGGAGTGACTCTTTGTTGCATGTTGAGGGATAGTTATATGATCCAATTATGTTATTATTGTTGAGAGAACTTGCACTAGTGAAAGTATGAGCCCTAGGCCTTGTTTCCTAGCATTGCAATACTGTTTTTGCTCACTTTTATCATTAGTTACGTTGCTGTTTTTATAATTTCAGATTACAAAAACCTATATCTACCATCCATATTGCACTTGTATAACCATCTGTTCGCCGAACTAGTGCACCTTTGCAATTTACCATTGTATTGGGTGTGTTGGGGACACAAGAGACTCTTTGTTATTGTGGCGACCGGTTTTCCGGGTATTAATTTCCAGAAAATGGCCGTCGTGCTCACCAGCCCCAGGATTACTGTTAGCTGATGAGGCATCAACATGGTACAGAAAAATCCAAGCGAAAATACAAATTGTGTAGTACAAGACCATTACGGCTGTGAGTACAACAATTGGTTTCTAGAGGTTTATGGCGAAGCGGTTTGTGAATCATCAATGTCTATGGGACTCCATTTCCCACAAGAACAGTGACCGGGCTAACTCCTATCTTCACGAGGCTGCTATCACCGTTGCTTAGGTTCTGGGCCGTCATTGCGTCACTCCTCTCCGAGCAAGAAATCTGGCCAAGACAATAGCCAGGGACAAGCCAGTGAGTACTTTGAATGTACTCGCAAACATTATGAACTCTGGGATAATATAAATGATAATCATGCACTGAAATATACTAAGATCACATCGTCAGTCATGAATAAAAATCTCTTATGCATGCGAACAGGTTATTTAAGAATATGCAATGACATAAATAAATAAACATAATGCACCGAACGGATGTCTGAAGCAACACCTCGTAAGGTTGGTAAGCAAAAGAAATGCCTCAGTCGGGCGTCTCAGCTACACCACATAAAGGGCTTATAAAAACAAAATGCCACAGTCGGGCGTCTGAGCGACACCACATAAAGGGCTTAAAATAAAATGCCTCAGTCGGGCGTCTCAATGACACCACATAAAGGGCTTACAAAAATAAAATGCCACAATCGGGCATCTCAATGACACCACATAAAGGGCTTACAAAAATAAAATGCCACAATGGCGTCAAATGACACCACATAAAGGGCTTACAAAAATAAAATGCCACAGTTGGGCGTCTCAGCGACACCACATAAAGGGCTTAAAATAAAACAATGATTATCCCGGAGGTAGAACTATCCCAGAGATACTCAATAATTCAAATAATGTAACGGGTTAGTCCATAAAGAAATAATGATCATGGGATTAGTCCATAACAGAAATGATAACCATGGTCCTTACAAGTCACTAGTCGGTATCCGAGCTCATATTACCGCATCTCCTCCGAAGACCGATGCTAGGACCAACTTTGACCCATCCCAGACTGTAATACTAAACCATGGACACGGCTATACGAATAGGTTTAAAACTCTGCAGAAGATGTACCTCTTACCCACGAGCAACGGATTTCTTTAGTCCATCGGGACTAGTTCCGCCTACGGTCTTTTAATTGAAAACACACCTGACTTGCACACACCAATTAACTTACCGGTCGTGAATCACCCACGACACTTGTTAAGCAAAACTCTAAGTGGGGAGGCTACAACCTCGCGTAGCATGGGATCAAATTTATATCGCGCGCTCTAAGGGGTGGCCTCCCCTCTCGGTCTCAACCGGAAACACCCATGCCCCCGGACCAGGTGGTATGCCTACCGGTCACAACCGGTATCTTCCACCGTGGCCTCTCTGTACGGTGTGTGCTTGAAAGGGGTTGACGACTTACTGAACCGTACCCTACCTGCGGCAGGGGCAAGTGGTAGTACGAGGCAAGTATGGGGTAACTGGATACAAGACTCGATCTGAGGTCGACTCAGGAGGTTTATGAATTCCCTGTATGACATGTATCTCAAATGTACATCAACCAACAAAGTCAACACCCATTATACCTGACCATGCCATACCGGACATAACCGTCCTGACGGAGACCGGCGACAAACTCATGCCTACCGAAGGCAGAGGTTCTCCCGGATTCCTTTCCGGCATGCATACAAGGCACATGGGGATGATTATCATCTCAAGTATACTCATTTCCAACAGCAAGGAAATCACTGATATGCCTCCATGCAAATGATCCTATCACATGAAATAATAAGTACTCTAAAATAAAGCGGTATTATAAATGCGTCACTAACACACCAAAATATATCATGCCGGGGTTCAGAATGCTTGCCTTCAAGGTGTGGAAAGGCAGGGTGTACTCCAAAACTTTTGAAAGTTTTCTCTTCTCTCTCCAAAATCCTATTAAAAATATTTTTGAATCAATAAATAGTTTCAAAACAGAACCAAAAAGTTGTCTGAATTTTTTTGAAATAAATCTTAAAATAAACTTGACCAAATTTGAGAGGTAGGAAAAAGAATCAATTCATTTGGAGTTGTATTTAAAAAGTTACAGCCAGTCAAAGTTTTGGTCAAAAATAGTTATTTAAAAAAACGGAAAAAGAAAACGTTTCAAATAAACACGTACACGTCGAAAGTGTATTCGGGAAGTACGCTTCCACTTATCCAGCGTGGACGGTGCGGGGAGTCACTGACAGTGGGTCCAGGTGGCCCACTAGTCAAGTTTGACTAGTCCACGCGCGTGTTGCCTCCTCCGGCCGAAACAGAGGCGGAGCTCCGGCGAGGCTCATCGGCGAATGACGGCACCGTTCGGAGAACGGAGGCCATCTGTGGGCTCAGGGGATCAAGACAGTTACTCCGGTGGTCGTTTTGGCCTCAGGGGTGGACGGAGCTGCCGGCGGCGAGCTTCGCGGCGGACGGTGGCCGTCGGGCAAAGTGCATTTCTGCCCGCGGCGAGTCCCGATCAAGATAGATTAGGGGGATGGACTCATGAGAGGAAGGGGGAGTTCCTGGTGAAGAGAGTGGGGTGGGGAGGCCACGAGGCGCCGGAATGGCCGAGGCAAAGGCGGCGGCTACGGTTGCCGGAGATGGGGAAGGAGACCTCCGGGGTCGATTGGCTGCCTATGGGGTCCTAGGGAGATGGCTAGCGACTACTGCGTCGCGAGGGGACGAGCTCGGGCGTCTTAAATAGGTGATCGGGGTCGGTTCCGACGGTGGCCGCGGATAAGGCCGCCAGCGACCACCATTCTGTAGCTAGGGCGTCGTGGCGGCGACGAGCACTAGTGGACACGCTTGAGGATGAGCTTGCGCTGCTCCAGGGGGCAGGTGGCGAGCGGGGGTGGCTCGGGCGGCGCCGACACGGCCGGGGCCTGCATGCGGCCGTCAGCTAGCCGCCACGGCCGTCCTGGCGGTGGCGCTGTGGGGTGCCAGGGGTGGTCGGGGTGGCGTGGCGGTGCAAGGGATACGTGGCGTGCTAGCTGCTGTTGGCCAAGGGCCGGAACGGGTGCGGGGCGAGACGCGGCGGCTCGGGCGCGGCACGTGCAAAACGCGTGCTCTGCTCGCGCCCAGAGCACGCACGGAACGTGCTTGATGGAATGCCCTTGCATGCTAGGAGGCTCTAAACCACAAGGGGGTTAGCAGGATGGGGTCATAGGCTAGGGCAAAACCATTAGACATGCTGGTGTGGTCAGGGGATCAAATTCGCAGTGCAAACAACAACTCATGTCCAAACTGATCATGCCCATAAGGTGTTTGACAAAATGCCAGGGGCACTTAGGCTTTTCTTGGAGTGGCCAAAACTTCCAGAGTGGGGTATCTTTAGATGAAAGAGAGGGTGGTAAGGTTAGTTTGCTAAAAGGAGAAACTTGATAGTGCAAGTTTTGCAAAACTTCAGATCTGGACAGAAAGTAAATGACATTACTTCATGAACCAAAAATGATTCAATGGGTGCATGCTCCTGGACTTAGAGGTTTAACAGGGAGGACTACAAGTAGGGAAAAGAATCAAGGATAAAGGGGCAACTAAAAATGTGGTTGCTGTACAAATCCTCAAGTTGGACCAGAATAGAAAAGAGGTTGATTCACTCAATTTTTTCCAAGGAACACCACTAGGATTTTGCAAAAAGTTGAATTGCATGTTATTATTGACATCCCAAAATTTTGGTGGAAGCTAGAAAGAAATATTTAAATGGGTTGCAGTGCAAAACTGCTCACTGGACCAGATTTTAAAATTTAGTGTAGAGCTCAAAATATTCAAAGGACAGAAGATATTTTTTCATAAAAGTGGTTCAAATACTCCATATGACATCTCCAAATTTTGGTAGGATTTTTGAATGAATTTATAAAAGGGTTGCAGTTCAAACAGGACCATAAAATCATGGGAAACCAATTTTTTTAAGATAATCAAGATTATTAGGAATAAATTATGTAATCAAATCCTCTGAATAAAGAAAAGTTTTTCTTGAGAGGATACACAAGTCTAATAACATATTTGAAAAGATTTCACTGAAGGAATCAACTCCATGATAAATAGGAAGGAAAATGTTTAAAGAAAATCAAAAGGGAGCCCAGAAGGCAAAAGTTTTAAATCCTGGCAAAATTTTAAATTAACAAAATAAGGTCAAAATTTTGGGGTGTCACAGTTATTTGGTTGCAGGGTTGTTTGAGAGAGACCATCTTCAACCTACGCCTCCCACGGATTGATAAACCTTCCACTTGAGGGAAATTTGCTGCTGTCCTACAAACCTCTGCACTTGGAGGCCCAACAACGTCTACAAGAAGAAGGTTGTGTAGTATACATCAAGCAATTTCTGGCGCCGTTGCAGGGGAGGTGAGTGCTTGAAGGTATATGTTTAGATCTTGCAATCGAATCTTTTAGTTTCTTGTCTTATCACTAGTTTAGTCTATAAAAGAAAACAAAAAAAATGGAATTAAGGTTGCCTCATATGCTCCACCTTTCTAATGTCTTTCGTGAAAATGATGTGAAGGAAAATTGTGCTCAAGTACTAGAAGTAGAATGCATTAAAATGTTTGGCACTAAATCTTTGAATGATGAGCATGATTGCAATATTGTTAGTACAAACTCTTTGAATATCCATAGTACTAATGATGATTGCACTAGTCATGATGAAAAATATGTCATATAAGGATGCCAATTTTTGTGGAGTGCATAGAGTTTGCAAGTACACACCAAATAGGGAAGATAGATTTTGCAAGAGGCATAAGTATTTAGAAACTAAATGGTTGCAAGAAAGGCTAGATGTTTGTGCTGAAAATTTAAATTTTTGTAGCCATCCTTGTGAACTTTGCAATGAACTTGGTCATTTAAATATCCAATGCAAATGTTTCATGATCGTATCGTGTCCAAAAATTGTGATGACTCGATTTCCCTTGCGCATCATAATGAACTTAGTTTGCTTGTCGGTTATGAAGAAATGAAACGTATAACTAAGGATATGCCAGAATTTGTCCTTGATAAAGTTCTTGATTTTGATCTAGAGGAAATTTATATGTATTGTGCGGTGAATTGCATTGAAAACCCTTATATTGCCAATTAAATAAAGACAAGAAAACAAATAGAAGATGAAGAGAATACTAATGAAAGGGAAGAGATTTCCCAATATCCTCCTATTCTTTCTTATGATGAATCGTAACGAGGAGGAGCTTTATATTCAAACAATCTCATTAATAAGGAGCTCCATATATAGTATTAAACCCACACATGATGTGAAGAAGAAAAAGAAAAGACGGAGAAGAAAAGGTAAAAAGGTATCCCTCCCAAATGATGTTTCTCCTACTACTCATTGTGATGATAATAGTTGCTATAATATTGGTGCTATCCATACTATTAATGATGAGAGTGATTATGCTTATGATATGAAAAGGCCCAAGCTTGGGGATGCTATGTTTGATGACAATGACATGTTTGACAATTTATTTGCTGCAATTAATGTTTGTACCAAGCTTGGGGATGCTATGTTTAATGAAATGATATTTCTAGCCTCCCAAGTTTTGATATGCAAATTTATTATGATGATAGCATGCCTCCTACTTATGATGATTATATTGATGAAAGTGGGTTTGGAAGAGTGTTAACTTTAGGAAGTAATGATCCCACTATTTTGGAGGGTGTTGAATGTTATTGTGATAATTATAAAAGTGGATTTGGAGAGGCTATGACTTTATTTAGTAATGATTCCACTATCTTGGAAGAGGTTTCAATCGATTATGATGAGAACAAAGTTGCTACTTATGATAATTATTGTGATGATACTTATGCTATAAAAAGTAGTGATGATTATATTTATATAATTTTTCATGATCATGATTACCCTTTTACTGAACTTTATTCTTTCAATGTGGAAACAATTTATAGTATTCGAGTTTCTTATGATACTCCCACTATTCAGAATGAGAAGAAAATTGCTTATGTGGAGAGTAATAAAAATTTATATGCTTGGGGGTCATGAAAAGAATGCTTTATGTGGTGGTTATATTTTTGAATTCATTCATGATGCTACTGAAAATTATTATGAGGGAGGAATATATGCTTGTAGGAATTGCAATAATATCAAGTTTCCTCTCTATGTATTGAAAATCTTGAAGTTATGCTTGTTTTGCCTTCCTATGCTAGTTGATTCTTGTTCCCATAAATTTTTCGCTCACAAAATTCCTATGCATAGGAAGTGGGTTAGGCTTAAATGTGCAAGTCATATGCTTCACGATTCTCCCGTTATGTTTCAATTCTTATCTTTTATGCGAGCATCATTGTCATTGTCATGCCTAGCTAGGGGCGTTAAACGTTAGCGCTTGTTGGGAGGCAACCCAATTTTATTTTTGTTCTTTGCTTTTTGCTCCTGTTTAGTAATAAATAAGTCATCTAGCCTCTGGTTAGATGTGGTTTTATGCTTTAATTAGTGCTTGTGCCAAGTAGAACCAATAGGATCTTCTTGGGTGATAGTTGTTTGATCTTGCTGAAAAAGACAGAAACTTTATGCTCAAGAAAATAATTGTTAAAATTCACCAGAACGTGATAAAATGCTAATTATTTCTGCATAAGATCAATATACGAATTATCCAGGTTGTCCTAGTTTTTCAGAATTTTTGGTGGTCCAGAAGTATTCGAACAAATCAGATTACTACAGACTGTTCTGTTTTTGACAGATTCTGTTTTCTATATGTTGTTTGCTTATTTTGATGAATCTATCAGTAGTATAGGAGGGTATGAACCATAGAGAAGTTGGAATACAGTAGATATTACACCAATATGAATTTAGAATGAGTTCACAACAGTACCTAAGTGGGGGTTTTATTTTCTTATACTAACGGAGCTTACAAGTTTTCTGTTGAGTTTTGTGTTGTGAACTTTTCAAGTTTTGGGTAAAGATTCGATGGACTATGGAATAAGGAGTGGCAAGAGCCTAAGCTTGGGGATTCCCAAGGCACCCCAAGGTAATATTCAAGGACAACCAAGAGTTTAAGCTTGGGGATGCCCGGATGGCATCCCCTCTTTAGTCTTCGTTCATCGGTAACTTTACTTGGAGCTATATTTTTATTCACCACATGATATGTGTTTTGCTTGGAGCGTCATTTTCTTTTCTTTTCTTTTGCTTGATGTTTGAATAAAATACCAAGATCTGAAATTCTTAAATGTTAGAGAGTCTTCACATAGCTATATAATTATTGAACTACTCATTGATCTTCACTTATATCTTTTGGAGTAGTTTTTCATTTGCTCTAGTGCTTCACTTATATCTTCTTAGAGCATGGCGGTAGTTTTATTTTGAAGAAATTGTTGATCTCTCGTGCTTCACTTATATCATTTTGAGAGTCTTTTAGAACAGCATGGTAATTTGCTTTGGTTATAAATTTAGTCCTAATATGATAGGCATTCAAGATGGGTATAATAAAAACTTCCATATAGAGTGCATTGAATACTATGAGAAGTTTGATACTTGGTGATTGTTTTGAGATATGAAGATGGTGATATTAGAGTCGTGCTAATTGAGTAATTGTGAAATTGAGAAATACTTGTGTTGAGGTTTGCAAGTCCCGTAGCATGCACGTATGGTAACTGTTGTGTGACAAATTTGAAGCATGATGTGTTTCTTTGATGGCCTTCCTTATGAGTGGCAGCCAGGGACGAGCGATGGTCTTTTCCTACCAATCTATCTCCCTAGGAGCATGCGTGTAGTGCTTGGTTTTGATGACCTGTAGATTTTTTGCAATAAGTATGTGAGTTCTTTATGATTAATGTTGAGTCCATGTATTATACGCACTCTCACCGTTCCATCCTTGCTAGCCTCTTCGTACCATATTACGAGAGTTGGTGCAAACTTCGCCGGTGCATCCAAACCTCGTAATATGGTACGATCTATCACACATAAGCCTCCCTATATCTTCCTGAATACAGCCACCATACCTACCTATTATGGCATTTCCATAGCCATTCCGAGATATATTGCCATGCAACTTTCCACCGTTCTGTTTATTATGACACGCTTCATCATTGTAATATTGCCTTGCATGATCATGTAGTTGACATCATATTTGTGGCAAGGCTACCATAAATAAATTTTCATACATGTCACTCTTGTTTTATTGCCCATCCCGATACACCGCCGGAGGCACTCATATACAGTCATACTTTGTTCTAGTATCGAGTTGTAATCCTTGAGTTGTAAATAAATAGAAGTGTGATGATCATCATTATTAGAGCATTTTCCCGAAAAAAAATAAAAAAGGAAAGGCAAAAAAAAGGCCAAATAAAAAAGAGAAAAAAAGAGAAAGGCCAAATAAACTGAAAGGCCCAGAAGGGACAATGCTACTATCCTTTTTCCACACTTGTGCTTCAAAGTAGCACCATGATCTTCATGATAGAGAGTTTCTTATGTTGTCACTTCGATATACTAGTGGGAATTTTTCATTATAGAACTTGGCTTGTATATTCCAACAATGGGCTTCCTCAAATGCCCTAGGTCTCCGTGAGCAAGCAAGTTGGATGCACACCCACTTAGTTTCTTTTGTTGAGCTTTCATACATTTATAGCTCTAGTGCATCCGTTGCATGGCAATCCCTACTCCTCGCATTGACATCGATTGATGGGCATCTCCATAGCCTGTTGATTAGCCGCGTCAATGTGAGACTTTCTCCTTTTTTGCCTTCTCCACACAACCTCCATCATCATATTCTATTCCACCCATAGTGCTATGTCCATGGCTCGCACTCATGTATTGCATGAAAGTTGAAAAAGTTTGAGAATACTAAAGTATGAAACAATTGCTTGGCTTGTCATCTGGGTTGTGCATGATGAGAACATTTTGTGTGACGAAAATGAAGCATGACCAAACTATATGATTTTGTAGGGATGAGCTTTCTTTGGCTATGTTATTTTGAGAAGACATAATTGCTTGGTTAGTATGCTTGAAGTATTATTATTTTATGTCAATATTAAACTTTTGTCTTGAATCTTAAGGATCTGAATATTCATGCCATAATAAATACGATTACATTGATAATTATGTTAGGTAGCATTCCACATCGAAAACTCTGTCTTTATCATTTACCTACTCGAGGACGAGCAGGAATTAAGCTTGGGGATGCTTGATACGTCTCCAACGTATCTATAATTTTTTATTGTTCCATGCTATTGTATAAACCAGATAGTATGTTTTATATGCATTTATATGCTATTTTAAATGATGTTTGGGACTAACCTATTAACCCGAGCCCAAAGTGCCGCTTTCTGTTTTTTTTCCTTCTTTTTGAGTATCGCAGAAAAGGAATACCAAACGGAGTCCAATTGACCTGAAATTTCACGGAGATTATGTTTGGACCAGAAGAAGCCCGCGGAGTGTCGGAGATGGGCCAGAAGAGCCCCGAGGCACCCACGAGGGTGGGGGGCGCGCCCTACCCCCTGGGCGCACCCCCCTACCTCGTGGCCGCCTCGGAGACCCCCATGACTTGTTCCCGACGCCAACACCTCTTGCATATACCCAAAATTCCAGAACATAACCTAGATCGGGAGTTCCACCGCCGCAAGCCTCTATAGCCACCAAAAACCAATCGGGACCCTGTTTGTGCACCTTGCCGGAGGGGGATCCCTCACCGGTGGCCATCTTCATCATCCCGGCGCTCTCCATGACGAGGAGGGAGTAGTTCACCCTCTGGGCTGAGGGTATGTACCAGTAGCTATGTGTTTGATCTCTCTCTCTCTCTCTCTCTCTCTCTCGTGTTCTTGATTCGGCACGATGTTGATGTATCGTGAGCTTTGCTATTATAGTTGGATCTTATGATGTTTCTCCTCCTCTATCCCTTGTAATGGATTGAGTTTTCCCTTTGAAGTTATATTATCAGATTGAGTCTTTAAGGATTTGAGAACACTTGATGTATGTCTTGCATGTGCTTATCTGTGGTGACAATGGGATATTCACGTGATCTACTTGATGTATGTTTTGGTGATCAACTTGCGGGTTCAATGACCTTGTGAACTTATGCATAGGGGTTGGCACACGTTTTCGTCTTGACTCTCCGGTAGAAACTTTGGGGCACTCTTTGAAGTTCGTTGTGTTGGTTAAATAGATGAATCTGAGATTGTGTGATGCATATCGTATAATCAAACCCGCAGATACTTGTGGTGACATTGGAGTATCTAGGTGACATTAGGGTTTTGGTTGATCTGTGCCTTAAGGTGTTATTCTAGTATGAACTCTAGGATAGATCGAACGGAAAGAATAGCTTCGTGTTATTTTACTACGGACTCTTGAATAGATCGATCAGAAAGGATAAGTTTGAGTGGTTTCGTACCCTGCAATAATCTCTTCGTTTGTTCTCCACTATTAGTGACTTTGGAGTGACTCTTTGTTGCATGTTGAGGGATAGTTATATGATCCAATTATGTTATTATTGTTGAGAGAACTTGCACTAGTGAAAGTATGAACGCTAGGCCTTGTTTCCTAGCATTGCAATACGGTTTGTGCTCACTTTTATCATTAGTTACCTTGCTGTTTTTATAATTTCAGATTAAAAAACCTATATCTACCATCCATATGGCACTTGTATCACCATCTCTTCGCTGAAATAGTGCACCTATACAATTTACCATTGTATTGGGTGTGTTGGGGACACAAGATACTCTTTGTTATTTGGTTGCAGGGTTGTTTGAGAGAGACCATCTTCAACCTACGCCTCCCACGGATTGATAAACCTTAGGTCATCCACTTGAGGGAAATTTGCTACTGTCCTACAAACCTCTGCACTTGGAGGCCCAACAACGTCCACAAGAAGAAGGTTGTGTAGTATACATCATTCTTATTTCAAAATTTCCAATTAGAATAATAAATTACAGGAAAAGAATAAAAAGAGAACATACGGTCATGGAAGTTTGCAAATGGTTTTGGCAGTAAAAGCGCTTGTGATGTATAGCCCAATGCCACACAGTTTTCTACATCAAATCATGTGTGATGTAGTTAATGAAAGCGAACAGTTAACCAAGGCAGAGCGTGTGTGATAGTTACACCTTTCACACACGAGCGTATACATAAAACCGTGTGGGATGTACATCCTAAAGGAAACATTTTCCCTGGATTGACTGTGTGGGATGTACATAACAACGGAAACATATTCCTTGAATTGACTGTGTGTGATATACATATGAACAAAAATGTTTTTCTGGGATTCATCGTGTGGGATGTACATACCTACGGAAATGATTTTCTCGGATTACCGTGTGGGATGTACATACCTACGAAAATGATTTTCTCGGATTACCGTGTGGGATGTACATACCTACAGAAATGATTGGGTTTCGATGCCTCGCCCGATCGCACACGACCCTAGCCTGGGTCCCAGGAGGGCCTATCCCCGACGATTTCTGGGTCGTGTGTAAAGGACACCCTATCGCACACAGTCACTTGGTGACGGTTCCAAATGCCATCGCGGAAAGGGGTTAAAAACCGTTTGTTTAGGACCGACGTGCACCAGTGCTTGGTAGACCGTTTTTATGATCTATAGGTGTCATGATTGATATGAAAGAAGGCAATATTAAATTCCAATTTCCACTAAGAAAGGGTATGGAAGATTTCCCTAGAACAAGAATTAAGACACCATATGAATCAATCATGAGGAAAACCTATGGGGCAAAAAAAGATGACAATACTTGAATCTATGCATTATGCCTAGCTAGGGGCATAAAACAATAGCGCTTGTTGGGAGGCAACCCAATGAATAAAATTTATTTTTGCCTTTTTCTTTCTGTTCTTGAGTGCAAAATTATGCTACTGTTATGATTGTGTTTTTTATGTTTTAATTAGTTTTTGTGCCAAGTAAAGCCTTTGGGATCATGTTGGGTGATAGTTGATTTGGTCTTGTTGAAAAGTAGAAACTTTTGCGTCCAGTAACAGAATTGTTAAAATTCACAGAAGCGACAAAAAATTCTGAATTTTTTACACAAGATGATATACAAATTGCCTACGTTGTCCTTTTCAGAATTTTTGGAGTTACAGAAGTATGAGAACAATTCGTGTCTTTACAGACTGTTCTGTTTTTGATAGATTCTGTTTTCTTTGTATTGTGTGCTTATTTGGATTAACCTATGGTCTGTACTGAAGGGTATAAGCCATGGTAAAGTTAGAATACACTAGGTATAATGCAATAAAAAAATTTGAATGGGTTTTCAACAATACTTAAAGTAAAGATTGGTTTTCTTATACCAACGGATCTCATGAAGGTTTTGTTAAGTTTTGTGTGATTGAACTTTTCAAGTTTTGGATGAGATCACAATCGATGAAGGAATAAGGAGTGAAAAGAGCCTAACATTGGGGATGCCCATGGCACCCCAAGATAATATTCAAGGAGAACCAAGCAACTTAGCTTGGGGATGCCCCGGAAGGCATCCCCTCTTTCTTCTAACAAGCATCGGTAATTTTACTTGGAGCTATATTTTTATTCATCACATATCATGAGTTTTGCTTGGAGCGTCTTGTATTATATGACTCTTTGCTTGTTTTGCTTTTTTTGTCACAAGTATCCTTGCTGGATACACCTATTTGAGAGAGCCAAAATTATGCTATGATTTGTTAGAATTGCTCTTTGTGCTTCACTTAAATTTTTTGAGCTATAGAATTGCTCTAGTGCTTCACTTATATCTTTTTGAGCACGGGGTGCTTTAGTATTTTTGAAAAAATGCTCTCATGCTTCGCTTAGATTTATTTTAGAGTTAGTAAATTTTTGAAGAAATTCTCTCATGCTTCACTTAAATTATTTTAAGAGATGAAAATTTTTATGCTCATGTTCTTCACTTAAATTTGTTTGAGCTTGTCAAAAGCAATTGCAACATATTAAATTAGTCCCAAAGTGATAGATATTCAAGAGGTATATAATAAAAACTTTCATGAAGATCATTGGACAAAATAAACTCGATTCTTTGTAATAGTTTTGAGACATGATGATAGTAATATGTGAGTCATGTTGGTGAGTAATTATGCTTTAGTAAGAATATAGGTGTTAAGATTTGTGATTCCCTATGCAAGCACGAAAGTCAGTAGTTATGCAATGAAATTACATCCTACTTGTGGTGCATTATTTGGTGTTAGTTATGCTCAATGCTCATTTATGTGAATTTTTTTTGACCTGGTTGGTTGCTTCTCAATCTATTTGCTAGCCTCCATTTGTACTAAGTGGGAATAATACTTGTGCATCCAAAATCCTTAAACCCAGCTTTGCCATATGAGTCTACCATACCTACCTATATGTGGTATTTCCATGCCATTCCAAGTAAATTTGTATGTGCCATCTCTAATTTTCAAAATGAATTTCCTTTTTGTGTGCCCGTACCGCTCATGAAGCGGCAGTGGGTGGCCAATATTTTTACATGCTAGATGTGTTATTCTCAAGATGAGTGTTTATTCACTTGTCATTGCACGAGAGTGCGGCGGTAATAGTTATGCCGAGTCCCGAAATGAAAAAGAAATTTACTTTATGTTGTCAAATAATAAATTCCTTGGAAAGTGTTGGTATGGAAGGCACCGGTGAATTCGGCTAGCCATGGATTGTGAAAGAATGGTGGAAAAAGGAACGAACTTTATTTTATGTCTGGGAACCGCCTATGATGTATCTAGCATGGAAAGTATTGGGAACTACTCGGTTGTTCTCGTTGACGGGAAAAGTATGCCTCCCAAATTTTTTATCTCTCAATTTAAGCTTTGAGCTCTGGCACCTCTACAAATCTATTCTTCCCTTTGCGAAGGGCCTTTCTATTGAATTTTATGCAACAACAAACATACAACAACAACAAAGCCTTTAGTCCCAAACAAGTTGGGGTAGGCTACAGGTGAAACCCATAAGATCTCGCGACCAACTCATGCTTCTGGCACCTGGATAGCAAGCTTCCACGCACCCCTATCCATAGCTACTTCTTTGGTGATACTCCAATCCTTCAGGTCTCTCTTAACAGACTCTTCCCATGTCAAATTCGGTCTACCCCGACGTCTCTTGACATTCTCCGCACGCTTTAGCCGTCCGCTATATATGCACTAGAGCTTCTGGACACCTGCGCTGAATATGCCCAAACCATCTCAGATGATGTTGGACAAGCTTCTCTTCAATTGGTGCTACCACAACTCTATCTCATATATCATCATTCGAGACTCGATCCTTCCTCGTGTGGCCACACATCCATCTCAACATACGCATCTCCGCCACACCTAACTGTTGAACATGTCGCCTTTTAGTCGACCAACACTCAGCGCCATACAACATTGCGGGTCGACCCGCCGTCATGTAGGACTTGCCTTTTAGCTTTTGTGGCACTCTCTTGTCATTGAGAATACCAGAAGCTTGGCGCCACTTCATCCATCCGGCTTTGATTCGGTGGTTCATATCTTCATCAATACCCCCATCCTCCTACAACATCGACCCCAAATATCGAAAGGTGTCCTTCTAAGGTACCACATGCCCATCAAGGCTAACCTCCTCCTCCTCACACCTAGTAGTACCAAAACCACACATCATGTATTCGGTTTCAGTTCTAATAAGCCTAAATCCTTTCGATTCCAAGGTTTGTCTCCATAACTCTAACTTCCAATTTACCCCCGTCTGACTATCGTCAACTAGCACCACATCATCTGCAAAGAGCATACACCATGGGATATCTCCCTCTATATCCCTTGTGAGTTGTGACCTCATACATCACCAAGGCAAAAAGATAAGGGCTCAAAGCTGACCCTGATGCAGTCCTATCTTAATCGGGAAGTCATCAGTGTCGACATCACTTGCTCGGACACTTGCCACAACTTTATCGTACATGTCCTTGATGAGGGTAATATACTTTGCTGGGACTTTGTGTTTCTCCAAGGCCCACCACATGACATTCCGCGGTATCTTATCATAGGCCTTCTCCAAGTCAATGTACACCATATGCAAGTCCTTTTGCTCCCTGTATATATCCATAAGTTTTCATACCAAGAAAATGGCTTCAACGGTCGACCTCCCAGGCATGAAACCAAACATATTTTTGGTCACGCTTGTCATTCTTCTTAAGCGGTGCTCAATGACTCTCTCCCATAACTTCATTGTATGGCTCGTCAGCTTAATTCCACTATAATTAGTACAACTTTAGACATCCCCCTTGTTCTTGAAGATTGGTACTAATATACTCCGTCCCCATTCTTATGGCATCTTGTTTGCCTGAAAAATGAGGTTGAAAAGCTTGGTTAGCCATTCTATCACTATGCCCCTGAGGCCTTTCCACACCTCAATGGGGATACAATCAGGGCACATTGCCTTGCCTCCTTTCATCCTTTTTAAAGCCTCCTTGACCTCAGACTCCTGGATTCGCTGCACAAAACGCATGCTGGTCTCATCAAAGGAGTCGTCTAGTTCAATGGTAGAACTCTCATTCTCTCCATTGAACAACTTGTCGAAGTACTCCCGCCATCTATGCTTAAACTCCTCGTCCTTCACCAAGAGTTGGTCCTGCCTCGTCCTTGATGCATTTGACTTGGCCAATATCCTTCGCCTTCCTCTCTCGGATCTTGGCCATCTTACAGATGTCCCTTTCGCCTTCCTTCATGCCTAACCGTTGGTAGAGGTCCTCATATGCCCGACCCCTTGCTTCGTTGACAGCTCGCTTTGCGGCCTTCTTCATCATCTTGTACTTCTCTATGTTGTCTTCACTCCTATCCACGTATAGACGTCTGAAGCAATCTTTCTTCTCTTTAATCGCCATCTGGACATCATCATTCCACCACCAGGAATCCTTATGTTCGCTTCTCCTTCCCCTGGACACTCCAACTCCTCCGAGGCCACCTTACGAATGCAAGTGGCCATCTTCATACACACATTGTCCGCATCCCCTCCTTCCTCCCAAGGGCCCTCCTTCATGACCCTCTCCTTGAAGGCCTGAGCTACCTCCCCCTTGAGCTTCCACCACTCCGTTCTAGTGACTTTGGCACGCTTATCTCGCTGGACACGAATCCGAAAGCGGAAGTCAGCAACCACCAGCTTATGCTAAGGTACAACACTCTCTCCAGGTATCACCTTACAGTCGAGGCATGCACACCTATCTTCTCTTCTCAAGAGGATGAAATCAATTTGGCTAAAGTGTTGGCCACTATTAAAGCCACCAGATATGATTCTCTCTTTATAAAGAGGGTGTTGGCTACAATCATGTCATAGGCTAGAGCAAAGCTTAAGACATCTTCTCCTTCCTGATTACTGATGCCATAGCCAAAGCCCCCATGTGCGCCTTCAAAACCTGTTTTAGATGTACCCACGTGGCCATTGAGGTCTCCTCCTATGAAGAGTTTCTCTCCAATTGGTACACTCCTAACCATGTCTTCTAGGCCTTCCCAGAACTCCCTCGTGGTGTTCTCATTGTGGCCTACTTGTGGGGCATACACGCTGATAACATTGAGAACTAAGTCCCCAACTACCAGCTTGACCAGGATAATCCGGTCCCCATGTCTCTTGACGTCTACCTCTCCATACTTGAGGCTCTTGTCGATCAATATGTCTACACCATTCCTGTTTGCAGCCGTCCCTGTGTACCATAGCTTGAAGCCGGTATGCTCCACCTCCTTCGCCTTCTGTCCCCTCCATTTGGTTTCTTGGACGCAAAGTATATCAACACCTCTCCTCACCGCTGCAACAACTAGCTCCCGCAGCTTCCTTGTCAGAGATCCTATGTTCCAGCTACGTAAGCGAATCCTCCTAGGCTCGGCTATCTTCCTTACCCTTCGCACTCGTCGAGTCAAATGTGAAGACCCTTGCTCATTTTGCACTACATCCGGGCACCGATGTAGCACGCCACTAAGGATGCGATGACCCAATCCTCGCTCACTTGCCACCGTATCCGGATGAAGATACGGTGCGCCACCAGGGGGTGATGGGCCGACGCTTGCCCATTTTCCACCATACCCGGGTTCCTATGTGGCGCGTTGCTGAGAGGGTTACGCCCCAACGAAAATCTTTTGGGTTTCACCTCCATAAGAGTGGTTGATTTTCTACGTTGGCTCGCCAAGCCTATCACAACCCTCCTCCTTTACCCGGGCTTGGGACCGGCTATGTTGAGACAACATGGCCGGAGCTTTCTGTTTACTTTTATGCAAATTTTTATTTTATATTTTGAGTCTCCATCTTCTCTTATAAAGCATCAACTAGGGAGCACTATGATCATACTTGAGCATTTGATGTAGCTAATATTCGAGTGTGTTTCGTGAATGAATCAATGATTGAGCATGATGATCTAGGGATAACTTTCTTTAGTGTTGATATTTTGAAAGGCATGGTTGCTTCTTGATATGCTTGAGTATTGAAGTCTTCATGTCAAATATGGAGTATTGCTTTGAACCATCTAAAAGTCCAAATGTCCATGCTACAAAAGAAAAGAATATGTGATGAACATGTTAGGCATCATTCCACATCAAAAATTCTGTTTTTTATCATTTATCTACTCGAGGACGAGCATGAATTAAGCTTGGGGATGCTGATACGTCTCCAACGTATCTATAATTTTTTCTTGTTCCATGTTGTTATATTATCAAGCAACTTTATATCATTTTTGGGACTAACCTATTGACATAGTGCCCCGTGCCAGTTGCTGTTTTTTGCTTGTTTTTTACTTCGCGGAATATCCCAACCAAACGGAGTCCAAACACAGCGAAACTTTTTAGAGATTTTTTTGGACCAGAAGACAACTTGGGAGCCAAGGAAGCACCTCAGGGGAGGTCTGTGGGGCCCACAAGACACCAGGACACGCCAGATGCCCCTGACGCACCCTGATGGGTTATGGGGCCCACTGGGGTCTCCTCCACCACCTCTCAGCTCTATAAATACCCAAATATTCTAGAAACCCAAGGGGAGTCAACCAAACACAATTCCCGCCGCCGCAAGTTCCAGAACCACGTGATCCAATCTAGAGCCCTATTTCGGCACTCTGCCGGAGGGGAACACGATCACGAAGGGGTTCCTCATCCTCATTGGTGCTCCTCCGATGATGCTTGAGTAGTTCACCATAGACCTACGGGTCCATAGGCAGTAGCTAGATGGCTTCTTCTCTCTTTTTGATTCTCAATACAATGGTCTCTTGGAGATCTATTTGATGTAATGACTTTTTACGGTGTGTTTGTTGGGATCCGATGAAGTTCGAGTTTATGATCAGATTTATATCCATGAAAGTTATTTGAGTCTTCTTTTACCTCTTATATGCATGATTATTTGTAGCCTCATATTTCTGCTCCAAATCTTTGGTTTAGTTAGGCTAACTAGATTGATTTTTCTTGCAATGGGAAGAGGTGCTTTGTGATGGGTCCGATCTTGCGGTGTCTTCACCCAATGACGGAAGGGGTAGCGAGGCACACATGTATTGTTGCTATTAAGGATAACAATATGGGGTATATTCCTACATGAATATATCTTGTCTACATCATGTCACCATTCTTATTGCATTACTCCATTTCTCCATGAACTTAATACACTAGATGCATGTTGGATAGCGGCCGATGTGTGGAGTAATAGTAGTAGATGCAGAATCGTTTCGGTGTACTAATCTTGGTTGTGATGCCTATATTCATGATCATTGTCTGGATATCATCATAATTATTTTTCTTCTATCAATTGCCCAACAGTAATTTGTTTACCCACCGTATGCTATTTTGTCGAGAGAAGCCACTAGTGTAATCTACGGCCCCCGGGTCTATCTTTTATCATATTTGCTTTCCGATCTATTTTTTGCCGCTTTTGTTTTCAGACCTATTTTCCAAAAACCCAAAAATACCTTGCTGCACTTTTTCTTTACTTATTTTATTTCCGTTTTATTCAGATCTATTTACCCAAACTTATACAAACTAATCTATCTTTTTCCCGAGGAGGGATTGACAACCCCTCTTACGCGTAGGGTTGCAAGTATTTGTTCTTTGTGTGCAGGTACCGTTTACATAGTGTTACTTGGTTCTCCTATTGGATTGATACCTTGGTTTCACAATTGCGGGAAATACTTACCGTAGTTGTGCTACATCATCCCTTCCTCTTTGGGGAAATACCGGCGCAGTCTCTAGCCACGTCAGCCCCCCTTGGGCGCGCCCCCAGGGCTTATGGCCCCCTCGTGGGTCTTCTGGCCTCCTCCCAAAGCTTCGTGGGTGTCCTGTTGCCCAAGAAAAATAATTGTAAAGTTTTATTCCGTTCGGACTCCGTTTGGTATTGATTTTCTGTAAAGGCAAAAACAAGGAAAAAACATCAACTGGCACTGGGCACCAGGTTAATAGGTTAGTCCCAAAAAAATGATATAAAATAGCATATAAATGCATATAAAAAATCCAAGATGGATAATACAATAGCATGAAACAATAAAAAATTATAGATACATTGGAGACGCACGTATCACCGCTTGTGGGATGCTTCGATCGGATTGGATCGCGATGCGAGTATGACTATACCAACCACTACCTCTAGATCGTTAACGCTTTCAGTCTACAAGGGTATGTAGAAACACTCCCCTCTCGTTTCTAGCATCTCCATAGAATAGATCTTGGGTGTTTCGTAGGAAAAAAATGTTTTCCATGCTACGTTCGCCATTAAAGGGCATGATTAAATGATCTCATATCATGAAACCCCATACCTTCGATAATTTTTGGGCGAATCTTGTTGTCACATGCAAGCCATCCCTTCTTTCTTCTACCTTTGTCCACTCCCCACAAATATTGCTTCATCAATCATCTAAGATCGTCACATACTAAAAACACCCATAACATATGTAGGTATTTCATGTGCGACCATCTTAATGAGTATTTCCTTGTGTAGTGTTTGAGTTCTTTATGATTAATGTGAATTTGAAACCTTTGCACTTCCATTTCATATTTTATTGCTAGCCTCTTAGTAACAATACATTCATATCATGGGATTTTCGTAGCCATTCCGAGTATATCGTTATGCACTACCATCATATTATATTACATGACAGGAGACATGTTATTTATTGTCATTTGCCTTGCTTAGTATGGCTGACATGCTATTTTTATGTCTTGTCCATTTTTTATGTCTATGCCACACCAGGTCATTGCACATCCTAGTGCACTGAAAGAGCCATTTATATAGAAGCTCTCGTGTATTGAGTTTGAGTTATGATTACATTCAGTTGGAGTGTGTCAAAAGTGTTTTGCTCATCATTGTAAGGTGTTGCTCCTACCAAAAAACGACACACACACACACACACACACACACACACACACACACACACAGAGAGAGAGAGAGAGAGAGAGAATGCAAGATGCACCAGGGAGGTGCCACAAAAAATAAAAAATGAAAGGAAAAAAACAATGATGAAAGAAGGAGAAACACCATTATCCTTTTTTAGTATACACAAAGTGCTTCAAAGTAGTACCACTTCATGCATTATAAGGTAGAAAGGTTAATGAGCTGTAAATTCCATATATTTGGGGAACCTACATTATAGAATTTGGCTTGTATATTTCAATGACAAGCTTCCTCAAAAGCTCGAGGTCTTCATGAGCAAGCAAGTTGGATGCATCCCCACTTAGTCCATAGGAGAGCTTTCATAAATTCAAAGCTCTGTCTGCATCCTAGTTGCATGGTGATCCCTACTCCTTGTGTTAACATCGATCATATGGCCTTCTCCATTTCCTAATGGCCAGCTGCGTTGATGCAAGTCCTTCTCTATTTTTTTAATTCTTACAACCAGAATCATTATTTATTTTCTCATTAAGTGTAAGGCTTAGGCTTACGCTCAACTCTATGTAGGTAGTTGAGCGGTTGACTAACGCGGACGACAATCTAGCTACTTTACATGGTATGCCTTGGTTGGAGTTTTTAAGCAATCACTAATGCGGAATTTCTTTTGTCTATGAGAAACTTGCTTTGCTCCTAACGTACACAACAAAAAAACACTTCCGTGATGATATGTGTTGTCATAGTAGGTCATGTTTTCTATCATGCATGTATATCCTTGACGATTTTATGACAGAATCAAGATAGCCATACCTGTGACTCAAATTATCATCATGGAAGTGTCCACTTCCATGATGATAAACAGCGCGTCATGGAAGTGTTTTCGGCAAGGGTAAATAACATGTGGCATCCACCATAACGGGTCGCCAGTAAGCTATCAGGTGCAGGTTTGGACCCCACCCGTTAACAGCCAGGACCAATACTCATAAAAAATAGCCAGGACCAATAACGACTTTCCACGTGTAAAATTCTCATTCGCCAAAGGTACCACGTGTCTGCTCGGTGTTGCACAGATGTCAACCTTCCAACGGACAAGAGTTTCCAATGAAACATCGATGCATGGAATGGCCCAACAATGGCCCATTTAGGTCCAAAGGGCTGGCCTAGCAAAGGCCCACAAGATGTTGTCAGATACTAATGGGCCGACACGTTAATAGCTTGTCACGTTTTGGGCGAAATTACGCCCATATCAGGTCCAACCCATTAACAGCCTGCCATGTTTTGGGCCAATTTTGTGGCACCCCGATCCGCATGGAGCAGGGGGCCTTCGCACGTCAGCCCAGGATAACACCTGACGCACGACAGGTCCATGATATAGCATTCCAGGCACAATAATATTCATCAAATAATGTGTATATGATTACATCATTGATGAATACAATTATCTGGCATAACCCTAAGGCTATTCAAATGGGGGCGGAAGTCTATTTACATGATAGCAGAAGTCTTGGTTTGGCAGCATATCGACTCTGGCTGGGCTCCACAACTCACAGGACTGGCAAGATTACGGCCCAGCACGACGGAACAAGCGAACAACTTGGGCACGACCTACAAAAATGGCATGACGCGCCAGGTCAGTACATTGAATGTACTTGCAAGAGAACCAAATACATAGCATCCAAACAAACAGATGACAAAGTAAGAACCAAGCGCCTGCAACAACCTATCTCATAGCAGAAACTAAGCATGGTGTGATATTAACTAGAGACATGGATCACAATAAACATGAACAACATCTTGGCAATATCATGGCATATCAAACTTACTTCTAACATGGAAACGGCAAAACATATCATAGCATAGCATTTCAATCATAACATGACGTAATCTAAACATGGCATAAGTGCAATCAAGACATGCATGGCATCATGAAACTATGCTGAAAATTAAACTACCAGTCATTTCCAATGCAGACATAACATGTTACCTTTATGCAACCATCTCTTGTTCTACCATGGTTCTTGAAATGCAAACATATTACTCATGCGATGCAACAAAACCGATCTACTGCCATGACACTCTCCCGGCCACTCCGACCAAAACCCCTCTGGGCTTAGTCCTGGGTGACCCATCCTACCAAAGGCAAAACTACCACCATCATGGCAAACAATACGGTCCCAAACAGGGACAAAGCACGCAAAACAACTCAGGTTCATAAGGTTTATGTCCGCCTACCTGATCAGGGTAGCGCGTGCCCATAACCTTCCCTCTTTGGAGGCACCGACGAGAGGCATGACAATAGACCAGTTAGGGCCTTCCCATACCAAGGAAAATGTGGCTGCACTGGAAAAAGCCCGATTTGGTGGCACTATGACATCCCAGTGATGACGGAGGAGGTTTGTTATTAGGTCATATTATCAACTTCTCCATTATCAATCATCATGCAAATATTTTTAACATGAATGCAACAATTAACATGCAACATATAGGTGCAGTAACAACATCAAGCTTTTCAAGTGAACAGTAATAGCATGTGAAACATGGCAATACCAAGTACTAGTAATTACACTCGTGCAACAGAATCATCATAACATCGATACTACTAACATTAAACTAGACAAAGGCATGATATTATTAGTAACAACATCCAGCTAGCATGTCAACTTAATACATGAGAATACAAGCATGCATGGCACATAACAAAACATATAGCACGACTAAAATAACAGCAGACGGAACAGGCAAGAAACTACTGCAACTAAACACACACACGAGGTGCAAGCAAAGACAACATGCAAGTTCAGGGCTCATGATAAGAGGTTGGCTTGCCTGGGGGTCGAGGAATACTCCGGGAATGAGTGTGGTTAACTCGCGGAAAAATTTGTCGAAGAACGGTCCTCTCTCAAAGGGCTGAATTAGAGCAAGGGCAAAATGGGTATTTTCAGAATGTGCAAACATCAATAAAATGACCCCATCAAAAAGAGCTCGACGACCAGAGAACGTGACCGTTGTAATCACCTTAATCGGAGTTGTGGTTGAAAAGATACGGTCATTCACTTTTTAGGCAGAAAAGTGGCTTAAACAGTGAATGTTCACAAAATAAGCACTTCGGCCGGCTGAGCTGAAAAAGAGAGAGCGCCTTTCTGAGAATACGCCTTCAGAGAAGTGAAAACATATTTTTATCTATAGGAACAAACGAATGCGCTTTATGACCTGGGAAACGTACTCAAGGGGAATACGTCTTCAGCGCGGGAAAACGGCTTTGCGGCGGGGGCGCCGCCACTTATCCGACGTGGCGCTGGGCCAGGCCCTTCGGTCAGTGCCAGGTGGGGCCGTGCGGGGTGGGGCCCGCCTGGCCTGGCCTTCTTCTTCCTCCCGCACGGGAGCGAGCGTGGCCGAGGGAGGAGATCGCCCCGACGGCGAGCGTCGATGACTCCGGCCACCATACGAGGCGTGCAGCCTATCCAGGTGATCGGGAGGGAGGGGCGCATCCAGTGGAAGTGGTTGCTGCGGCCGAGGAGCGCCAGAGAGAGAGAGCAGCAGGGCCAGCGGCAGAGAGGGGTTCGCCGCCGGTGGACACAATGCTACAGTGGGGAAGAGGAGGGGCCAAGGCTACGGGGAGACTTGCTTGGCTCTGGGGGTTGCAGCGGTGGTGGAGGAACGGCGAGGGGGGCGCCTGGTCGCCGGAATCAGAGAAGACCGAGGCAGCAGCCATGCCGATGGGGAGGGGATGGAGAGGGGCTTCGAGCTCCGGGAGGCTACTGGAGAGCTGCTGGGATGAGGGAGAGGCTGGGGCACGCTTAAATGGGCACGGGGAAGACTCGAGAAGGAAGGGGCGAGATGGCACGCCACGCACGTGTCCAAGGCTCCAAATGATAACACGCAGGCAAGGGTCACGGGAAGTGGTGGGAAGGCGACGAGGGGGATGCGGACAACATGCAGGAGCTCACGGAGTCGAGCAACGCTCGCGGACGAGAGGAGGAAGAGGACATGGGCGAGGAAGGCGACGATGCACCCGGGCGCACACTGTTTGTTCATTGGCACGGCTCGTCGGAGAAGAAAACGAAGAGGGCAAGCGGTCCAAAGGGAAGAGGACATCGAGGGCGAGCTGTTTGACGCTCGGGGACAAGCCAAAACCGGCCAGAGCGGCTCTGCTGTTGCCAATAGTGGCGAGACCACCATTTTGGCCGGCATTGCCCGTGGTCACCACCGACAACACGCGCTCTGGCCATCTACTTCATTCCAAACCTTGTCAGCAGTGGAGTCCTTCCAAGGCTCATTAAAACCATGGCAATGAGACAAGCAGAGGCACAGGGATCAGAGAGAACAAAGCCTCACAAGTTTGCTGTTGCAAACTTGGCCACGCTCTAGAGATTAAACCAGAGAGGTTAACAGGCAAACTTGACATCTGGGAGGCTTAGGCCACGCTCTAGAGATTAAACAAGTATTTAGCATAGTTGCAGTGCAACTGCGAAATCTGGTCCAGAAACCAAATGGTGAAGGAGCATCACTAGGAGTGTTGGATTGAGTTAAAACTTGGCAAAGCTTGATGATTTGGTCATATGTAGATGCTGCAAAAAGATCATACCAAATGGACTTGCCAAATTGGCACTTGTTTCACAAGCATCTCTGTTTTCCGGAAAATTGGGAATATTCTAGAAAACTATTGGCCACATGAAGTGAGCCAAACTCTTGTGAAGGTGGGTTATATTGATAGGAGAAGGCTTGGGAATATTTTTAGACATAATGGAGCAAGATATAATATACTTGCTTCACAAACTAAAAATGTGGACAGAAATAGAGAATTGCTCCTGTGCTCACATAGTTCAATGGAATGAGCTGAATTTTGTTGGAAGGTGATTATATGCGCATTAGAGACTGCTGGAGAAGTTTCAGCTCATTTGGATCATCTATGAGGGTACTTCCCTCACAGACAAGCAATCTGAATAGAAACTTGAGAAAATTGCCAAGGAAGATTGGATAAATGGATTGAGATGATTTTTGGTATACAGAGGTGATTTATCAATGTTAATCACCCTGCCAAATTGCAGCTCAAATGGAATTGGGAATAAAGCACTTCCTTTGCAAAATTTCAGAGAAGACATAAACTTGCATTGGATCATGTGTCCAATTTTGAACTGTAGAATCGTAAGATTAGGATGGAACTAGTGAATATATAGCAAGGACAAGCTCCACAATTTATGTGGGAATTTTCTCTGCTATGAAAATAGGAGTTCCTTTAGAAAATGGCAGAAATGAAATATTGGCATTAAATAAGAAGAGGCAATTTTCCTTATTTAATTATGGCCAATATTTTTGCCAGAGCTTGGATTAGGCATAAATATCAACTCTGCCAATTCTCATGAATTTAGGAGATGGCTAGCTATGTCTTTGGATTTTTATTCCTCAGAAAGGCAAGAAAGGAATAAATCACAATTCGGAATTATTGCATGGGACTTAGCAATATTTTTGCATAGCCAGGGTTCAGAAAGGTAGAAGGGTCTCTTGGAACAATTGGGATGATCAAAAGATCAAGGAAAATGATGACTCCTTTGTACGCACAAAGGCCACATTCAAATTCCAAAGTTTTGGAATTAGGGTTTGAGAGGGCTTGAGATGATGCAAATTATGTCTTTCCCACTGACAAAGACATGAGCAAGGTTTTGAAAGGTTGGAAATGACAAGAATTCTCAGAGTCATCCAGCAAACTCAGGAGGAAATTTGAAAAATGGTTGCCAGGAAAGGAATAACAGCACAAAAATTGAGAACCCAATTTTGGGGTTGTTACAAAATTACAACCCATATCAGATCCGGCCAGTTAACAACCTACCATGTTTTGGGCCAAATTATAGGCCATATCAGACCCGGCCCATTAACATGCCACTACGCTTTTGTCCCATTGAGGGCCTTTTTTATTTCGGCATGATAAAGGCATGTTTAGCAGTTTGGACTGATATTTGTTTCGGCTTCTTACCGGCCCTTGGTTCATATGGGTTGTTGTCGGCCCGGTTTCACTTTCGACCATTTAAAAACCCATGCTACATCTGGGCCTATTTCTGGTTCGATGTGACTTTCAGCCTCTTAACGTCCTGTTGTCTCCGTGGATAAATTTTAGCCCAAGCTGACTATCGGTCTATTAAAGGCCCGTGATATAGTTGGGCCTAATTATGGCCCGCTTTGCATCCGCCTGCCACATTATAATGTGATTGGGCCAACCAAGGCCCAAGATAAATTTTGGCCTGTTAATGGCCCGTCATGTAATTGGGCCAATCATGGGCCGAGGTATATTTTGGCCTGCTGTCGGCCCGTGAATTCTTCGGGACAATTCAGGCCCAATCTACTTTTCAGCCTTTTAAAAGCCCGTGGTATTTTCTGGCCCAACTAAGGCCCGCAGTTTACTCAGCGTGTTAAAGGCCCGAAACTACTAGTGGGCCAGTTTATGTTTAGGCCTGCTAATGGCCCAAGATTATTGTGGGCCCATGTTTCGGCCCATATATAGGGAGTTGTGGGCCGGCTCGTTTGAGTACTGCAATATTTTTGTATATACTAACATTTTGGCCTGTTAGCCTCCGTCGAAGCTTATGGCCTTTTCATAGAGTGAAGACAGCATATACAGTAAATAAATTACATCATCATGACTAAAAATAAACCTAGACTATACAATAAACAAATTGCGGCATATTACATCCACTAGGCATCAAATTTCGCCACCAGTGATAATAAAGGGCAACCATACAACCTATTACATATACCGGGCATCAAAGGTCGCCACCAGTGCAAATAAACATGCTGACAAAATAATATACAGAACCGACAACACTTCAACACAGTTCAAGAAAGGTTAGCCTTGTCCGGGAGTTGCAGCGCAAGCAACTGATCAAGCTGATGAGACTGCGCTTGTTTGATGCTTATATCCTCCAACTCTAGCTGTGTAGCATCAATGGACGTCATGTACTTATGGTTGATCTTCCATAGATATTGGAGTTCCAATAGGAGTTGAGCTAAAGCATGTCTTTCTGCTTGAAGTTGAGACTGAAGAAGTCGAACAAATTTAGGCGGCGACATCATCGAGCTTGTGTCACCGTTATTAGCGAGTAACTTCAACACTACATCAAAACATGACTTTGGGGTTGTATCGGTATCCCCAAGATGTGTTGCCTTCTTCTCTGCAATATATGTTAGAGGGACAAGCAATGGGTTTGTCTCACTATAATTGTGGCAGTTCTTCCTAGCATCAGAGATATCACTCTGAAAGAGAAACAAGCAGACATATAACATGTTTTGCACGTATAAGCATCAATATTGTAAATTCATCCAATTTCTTAATGGCAAATAAAGAGATACGGTTTAAAATAGCATTAACATAATATGACATTGTTCATAGTTAAGACATGGCAGGAAATGGCATTGTGCAGGAGTGACCAGCTTCACCATACCACTAGATTACAGATCAAGAACACAAGCATACATGCAGTGCTAAAGAATGTATAAGCATCAATGGTCAGTGTACTGCCAATTTATCCCATTTTAGATTGGCAAATAAAGAGATATGATTTAAATAACATTAACATAATTAACATTGTTCATAGTTAAGACATAACAAGATATGCCATTGTGCTGGAGTTGGTAGTTTCACCACACCACTGGATTATAGATCAAGAACACAAGCATACATGCAATGTTAAAGAAGTCCATTTGCTATGTTTAGTTTAATTTACATGGTATGGATAAGGAACTTGGTTGTACAACTAAAAACGGAAATTTAGAAGGACGGACTTATGTTTACGAACTTCTTCAATTTTATGCAATGACAAAAATAAACAACAGTTGAAGTCATGGCTATCCAAGTATACACAACAAAGTTTGAAGGCCCGAGAAGGACAAACTTACGTTAGTAGTGAAGACCGGCTCTATAAAGCCCTTGTCCATGTTGATGGGGTGGCAATCAAGAAGTTTACCACAGAGTCTTCTTCATAAGCATTGCCTTTATTCTACATTTTGTTAAGAGTAAATATAGATGTGATAATATAGCAACAAATGGAGATTATTTAAGTTAAGATGTAGAGTGATGCTACATAATCAACCAGCTATAAATGTAAGTACAACATAGAGGCAAAAAGTACCGACAAGAGCAATGTAGAGCTAAACTTCTTCAGTAGCATTGGTTTTATTCAACATTTTGGTAAGTAAGATATGATGTGCAGAAATGGCGGGCAAGGGAAAATAAGCTGCATAATGATGGTACATGAACAACTAGCTGTCAATATAAGTACAGTGATAAAGGACAACAAGTACTTACAAGAACAATGCAAAGCTAAACTTCTTCATAAGCATTGGGTTTATTCTACATTAACGTAAGCATTAATATAGATCTCATAATTTGGAGCGAACAGTGGATCAGCAAGCTATCGTGCACACTGATGCACATATTCAACCAGGTATGAATGTAAGTACAACAATAACGAACAACATGTACTAACAAGAGCAAAGCAACGAGCAACATAGTTGCGATATCCCATCGTCCATTTCAAACGTTATTCTTCTTCGAGTAGTTTTCCTACAAAAGAGATGGGTAAGGCACATGCATAAATGTAGGAGCTCAAATTTTCATGTGATACCATAGACAATACCTCATCCTGGGGACAGGACCACTGCATAACAAGGTTTTTCCATTCAATGCATGTCTTGTAAATTTAGCACAAGAGACTTCACCGAAATTTCATTTATAGACTTGCCATCAAAGTGTGTTTTCCTCAGGTAACACCGATACTGCTGCAATGCGTCCTTGGAAAGCGCAAGCAAGCTTTGCTTGCCATGACTATCTAGATTGACCCTCACCTACAAATAATGTAATGTAGATCATTGACGTTCTCAATCAGCAGAAAACAAGACAATAATCACCATGAAAAATTGCACTTACACGTAAGTGGGGCAGTAAGATGTGAAAATGGTGTTTGTCTTCACTATATGATCTTCCCATGATGGGAAGATACACATGTGGTTCCTAAAAGCATTGAAAGCATTGTATTTTAAATTGGGAATAACTAGCATGGGGTTCCAATCTACGGGAATTGGGCTCTCTGCAATTGGAATAGGTCTTTTGGCCTATGGATTTGGTGTACTTTTTGCTGGAGTGGGATTTTTTTGTGGTACGACTGGTGCTATGGAAACTGAAATTGGCATACCTTTTGGTCGAGTGCGGGTCTTGTGTGGGGGGCTAGTGGTATGGCCAGTGGAGTATGGGTACAGTCTGCTGAGTCGGGCCTTGGTTTTGTGGCGCTAGTTCTACCCACCACCCCACCCGCGACCTAGGTTTTCCGGCGATCTCCACTTCTAGCCAGTGTTTCTTGGATCTTCTCCACTCATCTTCTCCGGCGTGCTGTGATCTACACGTTTATACCCATCTTCTATGGGTTCCTCTGGTGGATCAATGTTAGATCTGGATTTCTCTCACGCTCCATCTTTGCGGATAAGGTTTTCAACTCTTGTGGAAATCTATTCATCCTTCGGATGACCACGAGCCATTTCATCATGGTGGTGTCTTTCAGTAAACATGTTTTTCGCTCTAGATGAGGATTCGGTGGCGGCTGCATTGGAATCAGCTATTGGCGGTTTGGCCATTGATTTGTCGGTCCAGCTCATTAAGGGCAAGGTATTTTCATTCTTTGTCTCCTGCAAGCAAGTTGGCCTTTACATCCTCAAGTTAAGATCATATGCCTGCCCACATTTCAAGTGTTATTTTCATCTTTGGGGAAATGGTGGTCCAAATTGGAGTCGTGAGCTAGTGATCTGGAGAAAGGAATGTGATGCTGAGTGGATTTTGGTTAGTCCCTCTAAAAGGCGTGCAACTTTGGGTTTGATTGCTATGCATAAACCTCCATCTAAGTCTTCTCTTAGATCGGGTGTATCTTCACGTAAGAAAATCTCCTTTGCTACGTTCCATCAGTACCCTGTTTGTAAGGGCTACCGATATCGAGCTTCTCAGATTCTTGTTGACACGATTGCTGAGGCCGGCTATGAAATTAACCCTTTTGAGCGGGTGATCTTGCCTTCACCGCCGGCGGCCAATCTCCAGTGGACGGTGGCTACACCACCCATCTCTTTCGGAACGGTCAATGTCCCTGCCAAAAATACGGCCGTCATCTCCGGCGTTGCATCTTGCAGCACGTTGGCTAATCAGGTAGGTGGCATCTCGGATTTGAGGCCACCAATCTCGGCGAATTCGATCTTTTCGAATGAGGACGTCTTCGCGCCATAATGGGCCACCCTCTGTGACTGCTGTGGGCATTGATCGGCCCACGACTACTGCTGGGTTGGGCCAGGTTGGGCCGGTTTCCCCCGGGAGCAGCTGGATATCCCCTTGTCACAACAGGCCAGGGAGGATTTTGATAATTTAATCGATGATATGGTAGACGAAATTTCAACGTGTCAGAACTGCCTTGAGAAAGGTCATTTTGCCTCTGCATGTATGTCTAAGCTTTGGTGTATCTCTTGCCTCCGGTCTGGTCATATCAAAAGAAATTGCAACAAGTTTGCTAAAATCTTGGGGCTCGTATGGCAAGCCAAACCCGTTAACGCTCCATCTTCCGAGGCGCGCTTCGGGAATATCTCTCTGACATCTCTTTTACCAAACTTGGACCTCCCTTGCACTTCCGCATTTACGCCGTCGCCCAGTTCCATCAGCCCCGGCCCCAAGACACCATTGGCCTCGCCGCCTGCAACCCCTCCCCCGCCCCTCCACTCGCCGTCCTTGGAGGCGGAGCTCCCGGCACCGATGGCGACCTTTCACCTGGATCCCCTATTGTACGTGCCGGCGGGTCACCACATCGTCGATGGTGGAGAAGATCGTCTTCCGCGAACCTTTGTGACGCCACATACCCCAATTGTGCGCCGTCATGAGGAGTTCATGCTTGTGGAGGTAATGCCTATTCCCCAGCCAGATGAGATTGGTGCTGCTAGAGAGGGGGTAGTTCAGTGGTTGCAAGGGCATGGTGTTCTTGTTCGGTCTGCGCAGCCTTGGATTCGTTCGGTTGGGCTCTTCGAGCTTCGGGACACTGCGGTCAGGTTCTCTTTGATGCAGCTTCCACCTCAGCCGCTGGGGAATGACCGTTTTGTGAGATTTATGAAGCATGACGAGGGCGAATCTTTTCGTGGAGTTCAGGGTTTTCGTCAGGGGCTGCTCATGTTTCTGGGCATTCCGTTGGATCTTCGCAACACTGAGTGCATCAGGGCAGCTGTCAACACTTTTGGCAAGTTCCATCACTGGGTCAGTGAGGATCCATATATGGTTCAATCTCTGGTTTTTGCTTCTTTCCCTGAGGATATCCTTGTGCCACGCGATGTGGTTTTCATGGAATATGCGGCTTATGGTGGCGCCCGAGTTTCTTGGACTGCGCCTCTATATATTTTGGGGGCGAACTTTGCTGAGCAGATGCCCCAGGATGAAGATTGGATGCCCATCAATGGCAATCCGCACCCAGTCCCTGGTGTTCCTTTCCCTGAGCTGCCTCCGTTCAATCTTCCTGCCTACCCTGCCTTGGGGTGGAATGTTGTCCCACCTCCGCCGCCCGAGCCTGTGATCAATGAGGTGGCTGCTGACAATTGGGGGAATTGGAATGACGATGTGGAGCCTGAACCCGCGCAAGATCAAGAATCAATGGTGGTGGATCTCTCTGCTCAGCCTAGCTCTGCTACTGATCTGGTTCAGCCTGTTATTGTGGTGGAGGATGATCTGTCTGAGGCACCTGTTCTACCTTTGGTTAATGAGGATGCTGCTAACAATTGGGCCATTGTTGTCTATCAGCCTCCGGCAGTCAGGGAGAAGGTAGTTCTGCCTGCGATTCCTTTTGGGCCTCCTTTGCCTCCGGATATGATTTGGAGGAGATCCTTTGAGTACCTTCTGCAAGCTCCTGTGGCTTTCTCAGTTCCCAGGCCGGTTCTGCTGCAACCTCTATCGCCGGTTATTCTGTCCAAGCGGAGTTGGGATCTGGCTTTCAGTGATACTGACCTGCCACGTCTTACATGGAGGGAACAAGAGCAAGCAAGGCCGGTTGCCAGGGCGCTTTTTTCTGATCATATTGATGTGCAACCTGTGCAGGTTCCACCCCCCCCCTCCTGCTGCGGTGGTTAAAGCTCGCAGGCCACGGAAAACTTTGGCGCCAACTCCAATTGTTGACACCGCAGTCCGGCGTTGCACTAGAAGCTCGATTCAGCGTGATGGTTTCAAGCCCACCTTCCAGGAGCTCTCACTGCAGCCCAAGAGAAAGAAGCCCAAGGCTAAGCCTTTCACGGCCCAGATGCACGACGAGCCTGCTTCTGAAGGAATTCCACCTGCAACTCCTGGCAGTCGACTCCAAGAAGTTGGGCGTGAGCTAGAAATTGACGCTGCTCTTTTATCTGTGGATGCACTTATGGTGGACCCACCTGCTGTTGCCTCGCCTAAGCATGATGATTAGTTTAATCTTGGTCTTTTGGGTTTCGCAAGCCCTTAACTTTGCTTTATCTATGTCTTTAGACAGTACTCTACTCCTTGAACTCTGGTGTGTGTTGATGTTGGGTCAGACTGGTTTATGTTCTTTTGGACATGTGGTATTGCGTGCCATGTGGTTTCTGGACTTAATCTTACGTTGTAATGAGTAATATTTGTAGGAACTGGAATGTTCTTTGCCGGAATGTGAGAGGTCTGAATTCTGAAACTAGACAGAGGGTCATTAGGCGAAAAATTGAAGAAAGCCAATGTTCAATCGCTTTGCCTCCAAGAAACTAAATGTGCTTCTTTTGATTATAGATCAATTAAATCTTTTGCCCTAAAAGATTTGACTCATTTAATGTGTTCTCCTTCTATTGGTGCTTCTGGAGGAATTATAGTGGTCTGGAATTCTACTGTTTTTAGTGGCACTGTGATTGAAGTGCAGCAGTTTGCTGTAATTGTTAAGTTTACTTCCAGACAGAACAATGAATCTTGGACTCTTGTTGCTGTTTATGGCCCTTGTCGGGGTGAAGCTGGGGACCGCTTTGTCAATTGGTTATACCAATTGACTATTCCTCTCAATGAACACTGGTTGTTACTTGGTGATTTTAATTTCCTTCGGTCAGTGGATAACAGAAACTTGCCTGGTGGGGACATAAATGACATGTTCATTTTTAATGAGATTATTGGCCACCTGGGCCTTCTTGAGCTTCCAATCAAGGGCAGATCTTACACATGGTCCAATATGCAAGATACCCCACTTCTTGAGCAGCTAGACTGGTTCTTTACATCTGTGGATTGGATTTCTGATTATCCTATGACTGAAGTTTTGCCCTTGGCCAGACTGCTTCGATCATGTGCCTTGCTTAGTCACCATTAAGACTTCCATTCCAAAATCAAACCTCTTTAGGTTTGAAAATTATTGGATTGAGCTTGAGGGCTTCATGGACTGTGTTGAATCTTCTTGGAAGCAACCCTCTCGGAAAACACATATTACTGCTAGAATTGCAGACAAACTTAAAAGCTTGAGAATGTGTCTTAAGAGGTGGCAAATGAATGTTTCCAAACTGAGGTTGTTGATCAGTAAATGCAATCATGTTATTTTCCTTCTAGATGAATTGGAAGAATGGAGGCCCCTTTTATATTCGTGGAGAATAACTTCAGAAGAATTGTCAAAACCCATTTTGAAAAGCTTCTGCACTTGCAATTTCTGTACTGGAAAAGGAGGTGCACTATCAGATACTTCAAGGTGGGGGGTGAGAACACAAAGTTCTTCCATGCTATGGCCACTGAGAGGCATAGGAGGAACTCCATAGCTAGTCTGAAACTACCTGATGGATCTGTTGTCTCTGATCACTCACAAATGGCTGGAATTTTTTGGAGCTCTTTTAAGAATAGAATGGGCACCTCTAGAGGGATTATGATGGGGTTTGATTTGTCCTCACTTATTTCACCTGTGGCTGGCCTTGATGTGCTCACTAAACCTTTTACAAAAGAGGAAATGGACAATGTGGTCAAACATATGCCTGTTGATAAGGCACCTGGACCTGATGGTTTCAATGTCCTATTTTTTAAGAAATGTTGGCATCTTATTTCTCATGATTTTTATGAGCTGGCTCAGGCTTTTTATGATGGAACTGCTGTCTTAGAGAACATTAACAACTCTTATATTACTCTTGTGCCCAAAAAGTTAGCACCTGAAGAAGTGGGAGACTACAGGCCTATCTCTCTTACTGGTATGGGGCTCAAATTTCTGTCCAAAATGGCTGCAAATAGATTTCAAGATGTGATTATGCAGTGCATTCACAAGAACCAATATGGTTTCATTAAGTCCAGAACAATCCAGGATTGTCTGGGGTGGACTTTTGAATATTTGCACCAATGTCATCAGTCTAAGAGGCCCATTGTCATTCTCAAATTGGACTTTGAGAAGGCTTTTGACTCTGTTGAGCATGAGGCTATTTTCCAAATCTTAAGGTTTAAGGGCTTTAATGATAAGTGGATTCTTTGGATGAAGCAGTTCCTGGCCACTGGCACTTCATCTGTTTTGCTTAATGGGGTCCCTGGGAGGAAATTTGTTTGTAAAAAAGGGGTTAGGCAGGGTGACCCTGTATCCCCTCTGCTCTTTGTTATTGCTGCAGATCTGCTCCAAACTGTGATTAATGACATGTTCAGGAGAGGAATTCTTCACCTACCTATACCTTGCCATGATGCAGATTACCCTGTGATTCAATATGCTGATGATACATTGATCATCCTCCCTGCTGACAGAGCACAACTTCTGGCTTTGAAGGATATGTTAAAGGTGTTTTCTCGACCGGTGTGCGGATGTCAACTACCATAAGTCATTTATTATCCCAATCAATGTTGAATCTGCTATCGTGGAAGATTTGGCTGCTGCTTTTGGTTGCAAAATTGGTAAAATGCCATTTACATATCTTGGATTGCCTGTGGGGACCACAAGGCCCAAAATGGTGGACTTCATGCCTTTGGTGGACTGTATGGAGAGAAGAATGACTGCAGTTCTTCTTTCCTTAACCAAGGTGAAAGGTTGCAGTTCCTTAACTCGCTTCTTTCTTCAATGCCAATCTTCTTCCTGTGTAGTCTTGCTCTGCCCGGTGGTATTCTCAAGCAAATGGAAAGAATTCAAAGGCGTGTCTGTGGAGAAAGCATAGAGATCAGCCAGACCTTCTCTTGCTTTGCTGGAACCTCATTTGCAGGCCAAAAACCAAAGGGGACTGGGCATTCTTAATCTGGGAGTTCAGAATGTGGCTCTTCTTCTAAAGCATGTCAATAACTTTCTGAATAAACGAGATATCCCGTGGGTGTCCTTAGTCTGGGATTCATATTATTTTGAAAGAATGCCCCAGGGAACAACTGAATGTGGCTCCTTCTGGTGGAGAGATATCTGTAAAGTCATGCAGCATTTCAGGGACTGCTCCTGGGTTCAGATTAATGAAGGGGACACTGCTCTTTTTTGGGCTGATAATTGGAACCTTGACAATACAGTTTCTAGTCTGCAGACAAGATTCCCAAGGCTTTTCTCTTTTTCCAAGGATCCCTGGATCTCAGTTACGGAAATTTTCAATACCCAGGATATGCATCAACTTTTCCACCTTCTCTTATCTGCTCAGGCCTATGATGAGTTGAACCAGATACAGGAATTGATGAATTCCCACAACAGAGAACCAAGTTTGCGAGATGTTTGGTTCTGGCAAGGCTCTTCCAAGTTTTCAAGCCCAAGATGTTCTACTCACACACTTTTGTGTCTGAATCCTTCAATCCTTTGCTCTGTGGGGTATGGAAATCCTCTTGTACCCTCAAGATCAAGGTTTTTGCTTGGATGCTTATTATGGACAGGTTGAACACCAAGGACATGGTTGAGAGAAGGCACTAGCACATGGAAGATGGGGTCAATTGTAGGCTTTGTCCCTTGCAGGTTAGAGAAACCAGGGATCACTTGTTCTTCAACTGCAATTTCAGTGTCAGGGTCTGGAATTATCTGCAGATTGATTGGTCTGCTGGCACCTCCATGATTCATCTGGTTACTCGAGGCTAGAAGAAGTTTTGATAAGCATTTCTTCTACGAAGTGGTTTTCATTGCTTGCTGAAATATTTGGATCATCGTAAATGCCAAAGTATTCAGAAATGAGAGAGCTAGTTTCAATAAATGGAGGTTTGCTTTTAGGCATGATATTAGCCTAATGCGACATGTAATCAAATCTGCTTACAAGGATGAACTGCTTAGATGGATTTCTTTTCTCCCCCTAAGCTAGTTTTGTAAGACTCCTTTTTATTTACCTTGTACCCTGGTTACTCCTTGTAATCATCCTGTTGTATTACTTCTCCTTTTATCAATAAAGCTTTGATCTACTGTGGGGGTTTTGCCCCACACTTCATAGTCAAAAAATATAAGTGGGGTGCTATCTAATTTCTCCGGTACCACCAGCTCTTTCAGAGACTTTAATTGTACTCCTTCAGGTTTTGCAATCACCCTCTTACTTTTGGATGCCTGATACACAAGAACAACATTTGAATGGAAAAACATGGTATGATCATAGATGGAATATGTATTGATAATGGATGGGCATGGCATCTTCACATATATGATGAGTAAACTAAGCATATGACGGTGTAACGAAGTAGAAGAAATGCAAGACACCTTATGCAACATACGTGCAACCAATAAAACCTTGCCAAATTAGAATAGGCACTTTATTGGGTGACCAGGATAGGCCATAAGCCTTTGACTCCTCATGCTCAGAATAGTCATTAGGATCATGATACGTCCATTTTGCATCATGCTTTTATATCGATATTTATTGCATTATGGGCTATTATTACACATTATGTCACAATACTTATGCCTATTCTCTCTTATTTTACAAGGTTTACATGAAAA
Organism: Aegilops bicornis; assembly: GCA_021605145.1. Taxonomy (NCBI): domain Eukaryota; kingdom Viridiplantae; phylum Streptophyta; class Magnoliopsida; order Poales; family Poaceae; genus Aegilops; species Aegilops bicornis. Next base: position 2,406,173 of record JAHIAL010000052.1, read on the forward strand.
GGGAGAATGCCGGCAGTTGGAAATCTGGGCTGGAAAAGGAGCAAATATTAGAGACCTATTCTGCACAGCTCCAAAAGTCCTGAAACTTCACGGAGGCAGTTTTTGGAATTAATAAAAAATATTGGCGAAAGAATCAACTAGAGAGGGGCCACCCACCATCCACGAGGGTGGGGAAGCGCGCCCTACAAGCGCGCCCACCTTCGTGAGCCCCGGCAGGCCTCCGTTGCCCATCTTCTCCTATATGAAGTCTTTTTCCCGGGAAAAAAATCAGAGGGAAGCTTTCCGGACGAAACATCGCCGCCACGAGGCGGAACCTTGGTGGAACCAATCTAGGGCTCCGGCGGAGCTGTTCTGCTGGGGAAACACCCCTTCGGGAGGGGGAAATCATCACCATCGTCATCACCATCGATCCTCTCAGCGGGAGGGGGTCAATCTCCATCAACGTCTTCACCAGCACCATCTCCTCTCAAACCCTAGTTCATCTCTTGTATCCAATCTTTGTCCCACAACCTCAGATTGGTACCTGTGGGTTGCTAGTAGTGTTGATTACTCCTTGTAGTTGATGCTAGTTGGTTTATTCGGTGGAAGATCATATGTTCAGATCCTTTATGCATATTAATACCCCTCTGATTATGAACATGAATATGATTTGTGAGTAGTTACGTTTGTTCCTGAGGACATGGAGAAGTCTTGATATAAGTAGTCATTTGAATTTGGTATTCGTTCGATGTTTTGATGAGATGTATGTTGTCTCTCCTCTAGTGGTGTTATGTGAATGTCGATTACATGACACTTCATAATTATTTGGGCCTAGAGGAAGGCATTGGGAAGTAATAAGTAGATGATGGGTTGCTAGAGTGACAGAAGCTCAAACCCTAGTTTATGTGTTGCTTCGTAAGGGGCAGATTTGGATCCATATGTTTCATGCTATGGTTAGGTTTACCTTAATACTTCTTTTGTAGTTGCAGATGCTTGCAATAGGGGTTAATCATAAGTGGGATGCTTGTCCAAGGAAGGGCAGCACCCAAGCACCGGTCCACCCTGCTACCTCTTGAGCACTGTGTTGGATTTCCTTGAATAGGAAAGGATGATGGAGCAAAGTAGCGTAAGTATTTCCCTCAGTTTTTGAGAACCAAGGTATCAATCCAAGAGGAGGCTACATGAGTCCCTCGTACTGCACAAAGCAAATAACTCCTCGCAACCAACGCGATAAGGGGTTGTCAATCCTTCACGGTCACTTACGAGAGTGAGATCTGATAGAGATGATAGATAATATTTTTGGTATTTTTGTGATAAAGATGCAAAGTAAAATAAAAGCAAAGGCAATAATAAAGTGATGGAATATTAATATGATGAAGATAGACCCGGGGGCCATAGGTTTCACTAGTGGCTTCTCTCAAGAGCATAAGTATTTTACGGTGGGTGAATGAATTACTGTTGAGCAATTGATAGAATTGAGCATAGTTATGAGAATATATAGGTATGATCATGTATATAGGCATCACGTCCGAGACAAGTAGACCGACTCCTGCCTGCATCTACTACTATTACTCCACTCATTGACCGCTATCTAGCATGCATCTAGAGAATTAAGTTCAAGAAAACAGAGTAACGCCTTAAGCAAGATGACATGATGCAGAGGGATAAATTCATGCAATATGATAAAAAACATCTTGTTATCCTCGATGGCAACAATACAATACGTGCCTTGCTGCCCCTCATCACTTTGGGAAAGGACACCGCAAGATTGAACCCAAAGCTAAGCACTTCTCCCATTGCAAGAAAAACCAATCTAGTAGGCCAAACCAAACTGATAATTCGAAGAGACTTGCAAAGATAACCAATCATACATAAAAGAATTCAGAAAAGATTCAAATATTGTTCACAGATAATCTTGATCATCAACCCACAATTCATCGATCTCAACAAACACACCACAAAAAGAAGATTACATCGAATAGATCTCCACGAGAGAGGAGAACATTGTATTGAGATCCAAAAGAGAGAAGAAGCCATCTAGCTACTAACTATGGACCCGAAGGTCTCGAGGTAAACTACTCACACTTCATCGGAGGGCTATGGTGATGATGTAGAAGCCCTCCGTGGTGGATGCCCCCTCCGTGAGCTCCTAACAGGCCCCAAGATGGGATGTCGTGGGTACGAGAAGGTTGCGGCGGTGGAATTAGGTTTTGGCTCCGTTTACGATCGCTTTGAAGTGCGTAGGTATATATAGGAGGAAGAAGTACGTCAGTGGAGCAACATGGGGCCCATGAGGGTGGAGGGCGTGCCCTGGGGGGTGGGCGCGCCCCCTACCTCGTGCCCTCCTCGAAGCTTCCTTGGCTTAGGGTCCAAGTCTTCGGGATCATGTTCGGTGAGAAAATCACGTTCCCGTAGGTTTCATTCCGTTTGGACTCCATTTGATATTTCTTTCTTCGAAACTATGAAATAGGCAAAAAAAACAGCAATTCCGGGGTGGGCCTCCGGTTAATAGGTTAGTCCCAAAAATAATATAAAAGTTGATAATAAAGCCCAATATGGTCCAAAACAGTAGATAATATAGCATGGAGCAATCAAAAATTATAGATACGTTGGAGACGTATCAGGCATCCCCAAGCTTAATTCCTTCTCGACCTCGAGTAGGTAAATGATAAAAAACAGAATTTTGGATGTGGAGTGCTACTTGGCATAATTTCAATGTAATTCTTCTTAATTGTGGTATGAATATTCGTATCCGAACGATTCAAGATAAAAGTTCATATTGACATAAAAATAATAATACTTCAAGCATACTAACTAAGCAATTATTGTCGGGGAGGCTGATCGGACCCACGAACACCTATGGGACCGGCGGACCGAGCCCCTTTCGGTTCGGTGGGGGGCGGAGGTCGCACGAAGAGCGGATCGAGGCGAACCACACGAGCAGTTTACCCAGCTTCGGAGCTTTCCGGAGAGATAATACTCCTACTGCTGCTTGTCTAATTGTATTGTGTTCTTGCTAGGGAGCGCTGAGATTTACAAGACCTAGCGTGAGTGTTCTCTGGTTTTCGAATGAACCGAACCCTTCTCTACGTTGTGCATGGGCCTCCTTTTATATGCTCAAGGGGTCACCGACAGGTGGCAACATAGGCAAGGGTAAAAATGGAAAAGGACTTGCGGTTGGTACAGCTACCTGTACAGTGTATCATACCTAACCCTGACGGCAGGGGACAAAAGCATTAAATGCCCGTCTAAGTCGCCCAAACAGTGCAAAAAGGGAGCGTCAGGGGCGCCACCGTTCGCCACGATGGAAATCTTGTCGGCCGCTTGCCACCACGCACCCCTGGCTGCACAGCCTCTTGCCACGCGCGCCTGGAAAGGTCCCATGGCGACACGTTGGTGGATGTGCTGGAGCGGAGGAAAAGAGTGGTAGTCTGCCGCGGCAAGCGCCTTGCCGCGGTTGTTGCCTTGTCGCGTCCGGAAGCTTGTCGCTCACCGGGCCTTCCCGGCAAGCTCCTCTTGCCGGGGCCTTGTCTCCTAGGTGCCTTGGTTGGCCTTCCCGGCAAGCTCCTCTTGCCGGGGCCTTGTCTCCTAGGCTTAAATACTTTGTTCTTGAATGGCTCCAAAGGAACCATGGAGGATCTTGGCGGTCGCCTGGCAAGCCTTCTGTGAGGTGCTGCAAGCCCCTTGTCTGCGAAGTTAGGATACTAGGGTACCCCTACTCTAGTACACCGGCAGAGCCCCGGGCCTGGGCCATACACGGTGCCAGCTGTTGGGCCAGGCCCAAAACAGGGCACGGGCACACGCGGCCTGGTTTACGCCATAACTCACCCCGGACCCACCACGCCCTCCACGAACGGCACGCGTCGAATGCGGCGTCGTGGGAGAGATCGTGGGTGGTTTCTTTATTCGGAAGGGCGAAACGTCCGCCCCCTCCCTCTTTATAAGCAGAGGAAACAAGGGCAATCCGCCCACCTCGCCAGTTGCTGTCCAATCTCGAAAAAAACCACCGCTGCTCCCCCCTTCCCAAGTCGAAGAGAGCAGCGCTCACTTCATCGCCACTCGCATTTCACCAACGCCGTCGGTCTCCCCCACCGCCTCCGCCATGGCTCCGGAAGCCGACAAGGGAAGGGCGTGAAGTCAGTCGAGGCCTGACTCACAAGCGCAGCGAAAGGAGCGGCATCTCTCCCCAGCTCGCCGCAAGGGAGCCGAGGGAGAACTACTACCTCTTCTCGTCGACGGAGACGCAGGCGCATCCAGCGCCTGAAGGTACTCCCACCTGCTGATTCGAATTAGCCCCAACTGGGTACCCTTTCTTCGCCTTTGTTCTTCTATTGCGGGCTCTGCCGCCTTCTCTAATTTTTCTGCGATATCATGAACACCTACGGGTTCCGCCTCCTTGACTTCACCCCCAATGCTGTCTCGACCATGGCAGTTTTCGCACCTGATTGCGAAAACTTTGTCGGAGTCCACCCAAACGTAGCCCTCTTCCGCCACTTCTTCATGCCTCGAGTTGAGAGAGGAGAGCCCCTTGCCGGAGGAATCGCTTGGATCTCAAGGATCGGCAAGAAAGAAGCCTATCTGGAAGGAGAGCTCCGGAGCAAGTGGGAAGAGTGGAGGCAGATTGGTGTTGGATTGTAGAGGAGAACCCGCAGCTTTTACCGCCTCAAATACCAAACCCCAATAGTGCGCGGCAACGATTGGAGCAACTTGGCGCCGGAAGATGCTAGATTGAAGATTGCTGTCACCCGGATCTTGCACCTCGGGCTTGCGGACTCCTTTTGTAAGCGCCGTTGGTAGATTTCCTTCGCCGCCAGACGCCCCTTGCAGGAGAGGAGGAGACCTGCTTGGGAGTTCCAGAATGCGGTGGATATCATGAGGCTGCGCCCGGGCCTCAACTTCAATTTCACCGTCTTGGAGTTGGATGCGATGCTTCTGGAGCTGTTCAAGCACGACCCTGATCATCCCGAATGGTTCAGGTTGCCGAGGGGAGTCGTTCCATTGTGCAATAATTCCTCGCTCGACCGCATCCGTGCAATGATGCCGTTGTGCGACTCGCATGGAATTGTTCCAACCTGGCAAGAGCCTGCAGATGACGTCGTGCGGGTGTTCTTCGACAGCTTGGAAGAAGTGCCGATCCGCCCCGATGAGCAGAAGGGCCTCACCCGCGACACTGCGAGGCGAGATGCACGCGCCGCCACCAGTTGGAAGAAGGCGGCAGCGTTGCCATTGGCCGGGCGAATTCGGGTTCACCGTGGAGGAGGCGAGGCAGCAGAGGCGGAAGCCTTGTCGAGCGAAGGGAGTTTGCCGGCGAGGAGGAGCTTGCCGAACCTGAAGCCGAGTCGAGCGAGCCCGCCGAGGGCGCCTCCTCCCCACCATCTAGCAGCTTGCCGCGAGCGGAACCCCCAGCTCCACCAAGAAGGCGTCTTCACAAATTTGGAGGCAAGCAGGCGGCAGGGCAGACCTTGGCCAGTCGCGCCCAGCCGGCTCCACCGCGGCAAGCATTGTTGCAGGAGCACCTCATGTTGCTGCAAGAAGCTGGGCGGGCCCTCCCAGGCCACCGCTGCAACTCCCGCCAAGCGGTCTAGGAAAACCACCCCTCCGCCTCGTCGCACCGGAGGCGAGCCAGAATTTGATCTCTCCGCGCTCAGCTCCGACGAGGAAGAAGAAGAGTAAGCTTCAGAGTTGTACTTGTAGTTCTTCAAATTTGTTGCTTTGTCTTGAATCTGATTTGCTTCATTACGAACCCTTTCCTTTTCAGGACGCTGGCCCAGAGAGCGTCGAAGAGAGCCAAGGCCCCGGTGATAGTCATCGAGGACGATCCCACCGCGACAGCAGGGGGTGCGCCCGAGACCACCTTGCCGGACTCGGCAACCATTCTTCAAAGCAGCCCCCAGCGCAGCCCCCAGCGTAAGTGTTTGGTTTACTTCCTGCTGTTAGGCGTGCTTGGGTGCTTCTTCTTTGTTGATATCTGACTTCTGGTTTGTGCAGGAGCAGAGCAGCCTCACCAGGAGGGCCCGGAAGCCGCTCCCGACATGCAGTCTGCTGACTACTCCGCCAAGGAGGATTCCCGGCAAGGGAGAAATCTCCGGCAAGGGGACAGTTCTCCGGAAGAGGCGATCGATCCTAGCACAGGTACTCCTCTTGCTTGAAAACTTCCCTTGGCTTCTTCTTCTGATCTTCTTTTTGAATATTTGCTTGACTTTTCTTCCTTTTCCGGTCTTCAGGTCCATCTGCCACGGAGCCGATGGAGACCGAGGTCGCCGGAGAAGGAGCCGGCGCTGATGAATCCGCCGGCGGAGAGGCCGCCATGCTGCCGCAGAGGTGGCGAGGGTCCGGCGATCGCAGCCACAGGCCGCTGGGGAGAGCGGCTTGGCGCTACACCGACCGCCGATTCCTCCACCGCTACTGTTGCGTCGAGTTCGAAGAGCCCCAGCGCCTTATTTGAAGGCGGCGGCAGGCGTCTTCATCAAACTCCACAGGCGTCGAGCCTGTACGCCATTGAAGGAGAAACCTTCGACGAAGAGTTGCTCGCCTCCGGGCCGACGCTGGTTGACGCTAGCAGCAGCGATGGCGAGCAGGAGGAGCAATGCTGCAGAAGCTCACTCTACCTCTACCGCGCCCGACAAGCCAAGCTGGCCTCCCGAGAAGCGCTTTGTCGCGGCGGGCGTGGACATAGAGAAAGCGGAGGAGCTCCGGGGCATCAATCGTGAAGCTCTCCGGTCTTTGGCGAGGAGCGGAGCGACTCGCCGAGGAGCGCAAAGCCTTCCTCCTCGAGAAGGCTGGGGCTGAAGAGCAGCAAAGGCTTGCCGCCGAGAAGCTGTCCGCGCAGGAAGGCGAGCTGGTGTAGCGGAAGGTCAATCTTGACAGCCACGAGGAGGAGCTTGCCGCGCGCGAGCAAACATTTGGTGAGACTCTCAAGGAAGCAAAGGATGCTGCCGCAGCTGCCGAGGCCGCCAAGAAGGAGTTGGGGACGAAGGTGACGCAGCTGGAGGCCAATTTGAAGAAGAGCGGCGAGGAGCTTGCTGCACTCAAGCATGAGCGCGAGAAGGACGCCTACACTCTTGGCGAGCTGCAGGGCCGTCTCGCCGAGAGGAGCAAGGAGCTCAGCGCCGCCAAGGACTCCAACGCAGATCTCGAGTTGAAGCCGACCACCGACCAAGACGCCGGATGGCGCCGAGGGAGCAGATCAAGGCCGGCAATTTAGGCGCTCTTTGGCCGGAAATCTTCTTGCCGTTACCCAAAATACTTTCGGGGATAACGTGGAGCAATGGACCGAGGGTCTCGTGGATATTGCCGCCGCCATCGGCGAGGAGCTGGCGGAGCTGGGATGGTGGATCTTGGATATTCCTCCCGACGAGCACCTCCAACCCAGCGCCAAGCTCAGCTTGTTCTTCAAAGGCGCGGTGACGGCCCTCCAGCGACTCCGGAAGAGATCCCAAAGCAGGCGGTCGAGGAGTCGCGCCAGATCTGCGGGAGCTCTCCAAAAGGTGCTGATGAAGGTGGCCTTCCGCAATCCAGCCCTCAACCTCACCAACGTCCTCAGGTCCTTGCCGCCGGATGCTGATGTAGAGGCGCTCAAGACCCTTGTCGCACCCATCGTGGACAGGGTGAGCGGGATCAAGAGGGTTGATGGCGACCGCGTAGATTAGGCCGCCCATTTTATCTTTTCCTTGTCGCTGCTGGTCATGTTAGGAGAACAATCTATTAGAGCTGCGACAAGCTATCTTGTAATATAACTCTATTTCGGGTAGTAATTGCTATGTTATTTCCTTTACTTGATTCCTTCCTTTGTATGTTTTTGCCCTACGCTTTTAGGGAACTTCGCCAAATAGCGAGCACCTTTGGCCATGAGCGCCAGTGGACGTCGGCTGACTTCTGTGCCGCCTCCGACAAACAACAACCTTGTCGCAACTAGTCGCAGCTCACTTAAATTGTTGAGCGGACTCGAAACAAAGTAAGGGCAACTAGCTACGAGTTGGTTCCTCCAGCACAGGTTTTCCATACAAAGTGCGGTCGTTCGAGGAAAATAACTTAAAATTTTTAAAAATGATTGCTCAAACTTTGGCAACTTAGCTTTTCATCGTTTGCTTCCGGTAAGAAGGCTAAACCTCCTCGGCGGCGCTTGGTCCACACCGTTATCTTCTCCTTCCCCGGCAAACTTGTGTGCGAGGATCCTTCCTTTCTTCGAGAAAGAGAAAGAAGAGAAAATAAAGATCTGGAGCCTCATGGCTCGTTATTGCCATCGGTAGGTGCTGCACAAAGTGTCGATAATGCATGCAAAAATAAAGAGTAGAAAGCATGAAATCGACAAGATGCGCGGAACACACCGGCTTTACTTATGCACGGGTTCTGCGCCCGGCTTTGTACAAAGGATTACATGCAACATCGGCAAGACTTGTACAAAGGTGGTTGCGGAACAGGTTCCGCAACCAGCCTCTGAGTAAAACTTACGAAGATGCTCAATGTTCCAGGAGTTGCTCACCGGAATGCCACCTTCGGTCTCAAGGCGATAGCGCCAGCCCTAGTGACTTCGTTTCACCCGGTAAGGGCCTTCCCACTTCGGCGTCAACTTGTTGGAATTCTTGGCGGACTGAACGCGCCGAAGAACAAGGTCGCCTTCCTCGAGACTTCTGGCATTAACTTTGCGGCTATGGTAGCGGCGCAAAGCTTGCTGATATCGAGCAGCTCGTACAGCAGCCTGAAGACGGTCCTCCTCAAGGAGCAATGCGTCATCTTGTCGCAACTGCTCTTGCTCGAGCTCATCATAAGCGAGCACTCGAGGTGACCCGTATACGAGTTCCGTGGGGAGAACTGCCTCTGCTCCATAGACTAGAGCGAAAGGTGTCTGGCCATTGGCTCGATTTGGCGTCGTCCTGATCGACCAAAGAACCACCGGCAGCTCCTCAATCCAGTTCTTTCTGCACTTTTGCAGCTTGTCGAAAGTCCTGGTCTTGAGTCCGCGCATGACGCACTTCAAGATTCGCCTCTCTCCAACCGTTACTTCTCGGATGAGCAATGGGTTAAGCGGCACCTTGGCGCCAAGATCTTGGACGTACTGCATGTAGGTGCGGCTCATAAATTGGGTGCCGTTGTCGCTGATGATCCTGTTAGGGATTCCGAAACGGCAAACAATCGACTTGAAGAACTTGACTCACGATTGTTGTCGTCACCTTCCTCATCGCTTCCACTTCCGGCCACTTTGTGAACTTGTCGATTACAGCGCATACAAGTACTCAAAGCCCCGACAGCTCGAGGAAAGGGGCCGAGGATGTCGAGCCCCCGGACGAAAATGGCCGTGATAAAGGGATCGTCTGGAGAGCTTGAGCTGGCTGGTGTATCTGCTTGGAATGGAACCGCACGCTTCACACTTGGTTACTTGTGCAGTTGCATCTGGAGGGCTGTCGGCCAAAAGAAACCTTGGGGGAACGCTTTGCCGGCAAGTGCTCTTCTTGCGCCAATGTGGTGACCACATATGCCTCCGTGTATCTCTGCCAACAACTTCATCCATCTTCCCGGTGAATACACTTCAATTTCACACCGTTGAGTCTTCTTACATGCAGGTGTTGTCGACAAACCTGGTACATACTTGACCGCCGCTACTCTTTCCACTTCTTCTTGCTCTTCGGAAGTTCTCCGTCTCAAGGAAATGGACAATCTACTTGCGCCATCTTTGAGCCAATGGCTCGACAACAAGGACTAAAGGCACACTGCCTGCTGGGAACATCCGCTTACGGCAGAACTTGCGGTTCAGCCGAGCTTGACGTTCCCGGCAAGCTTGCCGGAGCAAAACTTGTCGGGAGCGTGCAGCTGTCAACGAAACAAACCCTAGGGTTTTGTCGGAGCAGAACTACTCCTCAAAGACTCTTGGCGTTGATCTTGGGGACCTTCTTGGTGGCGTACTCGGGAGCTTCGGCCGAAAAATAGTCGCCAGAAATCAACTTCCTCTTCTTGTTCTGTCCAGCTTGATGGCGCTTCTGATCGGTTGAGTCAGCTTGAGCACAAAGGTCCCTGGTTCCATTGTGTAACTTAAGTGCGCAGCGATTTTGACAGACCATCGGCAATATCGTTACGAGCTCTTGGAACATGTTCCATCCGTAGGCCGTCAAAGTGCTCTTCTAGCTTCCTCACTTCATCAACATAATCTTCCATCAACGGACTCGATAACTCTTGTTCACTTGGCGGATGACAAGTTGTGAGTCACCTACGATAATGAGCTTCTTGATCCCAAGGTCTACCGCGATCTCGAGACCGGCAAGCAAACCTTCATACTGTAGTATTGTTTGTTGCTTGCTCCTTGGGAAAGTGCATCTGGACTACGTGCTTGAGGTGCTCTCCGATTGGTGCGACAAGTAGCACGCCAAGACCGGGCGCCTTTGCAGCGTAGAAGGCACCATCAAAGTACATCAGCCACTCTTTGCTCGCTTCCTTGACGGGGACGCTCGTCTGGAATTTCTTCATCTTGTGTTGGCGTCCATTCTGCTATGAACTCCGCCAATGCTACGCTTTGGATAGTTGAAGTGCTTTCAAACTTGAGGCCAAAGCTTGACAGTTCAATGCCCACTCGACAATCCTGCTCGTTGCTTCGGATTTTGCAAGATCCTCTTGATGAAAGCGAGTGACGACTGTGATCTCGTGTGCTTGGAAGTAATGGCGCAGCTTTCGAGGCCATGAGAATGCCGAAAAGAAATTTCAGTACACCAGAGAAACTTGACCTAGCCCCCTGCAAGAGGGAACTGACAAAGTAAACTGGGCGCTGCACCATTCTCTTCTGCACCTTCTCACACTCCTGCGCAGATCCATCTTTGTCGGGACCAGAGCTTGTCGGTGAAGTGCCTTGCTTGTCGCTGGATGCATCTGCCTTGGTTGTCGGCTCATCATCCGCCTCCCTCTCCGCCACTAACGCAGCACTAACCACTTGATTGGTTGCCGCTATATATAGCAGAAACTTCTCTTGTGGCTTAGGTGCGACAAGTGTTGGAGTGGAGGACAGGTATCTCTTTAAGTCTTGCAGCAGCCTCCGCTTCGGCATTCCATTTCATTGGACCTGCCTTTTTCAAAATTTTGAAAAATGGCAGGGCGCGCTCAGCAGACCTAGAGATAAACCTGCTGAGAGCAGCTACGCAACCGGCAAGTCTTCGTACATCCCTGACGCGCTTTGGTGCTTCAATCTGCTCAATGGCCTTGATCTTGTCGGGATTGGCTTCAATTCCCCGCTGAGACACGAAGAACCCGAGAAGCTTGCCGGAGGGGACTCCAAACACGCACTTCTCGGGGTTGAGCTTGAGGTTGATCTTGCGCAGATTTGCAAAGGTTTCATCTAAATCTTGAATCAGAGTAATCTTGTCCTTGCTCTTGACCACTATGTCATCCATGTAAGCTTCTACATTTCTATGCATTTGTGGCTCAAAAGCGTCATAGACTACTCTTGCAAATGTTGAACCAGCATTCTTTAACCCGAAAGGCATCCGTACAAAACAGTATGTGCCACATGGAGTGATGAATGCGGTTTTCTCCTCATCCTCTTATGCCATGAAGATCTGATGGTACCCGGAGTATGCATCAAGAAATGAAAGCAAGTCACATCCGGCCGTGGAGTCAACAATCTGGTCAATGCGCGGCAAGGGAAATGGGTCTTTAGGACAAGCTTTATTGACATCGGTAAAGTCGATACAAAGCCTCCATTTCCCGTTTGCTTTGCGCACGACTACAGGATTGGCCAACCACGTAGGATGGAGCACTCCTCTGACAAGGCCTGCTGCTTCCAATTTCTTGATTTCTTCTGCGATGAATTCTTGGCGCTCCACTGCCTGCTTCCTGACTTTCTGCTTGACGGGCCGCGCATGAGGACAGACAGCTAGGTGGTGCTCAATTACTTTCCTGGGAACACCGGGGATGTCAGACGGTTGCCATGCAAACACGTCGACGTTCTCCCGCAGGAAAGCAACGAGCGCGCTTTCCTATTTAGGGTCGAGAGTGGCACTGATGGTGAAGGTACCACCAGTGCCGTCCTCCTTGGCGGACACCTTCTTGGTCTCTGGTGGAGCTGCCATCGTCTTCTTCTTGCACTTACCGGTGGAGCTCGATGGTGCGTCCTCGACGGTAGCGCAGCACTCAAGAGGTGCGCTTGCGGAGTGGGCATCGTAACTCTTGCGGACTTGGCCTTCTTCTTCGCCCCGGGAGCTTCAGCGGCAAGTGTCTTGTGATCCGCTGCGGCTGCTGCTTCCCGGTAGATCTTGTCGGCGCAGATAAGAGCATCCCTCTTGTCGCCAGGGACAGAGATGACGCTTATCGGGCCTGGCATCTTCAGCATGTTGTATGCATAGTGAGAGGCCGCCATGAATTTGGCGAGTGCTGGACGTCCAAGTATCCCATTGTAAGGCAATGGAAAATCAGCAACGTCAAAGGTGACCCTCTCGGGCCTGAAGTTCAGCTCGCTGCCAAATGTCACCGCAACGTGATCTTCCCCTTTGGCTTGCTCCTTCCGGATTGATTCCTTGGAGCGTGCGGTCTCTTCGAGCTTCGTCGAGGATCTGGAGTTTCGGAGTACCGCGGAGGAGATCGAGTTCAAGCCGCCCCGCCGTCAACTAGCATCTTAGTGACCTTGAGGTTGCGGATAGTTGGTGAAACCAACATCGGCAAGCACCCGACCGCAGATTATGCGATCGTGGTGGTCCTCAATATCAAAGATGATAAGCGTCTTTGGACCATTTCGAGGCTTGCGTGACTCGGCGGATGGTTACGCCGCATTGACTTCCCGCATCCACTGCTTGAGTTGGCGGTGTGAAGTATGCAGAGAAGCACCGCCGTCAACGCACAAGACCTCTGTGGCTTTTTGGAACTCCTGCTCATCGGCCTCGTCATCTTCCATATCTTCATCGCTGTCGTCATCTTCATCCTTGTCGCGGCCGCGGGGAGGTCTGTCTCCTTGCCGCTGCTTGGCCTTGCGATGGCGTCCTCCCGGCAGGCGCTTCTTGCCAGCTCCTCCAGCACCTTCACAGGCCTTCTCCTTGTCGCGCCCGCTCGTATTCAGCCTTCGCTTTCGACAAGCTGCTCGACCTTCTTGCAGCTCTGGAGGTCATGACCCTTGGTGCGGTGGATCTTGCAGTACTGTTTGTTGGAGCCGTCCTGCTTGTCGGCGACCGCCACAGCCTGGCAATTGGTATCAACGGCAACCTCCTTGCCGGAGCTTCCGACTTTGGCTTTCTTGGCGGCACCTCCGTTCTTGGGACTGCTCGACAACTAGCACATCTTTGCCCTTCTTCTTTCTGTTGTTCCACCGCCGATTTTTCTTTGCCGGGGCAGCCTCCTCACTATCAGATCCTCTTGCTTCTACATTCTCCCCGGGGAGTCTTCTCCCTTCCTCAAGACGCGTGCACACTTGTCGGCCGGGGCATATAGCTCATCAGCGTCCTTGATCTTGCACATCGCCATCTCCTCCCTCATCCTGCGGTTCCGCATGTTACGATGGAACGCGCTGATTACATGGCGGGTGGACATCCGGGATGTTGTAGTGTACACGGCTGAATCTCTGAATGTACTTGCGCAGGGGCTCTCCTTCCTTCTGGGCGAGCAGATGAAGGTCGCTCTCTTGGCCATGAGGTTTGTGGCCGCCTGTGAAGGCGCCGACAAACTGATGGCACAGATCTGCCCAAGAGGATATGGAGTTGTCCGGCAAGTGCATGAGCCAGGATCTGACATTGGGCTTGAGTACCAGCGGGAAGTAGTTGGCGAGGATCTTGTCGTCTCGTCCCCCAGCAGCTTGCACCGCAATGATGTAGATGCTGAGGAACTCTGACGGATGCGTCTTGCCGTCGTACTTCTCTGGCACGTCAGGCTAGAAATTTTCTTCTTGCCGGGCCATCGACTTGCCGCAGCTCACGGGTGAACGCAGGGCAACCTACCGCGTACGGCAAGTCGCCTGGTTCCCCTGGCGCATGCATGTCGACAGAGGGCCCAGCGCGTTGGTCTGATTGACGCCGCGCTTCTCTTCGGCGCTCGATGCGAGTTCGAAGGCCTTCTTCTTGTCGTTCGTGAAGAACTTGGCGCTGATCGCGACGAGCTCGTGGATCCGATGATGCGGTGGAGTCGCTGTCGAGGTGGATCCGGCGGTCGGGCGATCTTGGCCTTCGGGTGGAGAGTGCATGGTGGTTGCACCCCACGGGTTTCATTGCCATCATCTCGTGCTCGGCAGTCACCGCCTTGGCAGCGGCGATGTACTCAGTTGCCGTGGAGTGTCGCCGTTGGCGAAGCTGATGAGACTCTGAATGGTGGCCCTCCGTTCGTCGATCTTGTCTGACGTCGGAGGGTAATCTAGGAGTAGCTGAGCTCACGCCAAAGCTTCTGCTCGAGTGGCTGGCGGCAGTGGCGAACGGCGCGAGGAGCGGGATATGCTCGGACTTCTATCTATGTTAGAAGGAGCAGTCCCCCGTCCGGGCGACCGTGCCTCGCTCGCGCTAGCATGTTGACGTGCATGTTGGTCTTGAGCATCCCGGGATCCATCAGCTCTATCTTGGCCCAACGAGCGTATGGCACTGTGAATACCATGACGTTGTCGGTCCCGCGCCTCCTGAGATGGGCGCGGTGAATGTCTGGACGCCGAGGTCTACGCGGCCTTGTCCTTGGACTTGGCAGCGTCGTGGGCTCCCTCGCCGACGTCCGTTCTTCCGCCGATGTCTACCCCACCACCCGTTTGCTACGGTGGTGGTGGGTTCGACGTGGACGGATCCGCTGCCGCCGAAGCCTTCTTCTTCGGTCGCATGTCGATGAAGATGATGAAGATGCACCTCGTGTGAACGCCGGATCAGGTTCACACAGCCTCGACGCCCCCTACCTGGCGCGCCAAAGATGTCGGGGAGGCTGATCGGACCCACGAACACCTATGGGACGGGCGGACCGAGCCCCTTTCGGTTCGGTGGGGGGCGGAGGTCGCACGAAGAGCAGATCAAGGCGAAGCACACGAGCAGTTTACCCAGCTTCGGAGCTCTCCGGAGAGATAATACTCCTACTGCTGCTTGTCTGATTGTATTGTGTTCTTGCTAGGGAGCGCTGAGATTTACAAGACCTAGCGTGAGTGTTCTCTGGTTTTCGAATGAACCGAACCCTTCTCTACGCTGCGCATGGGCCTCCTTTTATATGCTCAAGGGGTCACCGGCTGTGGCAACATAAACAAGGGTAAAAGTGGAAAAAGGACTTGCGGTTGGTACAGCTACATGTACAGTGTATCATACCTAACCCTGACGGCAGGGGACAAAAGCATTAAATGCCCGTCTAAGTCGCCCAAACAGTGCAAAAAGGGACCGTCAGGGGCGCCACCATTCGTCACGATGGAAATCTTGTCAGCGCCGCTTGCCACCACGCACCCCTGGCTACACAGTCTCTTGCCACGCGCGCCTGTTAAGGTCCCATGGCGACACGTTGGTGGATGAGCTGGAGCGGAGGAAAAGAGTGGTGATGCGCATGACAGCGCCTTGTCATGATTGTTGCCTTGTCGCGTCCGAAGCTTGTCGCTCATCAGCCTTCCGGCAAGCTCCTCTTGCCGGGGCCTTGTCTCCTAGGGTTTAAATACTTTGTTCTTGAATGGCTCCAAAGGAACCACGGAGGATCTTGGCGGTCGCTTTGGCAAGCCTTGCAGCGGGTGTCACAATCGTGCCGTGCACTTAATTCGGGATACTAGGGTACCCCTACTCTAGTACACCGACAATTATGTCCTCTCAAAATAACATGGCCAAAGAAAGTTCATCCCTACAAAATCATATAGTTTAGTCATGCTCCATTTTCGTCACACAATAATGCTCTCATCATGCACAACCCCGATGACAAGTCAAGCAATTGTTTCATACTTTAGTAATCTCAAACCTATAAACCTTCATGCAATACATGAGCGTGAGCCATGGATATAGCACTATGGGTGGAATAGAATATGATGATGGGGTTATGTGGAGAGGACAAAAGGAGAAGGTCTCACATCAATGAGGCTAATCAATGGGCTATGGAGATGCCCATCGATTGATGTTAATGCAAGGAGTAGGGATTGCCATGCAACGGATGCACTAGAGCTATAAATGTATGAAAGCTCAACAAAAGAAACTAAGTGGGTGTGCATCCAACTTGCTTGCTCACGAAGACCTAGGGCACTTGAGGAGGCCCATTGTTGGAATATACAAGCCAAGTTCTATAATGAAAAATTCCCACTAGTATACGAACGTGACAAAACAAGAGAATCTCTATCATGATGATTATGGTGCTACTTTGAAGCACAAGTGTGGATAAAAAGGATAGTAGCATTGCCCCTTTTTATTTATCTTTTTTTGGGCCTTTTTTTCTTTGGCCTTTTCTTTTTTTTGGGACAATGCTCTATTAAATGATGATCATCACACTTCTATTTATTTACAACTCAATGATTACAACTCGATACTAGAACAAAGTATGACTCTATATGAATGCCTCCGGCGGTGTACAGGGATATGCAATGAATCAAGAGTGACATGTATGAAAGAATTATGAACGGTGGCTTTGCCACAAATACTATGTCAACTACATGATCATGCTAAGCAATATGACAATGATGAAGGTGTCATGACAAATGGAATGGTGGAAAGTTGCATGGCAATATATCTCGGAATGGCTATGGAAATGCCATAATAGGTAGGTATGGTGGCTGTTTTGAGGAAGATATAAGGAGGCTTATGTGTGAAAGAGCGTATCATATCACGGGGTTTGGATGGACCGGTGAAGTTTGCACCAACTCTCAATGTGAGAAAGGGCAATGCACGGTACCGAAGAGGCTAGCAATGATGGAAGGGTGAGAGTGCGTATAATCCATGGACTCAACATTAGTCGTAAAGAACTCACATACTTATTGCAAAATTCTACAAGCCATCAAAAACCAAAGCACTACGTGCATGCTCCTAGGGGGATAGATTGGTAGGAAAAGACCATCGCCGTCCCCGACCGCCACTCATAAGGAGGACAATCAAAGAACACCTCATGTTTCAAATTTGTTACATAACGTTTACCATACGTGCATCCTACGGGACTTGCAAACTTCAACACAAGCATTTCTCAAATTCACAACTACTCAACTAGCACGACTTTGATATTATCACCTCCATATCTCAAAACAATTATCAAGTATCAAACTTTTGTTAGTATCCAACACACTCATAAGAAAGCTTTTACTATTTTTGTATACCTAGCATATTAAGATTACTTAAGCAAATTACCATGCTATTTTAGACTCTCAAAATAATCTAAGTGAAGCATGAGAGATCAATAGTTTCTTGAAAACAAATCCACCACCGTGCTCTAAAAGATATAAGTGAAGCACTAGAGCAAAACTATATAGCTCAAAAGATATAAGTGAAGCACAAAGAGTATTCTAACAAATTCCAATTCATGTATGGATCTCTCAAAAGGTGTGTACAGAAATGATGATTATGGTAAACTAAAAAGCAAAGACTCAAATCATACAAGACGCTCCAAGCAAAACACATATCATGTGGTGAATAAAAATATAGTTCCAAGTAAAGTTACCGATGGAAGTAGATTTAAAGAGGGATGCCTTCCAGGGCATCCCCAAGCTTTGCCTTTGGTGTCCTTAGATTATCTTGGGGGTGCCATGGGCATCCCCAAGCTTAGGCTCTTGCCACTCCTTGTTCCATAATCCATCAAAAGATTTCACCCAAAACTTGAAAACTTCACAACACAAAACTCAACAGAAATCTCGTGAGCTCCGTTAGCGAAAGAAAAGAAAACACCACTTCGAGGTACTGTAATGAACTCATTCATTATTTATATTGGTGTTAAACCTACTGTATTCCAACTTCTCTATGGTTTATAAACTATTTTACTAGCCATAGATTCATCAAAATAAGCAAACAACACACGAAAAACAGAATCTGTCAAAAACAGAACAGTCTGTAGTAATCTGTAACTAACGCAAACTTCTGGAACTCCAAAAAATTAGCCAAAATAGGACGACCTAGGCAATTTGTTTATTGATCAGAAGCAATTGGAATCACTATTTTATCACGTTCTGGTGATTTCTAACAATTGTTTACGTGAACATAAAGTTTCTGGAAATTACAGCAACATCAAATAACTATCATCCAAGAAGATCCTATAGGTTTAACTTGGCACAAACACTAATTAAAACATAAAAACACCTATAACCAGAGGCTAGATCAAAGATTTATTCCTAAATAGAATCAAAAGCAAAAAAACTAAAAATAAAATTGGGTTGCCTCCCAACAAGCGCTATCGTTTAACGCCCCTAGCTAGGCATAAAAGCAAGGATAGATCTAGGTATTGCCATCTTTGGTAGGCAATCCATAAGTGGCTCTCATGATAGATTCATTTGGTAATTTTATTTTATTCCAAGGGAAATGTTCCATGCCTTTCTTTAATGGAAATTGGAATCTAATATTCCCTTCCTTCATATCAATAATTGCACCAATCGTTCTAAGGAAAGGTCTACCAAGAATAATAGGACAAGAAGGATTGCAATCTATATCAAGAACGATAAAATCTACGGGCACATAATTCCTATTTGCAACAATAAGAACATCATTAGTTCTTCCCATAGGTTTCTTAATAGTGGAATCCGCAAGGTGCAAGTTTAGAGAGAAATCATCAAAATCACGGAAATCTAGCAAATCACACAAAGTTTTGGGAATAGTGGAAACACTAGCACCCAAATCACATAAAGCATAAAATTCATGATCCTTAATCTTAATTTTAATAGTTGGTTCCCACTCATCATAAAGTTTTCTAGGGATAGAGACTTCCAACTCAAGTTTTTCCTCATAAGATTGCATCAAGGCCTGAACGATATGTTCGGTAATCGCTTTATTTTGACTATAAGCATGAGGAGAATTTAGCACAAATTGCAACAAGGAAATACAATCAATTAAAGAGCAACTTTCATAATTAAATGCCTTGAAATCCAAAATAGTGGGTTTAGCAATATCTAGGGTTTTGCTTTCTTCAATCCCACTTTTATCAATTTTAGCATCAAGATCTAAAAACTCTGAATTTTTGGAACGCCTTCTAGGTAAAGGTGGATGATATTCAGTCACATCATTATCAAGATTAATATTGCAAAACAAAGATTTAATAGGGGACACATCAATAACTTTTAGATCTTCATCTTTAGTTTCATAGAAATCCGGTTTAGGGCCATCTTATTGACTAAGGTAGCTTGCTTATCCGAAATTTCAGCAGTCAACTTCTCAAGACGAGAAATTTGGGATCTAATACCATCAAATTCTTTAGACATATCATCGAGCTCTTCATTCATATAACTCATAAAACTTTTTTGTTCCTTAAGCCTGTTTCTAAAGAAATTATTATGCTCAAATTGCAAAACCATAAAACTCCTGACGTTGCTTTCGATCTCTTCTAACCTTTTAAGGTGAAGATCACCAAATCTAGGAAGAGTCATCGTGACAAACAAGCAATTCAACACACGAGGAAACAAAAGGCAAGCGAGAAAAAGGCAAACGAAGAAGAGAGGGTGAATAAAATGGCAAGGGTGAAGTGGGGGAGAGGAAAACGAGAGGCAAATGGCAAATAATGTAATGCGGGAGAAAAGGGATTGTGATGGGTACTTGGTATGTTGACTTTTGCATAGACTCCCCGGCAACGGCCAAAAATTCTTCTTTCTACCTCTTGAGCACTGCGTTGGATTTCCTTGAAGAGGAAAGGATGATGCAGCAAAGTAGCGTAAGTATTTCCCTCAGTTTTTGAGAACCAAGGTATCAATCCGAGAGGAGGCTACGCGAGTCCCTCGTACTGCACAAAGCAATAACTCCTCGCAACCAACGCGATAAGGGTTGTCAATCCCTTCACGGTCACTTACGAGAGTGAGATCTAATAGAGATGATAGATAATATTTTTGGTATTTTTGTGATAAAGATGCAAAGTAAAATAAAAGCAAAGTAAAAAGCAAAGGCAATAATAAAGTGACGGAAGATTAATATGATGAAGATAGACCCGGGGGCCATAGGTTTCACTAGTGGCTTCTCTCAAGAGCATAAGTATTTTACGGTGGGTGAACGAATTACTGTTGAGCAATTGACAGAATTGAGCAAAGTTATGAGAATATCTAGGTATGATCATGTATATAGGCATCACGTCCGAGACAAGTAGACCAACTCCTGCCTGCATCTACTACTATTACTCCACTCATTGACCGCTATCCAGCATGCATCTAGAGCATTAAGTTCAAGAAAACAGAGTAACGCCTTAAGCAAGATAACATGATGTAGAGGGATAAATTTATGCAATATGATAAAAAAACTATCTTGTTATACTCGATGGCAACAATACAATACGTGTCTTGCTGCCCCTCATCACATCGAAAGGACACAGCAATATTGAACCAAAAGCTAATCAATTCTCCCTTTGAAATAAAATCCAATCTATTAGGCCAAACAAATCTGATAATTCGAAGAGACTTGCAAATATAACCTATAATACATAAAAAGAATTCAGAGAAGATTCAAATATTGTTCATAGATAATCTTGATCATAAACCCACAATTCATCGGTCTCAACAAACACACCGCAAAAGAAGATTACATCGAATAGATCTCCACGAGAGAGAGGGAGAACATTGTATTGAGATCCAAAAGAGAGAAGAAGCCATCTAGCTACTAACTATGGACCCGAAGGTCTGAGGTAAACTACTCACACTTCATCGGAGAGGCTATGGTGATGATGTAGAAGCCCTCCATGGTGGATGCCCCTCCCGTGAGCTCCTAACAGGCCCCAAGATGGGATCTCGTGGGCGGAAGGTTGCGGCGGTGGAATTAGGTTTTGGCTCCGTTTACGATCGTTTGGGGGCAATGAGGTATATGTAGGAGGAAGAAGTACAATGGTGGAGCAACATGGGGCCTCTACGAGGGTGGAGGGCGCGCCTGGTGGGGCGCCTCACCTCATGCCCTCCTCGAAGCTTCCTTGGCTTAGGGTCCAAGTCTCCGGGATCACGTTCGGTGAGAAAATCATGTTCCCGAAGGTTTCATTCCGTTTGGACTCCATTTGATATTCGGTTTCTTTGAAACTGTGAAATAGGAAAAAAACAGCAATTCTGGGCTGGGCCCCCGGTTAATAGGTTAGTCCCAAAAATAATATAAAAGTGGATAATAAAGCCCAATATGGTCCAAAACAATAGATAATATGGCATGGAGCAATCAAAAATTATAGATACGTTGGAGACGTATCACACCCACATATCAAATTATCAAAGTAACAAACGCAAATCATATGAGCGTGATGAAAACTAGCTTGACGATAATTCCCATGTGTCCTCGGGAGCATTTTCCATCATATAAGAGTTTGTCCAGGCTTGTCCTTTGCTACAAAAAGGATTGGGCCACCTTGCTACGCTTTATTTACTCTTTTTACTTGTTACCCGTTACAAATTACCTATTCACAAAACTATACATTACCGATAATTTCAATTGCTTGCAGAGAATACCTTACGAAACCGCTTGTCATTTCCTTCTGCTCCTCGTTGGGTTCAACACTCTTACTTATCGTAAGGACTACGATAGATCCCCTATACTTGTGGGTCATAAGATCATATTTTTAACACAAATATGTAGGTGGGGAGGGTGTGGGTTTCATTGCATCCAGAATGGAACTCAATATTTTGACCCCAAGTTTGTTAGCCATTGCACCGTTCCACAATATTCTTCTGATGCACGTATTCTCATATTCATTGTGATTATGTTCAATATCTGAGATGCATAAAAATATAAATAGTAGTGAGATTATCTTTGTAGTGCATATGATATTCTAATATAATAGGGGCTCCCGGTAAACCCTTGTGTGCTACCACTGGAATTTTGATGAGAGAGATCATGTATGCTGTAATTTGGTGCGTACATTAATGTAATCTGGCACAACTACTCAAAAAATAGGCTCCCGGTTGGGAGTTCAAGAAGTATGATAGTTGGCAGATGATAGGTTCAAAATATATTGTATACAAAGTTTATTGCCAAACCATGATGACAAGAGCGCATAGAGAAATATCATCCGCTCATGTCTCTATATGTGGCACACATGCATTTCAAAACTCATGTAGTAACATTAGCTAGCCAATTAAATGTAAGCTTTGGAAATAAGAGTGGCATGCAGTTTAGCTTGAAGGACCAAGAGCTGCTAGTACAACACAAAGCGTCTAGGTAGATCATAGTGTATATAAAAGGGAGAAACCATAAGCATCATAAATAAATCAGGAAAGTGGAACAGGCTAGAAAATATGGGGTTGTATTGCCGCTACTAATTGAAATCCTATGGATCCCCTACATGCCTGCTCTATTCACCTGAAGGTGTACTACTGTTACGATCAGTCTAGTCTCTCAAAGGCCACATAGCTCCCAACATTTCCTGCATATTATGGCAGACCAACTCGAAGTGCTGAAAGTATCTAGCAGAAGTGGCCCAATAGACATGTCGACTGTAGATGTTTGCTACCTGTGAGTTGCATCGAGATTTCCCCCGAAGAGGAAGGGTCAAGAAATATAGTAACTGATAAGTATTTACCTTAGTGAGAACCAAGGTTATCGAACCAATAGGAGAATCACACAAACCCTAGTGAACATCACCTACACACACAAAAGAAAATACTTGCCCCCAACGCGGGGAAGAGGGTGGTCAATCCCCTTGAACTCGTTACTTTGGAAAGATCAAATCTTGTATATGTAGTAAATTGTAAAACAAAATAAAAAGATAAAAAATGCAGCAAGGTATTTTTTTTGACTATATACTGCAAGGCAACAGCCTCACAGCCTTTTATTAAACCACAATGTCCAAGTAATACAAAGTTACAAAGGTAAGACAGAGGGGGACAGGGTAATACTTACAAGGAAACTGATTAGGGTAAGGCAGCTATCCAAGATATTAGTCTATTCCTATATTTACATTTGATTCTATGAGCTAAAAGAGAGATGTCATGCAAAAAGTTCCTCCTCCATGCCCTAAAGAAGGAGTCTCATTCTGAAGATCTTCCCATTTCTTTGCGTCCAAATATTCCAAGTGGCGGTGAAGACTACCTCAAAGAAAAAGGAAGGCCAAGATCCCTCCTAGCATCGTAAGCCATCTCATAAGTGGTGCAGTTGGGATGAGGACTCCAAGAAATACCCAGGTAGTTCCAGATGCGCTGGCTAAAATGACAAGCAAAGAAGAGGTGCGCTCTGTCCTCATGTGATGCCAAGAGGCATAGGACACATGTGTCATCTTAGATAATCTAATGCCGCCGCTGCATCATGTCCCTAGTATTTAGGCGATCCATCAATAAGAGCCACCCAAAAACCTTAATCTTGAGAGTACAAGAGCAATTCCAGATCCACCTGAAAATGGGGTCAACCACAGTGTCTGAAAAGCAGGACAAGTAATAGATCCTGGACTGGTAATCACCAGTTTTGGAAGGCCATTTCCAGACACCATTATTCCCATCTTGAAGATTAAGCAAAGGAAGCATCTCCTGCAGTTGATTAAACTCCTCAAAGGCCTGAGCGGAGAGAGGCAGATGGAGATTATCAGTGAAATCAGACAACTCCATAATATCCTTAAGCGTGAGAGTGTCATCGATCACAAAAGAGTGGAGCCATGGAACCGATGTTGCATGCTAACCATATTGCTGCCAAGTTGCCAACGATCAAGCGGAAGATCACCGTATCTCCGGATCGAATTAGAGGAACTGCCAACTTGCAAAACTTATCATATAACTTGAACACGTCCCTCCACCGTAAAGAACCGCAGATTTCAGTGGCTTGGGGGGGTGCAGAGGCAAAATAAGTGTCCCAAATAAGAGATACCCATGGCACGTCCAACTTATTAAAGAACTTAAAAAGATGCTTAATGAGCAAAGCATCATTTTGAGAGCTCAAGTCCAGAACTCCCAGACCACCCAAAGATTTAGGATGACATACCAAGTCCCAAGCCGCCAAGGATTGCCGGGGTGTATCCGTATTCCCTCTCCACAAGCATTGTCTCATAATCCGTTCAATCTGCTTCAATATACCCTGTGGCAGCGATAAGGTGCAAAAGAAATATATTGGTATAGAACTAAGGACTGATTGCAAGAGCTGTAGCCGGCATCCTTGATTCAAGAGGCAGGAAGACGCAGATAATTGCCTCTCAATACGATCCACCAAAGGCAACAGATCATAAATTGTTGGCCTAGATGTGCCCATTGGCAAACCCAGGAAAGTGAAAGGCATGGAACCAACATTACAACCAAGCAAAGAAGCAACACGCTTGCCCTCGTCATCACCCATATTGATAGGTATCAAAGATGACTTACTAAAATTCACTTTTAGACCGGTTGATATGGCAAAAACTTCAAGCATTTCTTTGAAAGCAATTAAGCGGCTGTCAATAGCAGGAAGAATGATGAGGGTATCATCAGCATATTGAACGATCGGATAGTCTTTCGAGGTCGTTGGGATTGGTAAGGTGAGGATATTCCTAGAGCACATCTCATTTACAACCGATTGGAGCAAGTCCACCGCGATCACAAAGAGCAAAGGAGACAGTGGATCTCCTTGGCGAACACCCGAACGACAGACGAAATGGTTCCCAGGCACTCCATTCAAAAGAACCGAAGAAGAGCCCGTGGACAGAATGTTGTCAATCCAACTTGTCCAACGATCATCAAATCCCTTGCATTTCAAAATCCGAAGAATCAGCTCATGCTCAATGGTGTCGAACGCCTTTGCGAAGTCAAGTTTAAGGAGAATGATAGGCCTCTTGGAAGCTTTGCATTGGTGGATATACTCAAAACACCACGCCAGATAGTCTTGAATGGATCAACACCGGAGGAAACCATATTGGTTGCGGTGGATACATTTCAAGATGACACCCTGAAGACGATTTGCCAAAAGCTTTGTTAAGAACTTTAAACATGTATTAGTCAAAGATATGGGCCGGAAATCACCAACATATTCAGGGCTCAACTTCTTCGAATGAGAGTGATAAGAGATGTATTGAGACACTCCAAATTACATTTCCCTCATAAAATTCTTGAACAAGTTTCATAAAATCCTCTTTCAAAATAGGCCAACATTTCTTCAAGAAAAGCCCGGAAAACCCGTCAGTCCCGGGCCGTCGAAGGCATATTCTTAATTACCGCATCCACCTCCGAGTCCGTGAGCAGTAAAGACAACTCCTCCGCACCATCAATCCTGGTAATTAATGTGTCTAGATCAAAACCCATTTGAATGCCTTTTGATTGTCCCATTCGTTGGTTAAAATCAGCCCGTAACATCCCAGCCAACTGTTGATGATCCGTGACCACATCACCCTCCACAGCCTTGATCGAGGAGATAGCATTCTTACGAAATCGCTCAGAGCCATGGCATGAAAAAATTTCAATTCTCTTCACCAACTTTGATGTTTACGATCGTGCAACGCTGCTTCCAAAGAAATAAATTGCCAATGCAAGACATCTTCAAGATGCAATTTAACAATTCTCTGAAAATTGAACTCCGGCCTACTCAACGGCCTAATTTCCTCAAGGTTGTCCAGAACATAATCACTTTATTGCAATCAGCAATTAGAGCTTTCCTTGTGGAAAAATTTAAATGCCATTTCTTGAGAGCATAACGGAGGGACTTAAACTTAGCCGAGATTGTTAGGGCCATCGGCGATTTTACCAGCGGCCTATTCCAAACCTCAAAGAACACAACAAGAAAACCGGGTAGATCAACCCAATAGTTCTCGAAGCGGAAAACCTTTGCCTTGGGGATACATGGTGTGGCAATCGAGACCACACACGGCACATGATCGTGAGGCGGTGCGTGCGAGTGGGAAAACCATCGTGTTGGGGTGGTCCGATGTCCAAGCAACCGACGTGAAAAACCAATCGATCTGCTCAAGAAGCGGTGAAGATTGCATATTCGACCAAGTATATTGGCGCCCCTTGATTGGCAGCTCAACAAGACCCAAATGCCCAATTATTTCATTAAACAAGAAGATATCATTAACATCACCTCCCGGAAGATTGCGGTTCTCATGCGATCGCATGAAGTTGAAATCACCCAAAAGTAGCCAATTTTCACCAAACGGAATATTAAGATTATATAACCAATCGAACGAAATCATCACGGGCAGGGCCTTGACACGGGCCATAAACAGAGACTAAAGACCATGTTTCTGAAGAATGTTTGGGTTTAAACTCCACAATTATCCCATAGAAATTGGCCTCAATTAAAGAACCAAAGAAAAAGGAAGAATTCCAAACCACCACCATCCCGGTACGCATTTTGACCACCAAGGAACATAAACAAAATTATCAAAACGCCTCTGGCGAAACTTCCTAATGAAACGCTGGTCCATATGCATGCACTTAGTTTGTCAAGATGCAGACAATGTAACAACCACTTTCATCGATCTTTTGCCTAACGACAGGTGGCCAGCGCTTGAAATTGAGGCCCCGAACATTCCAACATAGAACTTTCCACTCCTTAAAACTTGTCTGATTCATTACAAACCAAAAATAAAGCATAGAGAATAGGCCATGTAATGACCTACTACGCACCCACAAAGCGCATAAGCGACATAGTTCTGAACAAAGAAATAAAGATAAATGGCGATTACGGTACGCCATAGACCATAACCCTGCATGAAGTGACTATTCATCAGAACCCCCGCTGCTGGTGGACTTAGCAGGATCAGCCACAAGCTTCTCCGTAGAGATCTTCTCAGGTGCAATGCGAAGACGTGCGCCAATGCGTTGAAGGTCTGCAATAGCAGTTGGTGGCGGTACAGAAGGAGTATCTTCAGACTGAGAGTTGCTAGTCTTGCGCTTCTTCGGAGTGTGGGATTTCTTAGAAGAAATTCCACAAGATACTTTGCCATAGCCATCATGGAGGGCGCTTCAGACGCAGTAATCGCCGAACCTCAAGATCAACAATAATTCTTGAGGCTTTGGGCTTCCTCGCACGCTTCAGAGATATTTCAGGCATAGCAGAGAACTCAAAGGCTTCAGAAACTGGATCATCCAGGTCATCAAAGCAGAGCGCCCGAGCAACTGGTTGTTTGACAGGAGCAGTTGGCACATCCAAAGCAGAGTTGATCGAGGAGTCAGGTGCGAGCAGAAGCTTAAGGGAGGAAGCTGGGGCACTGCAAAGAGCCTCGTAGTTCTACTTGTTGAGCATAGCACCAATGTCAGCTTTGAAAACAAACTGAGGAATACTGGAAGACCATATAAATGGCAACATCTTCTCAAAAGAGCGCTGCCACTGCATCACAGGTGGCAAAACCGGACCATAGATAGTGAGAACCTGTCCAATCATAAGAGGTGGTTGTTGAGGTCCCATTGGGGGCTGGAAGAGAGCCACCTCAGCAGCATTGTCACCATTGTTAACTGAATCATCTGAAGGTTGCAGAACAATGGACTCCTGGGACTGAATTCCCTGAACCTCCTCATGCTGCACAGCTTCATGAACCGGGTGCTCATCATTGTTTTGCTGTTCATTGACAGGATGTGGCACATCATTCCAGCCCAGCTCAGGAAATTCAGGCATAACCCAATTGTGATTCTGAAACTGTAAATTGCCAGGGAGGGGGTGCGGATTGCCGTTGAAAGGCATGGGATCTTCATCAGCTGGTAAGATGTCAGCAAAATCTCCTGACAGGATATAGACAGGTGCAGACCTAGAGATCCTAGCCCCACCAAAGTCGACATATTCTCTATAAGTCCACGAGCGAGGAACCAAAGTTGGCGCAGGATAAGACACATAGGCCAACGAGCGGACAAGCATCGGATCATCTTGGTGCCAATGATGAAATCTCCCAAACGTGCTAATGACATCCGCAAGATACTGAGTGCGCCTGTAATCTAGGGGGACACCAAGCAACATAACCCATCCACGTCGAAAACCCTGCGTTGCTTTGTAATTTATGCCCTCATCATGCGGGATAAACCGAACAAATCTATCATTGCCCAGATCGAAAGGTGCATGATCAACTAGAGCTTGACGAGCCAAAGCACTACAAAAGCGAAATAGCCCAACTCCTTGTATCCAAGGTTGGGCATCCGTAATAGCTCTTCCCGGATCATTGACAACAAAGTTCTTGGCCATGTTCGAAGATGGCAATTTCTTCAGGCAACGGGGCTGGCTCCACAATGGCGATGGCATACTCCTCATGTTGCCGATCTGGAGCCACCGCAGGCGCGAAGAAGGTGCGAGGCAGGCGCAGCTCGCCTCCGTCGATGATGTCAAAGCCTTGCGGGACATACTCCATGGGGTCCAACTCAAAATTCGCCATTGCCGGTGCCGAAGAGGTAGCGCAGAAGGTAGCCGGCGATGAGGTTGCAGGAGGCGATGCAGGCGGCGATAATGGGGGTGGAGGCGTGATGGGCGGTGGCTCTGCAGGGAGAGGCGGAGTAGATGGGGTGGCAGGCTCGACGGGACTGGGCAGAGACCCCGCAGGACTAGCTATGGAGGGAACCGAGGCGTCCAGCGTAGAAAAACCTGCTCACCGGCTAGAGTCACAAGATTTGATCCGTGGGACCCACTTGTAAGCGGGAGAAGGGGTAGAATCCGAACAGCCCTTCGCCCGGTGCCCCAACCGAAAGCATCTACGGCATCGAACCCTGCTGGTGCACTCCTTGGATAAATGCGCCATAGATAAGCAATTCTGACACTTCCACACCTTAAAAACCATATCATCAATAAGTTCATTAAAATCAGCAGAATCTCCAGATAAATCCGTTGGTTGCAAATCAATATTCGCCTCATTGCCAAAATCAGATGAGGAAATATCAGAACAATCCAGGTTAGTTAGGGCCGGGAATACAACCTGGGCCATTGGAGATGAGGCGGTTTGGGCCGGCGTGGTGTCGTGGGCCAGAAGTGGAGCTGATTCAACCAGCTCGTTCCCATGCACATGCAGATTGACGTCGAGAGTGGTTTGAGCTTCCACAGAAGACCCCGCCAAAGAAATCTCACGAACGTTAACTGTTCGAAAGTGATGGGTGGCTCGACCACCATCCATCAGGTCGACCACCCGGCGTCGAGGGCAAAATTACACGTTCACGAGGAAGAACCGGATACCCAGCATGAGCAACAGCATCAACCAGACCAGGCGAGGCTGGGTAACGATACCCCTTACAAACATCATATTGTTGAAACGTAGCAAACGAAATTTTCTTTGAAGATCCAGAACCAGAACGTAAGGCAGATTTAGATGGTGGTCTATGCATCACGATCAAACCAAGAGAAGCATGCCTCTTAGAAGGACTGATTAAGATCCATTCAGCATCACATTCTTTTTTCCAAATTCGAAATTCACGGCTCCAATTAGGACCACCATTGCCCCAAAGATGGAAGAAACATTTGAATTGCGGACGCAAAAGATCGCATTTGCAGAATAAGAAGGCCAACACGTTTGCAAGAGACAATGAATGAAAATACCTTGTCTTTAATGAGCTGAACAGACAAATCAATTGCGGATCCTCCAATTGCAGATTCCAAAGCCGCCGCCACTGAATCCTCATCAAGACGAAAAATGTGCCGGCTAAAAGACACGACCATAATAAAATGGCCCGTGTCATCCACGGGATGAATGCATTTCCCACAAGATCTAAAAACTTCCTCCGCAAAAGCCAGACCTTTAGAAAAGTCCAGATCCAGAGTTGATCCCGCATGATGACCCATGTGAGATGGGTATAGGGAGAGATCGAGAGGGCCTTGGAGAAGATGCATGGAGAAGGACCAAGATTTACTGGTTGGAGAGGGAGATCGCCGGAGGGCCTAGGGCGCCGGTGGGAGGAGAGGTGGGACTCTCATTAGCCATGATAATTGCGATAGTGATTCATAGTTAGTAGCTAGGTATTTTTGGTTTTAGTAATATGATTAAATTAGACCCGGGGGCCATAGTTTTCACTAGATGCTTCTCTCTGAAACAATAGCATACGGAGGGTAGACAAATTACTATTGGTCAATTGATAGAAAGGCGCATAGTTATGATATTATTCATGGCAATGATCATGTATATAGGCATCACGTCCATGAAAAGTCGACCGAAACGATTCTGCATCTACTACTATTATTCCACTTCGAGAGCGCTTCTATGCTTGCCACTCTATGTATTAAGTTCATAACAAATGTAGTAATGCATGAAGTATGATGACACGATGTAGACAAATTAAAATCAAGCAATATGAATAAACCATTTTATCCATGACGGCAACAATACAAATATGTGCCTTGCTACCCCTTCTGTCACAAGGTGAGGACAGCGCAAGATCGAACTCATTACAAAGCACCTCCCCCACTGAAGATAAATCAATCTAGTTGGCCAAACCAAATGGATAGATCGAAGAGAAATACAAAGCTATAACAATCATGCATAATAAAGTTCAGAAAAGAATCAATTACTTTTAATGAATAATATGATCATAAACCCACAATTCATCGGATCCCAACAGACACACTGCAAAAGAAAATTACATCGGATAGAATTCCAAGAAGATCGAGGAGAACATTGTATTGAAGATCAAAGAGATAGAAGAAGTCATCTAGCTATTAGCTATGGACCCATAGGTCTGTGGTGAACTATTCGCACATCATCGAAAGGCAGCTAGGATGATGTAGAAGCCTTCCGTTATAGATCCCGCCTCCGACAGAGTACCAAAAAAGGCCTCCAGATGGGATCACGGAAGAACAGAAGCTTGCATTAGCGGAAAAAGTGTTTCGGGTGGCTCTCTGTTGGTTTGGGAATATTTGGGAATTTATAGAGGTGGAATTAGGTCAAACAGAGTTGCACGGGAGTCACGAGCTTAGGGGCATGGCCCCACCCCCAGAGCGTGCCCTGTGAGCTCGTGGCTCTCCCGTAAGTCTTCTGGCCTCCTCCCAAACCTTCTAGGGCCCCTTCTGGTCGAGAAATTGTTAGGTACTAATTTTCTAAAAAGCCAAAAACAAGCAAAAAACTGGAACTGGCACTGGGCACTGGGTTAATAGGTTAGTCCCAAAAAATGATATAAAATAGCATAAAAATGCATATAGAGCATCGAAGATTGATAATATAATAGCATGAAACAATAAAAAATTATAGATACGTTGGAGATGTATCAACATCCCCAAGCTTAATTCCTGCTCGTCCTCGAGTAGGTAAATGATAAAAACATAATTTTTGATGTTGAATGCTACCTAACATGTGTATCATGTAATCTCTTTAGGGTAGAAATATTGAGAAATGATGAAGTAACGATATCAACATAATAATATACATGAATATAAGAAACATAATCATTACTTTTTCAAAATATACAATCCTTACGAATGTTATCCCTACTCATTTTATCTTGTTAGCATGGCATGACTCCGCCTTCATCGCATAAATATAAATCAGGAGCACCCTGGTGTCTGTCAGAGTCAAAACCTCCAGATCTCGGGTAGAGGGTCCCGAACTGTGGATCTTGGATCAATGGGGAACAAGGGACGGGGGACACGATATTTACCCAGGTTCGGGCCCTCTTGACGGTGTCCTGTACTAGGGGCTACTCACCACGTCGTCTCCCGACCAGCTGGATCGAGCCGAGGACCCCCATGGCGGTTCATTTATGGGCCACTTCGGGCAGCCCATGTCGCATACAAGGGGGATTCCACAAGACTTGGCGCCCAAGATGAGGACTCCTCTAAAAACCTAGGCCGTGCATTATATAAACTGACGCCAGGCTAGTCAATAGATGAACTTATATTCATGAGAACAATCTTATGGTAGACACATGTACTCTGTACTATCCCTCATATGAATATAATCAAAAGCAGGACGTAGGGTTTTACCTCCATCAAGAGGGCCTGAACCTGGGTAAAACCTGTGTCCGTGTTACCATCGCTCCAAGACGCCTCGCTTAGGACCCCTACTACGAGATATGCTGGATTTCACACCGACATTGGTGCTTTCATTGAGAGCCTGCTGGGTGTCGCCGAGGTTCGATGGGAATCTAGATCAATGATCAGGTGATATTTTTTAGTTAGATTTATTCCACGCAAATTATCTCCTCTACAAAATCGCTGCTATCACGTCGTGCAAATTTGTCCGCGGCCAGACCAAGATCAAGAAATTCCGAGCAGCGGTGGTGGTGCAACCTTAAAGAAATTTCTCGGACTCTGTGCCGGCCACTTCCGCGCGCCATGGAAGGCCCTCGAAAAGCATGCTCTTACGAGGAGCAGCCCAGAGGTGGAAGATTTGTCGCAGCCGAGGAGATCGCCCGGAACTCTTGCCCACGCGGATTAGTGTAGGCGGGCTGGCTGACAAAAATTCTGACCAACAACAACACAGGGAGATCCCATCCTCCTTTTCTCCTTATCATTAATTAAGCGGTACTTGTCATTAATGATTGGTCTTGCATGATCCGCTCACGCACTACAACTAGTTTGCTTTAGCTTTGCTATATATACTAACCCGTGTGCAGGCCGTCAAATCCGAGGTGGTCTGATGCTAGTACTACTAATACGTATACGCGGCCCCTGATGGATGATTTTCCTTAATAATTCTTTTAAGATTTCCACACTTGAAGACCCAGGTCTGCAATCTGGTCTACGTCGCTGCCACCAATTCAAGGCGATCTAATATGTCGTCGCTGCCCCGCGCGCATTGAGTCTGTAAATTGGGCGGCCCTGCAAATTCGGA
Source organism: Aegilops bicornis (assembly GCA_021605145.1). NCBI lineage: Eukaryota > Viridiplantae > Streptophyta > Magnoliopsida > Poales > Poaceae > Aegilops > Aegilops bicornis. Next base: position 2,438,801 of record JAHIAL010000052.1, read on the forward strand.
TTTTGCCACCTCGTCGTGCCGACACCTCGCGTCAACAACAGCCTCGCGCTAGGCCACATCGATTTTAGTAACTTATTTTGCATAAATATATTTTTTCCAGCTAGATTTGTTCCACACAGATCAAATTCTTTGAAAACTATTGTTCTTGGTTCGCTGTTTTATTTAGCAGGTTCGTCCGAGATCAATTTAGATATAAGATCAGATTGTGAACCTGTTTGCGCCGGCTGTGGCCAAGCATAAAAATTAGCATGGCCGATAACCACGTAACAACGATGTACAGACCACAACAATACGCATCTTAGACAGGTCGGTTGAGTGTTGGCATCACCCACACAAGTTCCCAGGCCCCCAAGCGAACCATGAGGAGCCTAGAATGGCCTGGCTCAGATCATGCATACACATGGCTAATCTTCTGCCTTTTTCATACTTTTTGTTTAAATACTTGAGCTGATCATCCGTACAACTAATGAATGCTGGTTTGCAGCAGTTTTTAATTGCAATATGGCTGCTACATCATGTGGAGATCAAGTCATCTTGATCAATGTTGCTCCATGCCTGAGACATCAGGGAGACCCTGTTTTTCTCCTCTTTCCTCTTCTTTAAATCCAGTGTTTACGCTACCGTGGGTGGACTACCACTTCTCATTAAATGTGCGCTAGTTTTGCACTGCATATTAGTACTACTAATTTGCAACTCTGTTTTTGAGGTATGATTGACAAACAAAGGCAACCAGTTTTGCACGCATAAATCGGTATGAAGGAAAACTGCGGTCACGACATATCCGGCATCGGCCATGTCATCAGGCCTCACCGACGTCGACCCGTCTATGTCGTCATCTCCCTTGCGCTGCCCTATTGAACATCAGGTGGTATTTTTCCTAACTACCCTATTGCATATATTTTCATACTGAATACATTTTCACTGTTTGCGTGATTTTTCTGTGTAGATTTTTCTGCGACTGGTTACAATTTGGCCCGTTGTCACTAGATTGATGCAATGGCCTGGTAAGTTTTAATCCGGACAGCTTTTTGCCCAACTGGCTTCATCCAAAGTCCGATGACCACTGCATCAGTGACTCGGTCTACCATACAAACTGCCTCATATGGTAGCCGCGTCGTACTGTCATAATCACCATAGCCTAGGGGATTTCCGACCTGTAGTAGACTTCGGCTGCGTCATGCGATTACTTCAGCGTAATGCCGCCACCTGCTTTGTCTCCTCGGCTGGACCGTGGGCTTCGCTTCGACACATCTACCGGATTGTGCTTTCACTTCATCAACCCGAACTCTTCACTCGGCCACCTCGAGCTTGGGGGCTGGGACCTCGGCCAGTCCGAGGACTACATCTTCATCCCGTCACAAGCCCAGACCTCGTCATCAAGACCGAGCACATTCACTAGCTAAGTCATTTTCATGCTCGAACTTTTTAATTGTTAATTTTTTTTCAGTTCAACCAAGCATTATATTTGTGTTAAACAAAAAAGCTGGTTGTTAAAAACTCAGTTTATTTAAAATGTTATTTGTTAAAAACACTTATTTTGCCCAAGTCAACTAGGGGCTCTTAAATGTATATGAGCCATTCTGTAATAAAAGTTTTCTTCTTAGTCGTTGCAAAGTATTTTTCTATCACTCCTTTTTCGATGCGAGTGTGTGGTCAATAGCCGGGGAGCCTAGCTTCTCTCTCAAAGCCGCTCGAGTTTAGTTCGCTAAACTGGCTTAACGAGCAGTACTCCGCCTTCGGGATAGGAGGTTGCAGCCGTAGGCTGACTCGCTTGAAGTCTTGAGATCGGTTGTGTCATATTAATGCATGAGAGAAGCACAAAAATATTAAGACCAATTTTTAGATTGGCACCAAATGACTTGATTTAGTTCAGACGTCAAGCTTTTACATAAGTTTTTTGGCTTTTCAATCTTATGGCACTTTTTTAGCTATTTGTATGTTTTACTTTAAGGAAGTGGGACATCCTCATGACCGAGGTGCCCTGCATTCTAATACAACTCGGGAGATCCTTTCTGACCCACAGCTCGAAATCTTTCCCGCCGAACTACACCTCGGTGTTGACAAAATACGGCTGTCGGATCACGGGTTCCGGCAAAACCCTCAAGGTTCGAACACTGGGGTGCGCACAAAGATCTCCTCCTACCGATCCATGTCCTAGGTTTTCTAAGATCTCAAGGACTAACTCGACGAACTCGCAAAACAAAGGACACAAGATTTATCTCTTGGTTGGACGCCCGTTGCTTGATGTAATACCCTACTCCAGTAGGGTGGTGGTGGATTGCCTCTTGGGCTGAGGATGGACAGTACAAGGGGAAGAACAGCCTCCTGAGGCGAGGTGTTCTTGTGCTTGGTGAACTTGTGTGGGTGAGGGTTACTCAAGACGAGATGCCTCCTACTACGGTGGCTAGTCCTATTTATAGTGGCCCTGGTCCTCTCCCCAAATATTGAGCGGGAAGGGAGCCAACAATGGCCAATTTGAAAGGGGACAGCTAGTACAACTTATCTGACAAAATCAGTCTTACCGCAAAAGGCTCGTGGTGGCGCCGCCTTGGGCTCCATGGTGACCTCCGCCTGCCCGTCACGCTGGTCTGGTCTCGTTGCACCGATATGGAAACCTTTGCTTGACATCTCGGTACTCCGCGCCTGCGCTTGCCTCCTTAGCACCAAAGAGGAAACAAGGGCACTGTGCGCGCTGGCGCTCGCCTAGTCTCGATCGTCATGGCTCAAGTCACGAGAACCTCGCGAGGTTTGCCTTGCCTTGATCTCTCCGCCCCTCGCAAGCCAACCTGGTGAGGCCGCTCCCGAGGAGGTCTTGTGTCGTCCGCCTCGCAAGGCTTGGCCCCTCGTGAGGGTCTTGAGAACTTGTTGGTGAAGATGGGCCATACGGGCCCGCTTGCGAGAAACCACGCCAGTGCCGCAGCGTGAGCAAGTCTGGACCCCGTTCCCGTAACGCCGACAAGAACCCGGGGCCCAAGGCGCTGCTTGGCTTCGAGGCGGCCAAGGTCAAATCTTGCGGCCGCAAGGCCCCAATAGTCTCGGCCTTGGTCGACGCCAAGTGGCGGTTGATTGGACGTGCGTGTCTCCACTTCCCCATGCTGCCTCGGCAACTGCCCGACTTGACAAGTCCCTGCGACATGCAAGGAAAAATCATCATTACCTGTGATCGTGGGGGGTGCTGGCTGGCCTTCTCCTGGTATAAATGGGGAGAGAGCGGAGCCCCCATCGCGCATCTCTTCCCATTCCACTTGCTTCTCCCCTTATGCTCCATCACCACCACCAATGGTGCCGTCGAGGAGGTTCTCTGCCGCGGAGAAGGCGAAGGCCCCTCGCGAGGGGCCCGGCTCTCTGGCGCCCAAGCGTGGAAGCGGTCGTCCCCATAAGCACACCGCGACCCCCGCCGCGGCCCCCCGTTCTCGTGGTGGCGCTGCTGCGCGTGGCAGGGGTCGCTCTGGTCACGGCAGCCCTATCAATGAAGGGAGACTTGCCGTGGTTGCGCGGCCTCCCCAGACGCGCTTCCACTCGGCGGATGTGCTGCCGGAGTTCGTCGTCTGGTCGGAGAACTCAGCCGGCAACTGGCTTCAGCTCCCGCATTTCTTCGTCGATGAGCTGCCCGGCCTACGGTCCATGCGGGTTCCGGCTGCAGCGGACGGTTGCCGCAGTAGGGCTTCTTGGAGTCGCTGATCGAGGTCTCGCCATGAGCAACATAGCTCGGCTCGCGGCTGGGAGAAGTTCGCCAGCAGCTTGGCTGGGCAAGCGGTGCACCCTCCATTTCAGGTATGACGGTGTTGCGACTCTCTATGTGAGGGTGTGTGGGGAAGATGGTCGCCGCCTCGGGTGCTGCTCCAAGGTGAACGACGGTGGGGAGGTGCTCGGGCTTGGCGGCGGTCGTGACGAGGATGAGGGCAAACCCGCCCTTGGTGTTGACTGCGTCTCTCCAGCTACGGCGGCTCTTTCCCCGACGACAACTCCAGCAGTGGTGGCTACGACCAGCCGCCACGCCGCCGTGCCTGCTTTGAAGGCGGTAGCTGGTCGTCTCGTCGCCGCGCTTCCATGAAGCACGAGGAGGGGTCCGGCTGAGCTCAGGGTGGCGCCAGGAGCCTGCCCCAGTGGACCGCTGTAGGGGCAGTCGCCGCTTTTATTTTGTTCTTCCTTTCCTTCCTGCATCAAAAAGGAAACCAGAATGGGCCCCGGAGGGGCATGTATCGAACTATTATCTCAATCATTATGCTATGTTTTTCGTTTCTGTGTCGTGTCGTTATTTTGTGTAGAGGTAAGTTAGCTTGCACGTTTGGGGTAGCCTCCCCTTCACGAGGGACTTGCTTCCTAGTGCCTGTGAAGGCCTTCCTTGACTTGGTGGGTGCTAGGGAACTGCAAAAAAACTCGTTAGCAGGCTCGCTAGGAGGCTTATCGTTTACCCGAGCCTTGACCCAGCGCTTTGTATCGTGATACTCGAGGGGCATGGATTAGGAGAGGTGCGCCAGCTTGTGGGCTCGAACGAGGATGCCTCGCGAAAAAAATAGTCGAAAGGCGGAGAAAGGGAGAAAGGGAAAATGCTCGCGAGGGCGCCTGCCTAGCCCCCTCGCGAGGTGTGCGAGAGAGAGAGTGCAGGTTAAACTGGAGCCGGAAACAACGATGAAAGGCGACATCACCAAATCAGCAAGGAACTCTAGAAGCAAATTTCAATATAAACAGGGCGAGCCAACTACGGAAAGCAAATGAAAAGCTGCGTCCGGCACCTAGTCCAGTCCTCAAGTCTTCTCACCAGTGCGGAGCTAAGTGCTGCCACTTGGACATGGGAGGGAGCCCCCGAGGCCCGAGGGCGGCACTCCTGAGACTCCGGGGCATGTAGCTCCACTCATTATTACGTGAGAGTGTCACGGGCGGAGATCTTCACAGGCGCTGGGCCTTCTTCACAGGCGCTGAGCCTTTCTTCATGGGTAGAACTTCCGGAGGTGCTGGATGTTCCAGGCGTTCTGGATGGGTACCCCGTCCGGCGTCTCCGGGCGCACGGCGCCAGGCCTGAAGACGTGGGCGACCTTGAACGGGCCCTCCCACATGGGTGAGAGCTTATGCAGCACTTCCCTGGAGAGCACCCGCTTCAGGACGAGGTCACCCACCTCGAGAGTCCTGGAGCGGACGCTGTGACAGTGGCACCACTACAACGCCTGGTGGTATCTTGCCGCCCGTAGTGCAGCTTCGCGGCGGTGTTCCTCCCCCAGCACGAGGTCCATCCCCCGCATGGCGTCCTACTGTGTCTCATCAAACGCCAGGACCCTTGCGGAGCGATGCTTGACCTCATGAGGGAGGACCGCTTCTGCTCCGTAGACGAGGAAGAACGTGGTCTCGCCCGTTGGCTTGGTGGCACGGATTGACCACAGCACGGACTAGAGCTCGTCGTGCCAGCCCCTGCCGCAGGCGTCGAGTTTCTTTTTGAAGGTCCTGGTCTTGAGGCCCCTCAGGACCTCCGCGTTGGCGCGTTCGGCTTGTCCATTGCTCCGGGGGTACGCCACTGAAGCGTAGCAAACTTTCGTTCCAACGTCAGCACAATATGTTTTGAAGAGATTACTGGTGAACTACGAGCCATTGTCAGTGATGATGCGATTGGGGACCCCGAATCGGCTCACGAGACCCTTGATGAATTTGACCACAGAGCAGATTGGAATGGTGCGGACGGCTTCCACCTCCGCCCACTTGATGAACTTGTCGATGGTAACGTAGAGGTACCGGTAGCCCCCTGGCGCTCGAGGGAATGGGCCCAGGATGTCCAGTCCGCAGACTGTGAACGACCACGAGAGTGGGGTGGTCTGGAGGCCCTGAGCCGGTTGATGGATTTGCTTGGCGTGGAATTGATAGGCATCACAGGTCCTCACCAGCTCAGCTGCGTCATTGAGTGCCGTAGGCCAGTAGAATCCACTGCGGAATGCCTTGCGACGAGGGTTCACGACGACGAATGGTGCCCGCAGTCCCCGCCGTGTATGTCGGCTATCAGCTCTTTCCCCTGTTCCCTGGAGATACAATGCAGTGAAACGTCATTTGAGTCGCTTCTGTATAACTCATCGTCGCCCGGATGCGGATGCCGTAGCTTTGCCGGTCACGCTCCGCGTCCTCCTCCTTCTCCAGCAACGTCCCTTGCATTAGGTATTCGTTGAATTCCTTGGTCCAGCATCCGTCCTGGGCCTCGAGCGCCAAGAGTAGGTGCGCTCCCGAGGTCGGGCTACAGGCTGGGGCTCCTGTGGCAGGTGGCTGCGGGAATTCCTCCCGAGGCTGAGCTGTTCTTGAAAGTGGTGGTGTTGCTGATGGCTTGAAGAGCCGTTCCTTGAAGACACCAGGCTCTTGGGGCTGCCACTTGGATGCCCTTCTGGCCATGTCATCAGCTTCCTTGTTGGTGCCACGGGGCACGTGCTGCAACTCCAGGCCCAGGAATTGCTTCTCCATCTTGCACACCTCCGCAAGGTATGCTTCCATGTGCTCGTCCTTCGGTTCGTATACCTTGTTGGAGAAGTTGACAAGGAGCTGCGAGTCGCCCCTAACGGTGAGGCGCTTCACCCCCAGAGCTGCCGCAGCTTTCAGGCCATCTATGAGGCCTTCGTATTCTGCGATGTTGTTGGAGACCTTCTCGCCCTGCTGAAAGCAGAGCTGCACAGCATAGTAGAGCTTGTCCTGAGTGGGTGAGACGAGCACCGCTCCAGCCCCCGCGCCCTGGTGTGCGAAAGCACCATCGAAATACATGACCCATCCGTCAGGCGCCTCGCTTCCCAGCGAGAGGGACTGATCTTCGCCTATTTCATGCACCGGGGCATCCGTCCATTCTGCCATAAATCAGCGAAAAGGGCTCCCATGATGACCACAGTAGTGCTGAACTCCAATGGAATGCTTGTAGCTCGATGTTCCACTCAGCGACCCTTCCGATGGGAGTTGGGGCTCTGAGCACTCTCTCCAATGGGTAGGCTGAGGCGACCTTGATGGGGTGGCCACAGGAAGTAGTGCCGAATCTTACGAGGCCACCAAGAGCACGAGTAAGAGCTTCTGAGGCATGGGATATCGTGCCCTTGCGTCCCGCAACACTGTGCTGATGAAATACACCGGGTGCTCGATGAGAGCTGGCGCATTAGTGAGGCTCGTGTCTTGCGGAGGTTGGGGCGTCTCCTGAGGAAGTGGAGCCCCCGACGCTTGATCGCCTGTCGGGACCTCGGCGGCGTCGTCCTGCCGAGCTTGGTCCTCTGTTGATGCTGCTACAGCTCTTGCGGCACCTTCCTGGTCTTGCATCATCTCGGTTGGTGGCGTAGCTCGGCGCGACGTGCCTTTGGCTTGGTGCTCCTCCCGAACCGCCACCAGAGCCGCGCTGGCGGAGTAGGGGGTGGCGGCAAGATAATGCACTAGGGGCTCGAGAGGTCGCGGCGCCACCATCACTGGAGGGCTAGTCAGGTATCTCTTGAGGTCTTGAAAAGCTCGGTTGGTCTCCGGGGTCCACTCGAACGGGCCCTTGTTCTTCATCAGCTTGAAGAAGGGTAGGATGCACTCTCCCAGCTTGGAGATGAAGCGCCCCAACGCAGTCACCCGACCAGCCAGCTTCTGCATTTCCTTGAGGGTCTGCGGTGGGCTCGTGTCTTCAATGGCCTTGATCTTTTTTGGGTTCGCCTTGATCCCTCTCTGGGATACGAGGAAACCTAGCAGCTTGCCAGAAGGGACACCAAACACGCACTTCTCTGGGTTAAGTCGCAAGTTCACCTAGCGTAGGCTCGCGAAAGTCTCCTCCAGATCTTGGATCAGGGTTCTCACCTCTCGAGACTTCACCACAATGCCATCGACGTAGGCCTCCGCGTTTCTCCCAAGCTGCCGCCCTAAGGGGATGTGCTTCAACCGCTGAAAGGTCGCGCCCGCGTTACACAGTCCGAAAGGCATGCAAGTGTAGCAGTACACCCCACACGGGGTCAGGAAGGCTGTCTTCTCTATATCTTCTACCGCCATCTTGATCTGGTGATACCCTGAGAACGCATCCAGGAAACACAGCAGGTCGCACTCGGCGGTGGAGTCGACGATCAGTCGGCGCGTGGGAAGGAACGGATCTTGGGGCAGGCCTTGTTGAGGTTGGTGAAGTTGACGCACATTCGCTCCTTCCGTCTTTCTTGACTGTGACGGGGTTTGCCAGCCATTCGGGGTACCGAACCTCATGAATGGCACCCACCGCCTCTAACTTGCGGGTTTCTTGGACGATAAAGGCCTGCTTCTCCGTGGACTGCCGTCTCGCCCGCTACTTCATAGGGCGTACATTGGGGCACACCCTTAAGTGATGCTAAATCACCTCTCTCAGGACCCCCACCAGCTGCTTGGGTTCCCATGTGAATATCTCATTGTTTGTGCGCAAGAACTTCATCAGCGCTTCCTCTTGGCTTGGGTCGAGGTCGGCACCTATGGTAAAGGTGGCTCCTGAGGACCCGTCCTCATCGACCGGCACCTGCTTGGTTTCTTCCTTGTCTTGGGTGAACAGCTGTTTCTTCTTGGTTGGCGCAGCTCCCTTGGCTTGGGAGGCGCCACGTGTACGGGCCAGGTGCACATGCGTGTCTTGAGGGCAAGCTTGAGCGCCGCTTAGAACCTCCTTGGCGCCCCTTGATGGTGAGGACACCCTTGCTCCCCAACATCTTCATGAGGTTGTAAGCCGGATGGTTTGTTGCCATGAACTGGGCCAGAGCTGGATACCCGAGGATGGCGTTGTAAGGGAGGACGATGCCGGCGATGTCGAAGTCGACCAGCTCCGTTCGGTAGTTGTCGCACATGCCGAAGGTGACAGGGAGGCGGATCTGTCCCAGGGAGTGGGCGGTGCCGCCGCCAACTCCTGAGAAAGACTTGTTGGCGAGGCGAGCCGCCTCGAGCGGCACGCGTATATCAAGGCCTCCATGGAGAGCACGTCGAGGCCGGCACCACCGTCGATGAGGGTCTTGGTGACTGCCACGTTGTAGATGCTGGGCATGCAAAGCATCGGGAGCATACACTACAAAAAAAAGACACATCCGTGACATTTTGGGTCGAACGAAATTTTTTTCTGTCATACATATGACACTTCTATGACGATAATTGTGACAAAACCCGGTATCATCATAGATGTGGTGGGCTCCTACTTCTATGACAAAAAAATCATGATGAAAATGGTCTTTTTCGTCCTGGCGGGCTGGAGACGCAGCTGCATGACATTCTTTGGGCGGTCCATGACGGAAAAACCGTGGTACAAGCGAGGGCGAGGAAAATTTCGGGGAGTTCCGGTTACGGTGGGAGGTCGGGGAGCGAGCGATGCGCGTTCTCTCGTGCACGACGCTGTGGCGTGTGTGCGGCGCTGGCTCTGCTAAGCCCGAAGCGAGGCGTTGGGCTCTAATCAACTCCGGCGATTACGCTGCGAACGCTGCGTTCACGAACCCGGCGATAGATCGATGGCTGTTAATTGAACCTGATCGAAGCGATTCGCCGCTATTGCTGCTAATCAAGCCGATCGATGCTGCCTGCAGGATGAGCGGTGGCGTTGCGGGGGGTTGGATGAGCGATGGCGGTGGCGTTGCCTGCGGATGAACAGGACCCGTGGTGTGGTGGAGGGCTGTATGAACAGTGACGGTGGAGGCGTGCTCGTGGAGGGTGGTTGAATAGGAACCCGTAGTGTGGAGGGCTGGATGAGCAGTGAAGCGGTGGAGGGGTGACCGTGGAGGGGTGGTTGAGCGATGGCGATGGAATAGCGGGGGGGAGGCTGGATGAGCAGGAGCCCGTGGAGGCTGGAGGAGGTCGATGGTGGAGATGAGCAAGATCCCGTGGAGTCCTGCTTATGGCACGCCACACCCTCCCGATGAACAGGACCCCGTTTGATCGTAGGGAGGTCCGTTCGTCCGTTTTCGGCATGCGCCACACCTCCTGATCACCAGGACCCCTGTTTTCGACCGTAGGAGGTCCGTTTCGTCCGCTTTTGTGGTACGCCACTCCTCCCGATCAACAGGACCCCCGTTTCGACCGTAGGGAGGCCCGCTTTCATCCATTTTGCGGCACGCCGCACTTCTCCCGCTGAACAGGATCCTGCTTGAACATGGCCGGTCGAACACAAGGCCGTTTCCTCCGTTAGCGATGCGCCAGCCTCGGCTTACATCGCATGTTCCGTGCAAGCCTGCGGATGAACACGACCACGCATTCCGTTCCGACCCAGCCGGTTGGCTCCAGCGTTCTGTTGCCTCCCGATGAACACGGCGCATTCCGTTGCCTCCCCATGAACACGACGCATTCCGTTGCCTCCCCATGAACATGACGCGTTACATTGCCTCCCCATGAACACGACGACGACAAGCCTTTGTTTCTTCGTTCCGACCAGCCATGTACATCGCAGCCACGGCCGTGACGTATGCTGCGACTAAGGCGTTCGAGACCCCACCGTATGTACACATACGTGGCTGTATTTTCTTTCTTGCACCCTGGCCGCTGTCACGCAGTGTACATGCTACGTCGCAGCGCCTCTACTATGCGACACGCACGCGCCTCTACTACGACACGTGCGTGCCTCTACATCCACCGGTATATATGTACGCATATCGTTCGCGACCGAATGACAACGCTACGTGCGCTTCGACCAGAGTGGGTCCCGACTATCCGCACTTCCTTGCTCGCGAAGATGTAGTTGGTGGGTCCCAGCAATGTGGGGCTAATCAGTTTTTGCCCGGACGCACTTCCTTGCGTCACGAAGATGTAAGCTGGTGGATCCCAGCAGCCGGGCTAACGTTTTTTTCGAAATACGGTGGCCCGTCTGGTGGGTCCTCGCTGTCGTGGAGGAATAATTATTTTGCACGTAATAAGGAGACACTTCCTTGCTGCGGCCGTGGACCCGGTATCGACCCTCTCCACGTATAGTCCACGTCCGATGGAAGCCGTTCCTTGACCACGTCGACCATGCCGCGCTGAGAGCACCAGGGCGGTGGACGACGGCAAGGCCTAGGAAGGGGACGACGCGGAACCGGGGAAGACGCGACAGTGGATGCCGCACGCGTGAAAGTACGAGGTTCACCGGTTATTGCGGTGTGAGGCTGCTTTGTTGCCGCAGAATAACAGGGGTGTGGGTGAGTAGAGGGATGGCCCGCCAGCGGTGGGAGTAGTAGGGGCGGTGAGGCTTCGGCGGCATCACAACGGCCACGAGAGGCGAGATCACGCAGCAGCACGACCGGGCGCTACTTTGGGCGGCCGGAGCAAGAAGACCAGAAGGTTGAAGAAGCACTATGGCCGTTGGATGGACATCGTGTGACGGTCACTAGAGCTAGAATCGTGCATATTGACTAAGTTGACAAAGCCCTCCGTCCCCGTCAACTTAGTAGGCCCACAAAGTTAGCCTCGCCACTATACCGGGTCCTAGCTAACAGGGGAGTATTCATTTTTTATGCGTAATAAGGAGGCAGCTCCTTGCGTGCGAAGATATATTTGGTGGGTCCGAGCTGTCAGCAAGTGTAACGTTTTTCACGAAATACGAGAGGCCCTTTTCGGTGGGTCCACGATGTCGGTGGAGGAATCATTATTTTATGCGTAATAAGGAGGCATTTCCTTGCGTCTGCGGCCGTGGACCCAGCTATCGGCCTCTCCACGCATAGTCCACTTCAGATGCATGTCGCTCATTGACCATAAGCCGACCAAAGGCTGCCACAGAGCAATTGTGGCGGTGGACGACGGTGAGGCCTAGGAAGGAACGACACGGAGGCAGGAAGACTGCGCTTGTTTCCCACGCCGAGGGGAGTATGACTGCACGAGGGTTTCTTGGTTCTGCCCGCTGTCATGCCGGAGAATAACAGCAGGGGTGGGTGAGTAGAGGGATGTCCAGGCCAGCGATGGGGAGTACGATGGGGCGGTGAGGCCTGCAGCAAGCACAAAATGGCCACGGAGGAGGGAGGGCGAGCAGTCCCGCGTCACTTGTTTGAGCTACTGGAGCAGGAAGAGCAGAGATTGAAGATGCACGATCGCCGTTCGATGGACATCCAACGATCCACTTGTGCGTCAACCTTTTTAGGAAAGCCTCAAATCATGTGGAAAACAAGATACACCCATCTCGCCATTATTTCTAATAATTTACAGACCCATTTGCTAATTCTTAAGGTTTTTTGGAGCCCATATTCTTTTTGTTAGCATTACAGCCCATATTGTGGCCACGGTTAAAAATTATACGAAATTTTGCATATTTCGGTCTTGTCCGAACTGTTTTTAATCCCGAAATTTGACTCACATTCAAACTGATTTTAAAAATAAATGTATATCCATATAAAATCCAACAAATTCTCCATGCATAAAAAATTAATGTAATTTAAAATCTCAAAATGAAAAAAAGATATTTGAAACTAATTGCCGGTTTGATGTGTTTTAAAATGTACAGCCCATTTCTCATTCTTGATAGGCCATTTTCTCGTAAGCCGAATGAAGCTCTCTCGTCTTGTAAGATTTGCAGCCCAACAGGCCTCACAAAGCGATTTACTTGGCAAGTCACAAAAAAGCGGGGGCGTGGCCGTGGACCCAGCTGTCGGCGTCTCCACGTGACAAGATCGTTCGATGGAAGTCGGTCGTTGACCATTTACATTGACCACGCCACGCCGAGAGCACCAAAGGCGGTGGACTGACAGCGATGCCTAGGGAAGGGGATGACGAACCCGGGGAAGGCGTGGCGATGGATGCCCACGCGGAGAGGAGTCTGAGGTTCTTGGTTGGTACTGGCGTCAGCTGCCGTCGCCCTTGAGAATAACGGGGGGTGTGGGTGAGTAGAGGGATACCACAGGCCAGCGGTGGGAGTAGTAGGGGCGGTGAGGCCTGCGGCATCACTGACCCGGCCACGAGAGGCAGGATCTGGCGACACAAGGCCAAAGGCGCTACTTTGGGCGGCTGGAGCAAGAAGACCAGAGGTTGAAGAAGCACTATGGCCGTTGGATGGACATCGTACGGTCACTAGAGCTAGAATCGTTCATATTAACTTAGTAGGCCCACAAGTCAGTCACCCACTATGGTGGGTCCCAGCTAGCAGGGGGTATTCATTCTTTGGTGCGTAATAAGGAGGCACTTCCTTGCGTACGAAGATATAGCTGGTGGGTCCGACCGATCATCGAGTGAACGTTTTTTGCGAAATACTGAAGCCCTTCCCACGTGCGGTGCGTAAAGGCGTAATAAGGAGGAACTTTCCTTACGTGCGACCATGGACCTCGTGGGTCCCAGCCGTCGAGCTTCTCCACGTCTGATCCTCTTCCGATGACTCTCGTATGTTGACCACGCCCGCGCCCGGCTATCAACTAAGCGGTGGACGACGGCAGGCCCAGACCGGAATGACCCGGAGATGGGGAAGACGGCAGCGAGTCGCAGATGGAGAGGAGTGGGAAACTTGGTTGGTTGGTGCGCGGTGGGCCTACACTCGGCGAGAGAATAACGAGGAGGTGCGAGTGGAGGGATGGCCTCGGCCGTTTGCGAGGTAGCGTTTACCGAGGAGTTGAAACAACGCCGGCTGACGCCAAAGGCCAGAGCAAAGGCGGTTCCGGCGCTGGGGAAGAAGACGAGAGATTGAAGAAGAATGCTTAGGCCGTTGGATGTAAATCAACGCCTTCTTAAACCGACCCTCTTGGCCCACATGTCCGCCAGTCCATTTGTTTTTAGTCCATTTGGTGGGCTGGGTGAAACAATGATGTAGCATCTATGCAGCCCGTTTAAATCCCATTTGCATTTTTCTCGAAATCCGCAGACTTCTTTGGGCTGGGTGAAAATAACATGTTGGGCTAGACGGAGAAATGTTATAAACACATAAACACATGATTGCACGTCAGTAAAATCTTTGCAAGCTTATGTACGCAATCACTTTGTAAGAACTTTCAACTTATGAAATAAAATATCATTTTAATTTGATGATTTAATAGTACGTGGGGTATTATTATTTTTTAAGCTAGACGTGGGACAGTTGAGTTGGTTCTAGGGGAAAGTACTGGGAGATAACTCAGTTTACATCGAAAAAGAAAATGGGAGAAAATTCAGAGACCTGATGGGTCCACCTGAGGAGGGGAATATGTTGGGAGGAAGGAGATTCAAAGCACGGCAGCCGAGTGAACTAGTTTTTTTTACGGACAAGTGAATTAGTTTACATACATAAGCAAATAGCCACTAAAAAAGCAATCAGGTTAATGGGTTCTTAAAAGAAATATTTCGGAGAAAACAGATAATTATGACAAATAGGCTAATGCATGTAACACTCAGATGATAAAGGTGCTTATAAACAGATAAAGTACAACATCTAGACCTTCCTGGCACGCTTGATCATGACCTTTGCGCTTTGTCCGTGTACTCGTCGATTCTACGGGAAGAAGACACACCCTCATGTCCAAGATCTGCTGTACATGTCGTAGCATGCGTATGCGTCCTTGGCACGCCCTAGGTTATGTAGGCTAGATTGAAAGGTACCTCCCATGTGTTCAAAGTTGTCTTCTTTCATGTTAGCGTATCGTGGGTCGATGATGGTCTCAACAGGTCAACCACGGTGTCCTTCTCCCGCCTGTTCAATTGATCTTGTATTGCTTCTCGGATGTCGACAAGCTTGTTGCACCGTGATGGCGAATCGTCACGTTCTTCCTTCTCTCCACCGTGGCGAAGGTGCAATGGTAGCTGCCGATGAAAGCGAAGCGAATGCTCGAGAACTGGTGCAGTCATAGGGGGTGGCGTGAAGCTTCACCGAGTCCGTATCGTTGGTGTACATCACATTCAACTTGGTGCAGCCATAGGACTGAGCAAGCCCGAACTCAAGGGAACTCCTTGCTGAAGTCCATATCCGGCGGGCTCACCCCTCGGATGCATTGGAGTCTCTTCGAGTGAGCGAGTGTGTAGGCGGCGGCAGCAGTTCGTTTTTCAGCTCTTGGGGAACTGGATTCAACAGTAAGCTGAGTCTGTACAGGCAACAACAGTTACTACCCCTCCCTCCACTACTAGGGAAAACCTTATACACAGAAATTTAGCAACAACGCGGGTCAAAAAAGGGCGCTAGTGCTAGATAGCGATGCGGTTCGTAATAAACCGTCTTTCAAGAGATACAATTGTAGCGATGGCTGCGATGTGGCCGTCAACGCTGCGTTACTACTAATATTCCCATTGGTGGAGCGATAGGCTCTTAGCATAGCGATGCGGGCTTGAGGAAGCGGCGCTACCGCTTAGGGGATGAGTAGCAATGCGTTTCCTAGGAAGAGCGCTATCGCTAATGGAAATAAAATAAAATGAAAAACAAATAGAAAAGTAAATGAAAATGAAAGAAAGCGAGAAAAAGGAGAAAGAAAAAAATAAAATGTAAAGCAAAATAAATGAAAAGCGAAAAAACAAAAGAAAGGCATAGCGATGGCGTGTGTTAAGAGGTGCTATAGCTAACGTGGCCAGCAGTAACGTTTCCCAGACCCCGCTATAGAAATGTAAAAGGAAATAAAAAGGAGAAACTTACATAGCTATAGCACTAGCTGCGTTTTGGAAAAAGCGCTATAGCTACCTTAGCTATAAGCGCGTTTTATGTAACGCTACCGCTTAATTTTGACTTGACCAAAAACCGCTTCCCCAAATCTCTCGACCCACCTGCGCCGCCGTCTCCCGATTCGCCGTCGCCCCCTTCGCCATTGCCTCCTCCCCTTACGTCGGCGCCCCGAGCCACGAGCCGTGCACCGTCGGCATCGGAGTCAGCCCAACGCCCACGGAAACGGCAGCGGCCTCATCAACGCCACTGAACTGCCGTCGACGCCACGGATCTCCCTCGCCACAACTGCCTCCCTCGCCAATTCGGAGACGCCCCTACCTCGCCACCACGCTGCCTCCCTAAACACCACACGAGCCATCCTCTCAGAAGCCCCCACCCTCTCTCTCTCTCTCTCTCATGCATAGGTTAGCTAGTTTAATTATGTTAATTATCTAGGTTAGGCAAAAATTTAGTTAGGGCTTTGACAGAGAAGTAGTTAGGTTAACTAGTTTAATTAGGTTAATTATCTAGGTTAGTGCAAAAAATTAGTTAGGGCTTTGACAGAGAACTAGTCAGGTTAACTAGTTTAATTGGGTTAATTATCTAGGTTATTTAGGCAAGTTTCATTTTAAAGATGATCCCTTCATAGACTTTTATTGTTGATTATATCTTTTCATTGAAGTGGTCATGTTATATCTTTTCATTGAAGTGGTTCGATTGTGCCCAAGTGGCTTTGTTGTTTAAATGAAGATGAGTGGCCTATAAATGTTTTGCCGGAATGTTGATTCATTTCTGTTCCGGCAAATTTCAGGTTCTCGATTTGTCCACTTTTTAGCAAAGGTCATGCCAAAAATTTCCATGAATTTCGGCATGACTTGTGCTACAAACTAGGACATATCGAGTGCCCGGGATTTGCCGCACGAGGAAGGGAAGTCAACGTTCCTGCAAAACAATAGGCCTTTTATTTCATTATTCATTTTATTAGGTCTAGAATTAATTGACTAGATTTAATCATAGGAAACATGGATAGCAGCGATGAAGGACATGGTTCTTGTGATTTGACGGCGTCTACCGGGCGTGCGGAACCAAATTTTTTAGCCTTGCCGAAGCGATCAACCGATGTTGTTCTTTGGGCCCACCGGTGGCATCGAGGGGATCGAGACCGACACGCCAGACCGGTGTCTTTGAGGAGACCGCAAGTCTTGAGACTCGAGCCCGACATCGAGACCGGCGCCGAGATCGAGATTGGCGCTGCCTCGGGGAGCAGAGCCGGTGTAGAACCGAAAGCAAAGAGGTAACGGCTTCCTAACAAACTCGGGGACTACTAGACTGGTGGTCACGGAGGTGGGCGATGGCAATTTTAGCCAAAGGCGCCCGAGGAAGCAGCTCGTGCTACGGCAATCAAATAGGCTGCATCGTGCGGACAACCGCCACCATCAGCGATGAGAAACTTCGAAGGAAGATAGAAAATATGAGGAGCTCCCTCCTAAAGAAGTTTCACCGGATATTCTTGTTCCCGGGCCGGAATGAGAAGGATTATGAAGATCCAGATGAGGACCCGACAATGAAGAAGATAAACAAACACGCCATGACCAAGTTTAGCGACGCGTTGGCCGCCTGGAAATCGAGTGAAAGCAAAGATCATCGACAAGAAGGAACCCTACTCCGAGATTGTAAAGGATAATCCGACAATCACGGAAGAGCAGTTTCAAATATTCAAGGAGGCTTGCGAGGCGAAGCTGCCAAAAAAAGTCTAAAGTACATGAAGGGGCTTCAAGAGAGGAACATTGGGAGCCACCACCTCGGAAGCCGTGGTTCTGGCGGAAAAGAGGTCCAAATGGAGCCAAGGAGGCCTTGGAAGCCACGCGAAATCATGCATCGAGACCCCTTGGCGGAGTTCACCATCCAGGAGAGCGGGGCGTCATCGAGGCCCGGCACATTTGGGACCCAGTGAAGAAGGCTTCTGAGACAAAACCGGTCATTCTGAGTTCATGAGACTGCTGGTAATTTTAGTTTACGATCAATTCGACTGCACATGTTAGTCATATTGTAAAGCGATCCTTGTGCCTTTTGCAGAGAGAGCAGCACAGGATTGCGGCCGAAAGTGACTCGCCGTCTGAGGCATTGGCGAGGCCCTAGTGGGACACTCCATTCAACCGGGCGTTGAACATATTGAAACGACAACCGGTGGATACTCGACCGTTGTATGGGCGGAGCGTGCGGTGTCGAGGCGGCGCCACGTGGAAGAAGTGCTACCGTGAGACCCACGGAGGGGCGAGAAAGGAAGAGCGGAGGTTAAGCGGAAAACATCGACAAGAAGGTTGAGATTGCGGTTGAGAAGAAATCATCTCGAAGTAAGCATTGGTAGCTACCGTAAAACAGGTGGTTGCGCATTTGTCTACTTCCTTGGTTCCGGCCGTTTTCACTTGGACAAGGCAAAATCGGAAAAAATGCACGAGGACTTTCCCTTGCTGACTTCTTGGGAGCACTGCTCCCGCACGCTCCCGCACCGGGCGCTGGCGGTGCCGTCTTGGCTGAGCCTCGGCGCCCTCACGGTATCATCACACGCTACACCCCTTCAATATAAATGTATAATCTCCGTTTTCGTTTGCCTTTCGAGATGTCTCACGTCGCGGACTTTTCTTTCGAGCCCGAAGCCCGTGCACCATATTGTACACCATCGGCAGCGAAGGTGGGCGTGGGGAAAGCAGCGATAATGGAGCCGAAGGAACCATTGTTCCTGACCGGTAATCCCCGAGCGTCTTCAAGGTTTCCGTGGCGGTGTCAAACCAGGCCACGAGAATTTGCCTCCTCTAATACTAGTGTGGGGATGACAACGAGACCCAAAGGCTAGTGATTGTTGCAATGGGTGGGTCCTGTTGTGGCCAAAGAGTCTACGCCGTCGAGGCGGCCGGAGCACACCCACGAGCACGCAGCCTCGGCAAAGGTATGAACATCAACACCCCACCTACCCAATTAGCGTCGGGTGTCGGGTTTGGGTGATAAGCGACGGGTAAGGAGGAGGCTCCAGTCGGCGATGGCGTCGCCATGGATGAGGATGAGGATGATGATGGCGTCGAAACGGTATGTCATATTGGCGCCTCCTCGGGGTTTGAGCGTCATGAGTCGGTGCTCTGGTGCCGTCTCAACATAATATGGACGACCTTCCGGTAGTAAAGAAGTCTAGGAAGAGAAGCGAGGAAAGGCAAAAAGCTGATTCTATGATCCGGCTGCCTCGGCAGCCTCGACTTTAGGACCGTATAGATATCCCGATGCGGATAAATGGCATATCCCGGTCGACCAATCCTACACCGCACCTACAGATTGCTGGTCGTGATCTAAGGAGACTTCATGACGATGTGCTCTTTGCGGGTAGAAAGGCCTCATCGCCTCGAAGATCCACGGATACCCACTCTACGTGGTTAACATTCATGAAAAGGCAAATGTCGTGCGTCGGTACTTCCCGTGGATAAGTTCTTCCTCGATTCGATTACATATTCGACATGTTTCGTGAAGAAAAGCTGGATTTTCGTTTGTCCGCCTTTATGCCTTGCACATGAACTACGTCATCGGGGTTGAGTAGATACCTCATATGCTGTGTCGCGGACCCATTACTACATGCCGCGAGGGAGCTTCTTGGGAGTATCGTGAAAGCACGGTGAATCTCTGGCGAGGATTACATCGTCGGTTTCAAAGCTCGCCAATATGTAGGACAAGGAGGCGATTCTCGTGCCTTATCATCCCGTGTAAGTCATCAGCTTCTATCCTTCCTTCGATTTCAATCATTCATTTGCATGGTGGAGGCTAATTAATTTGAGGTGTACTTATTTTGCTTGCTTGTTGTGGGCGTGCGCCGTCCTCATCATCCTCTACCCCGATTCTCCCCATGCTCTTTACTTGGACTCATCAAGAACATTCTCAAAAATGATTACACCCACATCAAGGATGTTACCGATAGTGCTATGTATTACTACCAAGCAAGGGGTGGAAGAGGTCGGGGACAAGAAGAAGAAGGGGTGAGGGGTGCGCCTTGACCCATAAGACCGACTTCCTGCGCATCCGGCAACTTGAGCGATTCTCTTAATGATGGATTCTATGTCCTACACCACATCTTTGGAATCTGACGGGATCACGGAACCTTCGCATGTCACCTTGATCCGGCGATGCCCATATTACGTAATGGGCAAGGACATAGGAGATATCGAGGATCATCGACTTCGACTGAGTTCTATAACATCCCGGTAGCGAACTTGCCCAAATCTCATCATGAAGGAGGTGGGTAGAAAAACGAGGGATGTTCTAGAGAAGGACAAATGTCGGCGGAAGAGCGATCCGGAACATGGATAGCCTCTCAGCATCTCGACATGAAGCCTTTCACTAAGCTCGAGGACTATCTCCCTGACATGGATGGATGGCACGACATGGTGAAGTGATTGTCGATATATGACAATGTGTCCGTTTAGTCCATACTTAAAACTTTGAGTTATGCATGGTGAAACTTTATTTGTGATGTAATTAAACCGTCCTCCTCCTCGACTAGCGAAAATCACTCTAGTTATGGCATTTTTGAGTGCGATGAACTTTGTTATTTATGCTTATGATATGTTGTTTCTATTTTTTGCCAAGTACATCTCTTTACGGTTGCTCAACTATATATGTTGCATATCATCGAAGCTCATGTGATGATGCAGGTGGATAGATCATAGATGGCATAAGAAGTGCTACGCCAGGGTATATATCGACAGTGGTAGGAGTGTCGAGCCAGTGTACCCAGGTTTCGGTTTCGGCGGCGAGCAGTAGTTAGTTTGGGTTCAAAAGCTAATGCGGAGGATCTGAACTCATGTACTCAAAGTGATAGCTCTTCTGCATATATCATTGTTTAGATGGATGACGAATGTATTTGCAAGTAATCGATAGTTGTATAAGCTATTTTCGAGATGATGACGAGAGACCACTTTTTGTGTTGGATGATGATTATGATGATGCATGACATGATTTGATGAGACTAATTGTATGTATATGCTGTGATTACATTTGTATGTGTATGATATGCACTAAAGATTATTGTATAAAGCCTATTCAAATACAGAAACAAATATGTAGGGAAAAAACTAGTAAAAACTAGTAGTAGCGAGAAGTAGGAAAATTTAGCGATAGCGCTTGCCCATATACTCGCCATGAGCAGCCTCCTTATAAAAAACCTTTACTTGAGATAATATCAGCATGACCTTCTTCTCTAAAGAGCGCTCTGACTATTCATGTATAACAATGGCGATGGGACAACGAGCTACTTCAGCTATAGAAGTTAGGCTATGGCGCTTGTTAGCGTCGCGTTTAGATCGGCGCTTAATCGAGAGGCTCTAAAACTCAAGGCTGCTAGGCAGTTTTTCTCTCAGTGAGTGCTTTCGTCCACGCTTCTGCATGACGAAGAATGCACCTACCACATACGTAACCGGTTCTGGCCCGGGTGCAGAATAGTGCTTGTAATAACGAGGAGTTAGTGGTCACTTTACTTAAATTTAATTAGCTTTTAATAGAAATTTATACTTAAAACAAGCAATGCATTATTTCGTTCTGCTCGGTGCCACGGGATCGCGTGTACAACAATTTTAGAATTATTATTCTCCGGAGACTGGCACCACGATCTGACACATTTGTCGCTTTTCACAAAGATAATACTACCAAGTTTGAACTGTTTGTTATGGTTGTTGTCCTACGCATCATCATGCTTAGTGTTTCCCGACTTGCAAGATTCAGTAACCAAACAAATAAGATCCAAATAAGAGGTACAACAAAGATGCCTCACATCTCATTGATTCCTCAGCTTTGCAAGATCCGGTAACCAACAAATAAGATCCAAATAATAAGTAATAAACAAAGATGCCTACACATCTCATTGATTCCGGCAATTTTGCAAGATTGAGAACCAACAAACTGGGTTCAAATAATAAGTACAACAAAAGATGCCTACACATCTCGCTGATTCCCGACTTTGCAAGATTCTAAAGTTAGCCATTAGGAGCTTTTTTGATAAAGTGAATGTCGAGATTAAATCCATCTTGGCTAGCCATATCATACAATCGAAGAATCCTGGCGAATGCTCTTGACCCGTCACAAACATCTGTGGTTGAGTATTCCCGGCTGTATTGCACAACATGTTTGCATGCTTACAAACAAGGAGACGAAGGAGAGACATGATTTCTGCTTTAATAGCTTGACCTCCTTGAACTCCCAACCTCCCGGCTCTACTTGAGATGAGAGTCCGCACAGGGAGTTCCATGGTCAGTTCATGCGCCTTTTACTGCCAGCTTCACCGAAATGAAAGCAAGAGGTGCATCATTCAAGCTAGCAAGAAGTACTTGCTCTTGTGAGTCAGCGGGTTCTTCTTTGGTAATTGCAATGAAATTGAGGAACATTAAGGTTGGCTGTCCAGTACCATGTAAGAGTGCAAACTATAGTTTTCTTTTATCCTTTTATTGCAGTTCCACTTAAAATAAAGTGCCATTGTGGTGGCGGTGGACGGCTCCATCTTTGCAAAGAGCTAATAAAATGTTGCACGAGATTACCCATTAGAGAGCTTTGCCGGAGATTTTGGAAACTCCAATCACCATTTTGTGCCTCAGTTCCACCAAAATTGAGAAGATGTTGCTTACGTGATATTTTAGTTGAACTGCACAAGACACTCATTCCAAAAAAAGTGTTTTGTGCAGTTCACCAAAAGCGTCACTATAGTGACAAGGTGAAATGGATATCCCTATCACTGCATAAAACTGATAGAAAATGCGCCTAAATGCTGTGGTCAATAAGAATATCTGAAACATATACAAAATGAAAAGAAGCATCTTAATTATTATATTTCATAGCAATCCACGCCGGGCGACGTAGAGGGGTATTTTAAAAGCGTTAGCAATGCTTCATGGTACCCGAAGCATTACGATCAATAATGAGATTCCCTCAATATGGGATTACTTTTAATGGTGGCATAGCATGTTTACCCGGATACCTGATAGAATCAGCAGCTGAGCTAAAGAGTTGGTTTAAGGGCATGTGACCGTGGGGACACCGGGGACGCAATGAAACAGTAAAGCGAGCAACTTACTTATCATCTTTGGGGAAAAAGCAGCGGGAGTGCCATTTGTAACCACGGTTTAGTCAGCATCTTATCACTTTGGAGGCATTAGATTAACAATAACACTTTGGTTAGACATGTCAACCTTAAGGTAACAAGCAGTGTGACCGCTTCATTTTACATAAGCCCTTACATTAACAACGACAAAAGGTTGGTATAAGGACGTATTACAGCGATGGGCCTTATCGGCACAATGTGCCTACAAAAGGAGGCATAAAGGGTGGATGATGCCGAGTTTGTTCATGCTATGTGAAAGCAAATAAACCTAATCACAGAGACCTTATTACTATGTGAGGGCGGCAAATCTAATCCTGAAGACCTTTTACTATGTGAGGGCAGCAAATCTAATCACGGAGGACGCTTTTACTATGTGATGGCAAAGCAAATATAATCACGGAGACTTTTTACTATGTGAGGGCAGGAAATCTAACTCTAGACCTTTACTATGGAGGGCAAAGAACGAACCCCAAGACCTTTTACTATGTGAGAGCGACAAATCTAATCCACGAGACCTTTTACTATGTGAGGGCAGCAAATCTAATCCACAGAGACCTTTTACTATGTGGATGGCGCACAGCAATCTAATCCACAGACATACTCACGGTAACTTGTCCTGGCCAAATTACCACTTTCTATCCTTTTTCAACCAATAATAGATTTGTTTCCTTATCCAAAGTTTTGTACTACGCTTTCCCATTATTTTCCTTTTCAACCAAGAGGGCGGTTGGGTATCCGGTCTCTACTACTTTCACTGTAATATTTCCTCTTTGAATCAGAGTCCTAGATT